>OX442314.1:22962366-24162366 GCA_949358305.1 Strigamia acuminata | reverse complement strand
GGGCCCAGTTGGGGTCCGGAAGGGTCCGATTGGTTCCCGTCGACAGGTAAGTAACGTGGATATTGATTCAACAGAATCAACATCATCAAGTAATTAATACTTAGTTTATGTCGAATAAAATAGTTATATTTTATTCACCGTGTCTAAATAATTATTTATCACACTTTTTAGTTTTATCGAGTTTGAATTACGCGCGTGTTGTAAACAGCGCCATCTATTGTGAACATTGATAAATACGGATTTGTAATCATCACACATCCCCCGGTGACAATCATAGAGTTTACCAACTTTTTAATTGTCATTCTTAATGTATAAGAAATGTTCACCTAATTCTATCGAATTAATCCACTTGGTAAGTATTTTTATTAAACTTAATCATGTTATTTCTTTCAGAAACTTCATCACCCGATTAGACTAATCGGCTTCCCTGTACAACGCAACTCCCGGTTGCTAAGCGACGGAAATGAACTCGTCCGAACATGGATACATGTTCGAGAAAACTAATTTCGATAGAAATTTTATTTCTCCGTCAAATAAACTTATTCATAGCTTATTAATCAACAAGATAATCAATAAAAATAAATTTATGCAAAACTTTATTTATCGAAAATCTAAACTACTAATTTTTTATTACGATTGTCATAAAAAATTAACGAATTTCAACTTGAAATTCTTCAACGCTTCAGTCAAAGCAAAACAAACACAATTTCCACAAATAATTATGAAATTCGAAAATAAATCAAATAAACATATATTAATATGATTAGTTCAAATAAACATTCAAATTGAATTCGAAAACAAAGCAAATTAAATTGAATCCAATTTTAAAATTAGACTATACTCGTTCGAGTATTTAATGATTAGTTCAAAATCTTGAAACAAACAAACACAACACTCATGAGAATATTTCGTAATTGCAAAAAACACAACAAAACACTTGGAGTATTTTTAGTCATAAAAATCTCCACTCGGAAAAATAACGAACGTTAATTTTGTCCCTTTTAATCCTTCTTTTCGACGTCAGTCGAATCCTTCTCTTCCTTTTTCTCGACTTCGGCAGAAGTCAGGAAATCAGATTCTTCAGTCGCCTCTGTCGAGACGGCGGAAAACACAGCCTCCTCCGGAGCTTCGATTTCCTCTGGGCTCGGAGGTGGGAACGGCAGATCCTCGAGCAACTCCGCCACGAAATCGACGACGGAAAGTAACTCCTCGGCGTCCTCGAACTGCGCGTCGTCCGAAGTCTCGGACTTAGACGCTGGGGGGGCGCTAGATACGTCGGTTACGGCCGCTGGAGGATCCTCCACGGGTTTAGGCGACGTTTCAACAGCCTGTTGAAGCTTACGAGCTCGCCCTCGTGCCAAGATGTTGGTTCGTTGAACCTTGGCGATTTCTCTCGCTCGGTCGAGCGTCAGACAGCCTCGTCCTCGCGACATCGTTCTCGGTCGAACGATTTCCTCTACGACCTCGCTTCCGGCGCTTTCGACAGCTTGGACAGTTTCGGTAGAAACTTCAGAGTCCTCGGACGGCGGCGGTGATTGTCGAAGGAGTTCGACTCTTACACCAGCGTTGGCTTCAGCGCGGGTCCAGGTGAGGAAGCGCGGGTCGATGTACACAGCCTCGCCGCGGCTGTTTAGAAACAATCGGCACTTGGGGCAGTGAGCCCAACATCGCTTCTCGTTAGGCTTAATGCCTTTCACCACGTGGGGCTGAACCTCCTTGCGCCACGGCTCCGAACGCGGGCGCGTTTTCCTTCCTCGACAGTTTGGACAACGCATCAATGAAGACCCTGCGGATGCACCGCAGCACCACCCACAGCCGACGCAAAATGGGCAGATCGTCTCTGTTGCCTGGTCCGTCACGATGTTATCGTGAGGTATTCCGGCTGCCATGTCTCGTTCGCACTGCTCCTTGCGCAGGCGGGCCTTCTCATCCTTCTTTCTGGCCTTGTTGGCCGCTCGGTACTCGCGGTTGCGAGAAACAGGCTCCGAATAGCGCAGAGCGCCCGGCGGCGGCTCATTCCATCCGTATTCTGATGCAGACGACTCAGCACCAGCAGGAAGATGCGTAACAGACGCTGATTGTCCCGTCACAGTCGGTGCAGCCGCATTCGACGTGTTGGCGACGGTGGGCGCCACGCTTGCAGTTGGCGGCCGAAATTCGGGTGAATGCGGGGCCAACGGGACGTTGATAACGTTCGCGGGCGGATACGCCACCTGGGCCAGCGGGGCCAATTGCGCCGACTCATAAATAGTTGGCTGCGCAGAAGTGGATGGGGCCTGCATCATCGCATTTAAATCGAGTGGAAGTCCGTCCGGATGGACGCTCAGCCAATTAAGTGTTGCGAGTTGCAACGGCGTCAGGGCGTACATCGAGGCGGGCGCCGTCGGTATCGGTTGGGCCCTCATATAAGCGCGCTCGGCCGAACGACGTTGCTCGTCACTAGACGAGGTGGACGAGCTGGAGCTTTCATGACGGTGTCGTCGATGACTCCGTTTTGAACGGTGTTTGCCACTTCCCATCTGACAGCGACTTTCATTGAAAATCGCAACTTGTTGATTTTTCAAAAGCAAAATCCCCGTAGTTTCTATAAACTATTTAATTCCATCTTTGAATATCAAAAAATAAACTTCGTATTAATTAATTAACACTTAGTCTAATAAATATCTCATATCGAAAATTCATCGCCAAATAATTTATGCAAGCCTCGACCGCGACTTGATTTAAATAATTAGTGCCTACATACTTAAACTTAATAATTCATTATTAATTTTAAAACCAACTATTCGACTGAATAGCTAAACTTCCAGAGTGATTTAATGCCGATTCACGCTTATAATACACGTGAATTTTTTAACTTTTATCGGGACGCCGATATTTTTCAATTGTTGCGAACAATTTTTGCAATTCTTTGGTCAAAGAATAATAACGAAAACTACTTACTGTTGAAGCTTGTTTTCCTTGCTTGAATCGGCTAACTGAATTAGCGTTGAAATTCTCAAGTCGAAAAGTGAAGACGGGTCGAAGGGACGAAGTCACTAGTATCCGTGTTTTTTACGAAGTGTTTGTGTGCAATGAACCCTGGGAATTTTATTCCCTATTAATTGTCGGGTTCGAGGTTTAATCACACCTCGTAAGTCTCGTACCTTCGTAATTACGCGAGATTATCACTTTTCAAAGTAATTCTCTGTATTTTAGTTAAAATACATGTAAATACGACCAAAAAATTAAGATATTCTATCGAATATTTAATTCCTCGCAACAAATTCATATTTTTAATATAAATTTCAATAAATATCGTAATATCTTGTCCCCCGGTGTTGAGATTATAAATCACTACACCTGTCAGACATGTAAATAATTACAGTCTTTAAATTTTGAATAAAACTTATCAATTCCAACAGAACTTTGAGGCTTTTCCTCGTTGTTGGTATGGTTTTTTAAATACTGCAGTGATGTTTCGCACGAAATTTTCATCTGCATATTTAGGATTTGGTTTTCGTTCTCGTCGTGGACGAGTGCTAGTTCGTGGAACTATCGGTTGGGGTTTGCGGGGTTTTCGAGGCGGTTTCTTTGGAACTTCGCCTCTTTTTAACGCCGCTTTCCTTTCCATAGCAGTTAAGCGTTGTCTATGTCTATGTTTAGACTTAATGGGCGCAGATTTGTCAATTTGCACCGAAGTTGAGTCGGATAATTCCATTGGAATTTCTGAAGAAGTTTCAGGAATTAATTCCATTTCTTCAGCATCCGGAAGTTGATTACTTTCGTCCATCCATTTAGGATTTTCTTGAGGCGAGTAAGAGGCGGACTTTTGTCCTATTTTCCAAGTCTCAATCGGGTACGACGGAGTATAGGGATACAACGCTTTAATATTTACTGATTTTTCGATCGAACTATCAGATAATTTTCGTAATTTATACGCTCCGCCTGGAAGTACTTTAGTAATCTCCCACGGACCATCTCTCTTCTCTGCGAAACCGGCAGAAATATTTTTATCTGCGCACGAGAGAATGTGAGTTTGTTTCCAAACTAAATCTCCAACTTCAAACTCCGTAATTACGAACTTTTGTTCGTGTATTTTTCTATGTCGTTCAAAATTCAATTGAATTCTGCGATGCATCTCTTGATGCGATCTGCGTAATATATCTAATAGTACTCTGACATATTTTTCTGGATTTTCTTTGTCAAATGGATTGGCATGTTTAATAATCCTTGGGTCGAAAGGTAATGTTACGATTCGTCCCGTGTTCAGTAGCATCGGGCTTGAGCCTGTTGCCGCTGAGACATTATTTCTCATCGCGAACGCGAATTCGTCTAAATATCGTGGCCATTGCGTGTGCACATCTGTGTACAAAGCCAGCATCGTCTTTATATCTCTATTGGCTCGCTCTGTCGGGTTCGCCTGGGCATGATACGTGCTCGTATGAGACGGGCGAATGTTGTACATATCGCAATACTCATTGTAAATATCGGAAACAAATTGTTTTCCGTTATCGCTCACAATCTTTTTGGGGTGTCCCCATCTGTTTGTAACAGATCTTAATTCTTGAACGCAGTTAGCGCTCGTGGCTTTGGTCAAAGCCTTAATTTCAACGAACTTGGTACAATTGTCAATAATGACAAAAATATACTGGTTTTGGGACCTTCCCGCGGGTTTTGGGCCCATCAAGTCCATGTTAATACATTCCCAAGGATTGGTCATGTTGTGTGGTGTGTACGGAGCTGCGTGCCTTTTCTGTTGAATAGGCTTGTACTGAGCACAGTGCGTGCAGCTTTTGACGTAGTTCCTGACACTTCTACTCATACCAGGCCAGAAATATATTAAACGCGTTTTCTCAAGCGTCTTACTCATCCCAGCGTGACCGCTTAGGGGGTGGCCATGACAAGCGAAGAGTACTCGTTTTACGAGTGAACTGGGTACAACGGCTTTAAAGCCATTTCCCGAATCGTTTAATCCCTCTTCGAACGAAGGGTTAAAATAGATGATCATTTGATCACCATCAACTTCTTTTTTGTCTAAACAATAGTTTTTGACTTTGTTTTTCCATTCTTTTATTTCAGATTGTGGTATCCCAACAACCTTGTCATTCAATAAATATTCTCGAATGCGTTTGCATTCAATATCTAGTAACTGAGCATCTATTATTTCTCTCCTTGTAGGAGGGACTTCTTTAAGTACTTCAGTCAACGCACTGTACAAGGTTTCTTGTACTTCCTCCCCCTCCTTTTCTTCAGAACATTCTTTAGAATTTTCTGAAAAATAGGAACGCACACTAGCCAAATATTCTCGTTTCTCTGGGGCACGATTTAATGAAACAGAAGGATTTCCGTCCCACTCAGGCCAGTATTGTTTAATTTCGACAGGTTCCACATGATCTCGAAGAGGAATGTCTTCCTCTGTTAGTGGGGCTCTAGAAAGTGCATCCGCAACTTGATTAGCAGCACCTTTTCGAAAAACAATTTTAAAATTTCCACATTGGATTCTTAAGGCCCATCGGCCAAATTTCCCAGATGGTTCAGGCGTTCGCATCAACCATTTCAGTGCTTCTGCATCTGACTCTAAAGTGAATGTACCATATTCGAGATATGGTTTAAATCGATCAATAGCCCACACGACTGCGAGACATTCAAGTTCCGGCGTTGTATAACGCTTCTCCGCTCCACGTAAAACTCTGCTTGCATAAGCTACAGGTTTGGGTACAGAAATGTTTTTCTGCTTCTTTTCATCGAATATATCGACGTCTTGGCAAAGGACAGCTCCTAAGCCTTCATGTGAAGCATCAGTCATGACAACAAATGGTAAAGTCATATCTGGTTTGTGTAGACAATTGTCACCACAAAGTAGCTCTTTAATTTTATTAAAAGCTTCTGTCTGCTCATCTCCCCATTCAAATGGAGTTTTCTCATTCATCATACGTGTGTATGGTGCGGCAATAGTTCCATGATTTGGAACAAACTTCCTGAAGAAGTTAGTCATGCCGTGAAAGCGCTGAATGTCTTTAGCACACGTGGGGGTGGGAAATTTCATAATCGCCGATATTTTATCGGGATCACCGAAGAGACCTTCGGGTTTAATCCAGTGGCCCAAGAATTTTAATTCTGTACGCCCAAAACGAGATTTCGCTTTATTTATTGTCATGTTGGCTTGGTTAAGCCTTTCTAGAACATCTCGAACGTGTTTGAGATGATCATCCCAATTATCTGAATATACAATTACATCATCCAAATAGACTAACGCGTAGTCTTGTAAAGCTGAGCCTAAAATGCCTTCCATCAGACGCTGGAAAGTACAAGGCGCATTGCAAAGGCCGAACGGCATTCGCACAAATTGATAAGGGCCGTTTGGCGTATAAAACGCCGTTTTTGGACGATCTTCCTTACACATTTCGACTTGGTAGTAACCTTTAACAAGGTCAATAGACGTAAAAAACTTTGCCGGACCAGTATTATGCAACAAAAGGTCAATACTTGGCATTTGTATTACTTCGACTTCAGTGATGGCATTTAGCCACCGGTAGTCAATGCACATCCTATACGAGCCGTCAGGCTTCGCAACAACGACGGGATGACTTATGAAGGGCCCTTTGGCCTTTTCAATGAGTCCATCCTGTTCCAATTCTGCAGCTAGTTTGGTCATAATGGCTCTCTTGGCCGGGTTATACATTCTATACTGCATTTTGGGCAATGAATGCCCTTCTTTGAACTTAATACGATGTTGGGTCACGTTAGTGCACCCAACTTGATCACGAAATACATTCGGTATCGAGTTAACCACTTCGCGAAGTGCTAGTCGTTGTTCTGGAGTGCAGTCGCTCTCCTCAACTAATTTTTTATCCCAAGTCAACACAGGAGTGTCTGTTAACTCAATTGAGTTGAGAGTGGACGACAGTCCTAAATAATCGAAAGTAATTCGATTTAACGGGGCGAGTGCCAAATTGGCCTCTTCCGACTCATAAGGGGCGGACCAATTAGGTTTATCTGCACAAGAGAACTCTTGTAGATGTGGATGCGGACTAATTTTCTGTCTGCGCATGAAATTGTGGCCAAGTATCAAGCCACAAACTCGTTTTGCTAAAACGATGAAATTCATTGGTGTAAATTCATCAGCCATTGTACGCACAAAGTTATTTGTCCGACAGGCTTGTGTGCTACGCCTACAGCGTTAACCAACATATTTCTGGGGGCCTCTTGCAAAAATTCTGGCAAAGCCTGAGTTTCCGACAAGAGTTGTTCCCCAATGTAACATTGAGATGCTCCTATATCCATGAGCGCGTTGTAGGTGAGCCCACCAATTGTGATCTTCATTCGAGGATCATCTTTATTATTACCTAAAGTAATATTGTGCAAATTATTACCACCTATGACTCTGTTGAGTCGGCGAAGTCTACAGAATTTCTTCGTGTAACACTTGTGGGGAAACAATGTCAGATTTTTTAATTGTTCTGTCATTTCTTGCAGATTTTCCTCTACTCCGCCACTATGACTAGTGGCTACTTCAAGACAAGTTGTGTCTACATCCATAAATAAAGATTCCGACGCAGCATTAGCTACTTCTGGGGGATGGAATAAACCTTCGTCCCCCGGACCTAGTTTTTTGAACTAGTCGCACTTGAATCAGCAGATTCGGGTTTGATCAAAGTCTTGACCATTTCTGCCAACGAGTTAGTCAGCGAAGTTTGTAACTTATTTTCGAAAGTATTTAATTTCGCATCAAGTTTAGCATCTAGTGTTGCATCCAACACTTCTTGAGTTATCCACCTATTATTAGGACGTTTAGAAGTAGGATCCACAGTCGGGGAATCCGGCGTATTTCGTTTTTGCAACTCTTCAGAGTTGAAATTTGCACGTGGTTTTAAATCTGGACATTCTCGACGCATGTGTCCTGGTTTCTTGCAGTGGTAACAAACCAATTGACCACGTCTGGTCTGATCCACTACTCCATTTATTAAATAAACGGCCTCGCATTCCTCAGGTAACTCTTCTTCACAAATATTAAGTTGTTCTTGTGAATCCAAAGTTAAAGATTTAGCATTTGTCTTCGGCTGAGGACGAGTGTCAGTTTTCCGAGGTGGGAAAACAACTGGATTGGAAATATTTTCCCTTGCTCCATTAGCTGTACGACTGTACAAGCCTTTATTTTTTGTTATAACGGTATAAATCTCTGTTAGAGGCAAATCCGCTATGCCTTGCGTATGCAAAAGCAAATCATTAGCAGGAGTTACACTCCCGATAAAAAGACAACCAGCTCCTTTTGCATCAAGACTGTCTTGTAATATCCATAACTGGTAATATTTGTGCATAAAGTCGTAAAGACTTTCTGTTTCCAGTTGTTTCAACTTAGTTAGTTGGTTCGTCCGCTCTTGTCGAGTGGCTACAAACCGTTCTTTGAACGCCTGTTCAAATACTTCCCAAGATATGAAATCTTCTCTCCTTTCATGAAACCAACCATGCGCTTGCTCGGTTAAATAACCGGCCACGCCTTTAACAAGCATGTCATCGAGTGACATGTTTCGCAGGAAAGCGACATTTTTTACAATATTGAGAAAGCGTTCGCTTTCTTCTGCTTTTCCGGAGAATACAGGAATATCTGGTGGTTTCAAACAGTTAGTTTGAGGGACAGTGGCGGAACTTTTTCCAGCTTGCATTAATTTATGCATGGTCGTGGCAATTGACGCGAGGTCATCAGCCGTCATTCCAAAGCTACTGGGGGGGCGCGAATTGTCATTTGACGATCCGCCATTGTTTGGTTGACTCGAGTTATTTTGACTTGAGCCGCCACTATTGGGGTTGAAATTATTCGACCCTCCTTGATTTGACCTGCTGTGGTTACCAAAGTTCGAATGGTTATTCGAATTGCCTTGGTTCCCATAATTCGAATGATTATTAGAATTACCCTGATTGTCAAAATTCGGACGGTTGTTCGAACTTTCTTGATTACCAAAATTCGGACGATAGTTCGAATTACCTGGCGTACCCCGATTCAAATAGTTATTTGAATTTCCTGGAGTTCCAGTAGAAGGATTATTTGGGTTATTCGAGTTCGGAGGAACTGGGTGACCCCTTTGCATGTTAGGTGCTGGACTAGAATTGTTTGCAAATCTAGAATTTGGGTCAAAACGGCGGTTTGGACCTCTTGTCGCACCTGAATTTGGGTTCAAATTTCCAGCGAGATTCGGACAACTATTTGATCCGTTTGGAAAACTTGGATTAGGGTTGGCCATATTAGGCGGACCCAAATTCGCTCTGTTGAACGTATTCTCAAAGTTCTCTGGATTTGTAAATCCTCTTTGTTGGTTGCGAGCGAAGTTATTTGCTCGTAATCGTTGTTGAAAAGCACGATTAAAATCTCCTGGTGTCAAATTCGACTGATCTTGACGAGGTTGTGCATTTTTATTTCTATATCTAGAAATAGGCGTCGAAGGAGTGGGACTAAAATTATTTAATCTTTGGTTGGCTGGGGAATGGGGTTGCTCCGACGTAGCACGAGGCGCGTGTACAAAATCTAACACTTCGGTCAAAGATCTAAACTGGTTTGGGTTCAAACCATGATCCTGACAAAATAATAGACCGCCTCGGCCTAAATGAGAACCTTCAGGAATGTATTCCTCTTCTCCAGGCGGAGTAGGTTCACGTGGAGCCCTATTCTCTCCAGATGGTCCGGCTGTTTCATTTGAAACGCCATTATGGACCACGTGGTTTTCCACTTCTTCAGTTCCATTAGGAACAGGTATAAACCCGGATAGATTCATTCCACCTATTAAACAAGTTCTTTCCTTACCACGGGTGTTCATGTGATGCTGGTTATTAGTCATAACTAAACTTAAAACTAAGAAAATTTCCTAAGTCGGAGAGATAACGATGAAGTTGCAAACGTTCAGGAGGATCGCAAACGAAGCAGTGGTCACACTAGTTCGAATGGAAGTATGGGTACTTCAATACACCTCTATGATTGGTCAAGCATCAACGCTAGTCTCGCGAGAGTCCAATCTCATCCGAGATTGGTGGAAATCACTAAGTTCGTGGAACCTTAATCTGGTCAGATTTCAGGGTTATGACGTAGTCACCAAACAAAATGGATACTTTTCAAAAATATTTTAACATATCACTGCATCTATTAATAAATGAATGATCACCTTTGTGGAATTTTTAAAGTTTTAAAACTCGTAATTTCAAAAGACGTGCCAATTCGTTTGAATCGACGGCTTTTCTGCACAACATGGGTTGCTAGGCAACACAACAGCGAGAATTCTTTCTTCGCTAAAATTCGAACGGTACTCCATTCGTAAAATTTTGATTCCAACGCCTTGAAATCACGATTTTTAACCAACATTTTAATGTAGATTAAGTCTGTAAATTAAGGTAAACCCATTTGAAATAAAATATAAATTTTACTTCTCGGAAAAAATGTCAATTTTCTTTCTAATTTATTTAGGCAAATAAATTTAGGTTTAACTTGAAGTCTCAAGCAAAATACATATAAAAGAATATTCTAAAAATTAAAACAACTGTTAAATTGATAGAATTCTTTAAGAATTCCATTAAAAAAGTCAACTTTTCAAAATTAGGCCCGACCGCGTGGTTTTGTCAGATTGTCTACGACAAAATGGCATTACCCGGGCGGAACCAAGCTTCAACAAGTTCGGGCAAGACTCCCATTCTCGGGGTTAGGCCTTTAGGCCTGACCACGCGGTAGAAATTATTATTTTGTTAAAACGTATAATTTCCACGGCGGAGAATAAAGAACAAAGTGTGTTACACTTATTATCTTTTCAACAAAATTTAAGACAAAAATAAAATAAATAAAATATATTAAACACTTATAAATCTCAAACGAAATTTATTTTACACACAAAAATCACCATAAACGTTACACTACTCGAATTCATCATAGACATGCAAAACTTCAAATTTTATTTAAAATTTGGCAGCCTATCTCGGTAGAACCTCCACTTGTGACGATTCTACTTTTGGGCTAATTTATTAGTCCTTTAAGAAATAGATAATTCGGTTTATACAAGACGTTGCTAAGTTTAGCAACAACCTAACCGAGATAAGCTACGGAAGCCCTTACAAACATGAATATGTGATCAAGTAGAAATAACTTACAGTTTTAGTGTGACTTAACATATTTATTACTAAATATTAAGGATAACATAATTGGGTTCTTGACGCGTGTAAACGGGCGGCATCAACTGGTTGAGGATCCGGGCGAAGCCAGAGGGATACGGCTGACTTGCGACATCGTCACAAACATCGCTACGGAGACGTATTTGGTCCGCAGCTCGAGTATCTAAATATGCGAGGAGTCCTTCGCATAAACAGGAATATTCGGCAGAATATTCCATTGTCTCAAATGAACAAAGGTAAAGTGATTAGTGGAATACAACAAATGAATTGTCGTATAAATATTAATTGGGCGGGGACCGTCACGACAATTGAAAGAACGTCGCGGGAGTTGTTGAGACTCCATCCGCCAGCATGCCTTACGACGACAAGATCTCGTGATCAGGCGCCGAGTATTTAATTGTGTGCTTTAACTCGCTATCGGTGGTACCATCCACCAGGTAAACATTTCTATGGACTTACCGGTATAAAAAGATATTGCCAATACAGGATTACCAATGCCCGAGTAATTTATTTAACACAGTGTTATTCAACTCCTGTTCACGGGTTACTAACCCGGAGGGTACGATGGGGCGGGGACCGTCACGACGGTCGAGAGAACCATCGCGGGAGGATTTGACTCCTCCATCCGCCAGCATGCCTTACGATGGCGGGATCCAAATGATCGAGCACCGGGTAAAATATTAATCGGCCACTGCCGTTGGATTACCATTATCCAGGTAGTTGTTTATCGCAACATCTTGAAGATATTACTCACGGGCTACCAACCCGGCGTGTTACCTGTGCATTAGGCCTTTACCGACTTTTAACGAGCGGAAGGACCAATCGTAGAAAGACGGGAACCTGCGTGGGTTGTTTACAACAACCATCCTGCAGCGGACTGTGGCCAGTTAGCTGAGGGACCTATTTTCATTTAGCAAGGTCGTACTGTATACGACCGTTATATTAAGCCACCGTACGAAGTCCTACTGTCCCGTAGAACAGCTGGCTAACGTTACGGGGCCATTTCATGCGAATGCATGTCTATTACCGGAGTTAGCCTTCCCGAAATAGCCCTACAACAGCAATAACAAAATAGTAATGAATACTAACTGTGGAGAGCTGAGGTGGCCTGATGTGTCGATAGAGAATAATGAAATCAAACGATAACAATTCAACTACAGACAATATACAAGTTCAGTTATCAAGCCAGGGGGATTAGTGGGTGAGAAACTGATGCTTATATAGTTCTGTAGAACTACTAGATTGGCGACAGCCAATCAGCGTACGAATCGGCGGATTCGTGGGTCACTAGTCCGGACCTAATATATGACTATGTCCAGATGGGCCCAGTTGGGGTCCGGAAGGGTCCGATTGGTTCCCGTCGACAGGTAAGTAACGTGGATATTGATTCAACAGAATCAACATCATCAAGTAATTAATACTTAGTTTATGTCGAATAAAATAGTTATATTTTATTCACCGTGTCTAAATAATTATTTATCACACTTTTTAGTTTTATCGAGTTTGAATTACGCGCGTGTTGTAAACAGCGCCATCTATTGTGAACATTGATAAATACGGATTTGTAATCATCACAATATATATCGCATTCCTGTCGCATTCCGGTCACATTCATTCCGCATTCGCTTCACATTCCTATTGCATTCACTCTGCCGTCGCATACACATCGCATTCTCGTCGCATTTGCAATCGCTTCGCATTCCCGTTGCATTCCCGTCGCATTCTCAATCTCATATTGCCGTCATGTCTGATTCTGTGTGGAATCATTTTGTAAAACAAGGCAATGGAGATACAGCAAAATGCCTTATCTGTCCAAACAAAGTTTTATGTTGCAAAGGAGGATCAACAAGTGGCTTAATACGACATCTATACAGCAAACATAATATAAATGTACGTAAGCGCAAGGATGAAGAGGTTTCCGCCGCCACTAGCAGTGCCAGTTCCAGTAGTATTATTACGAAAAAACCTAAAGTGCAACAATCGATTTTATCGTACACAAAACGTCAATCTTTGGCAGAAATTGTTGCTAAGCTTGCTGCTGTTGATGGGTTTTCAATACATGGAATTTGTAGAAGTGATTTCATTCGACATTCACTAACTGCTCGAGATTTCAGCTTGCCAAAAGATCCATATAATGTCATGAAATTAGTTCATGAATTTTATGGATTGGCAAAGTCTATGGTTACCGAAAAAATTAAGTTGTTTACAACTGGGAATGGGAAATTTAGTGTTACTTTAGATGAATGGACTAGTCTGAGGAACCGACAGTATCTAAATGTGAATATTCATTTCAATCAACGCCACACAAACTTAGGATTAGTTCGAATAATTGGAAGCTGTACAGCTGAAAAAACCGTTGGACTTTTGAATGCTAAACTGTGCGAATTTGGGATTAAAGGTTCGGATGTAGTAGCATCAACCACTGATGGAGCTTCGGTGATAGAGAAATTTGGACGGTTATCTGAGTATCAGCACCAATTATGTTATAATCAAGGAATTCATCTAGCGGTTTTGGATGTTATTTATAAAAAAAGAAATAACCAAACGGAAATGGAGGAAGAAAGTTCTGTAGTTGACCTAGACGACAAAGAAGAAAATGATTTGTCTGCTTTGGAATCGGATAGTGTAGATGCGGATAGTGACGATGACGATTACGATTCTCAGAGTGATTTTTCCTTGAATGCTTTTTGTTTTTTAAAGGCCTACTTTTTAAATCTGGAAGAGAATAATTAACAGTAATTCTACTTTAATTTGAATAAAATGTGTCTTTTAAAATTTTTGCTAGTGTTTTGTGGTGTTTTTTGTGTTTTTTTTGCAAAAAAACATTATTTTGGCAAATTCCCGGAAAAAAAAGGGGGGACAAAATGAACCTTTAATCGTGGATTAAACTAAATTATTTAAAAAGGAAGACAAAAAATCTTTCTCAAAAGCTAACGCCAGATTTGTCTCACTTCAAGACAAATCTGGACAATTTAGACGAATTCACGAAGCCGATTAGAATAACGAATGATTTCTGTCATTACGATGATCCAACAATGACAACGTACACAACAATTATTTTTATTCTCAATCGATTAATAATTTCACAATGTTTCCAATTATTCAATTCCAGGATTTTTTTGACGTAGAACAATCCTCGAAACGGAAATTCGGAATGGGAATTTACAATGCTATGATGGAAAACAAAATGGCAGTGGAACAATAAAAACACTCATCACAAATGGGTTTCAAGTTGCAGTGACAGCTGCAAATATTTCACAAACGAGTTGATTAATTATGGAATTTCTGGCAAGCAGCACAGTGGATTTTTGGTAGTTTGTGTCGTGTTTCAATGTACGAGAACGGCTCATACTGGTTGAAAAAAAACATTGGAAAAATGTTTCAAACGTCGCCCAAATTATTCGTCTAAGATAGTGAGATTGAGCATCAAATTAACACCATGTTTATCCGCTGTTTCCTGTATCGGGTGGGCGTGAAAGAGTTGGTTCATGATCTCAGTAACAACCAAATCCGCCCGAAACTCGGTCAAAGAAGGGATTTCCAAAAGATCTTTAATTCCGCTTGGGCCCAACGAATTGCAGTTTTTAATTACCAAATGTTTCAGTTTCTTCGTCGCCATAATCGTAGCCAACTCACGCGCAATTTTGTTTGTGAAACATTTGCCCTGTAGAAGTTGAAGTGTCTCAAGATTCGGAAACATGACCAATATTGGGAGAAAATAACGGGAGGTAATCAAGCCATCGACGTTGTCGGATAAGGAGAATTCCACTAAATTAGGAAAACACAAGTTGCGCGAACAAAGTCGATCATACTCCTCATTTTTGTAGAAACTTTTGACAGGCAAGTTATGGGCCAAGCCAATGAATAAAGTGTTCAACTCCTTAAACTTCGCTAGTGTGTGCAACATTTTTGGGGTGAAAATTTCCGTAACGATTCGGACGTTGCAGACTTGAAGACACGTGGCCACGGCTATATCCATCTCATTGTGATACTGGTCGTGAAATTCGTCTTGGAAAGTGAAACACATTTTCTTGATATTGTATTGCTTTTTGAAGTAGCATCTCGAATGCCAGCAGCCTAAAACGGCAGACTCGAACCAATCCATATCTTCGATCAATTCCATCGTTTTCAATACCAAATTGAAGGAGTCGAGCGAAACGTCTGATCTGCCCAGTTTGAGCACTCGCAGAGTGTTCTTGGCCATGGATTCGTCTTTACAGAGTTGTTCCACATCACTTTCCGTGATGCTCACTCCAGGGTCGAGCTCGACGAGTCGCAGCTTGGCGATGTGTCTCATCGCGTCGTGTTCAACATGACACCCAGAAAGATCGAGTTTCTGAAGATTCGGCATAACGTAGCACATTTCTTCGCACGCAGCGACTGTGAGCGTACTCTCCTCGGGCAGTTCCAGCTCTATCAGGTTCTATGCGACACAATTAGAAAAATTAAAACACATCTTTTACAACAAATGTCGCACACAGCAATGGCATGGTGCACGTCTGTGCCTTTTGGATATTCCTTATTTAACCAAACACTAAATCTCATTTTTATCCCCCATCAAATGTGTATTTCCAAAAACATCGAATATCCAACGTTCAAGTGCTGTGTGGACGTTAGTTCTCTGTTTATACGGACTTTTAAGTAGCCGCTAACTTTAAGGAAAAAATCAAAATCAAAGCTTGCGCTTCTAAATTTCATTCGAAGTATTTTCAGCTCTTTGTGTAGAAATAGTGCAATGACCCGCGCCTCTGGCAGCGCGCGATGACCACTAGGATGCCAAACACCAGTCACAAGGTATCGGGTCAGAATTTCGTCACGAATATTTTCGGCTAAATTAGACCGTGTATATTAATAATAGCAAAATAAATTCACACATCCGGGAGTCACTTACGTAGTTTGTCAAAATAGGTGATTAAACGTAGTGTGGTTCTCATTAGATCTTCGTGAATTTGTTCTGCCCGCCATTTCAAAGCGCAGTCGATAACGATGTCTAAAGTCATTTCTTTTAATTTCTTCATATTTAATTTTGTTTAAAAATTGTAGACACTTATAAAAACAGTAGTGGAATAGTAGTAGATGAATTCACGGGGCCGATTAGAATAAGGAATAGCTTTCTTTCGAATGATTCAATAATGGCAACAGGCACAACAATTGTTGTTGTCTCGATGGAATAATAATTACAGCACGATTTTTCCAATTATTCATTCCACCATTTTTTTGTTCTCAAATTCCTACCTTAATTACAGCTAGGACGATTTAGTAAATCGTCCTAGATTAATAGGGAGCAGAAAACAAGTAAACATCTGTAATGCAGGGAAGCATTACGTATTAGACTTCTAAACTCTGTTCGCGTGTTCGTCTGCTACGATCTGTTGCTAGGAGACAGGGGGGGGGGGGCTTTACTGCAATGCAGGTTATTCCAATATTCGCCGTAATTCGCTTTTTTCGTCTTTATTACTATATTTGATTAAAAAACTAACCACGCCATCGTTTTCAGCGGCAAATTACACATAGGAATCTTGATTTAAACATTCAAATTGTTCAGTTTTAAAAATCGGTCTTTTTCAAATCTCCCACTGAATTTGCAATGCGGTTGCCGAATTTCGTCGAACGTAACGATATTTTTTTTCGACCAAATCAAAATAAAAAATATACAGGGTCATGTAGATTTGGATTTCCAATCGATTAGGCTTGGTTTCAGAATTTTTGGACCTCACTTCCATATAGTAAACATCAAAAAACGTATCGCGACGAAGATTTCATGGCTCACGGACAGAAGTAGTATTGTTAGACGGCTAAAAGTGTACAAAAACGTGTATTAATTCAACCGGAGGTCGGAAAATTGCAAAAAGACCCTAGAATACTAATACAGGTATGCTGAATTTATTGCCGTTGTCCGTTTTGCTCTAGCTGCTCTAGCTTTTGAGATATGGATGCGGACAGACGGACGGACTGTAAGCATCATGTCGTATAATTTTTGTAGTCACCTACCGTCTTCACCCGAAAATAACACCATGGTGTTGTATTAGAGTTTTGTTGAAAACTGTCATTTTTGAAACATTGTTGAAAAATTCGAATATAACACCACTTCAGCTATAACACCATGGTGTTATATTCGAATTCACCCCCATTTTTTATTGTTTTCAAATACAACACCATGGTGTTACATTCAGATTTGGATAAAAATATTTAAACCGTACAGTATACCGGTATCCTTGTTTTTGTCAATTTATATATTTTTTTTGTTTTTTTAATCAGCGTAATGAATACAAATTTCCAGAGTAAATAACAATTTTACTTTTTCAACAAACTTCCATGATGTTGGCTGATTATAACACCATGGTGTTGTATTCGGGTGAGGACGGTAGTGACCTTTTCTGTTATCTTTAAGTTCGTTTTTTGTAAGCGACGCTAGAGCGCACTTGTTATCAAGATGGCAAGTCGAAACGACGCGCAATGTAAAATTGCCGTTAAATGCAAGTAAACATCTTTCGTTTTACATTTTACAACTCGACTTGGACTCAAATTCGACCTCAAGGAGTCAGCCGACATTTTCTTGTGTTACATGGCGCAGTCGACATTCGAAAAGAATTTTGTGAAGTGAAATCTGAGAAATTTGTGAACTTGAAAGGGAAGAAATTTTTGTGTGAACAATACGACATTTTCGTGAGTGAAAAATGATGTCACGGGAACAGTAAGACAAAATTCGATCGCTTTTACTGCCTAAACGTTTCATTTTATCAACATTTTTGTCAAAAAACGGACTATTTCACCAAATGGCAATTTCAACTCCCGGTTCAAAATTTCGACACCAGATGGCGACCCAACCCATGAATCAGCTACGATACAATCAGCTGATGGAATTGGACATCAAAGACCTTCAAGATGAACGTCAACAAAGAGGAATTTATCGAAGGGTATGCATTGATCGTCAGACTGCTTTCGTTGCTGTTACGGGGCAGGAAAACGGAAATTGCCAAAGTTGCCCGCGGAAAATCCACCAACACGGAGATAGTAGGATGGACAGCGGAACACTCTGAAGCAACACGAATCCTCAAAGAAAAATTGAAGTCACCACTGATTTTGGAACATTTTTCACCGTAAAGGGAAACACACATCCATGTTGATGCGTCGGCACGATGCTATGGTGCTTGTTTGTCACAATTCGACGGCAAAAATGAAATTGTCATCGAATACGCAAGCCGAACAACCACGCCACGTGAAGAAACAATGCATTTCAACTTACTCGAGTGCCTTGCATTGCACTGGGCGTTGATGGAAAAATTTCGGATTTATGTCATTGGATTGGAGAAAGTGCACGTGTGGACGAACAATGGTGCGTTTCTTACCTCAATGCATCCAAGCAGATAAATAAAAAATTTGCACGCATCGCATTGGATCTTCAGGAACTGCCACTACAGATCCACCACAAAGCAGGACAAGCAAATGGGGTCGCTGACGCGCTATCAAGGCCGCCATTAAGCGCTGCCTTGGTGTTGGTCACAGAAGGATCGAGATTGAAGCTGTTACAACGTTCGGATGCGGAATTACTGGAAATTTCGACGATCATCAAGAGGAAACCGACGGAAAACCCAAGATACCTGAAATTGTCTAAGGAATTTCACATTAATTTGTCGGGCATACTGTGTCGTTCGTACACAAATGCAAAAAAGTACACCAAAGTTCAAATCGTTGTTCCAACATCGCTTCGTGGGGAAATTTTGAACAAATTTCACAACGAAAATGGGCACATGGATAAAGCACGCACGAAAGCCAGCATCCAGGCCAAACTCTGGTGGAAAACTCTAGAGAAAGATGTTAAAACTTTTGTCGAAAGCTGCAAAATTTGTCAACGAACAAATCGTCGAACAACGAAACCCATTGGTTACTTACACCCACGACAAATTCCAGTGGAATCGTTTTAAGTGATTTCAATTGATCACATTGGCCCGTTACCATTGACAGATGATGGCAACAAATACGTAATCCTCTGCACGGACCATGCAACACGCACACTTGTTGCTCGAGCGATCGTATCAACTGCAGCGTGTCACGTGATACTGTTTTCCACATTCAAGAGGAACCCTGGAATCTTGGCTCCCATTGGCCTAGTCTGATTACTCAGAACTGTAGTTGAACTTCTGCTACGAGGAAAAGTAGTTCCCTATGATTTTTAGTCGTTTTCAGTAGAATAATGATTGAAATGATGTACATTTAATGTTACTCTAGAATAAAAAGTAATTTCCATTTTAAAAATAAAGTTTTATGTTCTTTTTGTTTTAAAATGCATGTCCGTTAAGTTGATCGTTTGCTTTGTCAGGACAGAAAATCTATTGCAATGTCTGTACTTCTATTTATATCTGTATATCTGTATAATGCAATTCTAGTGTTTTGGGTCTTTTTTTACGTATCACTACACAAGTGAAATGGCTCGGCCAATGGGAGCCAAGATTCCACGGCTCCTCTTGAGTGTGGAAAGAGTATATGCAAATAAGCTTGAGTACAATGGTCGACTCCTGAGTTCGCTGCTTCTATATCCAACACCATCGATACAATTCCAATCAAAGAACACTTTAATTAGCGAGGAGGGATGGGATATTCGTTTCAAAAACATTATCCACAAGTTTTGAGTGTTTTAATGCAATTGTCGACGATTTTCAGACTTTCCGACCACGTGCGCGCGTGCTAGCCCTAAAATTTCTTCGTGAGTTTTTTCAACACGATTCTCATTTTCGTATTATTTTGTCGTTTCAATGCCACTGACCGGCAACCCCAGGAATTACAATCCATAGGTTGATTCGCCACCTATTTGTTCCAAATAAAGTGCGTCTTTGCGTGCAATAAAATAACCGAAGACGCCGGCAAGGTCAACTACCTGTTGGCTTATGTCTGGATTGCAATCGTGCAGAAAATCATGGATTTGGTCCGACCCAAAGATCCTACAACGATGAAATACGACGAAATCGTGCAGCTCGTGGAAAAACACCAGAAACCGAAGCCGCTGGCCCAGGGTGAGCTGATTCGCTTCTGATCGCGTCGTCGCAACAAAGGCAAGACGGTTACGGAGTTTGCTGACGCTTTACAAGCGCTCACGACATATTGTGAGTTGGGTGATAATCTCAACAATGAATTGAGAAATCAATTCATTTTTGGCCTCAACATGCGTGCGGTCTTGGAAACGCTCTACCTGCAGAGCAATCTCACCTTCGAGAAAGCTTTAGCTGCCGCCATAGCAGCTGAGTTGGCTAGCTCCGACGTCATGAGTTTCGCCGACACGTCCACAACCGTTCACCAAGTCGGCAACGCTGCTAAACACAATACGGATGCGTGCAAAAGTGGCAAACGCTCCTCAAGGGGCACCACTGGACCACAACAGAAGCCATCGGGTGCGAAACACCAACGCGACCCAGACAAGTGCTTGTCATGCGGTGGAAAAGGCCACAGACGTGCAGACTGCAAATTTTGTAGGACATCCACAGAATAAGAACGCAGTGGAAGCACCGAAATACCTGGCATCAGGAAATGTCCTTATTGTCTTATCTCAAAAATGACGGGTGGCAGTTTAGTCGGCTGCGCTGCGGCACGTGTACTACACGTTGAAGTGTGTCGACGTTGCGTTCCGCGTACGACGTGTATACCGGCAACGAATTATCAAAAAATTAAATAATTGTATCAAAAATTAATGTTGTACATATATACTTAATGCTAATTAAAAATTCAGTAGCTGCATTCCAAAACTCTAAAACGTATGCAAAACTCGTTTCGTATTTGTACGTGACGTCATTCCCATTGAATAACACGTGATGTCATTCCCATTGAATAACACGTGACGTCATTCCCATTGAATGGGAATGACGTCACGTACAAACACGAAACGAGTTTTAGAGTTTTAGAGTTTTTGAGTTTTTGAGTTTTTGAATGCAGCTACTGTGTTCTTGTTTTTAGTGAAAGTGAAAAGTGCTTTATTCTATGCTGGAAGTATGATGATTTTGGGACTTTTTGTGTAACAAGCATGTGAGGAGAAAACATCGAGTAACCGTGGGGGGGTCAGCCAGCATGCATACAAATGTGGGATAGTGTTTAAATACTACAAACAGTTGGTTCTCATGCTTGTATGAAGTTTCCAGGAACTTCTCGTGATTTTAGACAACTCAATCTTGGCTAAACATGCCATAAAATCCAAAATCTAATTCAGAATAAAGCTTATGACTGCAGCAAGCATTAGACAACAATTTTAGAGAAATTTTTAAATAGGAGTTAATGCAAAACCTTATAAAAATCGGTTGTGATGTTGGATTAATTGTTGGTTTTTTCTCGAGGATCTCATTCACACAGCAAAGAACTGCCATTTTGTGTTTTAATAATTCTTATAATAAAAAGCAGGTTTTCATATATAAGCAATGCAACTCAGTATTAGCATATAAGAATCAGGCTGATAAATATTTATCACACAATTATTATTCACTGTTAAAGGTTTTTGCTTCAGTTGACGGCTTGGTAAAAGGTACACTTCAATTAAACCTGCAGCAGGAATGAAAAACAAAAACTAATAACAATTGTTTTCAACATTAAAAGTCTTCTAATTACATTCAGTGAAGAGTGCAGGTGTTAAGAATTGCTTTGAAGTGTTTTTCATTTGATAGTATTTAGGCAATAATAGCTAATTTCTATTATGTGAGGCAATTAGCCACAGATGTTCAGTTGATTGTTTTTTCTTTGATCACTATATAAGCTCACAATCTCATATTGAAACTTCACTCTGTCGCGCTCAACTCGATCTGTCGCTGATACGTGGTATGAGTCACTCTCTAATCTCGCAATACCGCTTTACTCAAGCGGTTACCCAAATAATGCGAAACGGCAAACAATGTAAAATGGTAAATATAATAAATGTATTTATTATACGGGAATGTACAGGTAAAAGGAATAAAATATGTAAGGGAATAAAAAGGTAAAAGGTTGGGGTGTGTGAAGTTGGCGGGAAACTGGTCGAGGTCGTCCTTTGTAGGCGCTCGGGATCCAAGATGGCGTCCGCGTGGCAACGTGGTGTCGTCTTGGGCCGGCGTGGCAATGAATGGCGTCCTCGTCTCACGTTTCTCGTTCGGTCCTTCGGGCTCACGCTGGTCGGGCGCGAGTGAATGCCTAAAAGGTCTTACTTCTGGTCTGTTGTCTAGGTTTAGGGTTTTGTGTAGGTGTCCGGCGATCACACAGCGGCGGACGCTTGGTGGTTCCCGGCGATACACACAGCGGCGGGAACGCTCGTCGTGGTTACTGCAATTTAGGCTTGTGCGACCGTTTGTCTGCACAACTCGCTAAATTGGAGTAGGTTTACTATTTCTAGCTGGCTTGCTAAAATAGTGTGGTAATCTTGTTTCGCAGGTTACTCTGCGGAGGTTAACACAAATCAATCGTACTCACGTTGAAAGTCCTTTGTCCTAGGTCACTCCTGAAGTCTTTGTACTTAGGCTTGATCGTTTTAGGACGTTTGGCTTTTACGTGTATCTTGGTTGATTTTTGTGTTGGTTCTGCCCGCTCAGTGCAAGGCGAATTCCTTTGCACAAAGCGGGGGGTGACAGGTGACTAAAGCCACCCAATAGTGGAGAAGACGAATCTCCCCCACTCCCCCAGGGCAGACGCCCGTCCATTGACTGGATGTCAATGCTCTGAGGGAAGGGAGGCGCGCGTGCGACTCCCCTTCTTTACCCGTATGTAGGCCACGAGAGAAACTCTTCGTGCCCCACCCCAGTCGGGTCACCACACGTCCCCCTCCCAGCTCTGACCGCCGGTGTTCGGAGCGATCAATCCTTCTTGCTGGGACCCGACGCTGGATCCATCGCCTGGGCGAAACTCACTCCAGGGACGGGCGGCTCAGCGCCGGGCGGCACACCGCCGGGCGGCAAAACCAGATCTCCAACCAAAGCTGAAGACTGGTCGCGGGGGTCCTCGTGCTCGGAAATGAAGCACAAAGCGTGGCCGCCGGCTGGCTCGTACGGGGCACGTCTCCTCTCATGCAGCCAAACCCGCGGAATGAACGCCGAAAACCCGGAATTGGTGTGCCGGATCGCGTTCGCCTCCGCGGCCGTTCGAGGCGCACGGTGGGCCCTCAGCAAACGCTGATGGAGGATCAAATCGGTGGTCTGGCGCACCTGGTTGTGCAACCAAACGAAAACCGATTTCCCCTTGTCTCTCTGAGCGAGGATGAATTTTCGCGTCTCTGTCGTCATCGACAGTTGAGAGAACTCGTCGCATAACTTCTCATAGTAGTTTGTCGGAGGCTTCGCCGCTTTCGCTGGCTTGGCGCTCTTCGAAACCACTGCCTGCTGGACAGTCTCTTCCCGCGCTTCTTGGGCTGCGGGAGGCGTCAGGCTCTGGCGAGCGGCGGACATCGTTGGCGGCGTCCGGCACAGTAGGCGTCTGGGCTTACCCGCCGCATTTGATAGGACGGGTGTCTGTGGTGTCGCCGCTGGTGGCATCGGTGGCGGCGGCGGAGGTGGAGTTGGGGCTCCACGTGAAGCAGTCGAAGAGGCGGCGTCGCTCTCCATCGGCTCTTCACTCGTGACCATCATTGCGTGTGACTGCGCTGACGGTGTTGGCTCCCACGTGGTAACGGCGTGGCGGAAGGCCATGCTCCGCAACTTATACCCCTCCCATTCGGGGTTCACCACGTCCCGGGTCAGCTCGAAGCGAGTCATCGCCGGGTTGGGGAGAATGGCGCTCCATTCCCCAACGAGTGCGCGAGGTATCTGCACACCCTCTCTGTCTACTACGGACCAACAGGCCATCGCTTGTCGTCCGACCCCAAAGAGCGAGGGGGTCAATAACTGGACCATGATTTTCGTCAAAGCCAGCTGTAGACTGCGCCGATTTACAGGGTTGCTGCGATCAGGATCTGCAGCGAACGCGCGCGAGTGGTGCCGCATCATCGAAATCCCCCACTCGATGAAATGGCGCTGAGTGACGTCGGCGCCCTGCAGAGCAGCGGCGGCGGCCCTCGGGTCCTCCATCACAAATGCGAAGGCCAAGAGCTCTTCGATCGATGGATTGGCTGCTTCTCGAGCCAGCCGTGCGTTTTCGTCACGCTGTTCATACCACATCGCGGTGCGGTCGTGTCTTGCCTTGCTCGGGTAATATTCTCCGAAGCGGGCGTTATGACATTCCCGCGCAATGCTCTGGTGCACGGGCAACATCACGGAGGCGTCGATGGTCGGGTTCGGCGTGACGCTCGAGCCCGGCATCGGTGGCGGCGGCGGCGGCTGCGTCGGCGGCGGCAGCGTCAGGGACTGCTGTGCCGGCAGCGGTTGCGACGCCGATGGTTGCGTCGGCAACAGCAACGTCAAAGACTGTTGTGCTGGCGGTGGCAACGTTGCTTGCGCCTCAGTCGTCGTGACTTGAGGCGCCGGAGCGGGCGTGACGGTGCTCGTCGGCGGAACGACGGCCGTGGGTCGCGAATTCACATACTCGCTCAACCACCGTGCCACTTCGTGTGGAATCACGGTACCATCCTCGACGACGCCCATCTTGCGGGCGAATTGCATCGCGGGGTCGAAACGCGACAATTTCTTGCGTTTCATCTGAGTGATGATCTCGCGAAGGTCCCGCGTGTCTGGCGCTAGGACGCGACGCTCCCCGGAAGATCTGCCACTCGACTTCGATCGTGCCTCTCTCGCTTCCTTCGCTTCGATTGCTTTGAGAGCGTGTTCGGGAAGGGGAATTCCCCGCGCCTCGCAGCGAGCGAAATACCGCTCTTTGCGGTCTCGTTTCCGCTGCTCACGGTGAGTCAGCGGATGTCTGCCGACACGGGGACGAGAGACTCGCTCTTCGTCGCCCGAAATCCAGACTTCTCGAGTCTCTTTACCGTCTTTCATCTGACGGTTGACGAACACCCTTGGTCTGGTGTAATTCGCGGGGTCGCGCGGTGGCTGCGCTGACGTTCCCGCTCCATCGTTGACGGTCGAGTGCTGTTCGACGCACTGTTTCTTCGACCGTCCCGGGGAGCGCGATTCGCTGCCCCCGGTTCCCTTGGAGCGCTTGCGCTTCCTTGGGAAATTATATTTGGGGCCGAGAATTCCCAAATAGTGGAGTTGCCACATTTCAGCTTGTGACGTGAGAATCCCCATTCTCGGTCGCCACTGTGGCGTAACTTCTCCCTGCCGAATCTGCTCGCACCACAGATGTATATCGGCGGTGCTCATTCCGTCGTCTTGCAAAATCCGCTCTGCAACCGCCGGCGCAGTGTCAATTAGCTGCTGGCGGTAGTGTTGATACACTTCTTCGCGGGCTTCCTCGGTCTCGGCCGCTTGCCACGCGAACAACACATGCTCCTCCGCCGGCCTGCCGGAGTATTGGCTCGACAGGGCCGGGTGGAAGATTGGTGACTTCGGGTCATCGATGCGAGCGAGCTCTGCAGCGACGACGTTTCGCACCGACTCCGGGAACGCGTCCAGGAGTGTACAATCGTTAACCCAGCGCTTGGCGAGGGCGCGCGAAAATAATACGCGCAGGCGGTATGGCTTTGCATCTTCGCCAAAGCAGCGGCGCAGAAAATCGGGCAGTACG
Source organism: Strigamia acuminata (assembly GCA_949358305.1). Lineage (NCBI taxonomy): Eukaryota > Metazoa > Arthropoda > Chilopoda > Geophilomorpha > Linotaeniidae > Strigamia > Strigamia acuminata. Next base: position 24,136,686 of record OX442314.1, on the reverse strand, counting down.
CCTCGATAAATGCCCGCTCGCACTATGCATGCGGGGCTGAGCGCTCCCCACGTGTCTCGGAGCTCCATCTGCAATGATGGAAACAAAATAATTAATAAAATCGCCAATAACACGGAGATAAATAGGGGGTGGGCTCGAGGAACGTCGCTGAAACGTGCGACCGTTCGTCGAGTCCTATTCCTGTTCATTGATTCGTCCTTGTCAGGAAGAAAGAGTCTTCTTGGCACATCTGGCTCACGTCCAACGATAACCACGTGACGGAATCGAGCGTATTAATCCGGAAATTTTCTTCGGATTATTTAATTTAAAATTAAACTGTAAATTCGTATTAAACCAATAAATTCGCGAAATCGTTCGTGAAAATCTCCAATGACAATTTTAGAACATGTAAACAAATGTTCTTGTCGTGAATTAACTTGTAAAGAAATAAATTTATTTAATAATAACTCCAAAATTCGGAGTTAAAGTCGAGTTAAAAACGAATCTAAAATAAATTAGTGTCATCGGAAAAATTCGCAAATAAAATAACAAATAAAAATAGAAAACAACGTTCTATAAATTATTCCAAACAATAAATTATTCCCATTTCTGGAATATAAAAAGAAAGCTCGTTTCCTTTGTCTCGTTCGTGTCAATTGTCGTGAGTCATCTTCAAGGAGCGAGGCGACAGTTTGTCTGCTATCGCGTCCTTGAAGACAAATAATAGGAGAAAATACAATCGCTCTCGCGATCGTGGATATTAGTATAATAATTATACACTATTTCGAACGCAGAGCGTTCATGTCAAGTATTAGTCAATTGTATCTTTAATTCGACCGCACGGAGCTAAATCTCGTGCGGCGATGCCGACTACTACCTGATCGGGTGGAACTACGTTAATGTCCTGGTCCCAATTCTCGTCATGATGCTCGATTTCAAGCATTTCCTCATCCCCTCCTTCCTCAGCCATCGTGAGGATTGCGCGTTCAGTCAGACCACGATGAAAAAACTTAAAAACTCCTCGTAAAATGGATCACAAACTCGGTTAAAAATAAACTCGATGCGTATCACGTGCGGACGACGATCAGCTGGTTTAGCGGAAGTCCGGGTGAAAACGAGGCAATCGTGGTGGGTTCTGGGTAATTTTACTCCAGAACCAGGTGTTTATGACTTGTGCGCAACAGCCCGCGCGCATGTTACGCTACGGGGCTCCTTTGTTTCTACGCCCGTGCGCGATCGCTGCTACGGGGTCTTTTGCACGCGGTATCCGACCCGTGCCGATAATTTTGCTACGGGTCCCGCGTTTCCACGCCATCTCGTGACGCGAATTCGACCGATATCCGCTTTGTTGGACTTAGCGAAATTTTTTTGAGTCTCGGATTTTGATGGCTAGCGCTGTCGATCGATTATTTTTTGTGTTTTCAGCGTCGCCATCGACTCGTAACGTTTTTCTACTCCTTTCCTACGACCTTTCCGTCTTGTATAAACGGATTACTTCTACGAGGCCGCAGGTGATGAGTCGAGACAGGTACGACATTTTTTGTTGTTTTTTGTGTCTGTACCTCCTCATGTGTATTTCTTTTTTTATCCGTGTTTTTTGTGTTTGTTTCAGGAGTTTCTCCTGTTTCCCCCCCGACCAAAATTGGATCCGGAACGGATTCAACTATCTCGTTTACCGGAGGTGGAGGGGCGTCGAAATACTCCTCGTTGTCACTTGGCGGTGCTTTCTCCGACTCGCCAGCGAACATATCGACGATTCGGCCGTCAGTTTTAGACTTGACTTGGCCTTTTGCCCACATTTCTTGCGGGAATTCCGGAATGTACGGAGTTAACTCTCGTACCTGGATCGACTTATGCTCGGTATTGTCCTCGAGCTTACGTAATTTATACGCGTTACCGCCATGCTTGCCGATGATCACATACGGACCATCTCTCTTGTCGGCCAAGCTGGCGGTGATTCCTCTCGCTGCATTTGAGAGGGTGTGTGCATCTTTCCACACCAAATCATTGATCTCGAAATTCACAAATTTTCTACCGCTTTTATCTTGTAAAATGCGGTCGCGCATATTAAAAATGTGCGCCATCATGTGCTTGTACGTGTTGGAGATGGTTTGCTCCAATTTATACACGTACTCATGTGGTTTCTCAGGGTCCACCACATTTACTGACTCTGCCACTCGTGGGTCCCAAGGCACTCGTAGCTCCCGGGCGAAGTTGAGGTAGGCCGGAGAAAAATCTCTCGTCCTCGAGACTGTTGTTCGTATGCTGAACGCGATCTCCCTCAAGTATTCATCCCACCTATTGTGGATGTCAGTGAATATGCTTAGTGCATATTTAATGTCCCTGTTGAGTCGCTCAACGGGATTTGTTCTGGGGTTGTAGGTCGAAGTATGTGACGCCACAATCCCGAATTTCTTACAAAACTTACCCCAAATTTTCGAGATAAATTGGGGTCCGTTATCGGATATAATTTTACGTGGAAATCCGTAACGTAACGCTACGTCGTAGATACATTCAACGATTTTTTCTGCTGAAGGTCTAGCGACGGCGTACAACTCGGGCCAACGAGTCGCCACGTCCATTATAACGATAATGTACGCATTTTTATTTCCCGTAACGGGTTTTGGGCCCATCACATCGACACTTAAACAATCAAAAGGCGCGTAAGGCCCTAAGAAAATAGTTTCGAATGGTGATTTACTCCTCGGCTTGCACGCTTGACATCGCTGACATTGGTGGACAAAAAGAGCAATATCTTTTTTCATCCCTGTCCAGTGAAAAAGCTGCGTAGCACGATAGAGTGTTCTGCTTACTCCCGCATGGCTCGCAAGCGGGTGCCCGTGTAACAACCACAGCACGCGACCGATTAAGGAAGCAGGTATTACTACCTTTACTGCGGTGTCCGATTCACTCAAGTCATCTTGGTGATTTGGGTGATGTTTCACCAAAAGGCCGTCATCCAATAGATAATCTATGGATTCGTGTGCATATCGACGCTTCTGCCTTCTGGTTAAGTTGGGCGGATATTTTCCTGTCAGTACGAACTTAGCTCTATCCTGACATTTCTTGTCTAATTTTTGTTGCACAATTATTTCCTCCCTTGTTGGGGGATTGCTTCGCATTTGCTTGCCGACATGAACGTGGAAGGCGCTTAGAAGCGGGTCATTTATTCTCCGCTCTAGCTTAAATTCCTTCTTTGCATCTGGGTAATTGTCAGCAGCTGGTTGGTATAACCGCGTCCAAAATCCACAGAATTTTACATCTGCCGGAGACGCGGTAGGAATTTCATTCATTTTCCTTAAATCCCAACGGTGACAACTCGTAGGGCAATAAATGATGCGGGAGTCATCCTCGCCATCATCGTCAGCGTCGATTGGATCTGACACTGGTGCCCTCGACAGAGCGTCAGCCACGACGTTATATTTGCCGGGCTTGTATTGAATGGTCAAGTCGCATGCCATCAGTTCTAACTGCCATCTGGCTAGTCGACCAGCTGGCTCCTTTAATTTCATCAGCCATTGTAACGCTTGATGATCTGTGTGGACTACAAATTTGGTATATTCGAGATAATCTCTGAATTTCCTTATGGCCCACACAACGGCCAAACACTCCAACTCTGTGGCGTTGTAATTTTTTTCAGCGCCTTGGAGTTTGCGACTTATAAACATGCACGGCAGGTCTTGTTCGACTCCGTCGCGCACGTGTGTTTGGAGCAACGCCGCTCCTAACCCAACTCTGCTGGCGTCCGTATGTAGTATGAACGGCCGGTTCAAGTCGGGTAGAGGCATTACGCCGACTTCCGTCAGCATCCTCTTTATCGCATTAAATGCGATGTTGCACTCATTTGACCATACAAATTCGTTTTCATTCTTCAGGAGGTCGGTAACTGGGGCTGCCACTTCAGCTAGACCCGGTAGCAACCTGCCGAAGAAGTTTATCATTCCCATAAACCGTTGGACACCTTTAACGTCCTCGGGTGGTGGGAAACGATTAATCGCATCGATTTTTTCGGGGCCAATAGCTAAACCATTGACTCCAATGCGATAACCCAGGAAGGCAAGCTCCTTTCGACAGAACTTGCTCTTGCCCGGGTGAACGTGTAACCCAGCTTTTGCCAGCCGGGTGAGCACTTGGTCGATGTGCTCAATGTGTTCTTCGAATGTTTTTGAGGCGATGACAATGTCATCTAAGTATGCCCACACAAACTGATGCAATATATCACCCAATACGCTCTCGATTAGTCTCTGAAAGGTACTGGGAGCATTCACTAAACCAAATGGCATGACGTTGAACATCAACCGTCCAATTGGCGAGTAAAATGCTGTTTTTAGCTTATCCTCTGGCCTCATCTCAACTTGCCAGTATCCCTTCGACAGATCCATCGTCGTAACCCAAGAAAAGGGGCTAAGCTCTCTCAAAATGGATTCGATAGACGGCATCTGTATGGGATCTATCTCTGTCACCGCGTTTAATGGGCGGTAATCAATGCATAGACGCGGATCCGAGCCCGGGCGCATCACGAGCACAACTCGCGTCGCGTATTCTCCCTGGGCCTCGGAGACAATGCCACTGTCTAGCATTTCTTGGCACATTTTTTGTACTATTTCACGTTTTTGTGGATTCATTCCCTTATACGCAACTCGTATAGGTTTATTATCCGTCAATTTAATTTCGTGAATAGCCCTATTCGTTCGGCCCGGTTTTTTCGACAGGATCCCCTCATATTTAAGTAGGACCCTTCGTAGGGCTGCCGCTTCGTTTAATTCTAAAGCGGCGTCGGCGACAAGCGTTTCCACTACATTGTCCCGTTGCAATTCTGCTACGAATGCTTTAAAATCGTAGTCTTGAACGAATTTCTTTAGGCCTTTCTCCCACTGTGTCTTGTCGGCCGCTTCTTTTATAAGAGCTGGTGGCACGACAATTGCGGGTCTTTCTCTATCATTTCTGATATAATTCCAAGATTTCGTTATTGGATTTGGTTGTATTTCCATTGACGCCATGAGGTCTAAGCCCAACAGAAAAATTCTGTCGCACGTGGGCAGGACCAGGAAAGGGTGTTGTTCTACCCCTCCGAGCCACTCCATGGTCAATAGTATGACTCCTTTTGGACGCGCCATTCCGTTGGCGGTTTTTAGACGTACATTTTTATTAACGCCTTTTATCTTATCGGTGAGACCCAATGATGCTACTATGTCTTCGGAAACGAACGAGCGATCTGCTCCCGAGTCTAGCAGTCCCATAATTTTTTCGCGTTCTATTGTCATGGGCAGCATACATAGGCGGCTGGTATATTCGACCGCTACGTTGCACATGAAAACACGAAATTCTTCTGTGTCTTCGTTGACTACTTGAGGTAATTCTTCAAGCAGTAGGTTCGGTTCTTCCGCCTCAGCCTCAGCGTTTGCGGTAATTACCTGCAAAGCGTTGTTGGCCCTGTCTTGGATCTGGGCGTTAGCTATGTCACTACCCATTTCTTTGACTGGTGGCGGTTTATCGAACCCTTTGTTAAACCCCTTCTTCTTCATGAATAGCGCAGACGGTCGAGAAGTTATTTCTTCGCCGCCTGCGCTGACTCGTTTTTTGACTCGTTTTTTGCCATGGCGAGTTTAATCTCTGCCATCTGCTTCATTATCGCGTCAAATTTAGCGTCTTCTTTCGCTGTTCTTGGGCACTCATTGGAGTAGTGTCCCGGTTGGTTACACTTGAAACAGCGAATATTTGATTTGTCTCTTGGGGCTTCAATCGATTTTTTCTTTTCAGGGTCTACTTTCGATGGTGGCGTGTAATTTTTTCGAAAATACTTCGGAATTCGGCCGGCATTTGGTTTTAACCTGGCGCGAAATTCTTCTACCGCTCTATCTCGATGGATGAGATGTACTAGCGGTCCTTCTTCATCGCAACCCGTTGATAAGGTGTCGCGATAACTTCGTATTTCTTCGTCCGTCGAATAATCGTCTTTTTCTTCTTTTTCGTCTGATTTTCCGACATTTTGTTCGGCTTCCTCCCCCTCCTTGACCTCCTCCAGTGTCGCTTGCATGGCTGACGCTGTCGGTGCCTTTTTAGGGGCGGCCAAAGGGTTGGAAGGCAGCGTGGATGTCAGTTTATTTTTTATTTGTAAACCAACGCTAGCTTCTGCCAGCTCCATTATACCGCTAAGATATTCAGTAGGGCGCATGATTTTGTCTGTCGCCCCATATCTTTCCGCACTCAACTTGAGACGTTTAGCGGTTGCTGCTTTCTCCGCTTCTGGTAAAGCGGAATAATATCTCTTCTCGATATCTATCGTGTTCTCGAACAGGAAGGCGCTCATCTCCTCGTAGCTGCCTCCTGTCGGTGCCCTTTCTTCAAGTAACACCCGTTGCGAGTACTCCGACAAACCGCCGAGAAAGAAAAGGTTGAATCCCGTGGCATGAAATTCCATCGGGGCCTTTTCGAACAACAATCTGGCGCGAATGTCGTAATCCATTATGGTTTCACCAGGCATCTGGCGAAGACCTCGCATCTTTCGGCTCACCTCTTCGGGTGTCTCGCCGTAGCGCAGGTCGAATCTCATTAAAAAGTCGTCCCAATTGACGCCTTTCAATCCTTGGTACCACTCACGTGCCGAGCCTGTCATTAGCTCGACAATACCGTGGGTGAGCATGTCTCCTACGGTGGCTTTAGTGGCAGTCTTAATTCGAATTACTTCGTCAAGGAAGCGATCTCCCGCTTTCCATGACCCGTCGAAACGGTTCTGAATATAAAATTGCCACCTAATATTCCCGGTGACACTCATTGTATCACGCCGGGAGACAGCGTATTTTTTCTTTACGCGGTCACCAGTGTTACGATTACGATCATTTCGTTTGCTCAGATCGATTCCTTCGGCTTTTAACGAGCCAAGCAGGGCTCTTCCAAGCTCTCCCATCGTATACTGTCGACCCGTCGAATCGGTAAACGCGCTTTGTCGGGGAAGGTCCTGAAACTCCTCCCGTCGGTGGTCGCTATTTTCCGATCGACGTCGTTTCTCTCTATCGCGCGGAGAGTTGGATCTCTTCCGGCGATTACTTGATTTATCATTTCGTCTGTCGTCGTTGGATGAGGGGTCGGAGCTGGGGTCGGGAGACGGTGAGCGGCGTGGCGGGTTGCGCCGTGAAGAGTTTGACTCTTTCCGGCCCCTACGACGGTCGTCACGTTCCCTTTCCCTGCGTTCATCGCGTTCTCTTTCCCTTCGTCTCTCTCCGGAACCTCTCTCCGAATCGTGATGACTGGGTGCATTCGACTCCAGTCCATCCGACGACGAATCACTGTTTCCGTAGTGATACTGTTGCTGTCCTCTCTCGCGTTGACGTTCCTCTCGTGACGAGGTGCGGTCTTCGGAATGTTTTCTCGAAGGTCCGTCGTCTTTGAGGATGGGCACTGACTGTGGCCAGTCGCTACCCCGCGGGTCGTCGCGTTGTCGGCTCGTGTGAGTCTGTTCTTCGTTACGACGCGCGTTGTTCGCATTTATTAATCGGTCGATAGCGTTGTTAGTATTATCGTCTAACGCCATCATGCGAGGTCGAACGCGTTGTCCGGTTGAAACTTCCCGTTTGCGTGGAGTGACTGGCACTTCCTTTTTTCGCTCGGGTTTGGGGCTGACCTTCGGCGTGCGCTTCGGGTCGCCTTCGACGCTCTCGTCGGACAATTCGGACAAGCTAACTTCGGGCTTGCGAACGGATTTTGGTTTGTCTCGTTGCAGCCTAGCCATGAAAGCTTGTTCAGCTTCTTGCTGAGAATGGAATGCATAACGATGTGCACGTAAGGCTCGATCAACTATTTCCACCTCTTCTGGAGTGGTTGGAACGCGCTGGGATTTGCCGTACTCGAGAGCTCGCGCTTCTCTTTCCGCCAGCTTCCGCTTTCTCTCGCGGATGGCTTGTCGGGCCTCATTCTCGACATCCGCTTCGAATTGAGCGGAATCTACCATTTGTTGAGCGTATGCGCCTTCAACAACGGTGATTTCTGGGGATAACCTGTGCGCTCTTAAAGCTGCACGTACGATTTGTAATGTTTCGTACACAGTTATTTTTCCCGTTGGCAGAGTGTATCGTACACCTTCTGCCTGTGCCAACTGCATCGTGTCAACCAATGTGGCCGAGACGCTGTAAGGCTGGCTCGAGACACGCTCAGTATTTGACGCATTGGACTTGTGTCCTTCCGACCTGACCGAAGCTGGGCGGCTTTGCGTAATTGGCGTGTTTAGTGCCGAATTAGCTGTCGTATTTGAGGCCGTCTTTTGTATCGGAGACGCCGCTTTCGGACTGCCCACCTCGGTGTCGTGCGTTAGACGAGGCGATTGGTTACGGGATAAAACCTCGTTTCCGCTCGTCTCGCCGTCACGGTTAGAACGCGGCAGTTTGGAGTGAGATTGCTCTTCACCCCGCTCTGTCTCGTCCAATCGCTGCCTCGTCTCGGAACGGGACGGGTGCGATGCCTCTGATGCGCTTCTACGATCGGGTTTAGGCTTGCGCCGTTTTTGCCTCGCTTCGTGCGCTGAGGCTTTGGGTAAGGGACCTCCAGATCGCAAATGATAATCGGCGCCTTTACGACTGCCGGCTCTCTTGTTTGCGTCGGAGTCGGAATCCGTTACTCGGATATTGTCTGCCATTTTTGGGTATGAAAATGATCTCAAGTTCTATTCGAGTCGTTTAAATCGATCCCGGACAGGCCCCCACGTGTCGCGCTCAACTCGATCTGTCGCTGATACGTGGTATGAGTCACTCTCTAATCTCGCAATACCGCTTTACTCAAGCGGTTACCCAAATAATGCGAAACGGCAAACAATGTAAAATGGTAAATATAATAAATGTATTTATTATACGGGAATGTACAGGTAAAAGGAATAAAATATGTAAGGGAATAAAAAGGTAAAAGGTTGGGGTGTGTGAAGTTGGCGGGAAACTGGTCGAGGTCGTCCTTTGTAGGCGCTCGGGATCCAAGATGGCGTCCGCGTGGCAACGTGGTGTCGTCTTGGGCCGGCGTGGCAATGAATGGCGTCCTCGTCTCACGTTTCTCGTTCGGTCCTTCGGGCTCACGCTGGTCGGGCGCGAGTGAATGCCTAAAAGGTCTTACTTCTGGTCTGTTGTCTAGGTTTAGGGTTTTGTGTAGGTGTCCGGCGATCACACAGCGGCGGACGCTTGGTGGTTCCCGGCGATACACACAGCGGCGGGAACGCTCGTCGTGGTTACTGCAATTTAGGCTTGTGCGACCGTTTGTCTGCACAACTCGCTAAATTGGAGTAGGTTTACTATTTCTAGCTGGCTTGCTAAAATAGTGTGGTAATCTTGTTTCGCAGGTTACTCTGCGGAGGTTAACACAAATCAATCGTACTCACGTTGAAAGTCCCTTGTCCTAGGTCACTCCTGAAGTCTTTGTACTTAGGCTTGATCGTTTTAGGACGTTTGGCTTTTACGTGTATCTTGGTTGATTTTTGTGTTGGTTCTGCCCGCTCAGTGCAAGGCGAATTCCTTTGCACAAAGCGGGGGGTGACAGGTGACTAAAGCCACCCAATAGTGGAGAAGACGAATCTCCCCCACTCCCCCAGGGCAGACGCCCGTCCATTGACTGGATGTCAATGCTCTGAGGGAAGGGAGGCGCGCGTGCGACTCCCCTTCTTTACCCGTATGTAGGCCACGAGAGAAACTCTTCGTGCCCCACCCCAGTCGGGTCACCACAACTCTTCAATCCATTAGACGAATGAAGATGTTTCTCCAAAGAGAGAGACATACTTGGCTGTTTGTGGTTTTGCAGCTTTCAGGTAAATTTTTTCAGTTTGGAACAGAGAAAACTTCTTGTTTGACATTGTAGTAGAAAAATACTTTGAAATAATAATTAATCATGATTCATACATTTATTTCAGTTATTGGATTGATATCATCGTACAACTTGATTCCAAAACACTTCAATGATGTAAATAAGGCTTTGCACCATGTAGTAGGCCATGTACAACATCGAATTCCTTCAGAAACCACAACTCATAGTCGAACATATTCCACTTCATCGTCTTCTGGTGGAACGTCTTCTGGTGGAACGTCTTGGAGTGGATCTTCTTCCAGTGGATCATCTTCGAGTGGATCATCTTCTGGTGGATCATCTTCTGGTGGATCATCTTCCAGTCAAAGTGTTGAATATTTCACTGTTGATCTACAATTTGTTCAACTGATTCAAGAAGTTAGAGCCTCAACTAAAGCCGTTAAGGTCCATGCTCAAAGACATCAAGATGGCCTCTACAAACTGACAGTAACCACTGACAAAGGAACAAAAACATATGACAAAATATCAAAAGCCACGTTTGACTTGTTTGCCAAATTACTTAAAAATTCAAGATTGCAAATCAAAGAAGTAGGAAAAGTTGGGTCAAAAGTAAAAATTGCTGTTTCTCCTGAACCACCAAAACCAACAAATATTTTTAAAATAAAACCCCAACTTTTAGATGCAGTCAATAGAATAAGAAAAGGAGGTTATTCAATTCAAATATCAACAAAAGGCAATAAGTACACAATAACTGTGACTAATAAGTCAAGCGGAAAAAAGGAAACCTATGCTGATTTACCGGCAAACACTGGCGAAGCTTTTATTCGATTGCTCAAAGATCCTTCATTACAGTACCAAGTTATAGGCAAATCAGGAGACGAAGATGTATTGTTTATTCCCAACTACAGTGGAAAGCAAACAAAAATAACAGTTAAATCGCTGTTTTTGACATTGCTAAAACAGGTGCGAAATCATCCGAGCAATCATATAAGAATTCAACCCGGAACCGATGGTAAATATGAGTTGACCGTTGAAGATGGAAAAAAACAGTCCAAAACCTATAAGCACATAGACCCAAACCTACTTTTCTCTTTTGTCGAACTCATTAAGAATCCTAATTTGCAATATAAAGTCTCGCCAGCTGCTAATGGAGAATTTACTGTGACTGTTGTGGATCAACCTGACGACCTCAATACGGGGACAATTGGAAAAGGAATTGAGTACTACATCGTTAAACCACAATTCGTTCAACTGATCAGGCAAGTCCGGAAATCAACTAATGCGGTTAAAATCAAATATCAGCCAGAAGACGATGGCTTGTTGACGGTAACCTTAACGACTGACAAAGGAACAAAAACCTACAACAAAATATCTAGAGACATTTTATCCTTGTTTGTAAAATTACTCAAGAATCCAACTTTGCAAATCACGGAAGTAGGAAAAGAGGGTTTCAACGTAAAAATTGCTGTATCTCCTGAACCGCCAAAACCATCAAATATTATTACAGTGAAACCCGAATTCTTAGAGGTCGTAAAAAAAATAAGGAAAGGAGGCTATTCAATTCAAATCGCAACATCAGGTGATACGTACACAATAACTGTGACTGACGACTCAAATGGGAAAAAGAAAATCTATTCTGATGTGCCAGCTAAAATTGGTGATGCCTTTATCCGATTGGTTAAGAATCCCTCATTGCCGTATGAAATTTTAGGCAAATCAGGAGATAAATCTTATTTGTTTATTCCTGACAATAGTGCAGCACAAACAACATTTACAGTAAAACCACTGTTTTTGACATTGCTGAAACAAGTACAAGAACATCCAGAAAATAGAATTCAAATTCAACCGGGAACCGATGGCAAATATGAGTTAACCATCCATGAAGGGACGAAAGGATCTAAAACATACAAGCACATTGATCCAAATTTGCTTTTTGTTTTTATTAAACTTATTAAGAATCCTGATTTGCAATTTAAGCTTTCACCAGCAGCTACTGGACAATTTACGATTACACTTGAAGAGCAACCTGAGGACCTCAACATTGGGACCCTTGATTCTGATAAATTTTTAGAATTAATAACCAAGGCTAAGAGTGATCCATCATACAACTTGAGAATTGGCACTGGGAAAAATGGTTTGGAGCTTGTCATCACTCACAATGGCAAAACAAAAAAATATCCATTACCGGCTAAATTCTTAAACATTATTGTTCAATTGCTTCAATCGCTTAGGGCTCCAAAAACAGTCAAGCATAATGGCCAAACAACTTTTATTCTGTCGGACGAAGAAACACAAACACCAATCCAAGTAGACGTAGAGTTCACTGATTTGATTGAAGAAATCAAGAAGAATCCGACATCAAACTTCAAGTTCAAGGTTGAACCTTCCAAAAATGGAAAATTCAATGTTATTGTCTTCATCGATGGAAAACCAAAAGAGTTGAAAGACCAATCTCCTGAAGCTGTAAAGTTTCTGATGAAAGTAACAAAAAATCCAAAACTACCAATTCATGTCACCAAAGAAAAACCTAAACCACAACAAGATCAAACTACTTTTATTGTGGCGGACGAAGAAACAAACTCATTGATTGAAGTCGACGTTGAGTTCACTGATTTGATCGAAGAGATAAAGAAGAATCCAAAGTCAAACATCAAGTACAAGGTGGAACCTTCTAAAAACGGAAAATCCAACATTATTGTCTACATTAATGGAAAACCAAATAAGTTGAAAGACCAATCTCCTGAAGCTATCAAGTTTCTGATCAAAGTAACAAAAAATCCAAATTTGCCGATTCACATTGTCAAAGAAGAACCTAAACATGAGGAACCAACTTTTATTGTGACGGACGATGAAACAAACACACCGATAACAGTAGACCTTGAGTTCACTGATTTGATTAAACAGATTAAAAAGAATCCAACATCAAACATCAAATACAAGGTGGAACCATCCAAAAACGGAAAATCTAATATTGTTGTCTACATTAATGGAAAACCGAAGATTTTGAAAGACCAAACCCCTGAAGCTGTCAAGTTTCTGATAAAAGTAACCAAAAATCCAAAGTTGCCGATTCACATTGTCAAAGAAGAACCTAAACATGATGAACCAACTTTTGTTGTGACGGACGATGAAACAAACACACCGATAACAGTAGACCTTGAGTTCACTGATTTGATCGAAGAGATAAAAAAGAATCCAAAGTCAAACATCAAGTACAAGGTGGAACCTTCTAAAAATGGAAAATCTAACATTATTGTCTTCATTAATGGAAAACCAAAGAAGTTGAAAGACCAATCCCCTGAAGCTATCAAGTTTCTGATAAAAGTAACCAAAAATCCAAAATTGCCAATTCACATTGTTAAAGAACAACCTGGACATAAAGAACCACACCATGAAAAACCTGGACATAAAGAACCTGAAAAACCTGGACATAAAGAACCTGAAAAACCTGGACATAAAGAACCTGAAAAACCTGGACATAAAGAACCTGAAAAACATGGACATAAAGAACCTGAAAAACCTGGACATAAAGAACCTGAAAAACCTGGACATAAAGAACCTGAAAAACATGGACATAAAGAACCTGAAAAACCTGGACATAAAGAACCTGAAAAACCTGGACATAAAGAACCTGAAAAACCTGGACATAAAGAACCTGAAAAACCTGGACATAAAGAACCCCACAGAAAAGAACATAAGCCCAAGGATGTTATTCATGTTATTTCACCTGGAAAGACTTCAACCGATCCCATTATTTCAATACCAAAGAATCAATTGGCACTTATCCAGACAATCAAATCAGCTCCTCAATTATCCATTTCCATTGCTCCAGACGGTCCAAATTTCAAAATTACTGTCAGTGATGGTCAAGATACCAAAACCTATCCAGATATTACTCCTGAATTACTGAATAAGTTAATTACTATTAGGAATCAAAAGGATTTGCCTTTTGAAATTACCCCTTCAGATGATCCGAAGAAGGTAAACATTAATGTTCCAAATAAGAAAAAACCAGATGTTGAAAATATTGATATAAATATCGATTATCTGAAACCTTTGGAAATTGTAAGACATCAACCAGATACTGAGATTGAAATTAAACCAGACAATGAAGGTACTTTTACAGTAACAATCAAACCAAAAGATGGAAGCAAACCTCACACCTTGAAGCATGTGCATCCAAATGTTTTGAATTTGATCAGCAAGCTGAAAACAACTCCACACGTACAATTCAGAGTAAAGTCAGACAAGCGTGGAAAGATTAAATTGGTCGTACCAAAACACCAATCGCAACCTGTTCATACAAAACTAACTCCAGAGATCATCGATTTAATAAAGAACATCAAACAAAAACCACAACCAAAAGTTTCATTCAAACCAGAAAAACCAGGAACTTTTACCGTTGTTGTACAAAATGGTAAAAAACCAGAAAAAGAGTACAAGCATATTAGTCCCGAATTGATTCCAGTTATCACCAAATTATACAGTGAACCTACTGTAGAATATGAAATCAAACCAGGCAAAGATGACACAATCGAATTTGTTCCAACTGAACCAAGTAGCAACAGCCATCGCTATGAAGTGAAGCCTAATGTTCTAGATATCATTAGAGATATTAAACAAAATCCAGATACAGAAATCAACGTCAAGCCAGGACCAGACCACACCTTCGATATTGAAACCAAAGAACCACATAAGAAGCCAAAGACTTATCCTCATGTCAACCAAGAGACATTAGACTTGATCATAGATTTGAAGAGTCATCCAGATGTTTCTTTCACTGTTAAACCAACACCGAAAGGAAACTTTTACATCACGGTACCAAAATCAAATGTCAAAGAAGATAATGTGCAGATAACTCCGGATGTTCTGGAATTGATAAAACTTCTCCATTCTCCAAAGGATGTTAAGCTTAATATTAAACCACAAAAAGATGGAGCATTCACTGTCGTTGTCAAAGATGGTAAAAAAGAGCATGTCTATCCAAATATTCCAAAAAGGGTATTGCCGGTTGTTATAAAATTGTATAAAAATCCTCACAGAAACATACAATTGAAGCCAACAAGTGACAATCAAATCTATGGTAATGTGCCCGAAGACCTGCCTAAAACTACGACAGCTGTGGTTAACAAAGATGATGTGGATTTGATCCATCACATTAAACGACATCCGCACACAGATGTCACTATTAAGCGTGACAGAAAAAATCGACCCACGGTTGTTGTCGGTCATGGTCCAGACAGAGAGTCATATCCTCGTGTCGCTCCTAATATCGTTAACCTTGCCACTAAGTTACTTACTGAACCAAAACTTCCATTCCATATTTATACTGGTAGAGATGGAAGACATGTCCTGAGTATTCCAGTTCGACCAAAAGAGTTAATAGTTCCAAATGTAGCCAAAGATTTGCTTAAATTCGTTGACAAACATCGCTTTCATCCAAATCTTGAAGTGGTCGTGACCAGTTCTGAGATTCCAGACCACTATGACGTAATATTCCAAGAGCAAAACAAACCAATTAAACATTTTAAACATCTAGAACCCAAGATTGTTCAATTAATCGTGGAATTGTTTAATTCACCAACCACAGAGTACCGCGTCCAACCACAACCTAATGGAAAGTTAACAGTCAGACCATCCAGGGATGACGTACCAACATTTGATGTGCCAATTACTCCGAAAGATCTATTGTTGATTCGGGACTTCAGAAACCCAAAACTCAACTCTGTCATTGTTTCACCAGGTAGCAAACCAAACACCTACAAGGTTGTGTTTGATGACCTTTATGACCGCTCAAATCCACTCTCTGAGGACAATGTCAAACCCTTATTCCTTAACTTTCTTGTCCGCTTGTACACTGAACCAAGTCTTCCACTAAAGTCGGCTGTTGACGAAGATGGACATTTAATTGTAACCGCACCAAAAAGAGTTTCTCACAACATTTTACACGATGTAAGCCCAGAAGTATTAAACTTTCTGACCAAGCACAAACCAACTCCCAAGGATACATTTTCCATTGTGTTGGATAAGAAAAAGCCGCATTCGACAGAGCCTGATTCTTATACCTTTGATCTCAATGGCAAAAAGTTTCCTCATCAGTCGCCTACCACCGTTCAATTAGCAAGTATCCTGCTTTCTCAGCCTAAGTTACATACAAGAATTTTGAATGAAAGGGATGGCAAAGCTATCGTAGAAATTACTGCACACAGACCAAATCTGGTTTTCAGAAATGTGCATCCAGCCTTCTTGAAGACTTCACAGATAGCACGGCATAGTCCTAATGTGGAACTTTCGATTACCCGAAACCCAGATAATGAAATCAACCTTGTAATTTCAAATGGACCGAATAAGCTGATAATTGAAAATCTTTCACCTATTATTACTCAGCTGTTTGTGGCTATGTTTAGTAGACCGGAATTCCCGTATAACTTTTATATAGATGAGGACAATTCTGTGACTATGGTTATCAGGAAAGATAGCTTGCATCCAGTTTTCTCTCACATTAAGCCTGAATTTTTTGATTTCGTCAAAAAAGTGCGAATTTCCAAGCTTTTTAACATTGTGATAAAGCATGATGAAGGTGCTTACGAAGTGGAAGTAACAACTCACAATGACAAGCCAAGAACTTTCCAACTGACACCTGAAGAACTTCAATTGCTCGTTCTCTTTGCTACTTATCGAGATTTGACTTTCAAAGAAAACAAGGAAAAAGATGGAACAACCCTGGAAATTCCTGTTGTCATTCAAGCCAGCTCTACTGTACTAGATTTTGCTAAACTTTGTGCTGCTACAAAAGTCCATTCGTTCCCAGAATACAAAGAAACGGATGTTGAAGAACCAACTGAAGAACCGAGTGATGAACCCGAGTATCGACTGAGACCTGAGCTAGTTTTTGAACCAAAAATTGTTTTGAGACCAGAGTACCGAAGGAGACCTGATTACAGACGTCAATTTGACAGCATTACGAGAGATTATAATAATGCCAAAAGAAATTATGCCAAACATCCTGGAAGACTGGAAGTTGGGCATTTTGAACGGCCACGACATCACACCCGCAGACACCATCGTCCCCAAGGACATGAACTGTATTACAAATTCAAGAAGGAAGGTGCCTACGACACTTGCAAATGTAACGAAGCTCATAGAAGTACTTCTCAAAGATTCAGAGAATTTTAATTGCAATGTTTTAAAGAATCTGTACATCCCTCAGACTGAAATAAAATAGTTTATAGAAGCATAGCAATTGATCATCTTTCTTGTCTTTAAATAATTTCATCTTTTTAGTTTTTACAGGTCCAACGTGGGTTTTATTGAATGACATATTCCTACAATAAAGATCCTGAGAAGTTCAATTCGATAAAATAAAATAAAAAAAAGATTGGGAGAGGAAAGGAAAAAGAAAAGAGGCCTCTGATTACGTTAGAGCACTCTAAACTCAGAACCGACATAACGTTGCCCTAATTCCAGCCATATCACTGGTGTAATGGCACAAATAAGTAGCCCATAACACCAGAATTGTAATCTAACTAGGCAAAACAACCAATGAATAACTAAACCTTTGATTACTTGCCAAAAGAAACCAACAAACTGTTTGATTGATTAAAAGGGAAAAAGCTTATTTTAGCAAATAAAATAAATATTTTATTACCATATAAATAAAATCCATCATTCTAATCACTTTTTACACTGAAATTCATTGAAAAAACAAGTACACATTTGTAATGCAGGGAAGCATTACATATTAGACTTCTAAACCACTTCTACATTTTAGACTTCTAAACCTGATGTTTAGAAAGTCTCATGAAACAGTCATGTCTGTCTGTCTGTCCGCAGCATATCATATCAAATTTTGGTGGGATTTTGTTTGTTGTTGCTTTATATTGGCAAAAAAATTTTTTTTTTTAAATTACTTTATTTTCTTTCAAAAGGACAGGGTTTAGAAGTCTAATATGTAATGCTTTCCTGCATTACAAATCCCAGCTTGTTTCTGTATAAAAATATATCTGTCCGTCTGTCCCTAAATTAAACACCAAAATATAATCACACAAATAAGATCGATTTTTGTTACTAAAAAGTCAACCGTTAATCCGATCGAAAAGTTATTAGCACCATCGTTTTCAGCGGCAAAATCTATACAGGAAACTTTGTTTAAACATTCTAATCGGTCCTTTTTTCAAAATATTAGGTTTTTTCTTGGTCGAATCCAAATTTTGAATAAATTTCCTATTCGATCGCCCGCTAAGATCGCCCGAATCGGTACTTTTTCACGACCGAATCGCAATAGAAAAAAATACAGGCTTGTGCGCAATTGTCCGGTCTTCAAAATGAACTTAGTTTCAGAATTTTTGGACCTCATTACTGTTGGGATATTTGATGTGGAAAATCACCACTTGATGTCGTTGTACAATTAGTGTAGTTTGAGTTTTTTATATCCTGTGGTGACACTCCTACCATATATGGAGTGAACATCCTTCCTGTGTTTTTTCCCCACTCTTTCACTTGATGTAGAACAGTGAGGTTGCTTTATACTTGATTAAACTTCAACCGTTTTTACTTGATTCATAACAAATGGTAGCAGAGAGCAAGGTTGAACAATCATCAGCCACATTGAATTGATGAAAAACGGTATTGAGACCGAAAAACAAGAAGTTTTGAGCAGATTCGAGGCGACGTTGAGAGCAACCACGAGGCGAAAATCGAGAGCAACGCCGCGCCATCTTGAAGAGCACGATACGAGACGACGAGAAACAACTTTAACAAAGACTGTGAGCAACAATTCGATTCGAGGTGAATTACGAGTAAACAATATTGAGATTGTGCCACAGAACCGAGACGGAAGAAAAAGTTGAACAATACGTGCAATTTGAGACGAAACAAACAAAGATGAGCGATACCGGTAATTGGAGTTTGGCAAACATTGAGCCATTAAATGATGCGAATTATTTCCTACGGGAATCAAGAGTGGAGGGAATCCTCAGAGCCAAGAAATTGTGGAAAGAAGTAATTGTAGGAGCCGAACCGCAACGTGGAGTTCAAGGAGAAGCGGATTTTGCCGCAAAAGAGAAAACTTGGGACGAATGGGACGACAAAAACGCGGCGGCCCACTTCACGATGATCAGTACAATGACTGCACCACAAGTCTTGAAGTACTCAAACACAAAAGGAGCAAAAGCACTTTGGGATCTGGTAAAAACCAACATGGCGGCGAAAACCCAAGAATTACAGATGAGAAGTGCCTGCGAGCTGACGCAGCTAAAGATGAGCAGTAAAGAAGATGTAGACACCTACATAAACAGAGCCGAAGCCATAATCAACCGCTGTGCGAAACTTGGCAAACCAATTGACGACTATGAGAGCAAGTTTTATGTGACAAAAGGCTTACGACGAGAATTTGACGCGAATGTGCGCGCAATTGAAGTACAGGCAAATTTGGACATGTCAAAAATTCGTGACATATTAAAAATGGAAGAAGGTCGAATTTCAACTAGAAAAGAAGAGAAAAATACGACATTGAACGAGGCTGCACTAAAAACACGAGAGAAGGGACAAAAGCCAAAGCGCACATGCTTCAACTGTGGCCGTGGAGGACACATGGCGAGAGAATGCTACAGTGAGGCAAAATGTTTCAACTGCCAGGAGTTTGGCCACTTATCGAAAGATTGTTCGAAACCCAAACGAGAGTTTAAAAGTGGCGACTCAAGAGGACGTGGTCGAGGCAGAGGCAATCAGCGAGGTCGCGGGAGAGGAAAAAGCGAAATATCAATGATGGCGTATGAGGAAAAGCCTGAATTCACACTTATGACGTACGAGATGGATGAAAACATGAATGATGAAGAGACGAATGAAGAACCAGATGGAGAGAGCGATTGGGTATTAGACTCAGGAGCAACAAGCCACATGACGGCACTAGATGCGAAACATTTTGACGTATTTGATGAAGATGAGAAGAACATCGGAATGGCGAAAAAAGGCAAAAGCATGAAATCGATTGGAATGGGCGAGATTGTGCTCGAACACGACGGGAAAAATTCCAGATTGAAGAAGGTGTTGTGCGTGCCGCAAATTGGAAGCAATTTGTTATCAGTATCGAAAATTGTCGATAATGGACTAAAAGTCACATTCTCCAAAACGAGCGCAACAATTGACGATGAGAATGGAGAAGAAATTATGACGGTACCGAGAAAGGGAGACATGTTTGTGTTGCACGCGAACATTAAACAATGCGAGAAGTCGTACAAAGCGGAGGAAAAAGGCGACAATTGGCACGTGAGACTGGGACATTTAAATCACAACACCCTGCGAGAGATGAAAAATGAAGAACTGGCATATGGCTTACAAATCAGCAGCAAAGATGGCGGCGTGTGTGAACCATGCATTGCGGGAAAAATGAAAAAGGCGTCGCACAAGTCGGTAACAGACCGCCAATCGTCAAGCATTATGGAATTGTGGCACATTGATTTAATTGGACCAATTGGACCCGAATCTCGAGGAGGTGCAAACTACGTGATGACAGTAGTGGACGATTGGAGTAGGATGTTGATGATAAAAACACTAAATGCAAAAAGCGACGCGAAAGAAAAACTGACGGAACTCATTACATGCATGGAAAGACAGAATGACAAGAAGCTAAAGAAATTAAGGAGCGACAATGGAGGCGAGTTCCTATCCAAAAGCATGAAAGAATGGACGACAAAAAGAGGCATTGAACACCAGCTGACCACGGCATTTAATCCAGCTAGCAATGGCGTCACGGAACGCACAAACCGAACAATCTTGGAGATGTTGAGAGCAATATTGAAAGATTGCAAACTGCCGAAGATTTTTTGGGCGGAGTGTGCATCGACAGTGGCACACATCCGCAACCGATGCAAATCGTCAGTCCATGGACGCACACCATTTGAGATATGGTTTGGGAGGAAGCCAAATTTAAAATATTTGAGAAGATTTGGATGTATAGCATATGTGCTAATTAAAGACCACAAACGAAAGAAACTGGACCCAAAGGCGGAAAAAACAATATTTATTGGCTACTCAAACACAAGAAAAGCGTACCGGATTTACCACCCAGAAAACGACTCGATAAGCGAAGAAATCGATGTAAAATTTGACGAAAGTAAAACGGGCGCAGACTTGCTGAATGGGGAAATCCAAGACAATGAAGAGGAGACAGTTAAAATCGATCTGAACTGCGAAGAAAATGAAGACGAATCAGACGATGCCGAGGATGAAGAGCAAAACGAGATAAATGAAGAAGAAGATGAAACGAATGAACCAGAGGACAACGCGGAAGAAAATGACGCACAAGATGAACGTGACGAACCACCACAGAGGGGGAGACCAGCAGGGGTAACCAAAGAAATGAAGTTGGTCGCCGATAAAGTGCAAAGAGAGGAACGTGAACGACAGTTGGTCGCCCAGGGAGCGCGAAGATCCGAGAGAATTAAGACGAAGCAAATGGCATTACTAGTAGAAGAAATCTTAACGCCGAAAAATTATAATGAAGCGACAAATTCCAACAACGCGACGGAATGGAAGGCCGCGATGGATGACGAAATGAGTTCGATGAAACAACACGGAGTGTGGAAAATTGGAAAATTGCCAAAAGGAAAGAAGGCGGTGAAATCCAAGTGGGTTTATAAAGTGAAGTTAAATTCCGAGGGGGAACCGGAAAGATTCCGAGCAAGACTAGTAGCCACTGGATACTCGCAGAAATTCGGGGACGATTATGAGATGACCTTTGCCCCGGTTATACGAATAGAGACTCTCAGAATGCTGATTAATGTAGCAGCAAAAATTAACCGACCATTGAAACAACATGACGTCAAAGCTGCATATCTTCACGGCAAGCTGAAGGAGATGATATTTATGATACAGCCAGAAGGATATGTTGAAGGAGGAAAAGGACATGTTTGTCAACTAATTAAGAGCATCTATGGATTAAAACAGGCGGGGAGATGTTGGTTTGAGATGCTGGACAAAACATTGAAGAAAATTGGATTCAAACCATCTCCAGAGGACCCATGCCTTTACGTGATTTTTGTTGATGGCAACTTTATGTTCCTTGGCGTATACGTAGACGACGACTTATCCTTAGCATCCACGGATGAATTTGAGACGGAACTAATGTCAAGAATGAAGGAAGAAATTGAGTTCGTGAGCATAGGCAGACTGGAATACATCCTGGGAATCCAAGTCGAATATAGAAATGGAAGAATCAACATCCACCAAGGCGGATACATAAAAAGATTGGTGGAGAGCGAGGGATTGGAAGAATGCAATGCGGCAATAACACCAGTGAACCCCAATCAAAATTTGGACGAATTTGACGACAGCGAGAAAATTGACGCAACACAGTATCAAGAACTGCTGGGCAAGATGATGTACCTTGCCACACACACGAGACCAGACCTGAGTTTCCCGATGAACCTGTTATCGCAATATAACAAGGACCCACGAAAGATCCATTTTACAGCATTGAAGCGTGTGCTGAGATACCTGAAGGGGACGACGAACTACAAGCTCAGTTACGGAGGAGAAGAGAGCCACATCCACGGCTACTCGGACGCGAGTTGGGACCGGACATCGAACGCACGATCGTTCTCCGGATTCATCACACTTGACGGAAGTTCGATTATTAACTGGAAGTGCCAGAAACAGGCGATTGTCGCAATGTCGAGTACAGAGAGTGAGCTTTTGGCGCTGACCGAAGGAGTGCGCGAATTAATTTGGTTAAAGCAGCTCGCAATTGGACTAAATGGAGAAGTCGACGACGGAAATGCCACAACGATGCACTGTGACAGTTTGAACGCGGTGAAACTGTTGCGAGGCGGTGCACAGAAGACTAGGACCAAGCATTTGAATCGAAAGGTGCATTTCATCAAGCAAGAGATTGAGGATGGAAACATTATTGTGGAACATGTCGCAAGCCAAGACATGTTAGCAGACTTTTTAACGAAGCCTTTAGCCGGACCTGCACTGAACAGAATACTAGAAGCATTAGGACTAAAGACTGTGGGGGAATAATGACTTTATCGTGTGCAGTGCTTAACTTTAATTTATTTGATTTGTTAGTTGTAGATCACCATGAGAATTGAAGAATTGTTTTTGCATAATTGTGTTTATTAAGAAGTGTTCTTTTTGTGACGAAATCGAATTGTTGATTTTGGGGGAATTTGTTGGGATATTTGATGTGGAAAATCACCACTTGATGTCGTTGTACAATTAGTGTAGTTTGAGTTTTTTATATCCTGTGGTGACACTCCTACCATATATGGAGTGAACATCCTTCCTGTGTTTTTTCCCCACTCTTTCACTTGATGTAGAACAGTGAAGTTGCTTTATACTTGATTAAACTTCAACCGTTTTTACTTGATTCATAACAATTACGACATAGAAAACATCAAAAAACGAATCGCTATGAACATTTTCAAATTTCCCTCTGAATTTCTGATTCGATCGCCCACTTTGGTGGGTTGTAATGCCACTTTTTTTTCGACCAAATAAAAAAAAAATATACAGGGTGGAACAAAAGTCTGTTCCCCTCAAATATTTCCTCAGCAATTGCACCTAGGCCAACTTTAATGAAGCGATCGTATAGGAAGTTTGGTGAGAGCAATCCAATGATGTCATCAAATTTGACCTTGAAGGCCATTTTCAAGGTTATTCACTTGCTAACTTCTAAACCAATCAGGTTAGAGCAAAAAAGTCAATTACAAAGTTGTAGAGCATCATCAAATTAGTACTATCCAAATTATCTTAGTCATTTTAAGTTAAATGTTTTCTTTTTAAAAAGGAGACAAATCAGAAAAAAAATCAGCAAAGTGAAATTTTTTAACCCTCGGAGGCATAAGGATAAAATGTGCCGTTCTGGTTTAGCCATTACGGATTTATGGACAATTTTTAAGTCGATTGGTTAAAGCGCCATGTAGTTTGTTTTTAGTTCGGAACTAATTTTATTGAGAACGTAATGCCTAAACAATAAAAATAAATAGATTTGAGCCATCTGGAGGTGGTTTTAATCACTACTGGTAAATGCGAAAAGCTGTTCACTGAAGCGCTGTTTACAAATACAGCAAAGCCAGCTTAAAAGTTATGCTGGAGTTTTAAGGGGCAGAAAATTTCCAAGTTGAATATTTAATTAAATAAATGATGAATTATTACAAATTTCACCCGAGATTTACTTTATTATCCGATCAACAAAGTCACAAATTTTCAACAAAAAAAATTCGTAGGAAAAAAAATTTTCCTATTCAAGAAAAAGCTTGTTCATAAATCCGTATAGCCAAGGGTTAATCTTGTGATAAAATAATTATTGAGGCATTAAAAAAAGGCAGTGGTTTTTCTTGTTTACTTGCATAATGATGCACATTTGAATACGTTTATTTAAGTAATTCAGTATTTTTGTGATAGAAATTTAAGTTTTGTCACAATGGCTGGCTTTATTTCAGCTGATTTGTCTCCTTTTTAAAAGGAAAACATTTAACTTAAGATGACTAAGATAAGTTGAATAGTACTAATTTGATGGTGCTCTACAACTTTGTAATTGACTTTTTTGCTCTAACCTGATTGGTTTAGAAGTTAGCAAGTGAATATCCTTGAAAATAGCCGTCAAGGTCAAATTTGATGAGATCATTGGATTGCTCTCACCCAACTTCCTATACGATTGCTTCATCAAAGTTGGCCTAGATGCAATTGCTGAGGAAATATTTGAGGGGAATAGACTTTTGTTCCACCCTGTATACAGGGTCATGCAGATTTGGATTTTCAATCGATTGGGCTTGGTTCCAGAATATTTGGACTTCATTTCCATATAGTAAACATAAAAAAACGTATCGCGACGAAGATTTCATGGCTCACGGGATCCGGCAGGTGGCGTTAGTACAATGTTACAACTTCCGATGCGCGAACGGAAGTAGTATTATTTAAATTAGACGGCTAAAAGTGGACTAAAACCAGTTTATTAATTCAACCGGAGGTCGAAAAATTGCGAAAAGATCCTAGGATCCTAATACAGGTACGCTGAGTTTTATGGAATTGTCCGTTTGGCTCTAGCGGCTATAGCTTTTGAGATATGGATGCGGACAGACGGATGGACGGACATGACCGTTTCATAAGACTTTCTAAACATCAGGTTTAGAAGTCTAAAATAGACTATTCCTATTTTTTCTGCTGCAGAAAAACCCACAAGCCAATCAGATTACTTTCTGCCCAGTGACGTCATCTTGACCTGTGGTTAGGACAAATCAATTTCAAACAAAATGGCAGCCAATCTAAACTTAACAATTGATTGTTGGAAGAAATGGTGTTTTCTTGTGTAAATTGCTTACGATTTTCAAAGAGGTTTTGGATACTTTTAGGTCTGAGCCCCGTCAGGGCCCCGTCGGAGCCCCGTCGGAGCCCCGTCGGAGAGATTCACAGAAGTATAAAAAAGTGTTGAACGTGCATTTGTTGCCATTTGGATGGAAAATTGTGGCAACAAATGGGTGTTTCAGCAGGACAATGCTCACTGCATAGTCAATTTTGGTCTTCCTCGTCTACTTTCACATTTGGTTTTCATGTTTGGGTTAGAATTTTCGATGCAATTGATTAATTTCTTCCAGTTCCTTCCTAATCTTCTATCAATTTGTTGTTTGGAGAGCCCCAGTGCCTTCAATCGCTATATGTATACAGTGGTTACAAGTTTTGTACAAGGGATTGCTTTAAACTAAGAAAATCGCGAGTAATACAATTCAAAAATGGCAAAAAATTGATGACATAATTACTGATTATGTTAATTTTATACATTTCTTTTGCGTCAAACCGACAATATTCTATATTTAGGCCACCCCCATTTTTTTTGTAAAGTCACTGCCAAATTTATTTTTGCTACAAAAATTAAAAATCTGATATTTTTATACGAATTTTAATGCCATGGTTTGATTCTAGATTCTGAATTTACTTCAATACTATGAATGAGCTTAAAATTGAATAAATAAAATTATTTTAGAGAAAGTATTTTCAACAGTAACTTTTTATATCAGCTTTAAATGTTCAATTTTATTTTAGAGATATCAGATAAGATAACAACTTTGTCGACTTGGCTATCACGTTTTTGATACCAGTTATCTGGAATGACTTCCTTTAGTCAACAGTCAACACATTGGGCGTATTGTGTCTTTTAACCATTAAGGTTAATGAAATTGCAAATGAGGTTTATTATTTTATATTGCAAAGAAAGTGCGCATTAAGATAGATAGATGGTTATTATTTAACTATTGTTTACAGATTTCGAAAAATGTGCGCTAATTTAATAGAACAAAAGTGGTTTGATTACGGTATTATAGCCTTTATCGGTTTTAATTGTGTCACTCTGGCCATGGAACGACCCAATATACCGCCTAGCAGCCATGAACGACAGTTTTTAACAATCACCAACTACATCTTCACTGCTGTTTTTGCATTGGAAATGTTGGTCAAGGTAAGTGTAAAAGAAAAAAAAATTATTGCGGTAACCATTTTATCTAAACAATTTCGTGTTGTTATTACAGGTAGTCGGTTTCGGACTGTGGTATGGAAGACATGCTTATTTTTGCAGTGGCTGGAATGTTATGGATGGCACATTAGTTATTATTTCACTTGTCGACATCATCATAAATTTCTTTTCCACTTCTAGTTCATATATTTTTGATATTCTTCGAGTTTTTCGACTTCTCCGGTCTCTTCGACCCCTCAGGTACGCATTTAATTTCAATGCAGATGTTCATGCAATAACAAACGTTTATTTTATGATTTATATCCAAATATATGGATGGATTAAACTTAATACTGCTAAATAACAAATGCGCAGAATGGGATGCGCAGTACGGATTTAGTATCCGGATTTAGTAACCCTGCCCTTTGCGCCTGGTGGGCAGGGTTCAGATTAGCGCAAATCAAATTTGCGCGACCCGTATTTGCGCGATTCAAATTTGCGCCGACCCAAATTTGCGCAAACCAAATTTGCGCGATTTGCGCCGACTCAAATTTGCGCCGACCCAAATTTGCGCGTGGTCAAATTAGCGCGACGCATGCGCAGAACATTTCGTCGCCGCCGCTGTTAGGCTGAGTCCGCCTCTCGTATTCCTAAGAATGCTTAACAAGGGGGGGTTAGCGCCCCCCCTTGACCCCCCGCGAACCTAACCTTACCACTTTTTTTTAAGCAATTCTCCTTCCATTGAGTGTTGGTCGGAAATTAAATAAAGGGCAACTAAATGAAGGGCGACGAAATGAAGAAACCCCGCAAAGGGGGTTGAGGGTATCCCAATGCGCGCCCTGGTGGTCAGTCGTAACGTATGTTGCGCAAATTTGGACCGGCGCAAATTTGGACCGGCGCAAATTTGGGTCGGCGCAAATTTGAATCGCGCAAATTTGGGCCGGCGCAAATTTGAGCCAAAATAAAGACGGCGCAAATTTGGGTCGCGCAAATTTGGTGCTGGCCGGGCGAAAACTATAGAACGGCTTTTGTTTTCTGTTTTGCTCGTCATTTGTCGAGAAAATAAAGAGGAATAACTGAATGTTATCTATTTTTGAATGCAACTAATAACATCAACTTCTTTACAGTAGCTCTTTACAGAACATTTCACCCAAGTTATTACTGTTTATTTGTATTGATATTATTTTTTTTTGTTTTATTTTTTATTCAAGGGTAATAAACCGTGCACCTGGTCTGAAATTAGCTGTGCAAACTGTTCTGTCCTCCCTCCTACGCATTCGTAACAATGTTCTCATCTGTGGTACTTTTCTCATCATTTTTGGAATTCTTGGAGTTCATGTATAAAAAAAGTTTTTTTTGTCATTCATTTATTCATTTATTTATTTATTTACAGTACTTATATTTTGCAATTTTAATAATTTTAATGAAATCTCTTTAATTTAGCTGTTTAAAGGAACTTTTTATTACTGCCAAGGTCCTGAGATGAAGGGAATTAAAAATCGAACCGATTGCGAAGCCGATCCACGAAACGAGTGGTTAAATAGACGATACAATTTTGATGATTTAGGACTGGTAAGTGGTAAATAATAAAAGAAAAAATACAAAAGTAAAGTCAAAATAAAATAATGATTTTTTTTTGTTATATTTTATTTAGGCGTTGATGGCGCTTTTCGTGATGTCTTCTAAAGACGGTTGGGTCGATATTATACCTCATGGATTGGACGCTGTTGGAGTAGACCAACAGGTGGGAATTTATTTATTAAAAGTGTTTGGTTAATTTAATTTTGATATTTATTATTTTGTGTATATTTCAGCCGATAGAGAATTACAGCGAATGGCGTCTGCTGTATTTCATCTCTTTCCTACTGCTTGTGGGATTTTTCGTTTTAAGCATGTTTGTTGGTGCAGTCTTTGAAAACTTCCATCGATGTCATGAAGAACAAGAGAACGAAGAAAAGGCCAGAAGAGCAGAGAAAGGAGATAAAAAACTCGAAACGAAACAACACCGTATGTTTTTCTTCATTAAAAAATTTAAAGAACCTCCATAACCTCTGGTGAAGTGTAAGTACTGTACCTCACCAGACTGTTTAATTACCGGTAACTCTATTATGTGCTCATGCATTTGGGATTGGAAATTGTATAATTTTTTATTCATATTATGCCAGCTTTAAGTTATTATTAAAAAATGTAATGTAAAACTCTCAATTTCAGTTCTTAAGTCACTCAAAATGGCCAAGGACATCAGAGCATTCCTGGACACTGTTATGCATGCATTACCACAGGTTGTAAATCTGGGCCTCCTCTTCTATTTATTGATTTTTATATTTGCTGCATTAGGAGTGGAACTGTTTGGAACAATAGGTAATTTTTATTTTATAAAAATAAAGTATTGACATTTTAATTTACTACTGCTCTCTATTTAATAGAATGCGATGAATTTCATCCATGTGAAGGTTTAGGAGGACATGCTCATTTTGCTAATTTTGGAATGGCATTTCTCACTTTGTTTCGTGTAGTCATTGGAGACAATTGGAGTGTTATAATGAAGGACGCATTGAGAGATGAGTGTGATCCATCACCGGACTGCGTTCAAAATTGTTGTGTGTCCACAATCCTCACGCCTCTGTACTTTGTGGTGTTTGTGTTGACGACACTGTTTATTCTTGTCAATGTCGTTGTGGTCGTTCTCATGAAACATCGTGTCGTAGGGAAGTTTATTGTGGGATGTGCACTGTGGTGGGGCTTATTGTGGGAGAGGATGGTCCGCCCCGTCAAGGTGTGTCTTAAAAAGATTTTGTGCAGGAGAGTACTTACTTTGGAAGGATTGACCACGGTGTTGTGTTAAGGATGACGTGGTCTTCATTCAGGACGAGAACTACCCACAATCCATGTGGCCAGTGGGACGTTAGTGTTTCCAGGGAGTGATGAAAATATACGCTTAGGCGACATGCGCTGCGATGTCCAATTCAATGATTGTGTGTATTGGAATAACACGAGTAGTTCCTCGAAAGATAATCTTGGCAATGGCCCACTGTGAAAACTAAAGAGTGTAAAATATGTGAAGACAACTTGACTTGATTTGTGGACATTACCGTCTGTTGTCGGCGCAAAACAATGCGG
The DNA here is from genome assembly GCA_949358305.1 of Strigamia acuminata. Classification (NCBI taxonomy): domain Eukaryota; kingdom Metazoa; phylum Arthropoda; class Chilopoda; order Geophilomorpha; family Linotaeniidae; genus Strigamia; species Strigamia acuminata. The sequence goes on along the minus strand of OX442314.1, from coordinate 24,107,363 downwards.
TACAACGCGATCGTGTTAAAAACAGGCACTTCAAAGCAAACGAATATGAAAAAATGTCAGAACGAAAAGAAAAATCAGCCAGTAATAAAACCGCACACACAATGTGACTGAATGTTTTGTGATTTTTTTTTTTGGATGGAGTAATTTTTTTTTAATTTAATTCTATTGCTTTTCATAAATTTTCTAATTAAAATTATTTAAAAAAATTAATCTGTTTTTACCAGATATATAAACTAGAACAATTAGTCATATAAACCAGTACTGAAATTATTAGACATTTAAGCGCATTTAAGTCCTGAAACTATTAGACATTTAAGCGCATTTAAGTCCTGAAATTATTAGACATTTAAGAACTAATATAATTATGAAACAAACTAAAACAAAAATAATTACCGGTAGACATGTACAGTAAATTGAATAATGATTAACTGCAGGCTTCAATACGATTTTTACATTTTATCGACTTCCATACTTTCTAAACATTTCCTCGCGGAGCTCGCGCCTTTCAGTTGATCAACCGTTTGATTCAAGTAGCCTTGCGTTTGGTTGACAATCTGTAAAAAAGAAAAAAGAATTTAAACAGAGTAAAAATCAAGTTTTCGGATGTGCACTCACATTGAATGTTATAAACTTTGAACATGTTTGTGCGGAGCACGTAACGACGTACAGTACATACCCGGCACTTGGAAAATTTCAACAAAATCAAAAAATTTGTGTGTGGTGGGTAAATGCGTATTACACAGATCGCAGGATACATCCTTTTCTATTGTTATGGAAGGCAGGGCGCGCTCAACACGACTGGAAAATTCGGCACCATCCGGTTCAGTAAGATTAAAAACAGGATAATTTTCGGAAAGTTCGACGGGATTTCCAGAAACATGCTCGTCGATGTCTTGATATAAATTGTTGTTTAAATCGACTAAAAACGCCTCCAAGGCGAAGGACGCAGCGCTGGAGGCAGTTAAGGAGTCGGAGGCAGCGGTCTCGGTTTTGGCGGCGGTCAACTTCGAAGTGATGGCAGTGGAGACGGCTTTATTCATGGCGGCATGTAAGGCTTTATACGAATTAATCATTTTTGATGTTGATTTTTTGTTCCTAACCTGAGTAAACCACTTTTCGAACTGACATACGATCACCAAACTTGAATTAAAGAAAACTGTGAAATGGAATTGTCCGATGATTAATCATAGGACAATTCCATTTAGCAGTTTTCTTTAATGCATAAAATAGTGTGTATTAATTTGCATATATTTTCTAAAATAAAAAAATGTAATTTAAATTTATATCGCTGTTATGTAGTAAAAAAAAATAATGCGTGAAAGTTGTGTCTATATTTTATTTTAGAGTTATAAGAAAACAACTTACAAGTTAGTCGACTTGACAGCTCCTGGCTATAATGTTTTTGACACCAGTTATCTTGTGGTGATTCGGCATCACCTGAAGAAGTAATTGGCGACGATTATTATGTTGCTAATACTCGCCACTAGGTCGCGCTAGAAATACCGACTAGACTAACTAGTCTCGTGTTTCTGCGAACCTGCATAATCAAAAGGATTTGCATATGACGTCATTTCCGGTTAATATATAACACCGATGCTTGACCGGAAACGACACTACAGTTACCACATTTCAGCAAGAGCACCATTTACCTCACCTTTCAGGCCGTTTCACGGATTGATCGAGGACCGGTGCCCGCTGACCATTTCAACTGTACAACAGCCACATTTATTTAGCGTAGCCAATCTACGCTAGAATAAATATCCAAACGATATTCGTTTAATTCGCACGAGAAAGCGAATTCTCGCGTGTTCATAATAACACGTGGAAAACAACCCTAGACAACAACCAGACCACGCGTAGGACTAAACAATTGGATCCGCCATTGTTTAGCGGCACATCGTATTCGCAGACGAATCCGAGGACCACCGTAGGAATCATCTATATTCTTATTGTATTAGTAAGCGTGTTTAATAAAGCAGTATTATAACTAGTATTGTATTCCCGAGTATTATTATTTATTATCTTTAACCACAAAGTCGAATCACGACAATCTTGAATGACTTGCTTTAGTTAACACATTCAGCTTAGTGTCTTTTTCCCCTTAAGGGGGATGTACTAAACGTTGGGCGTTGGGCGTTGGGCGTTGGGTATTGGGCATTGGGAAATTAGGGGCTAAATGTTGGGTGTTGGGTGTTAGGCGTTGGGCAGTGGCCATTGGGCAGTTTGGGGGGGTGTTGGGTAGTTAGGGGGGTGTTGGGCGTTAGGCGTTGGGCGTTGGGCACGTATCCGTGACGGTAAACAAATCCATTCCGCATTCGAAAAGAAGATCGGCGTGTTCGAAAAGCACACTAAAGTAATAATTAGTCAATTAAAATGATTTATTTATTTATTTATTTATTTCATTTATTTTAGGCCCGACATTTTTACTCCGCACTACGCAGAACAAATCATCATAACCTTGTGTTTCTTTTACCGCCAACAGATGGCGCTAAAACCTACGGCCGCCTTGTTTGTTGTTTTTTGTTTTCGCTCGCTCGCTCATCATTCTGTCGTGAATTTTCGAATATAGTATAAATAGAGTATATGGAAATCAGAGATAAAAATCAAATTGCAACTGATTATTTCGAGGTCCGCTCTTTATGCATTGTGTATTGTTTTTAGAAATAAATAAAATTAACACGCCGATAACTGATAACCAAGACCCCCTAACCGCCTAACCGCCCAACTGCCTAACTGCCTAACTGCCTAACGCCTAACGCCTAACTATCCCTAATTACCCAACACCCCCCCAAACTGCCCAATGGCCACTGCCCAACGCCTAACGCCCAACACCAAACATTTAGCCCCTAATTTCCCAACGCACAACACCCAACGGCCAACGCCCAACGCCCAACGTTTAGTACATCCCCCATTAGGGAAAATGAAATTACAAATGAGGTTTATTATTTTTTATAGCAAAGAAAGTGCGTATTGAGATAGATGTTTCCTATTTAACTATTGTTTACAGATTTCGAAAAATGTGCACTAATTTAATGGAATAAAAATGGTTTGATTACGCCATTCTAGCCTTTATTGGTTTGAATTGCGTCACTCGGGCCATGGAACGACCCAATATACCGAAAAAATCAGCCAGTAATGAAACCACACACACAATTACCACAACCCCAAAATAAGCTTACATTCCGCCGGTCGTAATACTACGTTGCAACACAGATTTTACTGTGCCCCTGTGTAATTCTTTGTTTTAAGAATTTTTAATTAAATTTTTTTTTTTTAAATTAACTTATGTACTAAGAATTCTCTTTTTATTCCAAAGTGAAAATGAAACAACCACAGTCTACTTTTGGCATCGCCTAAATTTATTATTAAAAACTTAAAAACATTCTCTATTTATTTTTCTTTTAATTTTCCCGCCATTCAAGAAATTGGGAAATTACAATGACAATACTGCTCACCCGATGGCGTTAGGTGACACATTGGAGCATGCGCAGCACTCCATTTATCGATTCTGCACATAATTCGTACAGCGTAATGGCGGTGTTTTCGGTGCCTTCACAGAGCTGAAATAAACGAAGACAACAAACCACAAAGAAAAACCAATGGCAAGTAAATTTATACAAATACAACAAAAACCTTTTATGTCACACACAATTAACTCATACATAATTTGAATTTACAGTCGACTTATCGGGAAAACAAAACGCAAATTCATTAATAAATTTGTAAGATGACAGAAACTTAGTTTCTTGATCTTTCCCTTGATTCAACACACACGGCACAATGAACTTTACGAAGTTGTAAAGCCCATACCTCATCTTGTCGTTCTCTAAACAGTGACACATGTGGCGATAGTAAGGATGACCCGTGCACGTGATATCTACGTTGTTCTGGTCCATGTGCGACAAACGAGCGACTAGTTTTTGCAGGTGAAGTGTTTTGTTTATTGTGGCGGTAAATTCAAATCTCAAGTTGGTGAATGAAACTGTAAGTTTAGCTCTGACTCTTTTCTCAGGTCGTGTTCCGTTGTATGAAACTGCCATGCTGTGACAGGTTTTGAGACCGTCCAGAGTTAAATCGGGAGATCGTTCTATCATTTCGAGTACAGATGGTACTACTTTCAGACACGGAAGCTTGTCCAGTAAATTCTTAGGTAGGATCATAGGTGCACTGCATCGAAAAATATAAATTGTGTTAAATTAAACTGCATTTTGTACGTTGTTAAAAATTTTACGATGAAAACATCGTGAAATCTTTGAATTGAGGCAGAAAAAGAGAGATCAGTTTTGATGATTTTTCTGGCGCTTAAATGTGGTTTGATTTAATCATAGATTTAATCGTTTGTCGGTTAAAATGTTTGATTTTTAAACTTAACATTAGGTGAATTTAGAGTTTCTGTTTTTGTGGTCGTTGATGTTTTTATACACAACATAAGCCACTTCAAAAGCAACTCCAGTGTTGATTTTGTGTTTGCAGTGCTTGATGATGGTTTTGGCTGTTTTTGATGATGGTTTTTGGCTGTTTTTGTTGTCCATTCTGTTTATAGAAACTCCATCAACAATAAAAACAGAAACTATGAATGCACCCATTAATTTTATGACTAAAAACATTTGGTTTTGAATTTTTCTGTCATTTTCTGTATTTGATCATTGGTTTTACTGAATTAACAAGAAAACCGTTTGTTATTGTAGTTAAGAAAGCTTTTTTGTTCAGTTTAAGGCTTAGTTGGGACTACAGTGTACTCTGTACGGATTGGACTATGCTCATCCGGACAGCTGTGTGGCCCGGACAGGTTTGCTGGACCTAACACAACTTATACCCAGTAAGGTTAAATTCTTTCTCCCATCCAGACAGCTTGTTGGTCTGGACAACTTTCTGGGAATCGTCCTATGTCCGGGCTACAAAGAGTACACCAATTATTTCAGTCTAAAATGATTAGAAATCTGTTCAAATAATTACGACTCTGAAAAATAATACTTTTTGCGTCATCAATTACTTTGTGTTGATGGAATAAGCAGATGCGAAAAGGTCTGGACATCCGCAAGAGACGGACAAGTGTGGTATTAAAATATCAAATTTGTTAATTGCTGTTCCATCCTTTCTCCAAGTGACGCAGTATTTTCCTGCTTTTTGTATGTGAGTGCCATCCAAAGAAAATCTGCATGAATGGCATAAATCCAACACCGGTAATTCCATGTGAGAACTAAAAAATTAAGCAAAAAAATTAGCAAAATCTTTTTTTAAAAAAATTAAATTATTTAAATATACCGTATATCCTCGTGTATAAGCCGAGAAATTTATTCCGAAATTCGGACCTCTAATTTGGGGGTCGGCTTATACACGCGTATTAAAAAAAAAATGTAACTAAGTGCTATGTTTGTTACATTCAACAATCAATCAATTTCATCAATTTTCGACTAAATTGTAGTCAATTTCATCAATTTTCGACTAAATTGTAGTCAATTTCATCAATTTTCGACTAAATTGTGGTCAATTTCATCAATTTTCGACTAAATTTCACAACATTTTGACGTACTCGGCTTATACTCGCATACACCATTTATTAGCAAAATGGTGCTTCAGAATGGGGGGTCAGCTTATACACGAGGATATACGGTAAGTATGAATATGGGTAATGAAGACGCCGCCATTTTAAAATGGCTTCCTCATCACCCATCACTGTATCTACAGGATTCTGAGATATGATTCCACTAATGGCATTTGTTTGTCCAAATGCGGGTCACACACCTGGCAGTCTTGCGGATCCGGTTCTGTGTGTGGAAAATAGTGTTTAACTAGAGTTCGAAGTTATAATATGATTGCATAATGTCGAGGTTACGATTTCTAGGGCTTTGCGTTGTTTCGATGGCGATTCCAGTGATGATGAGCAGAAGCGTTGCTGCGGCAAAACAAAGCGCGATCGTAAATGGGGTCTAGAATTAAAATTTTAAATGTTTTAATTACATTTTACAATTAATAGGTTGTAGGTACTCACAGTTTCCATTTTCCTTTTTCTTTTTCCTTAAAAAAAAGGTCAATTATGAAGTGAAATGATTAGGTCTGGATGAACAGAATGTGTAGCTTAAATGATGTATTTTTTATATTCAAATTTTAGACATCTGCCGGAAATTGAAAACAAAAGAATACGCTTACATCTGTTTGGGTTAGATTTGATGATATATTAGTCATCGCTTTTATTGGTCAATCTGTGGGCTTTTATTTCGTGCAAAGTTGTGATAGGGGATTTAAGTGAAAAGGTTTTAATTACGAAATGAATCAAAGAAATATCGTTTTTTACCGATTAAGAGTCGCCCTCGAATAGTAGACGCGGCTGAGACACCGACAATACCGTATTTTTGCAAAAGTACGGTATTTTTTCCGTATTTAACCTCACGAACATTCAGGATTTATTTTAGTACCGGTACCTTTAAAATTGTGAATTGTATGTTATAATTTCATTCGATAAAGCCTGCTTTAATTTGAGTTGTGTAGCATACAGTACTACTTGCGCTTTAGTTTTTCTTCATGCCAGCAAAGTAGCAGATGTGTACTAATGGAGGAAAATGAGCTTTCTAACATGGGCTACTACTTTAATAACCATCTTTTCTCATTGTTTCTTAAAGTCAGTTCCATTTAAGAGCAAATGAACACAGAAAAATCATTATCTTGTGCTACTTGTTTGGTCTTCATTTTATCACGAGCTGTAATTAGCTGTCTAGGGAGATAAATTCGTTAGAAGTTTGCATCTTAATACGACACGAGTAAAAAATAGTGGCAATGAATTATAGTTATCGTCTCCAAGTGCAATTAATCATTTGTAAGCTTAAGTTTTAACAAGAAATGCTTTTTTAATCTTTTTATTACATCGTTTAATTTTAATACACAGTGGATAAGCATCAATCACGAATGTACCGTCAAACCGTGGTATCATAATGCCTAAAATGTTGGTAATTCGTTCTGGACACTGCGTGGACAGTTATGGTTGAGAGCTTTTAAACTTTTCTTGGAAAATTTATTAACAGCAGTTACAACTTTTCAAATTAGAGGAACTTTAAAAATATCAACACAACGTTATTAATACTTTTATTTTGAATGTGTGTGATTAAAAGGTTGGGTATTGTTCAGAAACAGGTATTTTTTATCAATTCACTTTTCTGGTGAGAATACCTGCTTAGGATTATTCATCCAGGTGTTCTATTGTAGAATGTGTTGATGTACTGAATGCTAATAGATAAGCTGGTAGGAAAGCTTAAGGGAAGAATTTCACGCTTGGATGATGTTTGAAGACATTCGGCAAAAATGGTTTCTTGTTTTCTTGTAGGAGTGCTCATGTGGTTTATGGATACTGTACCGCCCCGTTTAAATTGAGAGACGGCAATTGTTCTTGAAGTTCATTCTTTTTGATTCCAGCTATCATTTTATCCACCATTTGTTTGGTTGGGAAATTGAGAAAGTAGTTTGTGAGAATTTTCTTCCCTTTGTCTGATTTGATGTCACGCAATCATCTAAACCCATGATTGAAGGTGACTGTGTGACATCATTTAAATCTCAATTTGTCACAACATATCGGTGAGTTTTTGCACTACCTGGTGGATGTAGCCTAAAACACTCATTATGCAGGTGAGCTTCAAGCTGGACTGGAACGTTTTTTATGTCCAAGGCTGTACATGTTACGTATCGTATAGAACGGCACAAATCGCCTTTTTTCCGGAGAAATGGTGATTTATGCATTTATTTCCCAAAGTTTGGGATTTATACATTAATAGCCAATTTTGGCTAAATATGCAAAAAATATTTTTTTATGCATTTATGCACTTTGTGGCTGTAGAGCAATTTTTAAATGTTTTAAAGGTTTAGACCTTTTCCTATCAATATTTACTCATTAAATTACACTTAGACTTTTTCCTTAAATTTTTTATTTTTTAAATTCAAAACCAGGATACAAGGAATAATTATATATTTGATTGAATATAAATTTTTCTCTCATGTTTGCAAATTGTCTCTTATTAAAGGCATAGACATGCACCTGGGTCCTCCGCGCCCTCTTGAGAGTTCACTGGATGGAATTTCATGAACAATGATTCCATTTTCTCTGAGAGCATTATTTGTGTGGTAATTTCTATTGTACACAATGACTTCTCCAGGGGCTATAGCTAATGTATTTGCACCATCACTCCACTGTTCCCTTTTCCCATTGACTGGATCACCACCTCCACATTGGATTAATTTCACTTGTCTGTTTAAGTGTCTTTCCAAAATTTCTTCCATGCTTCCAGTTTCCGCTTGTATTTTCATTGCACAGTCAACACATTGATTCTTCTTGAGCGAATAACATGTGAACGTCATATTCGGGCTCTGGTAAATGGTAAACTTGTCGTAGTCAATCTGTGTGAAAACTGTATCAAGATGCATGTACGCTCGACTCTTGGGAATATCAAAAGCTAATATTGTCTGGAAAGTCGGGTGCTTTTGGAAGAGGGATTTGGCAATTTTTTCAATCGCCTCACTATCAGTCCTTTCGGAAATACCAATGGCCAGTAATTCTTTGCTTAATACCAGAATATCTCCTCCTTCGATATTGCTGTGCTCAGTTCTGTCATACCAGATGGGGACTTGGCCATTGTTGTAGTCTGGATGATGTTTGAAGACATATTCGGCAAAAATGGTTTCTCGTCGTCTTGTAGCAGTGCTCATGTGGTTTATTGATACTCCATTGCCTATGCTTGAGAATGTGTCTCTTGTGAATAAGAGATTGGGTATTGGATCACAAATAAAGGGATAGTCACTGTCAACCAAGAAATTGAGAGACGACAATTGTTCTTGAAGTTCATTCTTTTTGATTCCAGCTATCATTTTATTCACCATTTGTTCGGTTGTGAAATTGAGAAAGTAGTCTGCGAGAATTTTCTTGCCTTTGTCGGATTTGATGCCGCATTCATCTATGAATTGGTTGATGAACTTCATTTTTGTTTGAACTAAGGTGCTAATTGCTTCTGAGACTAGGTTTTCAATGTATACAACTTCAACACCTTTGTTTTGAAGTGTTTGGACAAATACATCATGTTCCTCTCTTGCTATTTTCAAGTAGGGTATGTCATCAAATAGTAACTTCTTCAATAGTTCTGGAGTCAAGTTTTCAAGTTCTTCCCCTGGTCTGTGGACTAAAACTTTCCTGAGTCTTCCAATTTCTGAATATACTTCAATGCGATGATTGTGCTTGGATGGAGTTGCAATTGATAAATGTGAATGTGGGTTTAGAAATGTGAAACAATACAATAGCACCACATTGAAAGTCAGCAAAGTGTTTCTTCCCAGCTTGAGCTGAAAATTGAATAAATAAGATTATTTTAGAGTGAGTATTTTCAACTTGTTGTGTCTCAAATGTCCCTTTTTATTTGGAATATGTTGAGAATAAGAAATTAATAATTTAATTTATTTAATGTGTTTTATAAATTGTTTTACAGTCCCTTTAATTATTTGGAAATACTAGAAATTGGTATTTTGAGGAATCTATTTTAGTGTTTTTAACAAATTATTGGATCTTTTCATTGTATAATAATATTTAAAATAATGTATATTTGTTCTGCACCTGTTGTGCTTTTGGGCAATTTGCACAGAAATCGTTGCCACTTCCCTGGTAATTTGAGCCCTGGATTGGGGAGTTGCTAGGGCAAAACCCCAAATTGCACCTTTGCTAGAACCAAAGCGTGCCGGGGCACATGCCACGCATGCGCACTGGCCGATTTTCCGGCCCAATTTGGAGCAATAAATCCGTTTATTGCTCACTCTTTGCATTTTCCTCACACCGTTCACAGCGACACAGCTTTGTTCCAACTAACACTGTTTTGTCCGTGACAAGTGAGTTTACCAAGTTTCAACTTGATTTGTCTGAGCCAACGTTCAAACGAATCCTTCCCGGACGCCGAAGACGAAGCGCAACTGACCAAACACCTGTTGTTTCCGCCGCCGCCCGAAAACGAGGCGAAACCAGGCGATATGCGCATGCGCACCATTATTTAAGTGACTTATTCATAAGAAGAAGTAACTATTTTTTCACTTCTCCTTACTTCACTTATTTGACTTCTTTCAAAACGACTTATCGGAGTTATGACACAAAAGTCATCATATCCGGTTGTGAGAAGTCAAATAAGTGAAAGAAGTCACTTCTCCTTATCGATATTGAATGCACCTATTGTCTTAATCTGATCTCTGTGCAGGTGCGAGGGCTGGCTTAATCCCTTGGTCAAGTTGTACTAAATTCAAAGGAATTTAGTATTTTTGGCCAATATGTTGTAATATTACAAAAAACGTTTGTTAATATGCGTTAAACAATATTTCTGCTGATAAAATAACATAAAACATTCATTTTATGTATTTAGTCTATTTTTTTTAATAAGTTATTAGTGAAATCTACCACTAAATGATCGAATGCGCCATCTATTGGCAAAATTAGACATTTATTTGGGATAAAACAGGATAACTGTTACATTGTCACACTACTAATTAACATTTTGACGTATAACTACGTCCTAAGAGGACAGTCCTTTATGGCGGAACTGTAAACCAGTGCCAGCAACAGAAATATTAACTATACTCGAATTGCACTCAAAAAGGCACCTCACCAGTTTACTGGTGTAGTGATCCGGAAAAGTAGACCCAAACACCAGAATTGCATTACAATGTACAGACATTGCAATCGATTGCCTAGGCAACGGCCTAAAATTCAAACTTCCAGACGATGTAAGCAATAAACACAACAAACATGAGTTTGACATTTTTTAATGTGTGAAACTTCATTTTAATGATGGAAATAACATTTTTTATTAAATAAAATCAAAATAACATTAACTAAATTAGTCATAACAAATCACAACAATAAATAAAAAACAAAACTACTTCCCCTAGTAGTAGTATACAGTCTGGAGTTAGTAGTAAACTGGCTCGACCAATGGGAGTACACATCGTGAGGTGCCTTTTTGAGTGCAACTCGAGTATAGTGCCAACTCCAATTGTTGGCATACGACAAGCTCACAAGCAAACCTTACAATGCTGCGATGGGAAACATTTCCCATCAAGACATGGCGCTTAAACAACTCCAGGAATCAACAATGTATCAACAACATAACTCAATGCTCCCAGATACATTTCTTAGTTCTCTCACCACAGACCAATACTGATAGCAAACACACCAGCAAACAACAACTTTTAGTGCCACTCCTGCCGGGATGTAGTTCTACATTGCGGCATGGCATAGTAACTACAAAATGTCTCGTCGAAACAAGGACTCAAGGTTATGTCAATTGGCCCCAGATTGGGACAGTGCGGAATAAACCCAGCCCTAACTATACGTACGGTATGCATTTTAAAAATGTACTTACCAAGAAATCCATAAGAAGACTTAAGCAAATGAATTTACCAGTTGTTCTTATATATCGTTATAATGTGATGTCTGCACAAACTAATGGCCAAAAAATAAGTTTTCAAGAGGATGCTAGTTAACTAAATGATTTTATTTATTTCAATTTTTATTAATGGATTGGGTTGCTTCATTAAGCGACAATCAAAAATTAAGTTTATGATGTAGACGTATCGAATTAAATTGTTTAATTTTGTTTTCATTCAGTATGAGTTTATTACTGTGAGCTAATCGTAAATGCAAATTTCTTCAATAAATAACACGATGCATGATTCAACATTCTACAGGAAAGCAATTTTCATTGACACAATTTTGTACCCATTGTTATTGAACCATTTGTAATTCCCACAAACAAAAAGCAATTGCATGAAATCTATCTGAAGCAATCAATTACTTTATTAATGTATTATGTTCGCTTTCTTAGTAAAAACTATGGTAGCTGTATTCTAAAAATCATAAAATAAGGTTTTTTATTTCATTATTGACAGATTATAGCCAGTCACTCACTTAGAAAATCTAGAAATACTTTAAATTGTCAAATACTGACCAGAATTTTGATTTACCCAGGTAAAAAACTTTGAGGCTATAGACCAATCTTTAAATGTTGCAAAGGTTTAGACCAGGGGTCGGCAAGTAATTTTAAGTGGGGTCCGAATACTATTAAAAAATTTATCGAAGTCCATAAAAAAACACTTATAAACCTAAGAAAACGGAAAAAACACTTAAAAACCAAATAAACCCCCTGATAAACACACACAACCCAAAAAATACCGATAAAACCTAAAAAACAGGAAAAAAACAAGAAGAAAAACTCCGAAAAATTAAAGAAACCGAGGGAAAAACGTTGCTAAAACATCTCCGCGGTCCGCCTGTTGCCGACTGCTGGTTCATGCTGGGCGCACACGTACCGCGATTTCGTGTCGCGTTGCCATTGCACATGCGCAGGTGACGTCATTTCCTACGCGCCGGTTCGAAATCTACTTTTGGAAATAGTACTTGTCCGAAGTACTATTTCGCCTGCGATTCATGTCGCAGCCAATCCCGTGAGCTGTTTGAAATGACGTGATTTCATCAACATTTTCGGTTGCTGTGTAAATGCTGTGGAATGACGTCATGAGATTGAATTCGCAGAGCTGAAATAGCTATATGTGTGTAGCATTGCGCGCCATTTACAGCGCGATTTTGCTTGCGAAATCGCGGTATTTGTGTGCCCAGCATTAGACTTTTTCCTGTCAATATTTACTCATTAAATACACTTCGAGTTTTTTTCTTAATTTTTTCATTTTTCATTAAAAGGAGAATTTAAAACATGATACAAGGAATAATTATATATTTGATTGAATATAAATTTTTCTCTTATGTTTACAAATTGTCTCTTATTAAAGGCATAGACATGCACCTGGGCCCTCCGCGCCCTCTTGAGAGTTCACTGGATGGAATTTCATGAACAATGATTCCATTTTCTCTGAGAGCATTATTGGTCTGGTAATTTCTATTGTACACAATAACTTCTCCAGGGGCTATAGCTAATGTATTTGCACCATCACTCCACTGTTCCCTCTCCCCATTGACTGGATCACCACCTCCACATTCGATTAATTTCACTTGTCTGTTCAAATGTCGTTCCAAAATTTCTTCCACACTTCCAGTTTCCGGTTGTATTTTCATTGCACAGTCAGCACATTCACTCTTCTTGAGCGAATAACATGTGAACGTCATATCCGGGCTCTGGTGAATGGTAAACTTGTCGTAGTCAATCTGTGTGAAAACTGTATCGAGATGCATGTACGATCGACTGTTGGGAATATCAAAAGCCAATATTGTCTGGAAAGTCGGGTGCTTTTGGAAGAGGGATTTGGCAATTTTTTCAATCGCCTCACTATCAGTCCTCTCGGAAATACCAATGGCCAGTAATTCTTCGCTTAATACCAGAATATCTCCTCCTTCGATGTTGCTGTGCTCTGTTCTCTCATACCAGATGGGGACTTGGCCATTGTTGTAGTCTGGATGATGTTTGAAGACATATTCGGCAAAAATGGTTTCTCGTCTTCTTGTAGCAGTGCTCATGTGGTTTATGGATACTCCATTGCCTATGCTTGAGAATGGGTCTCTTGTGAATAAGAGGTTGGGTATTGGATCACAAATAAAGGGATAGTCACTGTCAACCAAGAAATTGAGAGACGGCAGTTGTTCTTGAAGTTCATTCTTTTTGACTCCAGCTATCATTTTATCCACCATTTGTTTGGTTGGGAAATTTAGAAAGTAGTCTGTGAGAATTTTCTTGCCTTTTTCGGATTTGATGCCGCATTCATCGATGAATTGGTTGATGAACTTCATTTTCGTTTGAACTAAAGTGCTAATTGCTTCTGAGACTAGGTTTTCAATGTATACAACTTCAACACCTTTGTCTTGAAGTATTTGGACAAATACATCATGTTCCTCTCTTGCTAATTTCAAGTAGGGTATGTCATCAAATAGTAACTTCTTCAATAGTTCTGGAGTCAAGTTTTCAAGTTCATCACCAGGTCTGTGGAGCAAAACTTTCCTGAGTCTTCCGATTTCTGAATGTACTTCGATGCGATGATTATGTTTGGACGTAGTTGCAATGGATAAATGTGAATGTGGGTTTAGGAATGTGAAACAAAACAATAGCGCCACGTTGAAAGTCAGCAAAGTGTTTCTTCTCAGCTTGAGCTGAAAATTGAATAAATAAGATTATTTTAGAGTGAGTATTTTCAACAGTAGCGTTAAAAGTTCAGTTTCATTTAGAGATATCACATTATCAGATAACAGCTTAGTCGACTAGTCTCATTGATATCAGGTTTTTGACATCTTAAGTGACTTGCTTTAGTTATATATAGATGTAGATATATATACTAAGGACCCATTTAATAGCCAGGTGGAGGGGATCAATCAGTAGCTGCATTCAAAAACTCTAAAACGTATGCAAAACTCGTTTCGTGTTTGTACGTGACGTCATTCCCATTGAATAACATTCTCATGTTATTCAATGGGATCATTCCCATTGAATAACATTCTCATGTTATTCAATGGGATCATTCCCATTGAATAACATTCTCATGTTATTCAATGAGATCATTCCCATTGAATAACATTCTCATGTTATTCAATGGGAATGACGTCACGTACAAACACGAAACGAGTTTTAGAGGCGTTTTAGAGTTTTTGAATGCACCTACTGACATTATTTCACATCATCTACCGTTCTATCGCCAAATTCAAACTGCGCATCACATACTGTAGAGCGTCGATTATCCGAACATCGGTCATGCGAACGACCGGTTAATTGAACAGCGGTGATCGACTTTCTATCGACTTTTTAGTTGATTTTAGTCGTTTTTTTGTCGGATGTTTTTTTTTTTCGTATTCAATGCGGTATCTGCATAAAGCTAATGACTTATTATGTGAAGAAATCGGTTTTATGAACACCCATGTCCCCGATCAGTTCGGATAATCAACGCTCTACTGTACTGCGCCTGTATGAGTATTTACACGATTGTTTGCTGCACACAAAGGAAATAAAGCAACAACATTTTGGTTTGGTGCTGTAATTTACTTTTGTTAATTAGTTTATTGTTGTTTATTAACTTTGTTAGCATTATTAGGCCGAACATTGGGCTTAATACTGCTAAATAACTACTGGAATTAGGAAATCATCTGCTCAGAATGAATTGGGCATCAAGATAACGGCCACGAACTGTAAAAATAGAGAATAATGATGGTGTGCACATAGTGGAATGCACGGTTGGAATTTGGCATCAAGATAACAGGCGCACACTGTAGATTTGCTATTTCGTCATTTTAGTTAAATCGTTAGTTAACTTGTCCAGGAAATTCAATTAATCTCGTCAATATTAAGCGACTTAATTTAATTTTTTTAAAACTTCGCTTGAGAGGTTCTGTTTAGTTTAAGGAATACTAATCAAAATTGAACGCACTGCCGCCAATAAACATGCTTGGAATTCCGATAAGGAATTGATTGTCTTTTGAAAGTGCAGATTATGTGTATCTATTGCTTTAATTGCATGGTGAATGTACTCAATCACACAGAACTTAGTCTTTACGAGAACAATTACTATTCAACTTTCAGATAGCTGTAAATGTATATTTTTTAAATATCTACTTACCGAGAAATCCATAATAGGACGAACTGCAGATATTTCAGAGAGAAAAATGAGTATGAGTATTGAACTTGTTTTTGAAAATTGATTCTGAATTTAAGCCTTCGTATACATTGTACTCTGGTTTAACCTTTGGAACGTTGTCACAAACCGTGCACATGTTCACAACAAAACGAGGAATGGAAATACGGTTCTTTTTATGTTATCATAAACTTGACACCAAAAGACAAAAACAAATTTGCAATCTTAACTGAAAAGTTTCTTTTTTTGGTATTACGATTTGAGCTGCATGTTGAATTTTCAAGTTCAGTTTATCTTTGTTTATTTTTTTTTTTTTTTAAATATTCGATATCAAAATGAAACACTTAGTGGTTCTTAACCTTTCTTGAGTCCGGACTCCTTCGCTTCTCAAAATATTTTCTCGCAACCCCATGAAAATTTGTTTAGTTTTTATTTACCATAAACAATGAAATTTCCACATTCGTCACTGTAAAACTATGAACTATGTAGAAGTTGTTATTTAATGTTTTAAACAAAAAAATACCTGATGGCTATGATGTACCGCCTCGTTTAAACGCCTGGGTTCATTAAGACGCCGGGCCCGTTTTAGTGCCGGGCAGTAATTGGCAATCTACGGAATTGGTGCCGGCCCCCAAATATCGCCGATTTTTGGCGAAAAAATGGTGTTTTTTGTAAAAAGTGCCGATTTTTCGGTTACGCGCCGGGCCCGAATACACGCCGGGCTTCAAATTTGCGCCGGGGTGTGGGGGTCCCGCTCAGAAAAACTATTAAACGCCCGGGCGTTTAAACGAGGTGGTATAGATTATGTGATAATATGTAATGGGTATGAAATTTCGAAATGAGTTTAACAAAGCTTGTAGTGTCCTTGACCAAATTTAAGTTGTGATCTTTGGATTGAAAGAAAGGCAGACGTGAGATGCAAACTCATTGATTTGACTTCAGTTTAAAAAAATATATGCTATAAAAAATCATTGTTGGAAATACATTTTCCGCATGTTCTGGTTTTCAACAAAGAAATTTTTGAAAAAAAGATTTTTAATTTTTGGATCTATTATTTTTTTAATTGTTTGTTATGATGTTTATACGTTATACAGAGTGGGCCAAAAGCCACGAATGTTTTGTTTTTTGAATGACTTTTTTATTTTTGATTCTTTTTTAATTCTTTTTTAATTTTTCTTTAACCATTTTTCTAAAGAAGAGTTGGGAGAAAATTCTGGGCCAAACAATTTTTAGAAAGTAAACTCCGTTCGTTTTAGAAAGGAAAAAAAAAATTTTAGCAGGTCAAAATTGATCCTAGGGTTAAACTCTCACTTCTATTCATGCAATGTCGATCAGTACATTGACACATGATAATACTAGTCAAATTCCTTATCAGCTTTGCATTTAATTACATTAAATGCAGTTTTTTTTTTAAATAAAAAAAAAATAAGGGCTGAAATATTAAAACGGAATTTTCCATATGAAAAATTCAGTTTTAATATTAATTTGTGCATACATTAATGTTGAACGAAATTACTCTAATTAGGAATCGGATTTAATTATTATCATATAGGATGATGACATTATATTAAGTGATACGAAGTGTGTAATGAATCCCTGGCGGCTTAACTGACGACCATGAATCGCAAATAATAAATGTGCGGTTTTTATCACGGCAATAAAATATCTGCTCTTCGTAGCGAAGGTGAGAAACTGAAAGTGAATTAGCCTGAAATAAGGTTGCTGCTAGGTAGGAAATGGAAACCAGCGCCATCTCTTGACGGGAATTTACAAAATAGAACATATTTCCTCCCTGTGCTGAACATGAGCCGACAGGCCAACGGGCGGAGTAAGCTGCTTGTGACGGTTACACTGTCATGCACTTTGTTAGTATAGGACGATTACTTCACCAATAGATGGCGCTGATGCGTTTTAGCGGTAAATTCAAATTTCGACAATTTTTGAGTGAATAAAATATAAATTACTATTTATATTTTATTCCACTGCAACTTTAGACACTTTTAAATACTTTTGGATGTTCAAATGCTAGTTGATTTATTTGTCACATAATTCTATTGAATTATGTGCAAACTCTACACCTGGTGAAGTCACCCCCCATCACCCACTGTGAGTTGGACTCCTTTTGGATTATAGTCAAAGGGACTTAATCCAAAATGTGTCCTGCGTATCCAGTTCCTGTTTTGGACCTAGTAGAAGACTATGTCCTGAGTATCCACTTCCTATGACCTAGGATTGGATGGATTTGACTGCCCAGTGATCCCATTGGATCACTGAACAGCTATTCTCCTCACCGAGTATATATCCCCCTGCAAAACGGATATAGCTCGCTCTTGTTCTGTTTTTGTTTGATACTGATATTACTTGAGCACATATTATACTTCTCTGCGTTCCGACAATCCGTTGTAGAAATACTTTGTATTTAGTGTAAGTATCTAGAGTGGGTAGAAGACTCACAGACACACTGCCCGCCTCTTCATGCCAACATTCCGTTGTAGAAATGTTGTAACTAGAGTGAGTAATTCACAGACACATTTAAGTGTAGTATCTAGAGTGGGGTACAACCCACAGACGCACTCCCTCCAGCTTCATGCCAACATTCCGTTGTAGAGTGCAGAATCTAGAGTGGAGTAAAATTCACAGACGCATTGGTAATGTAGAATCTAGAGTGGAGTATTTATATTTCACAGACGCATTATCAGAGTAATCGACGCGGAGTAATTTCCCGGTTACTCTCCCGCCAGCCAGGACCGAGTGGAGTAATTTCCCGGCGATGGATAACCTTTCCTGCGAGATATTTCGATTCAATTCGTTATTGGTTTGACGGAACATTTAAGTCTAACTTAGATGTTGATTGCACTCGGGGCAAAAAATAGCTCGGCGCTATTTTAATATATTTTACTTATTTTCATAGTTTTAGTTAAGTTTGTGACTCTAAAATATCATGATTAATTCCATAGAATTAATATGAATATTTATTCTCACATTGTTACATCTCGCGGTAATTATTGATTACAACAATTATCTGCGATGCGATGTGTGTGACGATACAGAAAAGTCAACCGCACCTCTCGGATATAACCCACCCAGCCTAACCATTTACACGCCTTTTAGAACCAAACCCCGGACCATTTAGAAGCCAAAGCCATTCATAGATGACATCTTTTACGTCACAGCAATAAGACCGTTACAAATTCTTATTGCATGACTGAAGCCTTCAAATGATATTATTTCAGGGCTTTTGCCAAACAACTGTATAGTTTAACTTCTCGTCATTTTAGCCACTTGTAGGCATAGTATTTATATAAGGTTCAAACCGGAATAAATGTTATATGTTTTGAGAAAACATCAGGTTTGCATATTTTACACTTTCACACAGATAGTTCACACTTTAGTTTAGCAATTGCTATCTCCAGAAGGTAATCGTCACACGTGGAGGTTCTACCGAGATAGGTTGCATTTTATCGAAGTGAACTCTGTGATCAAAGTGTAAATTGAAAAAATGAATTTTCTTGATTATTTTATATAGATATTATAATTAGAAAATTTCCGATTTTTCTCTATAAATTTACTGTGAAATATCCATTTGTTTTCAAAAAATTCTCATTATCTTTTGGAAATATCTGAATTCGAATTTTTGGATTATTTTGAAAAAAACTCATTATAATTCCGAATCTCTTACGAAAAATCTATTATGATTTTATTGAGTTTCCCAGAATATTCAGCTATATTCTGGAAAATTTCGAAACCTTGAATTTTGATCAAAAAACGAATTTGACTAGAAATCCTGCTGACTGAAAAATAAAAAGTTAAAGTATTTTATTTTGCTGGTTAAAAACTTGACCAAGTTTCTATTGTTCTGTTTTCAATGTTTTTGATTATTATTTTAATCTTTAACAAAGTAAAGAATGTGACAAAGAGAACCACTCACGATGCAGCTCGGAGTAGGTCATCCAGATGTGACATTGTTGAGAATTTCGGATTAGAAATTATCAGGAATTTGTCAACATCGCCAATCACAGCAGACTGTCTTGACAAAGGAGATTTTCCGGAAGCTAGTTTGACAACCAATATTCAGCCACACTTGCTTTTCGACAGTGCGACCATCCAGTTGTGCCTTTGTGACCAGTGCCCGTTTGGACCATTCTTGACCACGCAATAGGACAGTTTTTCCGAAGCCACTTCAGTTTCAGCAGCTAAGGTTGTATTTTTTCAAATTATTTCTTAGTTTAATATTAAGCGTGTTACATTTACGCTAGTTCAGTTAAAGTTTATTTTTTCTTTTGTACGTGTATTTCTTTGAGTATTATGGCCCGTAGACCTGTAAGAGTTCGTGGAACACGAGGAAATCGTGGAGCACGACGACGTGGTGGTATGTGTGAAACACCAAGAGGAATTGTGGAGTCTGATCTAGAAAGCCAGGGGGAAGAGAATGTTCCTAGAGACGTTTCCAACCCAGGTAGTTCTCGAACGGATCCACTATCAGTCCCACATGATTTAGAAGTTTACTGTCGCCATTACCAATTGGAAGTGACGCAGTTTTCCTCTTTGTGTGAAGCTCAACAATACACGGCGAATAATCATCACGAGAGAAATCGTGTAATTACTCCCGATGTAGTTGTAACCAACGAACGAAGTGTTTCTGTAGATCGAACTGGCCCTCGTTCGCCGGCCACATATCGCTACCAGCAATTGCCTGGATGGCGAATGAATGTTGCTCGTGACGACAATGGGCAGTTAAATTCTTCACTATCTGTTCAACCTTCGATTCAGTTACCAACTAGTTCTTGGCGATCGAATTCGGCCGAAAGAATGGGAAATTCCGGACAAGGAAATATTTCGGCGCCAATTTCCCGAAATTTACCAAGTGCGACGGCTGTAAATAATATTTTACCCGCTCCCACTGGGAATTTGAATGATTCTTTCAGAGTTCCACAGCCTCGAACTAATCTGTCGGTCCAACCAAGGGGGAGAAATGAAAATTATCAAAATTTTCAATCTCACACCCAATCTGATGGAGATTTTAGGAATTATAGAAATTCCCGCTCTCAAGGTGGACGAGCTCCGCCGAGAAATCAACGATTTCCCGGAGCTCCTGGTGATCCTCGTGACTCCGATCCTAACTCGAGTAGTGACGAATCTCACGCTGGTGGAGGGGGAAATTATAACAATAATTTCCACCGACGTAATAATTCTCGTTCTCCTCCGCCACCTGATAGACGCCAAAATTTTCGAGGAGAGCCAAATCCGCCACCCAGAGACCAAGAAAGTCGGTCTACACCCAATTCGAACTCTGCTTCTAATTTGTCGGACGAAAATGTAAAACAAATTATTCAGGGTTTAGTTGGTCAAATCCGAAGCCCGAGTAATCCCAGTCAGAATTTTGGAAAAGGAATCGAGATTCCTATTTTTGACGGGAAACAGACAGAGGTTGCGCGATTCCTTGAAATCGTCAAAGCTGTCGCACTCGGGAAAGGCATCCCTTTAGACGACATGGTACACACTGCTGTACCTGGACGACTATTAGGCCATGCACAACGTTGGTTCCATAAGCAACGCCATACTTTTAACAGTTGGCGAACTTTCGAAGCCTCTTTTCTCGATTGTTTCGACCTCGTTCCACTTACAAGAGAAAGGCGACTTCTTAATGTAAAACAACGAGCCGACGAGTCACTTTATAGTTTTCTTCTGCGTTATACGCAAGAACAAGGTGAAGTGCCGCCAGGTGATAAAACTGGACGTGCGCAATTATTCGACAATTTAACTCAAGAAAGTTTCACGGCGTTATGTACACAAGGAATGTATGGTAACTTTACAGTAGATGACATTCTACAATATGTAGGAGCAAATCGCTCTAAGTTTGAAAGTTCTCAACTTGCAGCAAAATTGGAGTACGATAATCGAGAGAATCATCCTACTCCCAAACTTCACGAAAAATCTAAGATTTTTCCATCTAAAACTTCACTACGTTTAACGCAAACTCAAGATGAAGTTGAAAATGAAGACGAGTCGGAAAATGACGACTCAACTGACGATGGTTCAATGGAGCGATTATTTGCCGCCCAGTATGAAAAGACTACTGGAAAATGCTTTTTCTGTCACGAGCCTGGACATTTTAAAAGAGAATGTCCCGCCCTTGCCAAAAAATTAGCAGGGAAAACAGACTCGTTAAATTCAAATAAAAGATTTAACCACTCTGCTCCCAACCCCGAGTTTAAACGACCCAAACAAAATTGGGTTACGTCAGAAACTTTAGACTCCAAATTTACTGACTTCCAGAAAAACATGGTTGACCTGTTAATTAAGCATTTACCAGCAGCCACTGAGTCAGTCACTCCCGACGAGACAAAAAACTGATTCAGGGGGTTGTTCAAGTTGCCCAACCCCCGCTTAAAGAGTTGTTTCCTTTCTCGGAATTGTCAAATGATTTATTTTTACGAAAAGATGAATTTAAATTAAGACATAAGCCTAGTCATCTCACAGTACCTTATGTCGATGATTCGAAGAATAAACCACCATCGTTGGTCATTTCTTACGAAGCAGTACCTGTCTGTCGAAAGACTAGCTGCTCTAGTGGCGGTGTCGATGAAAATTTAAAAGTCATGACAGACCAACTAGAAAATTTGAGTATTTTCAGTGGAAGCTGGAATGCACCCAAGAAACCGCTTGTACCCAAGGTTTTCAAGTTAAGAAAACTTCTTAAACTTGAAAAATGGAACAAGAAAGAACGAAAAGTATTGCTTGGCAAACTTTGCAATAGCAAATTAATTAATGGTGGCAAAGATGATCCGCGTATGAATGTCCAAATTGGAGGTTTGGATTACAACGCACTAATGGACTCTGGAGCCACCCAATGTTTTATTGGAGTACAACTCCTCTCAAACACGGAAATTCCGGTGGAATTCATACAAGAATGTCCCCGGGGAATGCGTGTCTGCGCGGTCGGAATAGATCACCGACCTATCGGTCAAGTTTGTCTTTGTGTCAAATGGGCCGATAAAAGGAGAGTTACACCTATGACCTTCATAATTCTACACAAGAATGTATGTGGGTTGATTTTGGGTCACAATTTTATGCGTAGAACGGGGATAAACCCTAATCCCCGACGAGCAGTGTTCACCTGTGATGACATGCCCGGATGGACAGCCCCGTACGAGACCACTGAACTTAACTGTTGCTTAGCAAGCATTAAGACTTTGGGTCTCCAAGGTGAAGGAACTCCCACTTCACCGGACTGGGCAGAAAAACTCGTCGAAGGCTGCAACAGTTCGGCGGAAGAAAAACAGTTACTCGTAAACGTTCTTGTACAATTAAAAAACGTATTTCGAGACCAACTGGGCTGTACGAAGGTGGCCAAGCACAGCATCAAGTTTAAACCTGGTGCTACTTGGAAACACCAGCCATATAGAATGTACAATCCGGCCAAGAAGGCGATTATGACGGAATTGGTCGAGGAGTTGGAGGCCGATGGGTTGATCGAACCTGCCACTGGCCCTTATATAAGTCACCCCGTCATAGTGGCTAAACCCGGCGGGAAGTATCGATTATGTATCGACTACCGCTGGTTGAATGCGATCACAGAAGTTGATGCAATTCAAATGCCAAGTATTGACCTATTAATTCACCATACTAATCAGGCCAAGTACTTTACATCCATTGATTTAACTAAAGGTTATCATCAAATGGAAATGGAGGAGGAGGATAAGAGCAAAACTGCTTTTTACACCCCAAAAGGCAAATTTCAATTCAAGAGATTGCCATTTGGTCTTTGTAATGCACCTAGTTCTTTTCAACACCTCATGACTACCGTATTGGGTGACTCTTTATATAAACATGCTCTGGTCTATTTAGACGATATAATTATTTTTTCCGACACATGGGAAAATCATTTATTACATATTAAAGACGTACTTGAGAAGTTGGATGCCGCGAATCTAACTATCAATAAAGACAAGTCAAAATTTGGTCGAACATCATTACGATTTTTAGGCCATTTAATTTCGGAGGGATCTCTTCTTCCAGACCCTGACAAAGTCTCGGCTGTAAGGAATTTTCCCAAACCGACTTGCTCTAAAGACATTCAAAGATTTGTAGGACTTGCGAATTTTTTCCGAAAATTTATTCCTAACATCGCAAATATTGCTCGTCCATTGACCAATATTATGCATGATCAAGCAAAGTTTGTGTGGGATGATCCACAAACAACTGCATTCGAAACTATCAAAGATATTTTGTGTGACAAGGACCAGGCCCTTCTCCACATGCCAGATATGAATAAGCCTTTTGTCATTTTGACAGATGCTTCTCATTCAGGCTTAGGTGCAGTACTCTGCCAAGATGTCGAGTTATTCTGTGAAAAGAAACAGAAATTAATCATGGTTCCAAAGGCAGTCGCGTACGCCAGTCGAGTGTTGCACGGGGCCGAAGTAAGGTATTCTACGCCGGAATTGGAGTGTTTGGCCGTTGTATGGGCAATCGAAAGATTTCGCCCATATATAGAATACACGACTTTCACTCTCGAGTCCGATGCTAAAGCCCTTAGCTGGTTGATGAGTACGCCGGAACCATCCGGAAGGTTTGGTCGTTGGGCCGTCAAAATACAATGTGGCGCGTTTAAAATTATTTTTAGACGCGGCGCAATGAACCAAGTAGCGGACGCATTATCACGCGCTCCACTGTCTGCACTAGACACTCCGGATTATGATTATATCGAACCAGAGGAGATCACCCATTTCTATCCAACTTGGAATGGAAACAGGTGTGCATCTTTACAAGTGACGGAAACTGAGCGCAAACATTTTCTTACAAATGTTGGCCTTAGTTTAGACTTTTTCTCAGAATCATATAATCCAGTTAGATTTCATGATTCTGGAGAAAAGGGGGAGGAAGAAGGATGTACAAGAGAAAATTGCAGACATATAGATGTCCACAATTGTAATCACGAAAATGTACACACTGCGCTAACAGATATCCTAAAAGTAGTTCCGCCGACGCGAGACGAAATTATCGAAGCGCAGCTTAAAGATCCAGCATGTAGTAAAATCCTTGTTTACCTAAAAGGAGACGAAAAATTAAAAAATCGTGTCACGGATAAACATTGGTTAAACGCGATTCGTGGCTACACTCTCGACGAACCGGAAGAAAATAAAGGTGTTATGCTAATTTATTTTGCTCCGACCGATGAGGAAGAGTTAAACGACTCTGGCAACGGGTTTAAGGCGGTAATTCCACGCTCTCTCGTGAGACGTGCATTATTCGCATGCCATGGCCACCCACTTACAGGACACGCTGGCATGAGCAAAACCCTAGATAGAGCAAAACAGATGTATTTCTGGCCTAGAATGAGCAAAGACACTCGAAACTACGTTCGCAGTTGCACTCATTGCCAACAATACAAACCTAGCCAACACCAAAAGCATCGGGCAAGCTATACACCCCACAACATGACCAACCCGTGGGAGACAATAAGCATTGACCTGATGGGACCAAAGCCAGCCGGTCGTTCACAATTAAAATGGATTTTAGTAATCATTGATAATTGTACAAAATGGATTGAAGTCTTCCCACTAGCGACTGCATCAAGTGAATGCATCGTTAATAAAATGAGCGAAGTTTTCCACCGTTGGGGATATCCAAAAAAGATAATCTCCGACAACGGCAAACAATTCGTGTCAACAATATTTAATGATTTTTGTCGAAAAAATCACGTAGATATTGCTCACATTAGCCCATATCACGCTGCCGCTAATATTACAGAGCGGGCTAACAGGACTTTAAAAATGATGTTAGCTTTATACTCGGACATTCACTCCCACTGGCCAAAATACTTAAATTCTTTTGCCTTTGCGATGCGCACCGCTAAGTCCGAGGCAACAAATTGTTCACCGATGATTCTTAATACGGGAAGAATCGTCCCTTTGCCATTTGACCCGCGTATTACTAAACACGCCATCAAATTCGACAAAGAGAATCCCGAAGCTTATGTCTATAGTATTTTAGACGTAATTAGACGTGCACACAGCGAAATGCATCGGAAAATTCAATCGAATTACGAAAAGCATGATCGACTACATAAAGACAAATATTATATTTGTCAATTTGCCAAAGGAGATCTCGTGTGGAAAGCCACACATATTTTATCAAATAAAGATAAAGGGATTTCGGCAGGATTCGCTGAGAAACGTGATGGACCTTGGGAAATTACGGCTGTTCTCGGCGGAGGTTCCTACACACTACGTAAGCTTTCTGATAACACGAAAGCAAAAGCGATCAACATACAGGATTTAATGCCTTATATCCCAAGTTACCCGATTGAGGAATGGACATTAGATCAGAAAGTCGGTACCAACGAATCACACCCGACTCCAGATTGGATGGCAGGTCAGGTTATTAATTCTTCAGAATTAATAAATGAACCTGTGTCCATGGAAACAGAGGATTTAGTTGAAGAGAAAGAGGAGGAAACTTCTCAGATTTCTTCTAAAGAGGACGAAACTCCTCAAAATTCATCCAAAAAGAGGAAAAGATTTCCATCTCCCGTTCGACAGTCTAAACGTAGACCCAAGCCGAACACAAAATACGTGACCGATTTTGTACAACTCGTAAATTGTCTAAAACAAGTCAAGTTGGGTTAGGACACAATATATTGAAAATATTTTATTTTAAATAAATATTTCCAATCATATTCACGAAGAATTGTTAAATTTTATTAATTAAAAACATTTTTTTTTTGATGTGGATAAAATTTAACAAATGTTTGAGTTATTTTTTACACAAGCTGATTGTATTCAAATTAATCTACGTGTAAACATTTACTTGAAACTGTGTTTCCCCCTTTGGGTTAATAGAAACTTCGAGATGAGTAATTACAAACCAATCAAATTACTCCTCGAAACTCCCCTTAACCCCTGGTTTGAGATTATCACTCACTTGTTCGCCAAGTTTTGTACTGGACTGAAATCAAGGATTATTCTCGACCCTTCGACGCTTTAACGGATTTTCGCTGAAATTTAGTGAGTTAAAATCTAGATGATTTTGAACACTTATCGTTTATTTTACTGATTTTTTCATTTGACAAATATCAGTTCAAATTCAGAAATTATCGACACGACGCTGATTATCGAAACCATCTCGTGGACAAAATCGCGAGTAAGCCTTTCACGAACTCACTAAGTGAATTCCCGGTAAATATTTAAGCAATATTTTGTCAAAATTTATAATATTTTGACATTAATTGACAACATTTATTTTGGTTAAGCGTTCATTACGGCGGACTTAGAATTCGCACGCGCCGCACAACGTTTTTATCGGCCAACATCGCCGGAACCGAGCAGCCCTCGCAAATACGTGAAGCTAGACATTAAACTAGCCAAGTATACCCTTCTAGGACTACACCTAGTTAGTAAGTGTTTATTTTTTGAAAGATAAAATATCTCTTAAGTTCCTTGGAAATTGGTGAGCAGACATGGGTTAACAAGTCACGTGTATGATAGGGGCAAACGCCACCAGATGTCGGTAGTAAATTATTTACTCGGACGAATTGTGGAATTATTCGTACAATTAAAACCATGTAAAATGACTATTGTCGGATGCTAAAAAACACTTACAAAAATATTTTTTTTTTAAATATTTTTATATGTTTTTTAGTTATTATGTCGTGTAGATACAAAAATTAGGTTTATTTCATTAAATAAACACTAATTTGAATATTTTATCAGCGATATTGTGTTAAACGATAAAATGAAATTATATGCCAAGTCGAGAATAATTATTAATCTTAATAATTATTCGACAAATGGAGGAAACACGCTAACAAGGGAACTTAAGAATTAATTATGAAATTAATCCAGTTGTTGGTCGACAATTAATTTAATTTGAAATTAAATTAATTTCCGACGGTTGATTCATGTTCTCAAATAAAATTTATATTTTCTTGAAGATGCAATGAGTCGCCGAGGTCGTGCTAGCAAGCGACAGTACGTGCATTGGGATCCAGAAGAATCGGAAGAGACGGATTATCGCTTTGTTAATCCCTCCTCTGACCCCGAGCTCGTCGCCAACTGGGCCCGTGATAACCCGGATCTCGTACCGCCACGAATTAGGACCGCCATGGGTGTTAGCCCGACCGACTCGCGTCCTTCCAGAGGCCGTCAAGCTAGTCAGCGTGTTGTAACCTATGATGCGCCGAATTGGGATTTTTCTGACGACTCGTCACAATACTCCCGTTCTGCCTCGAGGAGACGGCGCCAAGATGACTTCTCACAAGAAGAAGAATCGGTTGAAGAAGCTCCGCCTCCAGCTACCAGCAGGCAGTTTGCCCGACCACGAAATCCGCGTGATACCGCTAGTCGAGGCAAGACTGGCAAATCCAAAGGACCCACCAAGTCCACGTTGGCATCTTCATCCGAAGCGCTGACCCGCCCAACATCGCAAGCTCGTTCGATATCGGAGCTAAATTTGCCAAGTTACCGGAAGCAGCGAAGAGAACACGTATTTCGAGATATGGAAGCTGCCGCCTTGGGGACTAACATCATGCCAAAGTCGAAGCTGATGTTCTGCCCATTGTGCGCAGGATGCGGATGGTTGTCGTCCTTGTTATCCGGCATTCACGCCGTAGTCTGCGTGAACTGTCACGGTGGTAAGCGCGTTGCCATATCCAGCATGTGGAATGAAGAAATTCTTCCATTTATCGTCAAGGGGCTAAGTACGCCGACAGCACGCAATTGGGCGATGTGTCGCGAATGTGGCCTCATCCACCAGGGCCCGGAGCAGGCTATTTATGTAGACCCGGCACAAATGTCCAGCACCTCGACTCCACGAGGAGGATTTACGGAGCCACAACGCGAGCCGGAAACTCCCACCCCTGCGATTGATGGAACTCCAGTTGCCTCGGCAGAAAACCTTCCAACGTCAGTTATTGCGTCTGATTCTCCGCCGGTTGCATCCGATTCTGGTCCACAAGCCGCCGCTTCTCCAGAGGGAACGTCGACTAACAACATGATTGTAGCGACTATCCCGCTCCCAGAAGCAAGCCACGCTGCTGAACCGGTTATTTTACTGGTCCACCCATATATGCCGAGACCAGACATGTCGCTCACGGAGCAAACTAAGGCGGAAGTGGAACATTATTTCCCAATTTTATTGGAAGCAGCTAAGCGTATTAGTGTGTCGATTTCAAACGACCGAATTCCAGATTTGAGCGTGCCACTGGCCGTGATCCAATGGATTTTCCATCCATCCCGGCCGGAATCTTTTCAAACTCGCTCTTTTATTTGGTGTAAGATTTTGCAACAGGTCTCAGCAGCAGCACACCCGTTGATTCGTGAGGGATGGCACTCCGGCTTACCCGACCATCACTTGGTTTTCTCCGAGCCAACCAGCGCTAACACCATTCCGTTAGGAGGGCCTGATCCCCTGGAAGTATTCACCGAGGAACAACACAGAATGCTCCTGAATCCCCTGGCCCATGACGTTGAGACAGATGTAGTACCGGAATTGGTAGCTATTCAACTTAATTCTCCACCCGCAGCCGTCTCGGAAGTTGTTACATCCATGGAAGGATTTATTGAGGATGAAGAGTTGGACTAGAAAGCGTCAACGATGTCGGGATCCGTTACTTTCCCGATATCTTCCCTTTTAAGGCAAGACCAGAAGTAACGAGTCCATTTTCTCCATCTCCATTTCTTGACCCGAGTTGAAACAAAGATTTAGTCAGGTTCAGGTGTATTTTATGCCGTTTTTGTGAATAATTCAAAGATCTTTAATATTTAAATTAACAATTTTGTTAAAATTTGATTACGAGTCAATGTGAGTTTGTTTAAATGAATACTAATTTTAATACTTGAATTTTAACGTGTAAAGTGTTATTTTGCAAATCATTATATTTCCAGTGAGAAGTTAAGTTTTGTGAAAATAATTGTTAAATTTTATTAATCATTTGTTTGGTACAAGAGTTTGATGTTAGTTTAAGTTATCGCCTTTTCTTGATGCAGTTGTAAGTCCACCTGTAAAGAGAGATGGAAGCTATTATTGATAATTGAAAGTTTTATAACCTTAATAAATATTTTTTGAAGCATTTGATTAAGAAATACTCTTTATTTATACTATTAAGATATAAAATAAAGGTTTTTGCTTACCAAGGATTACAGCTCGAGTCCCCTAGATGACAGTGTGGTCTTGATCCTCAAGATATTCGGAATAAATAGTATGTTAATACAGGTATTAACATATATTTAAGGGGGACTTGTGACGGTTACACTGTCATGCACTTTGTTAGTATAGGACGATTACTTCACCAATAGATGGCGCTGATGCGTTTTAGCGGTAAATTCAAATTTCGACAATTTTTGAGTGAATAAAATATAAATTACTATTTATATTTTATTCCACTGCAACTTTAGACACTTTTAAATACTTTTGGATGTTCAAATGCTAGTTGATTTATTTGTCACATAATTCTATTGAATTATGTGCAAACTCTACACCTGGTGAAGTCACCCCCCATCACCCACTGTGAGTTGGACTCCTTTTGGATTATAGTCAAAGGGACTTAATCCAAAATGTGTCCTGCGTATCCAGTTCCTGTTTTGGACCTAGTAGAAGACTATGTCCTGAGTATCCACTTCCTATGACCTAGGATTGGATGGATTTGACTGCCCAGTGATCCCATTGGATCACTGAACAGCTATTCTCCTCACCGAGTATATATCCCCCTGCAAAACGGATATAGCTCGCTCTTGTTCTGTTTTTGTTTGATACTGATATTACTTGAGCACATATTATACTTCTCTGCGTTCCGACAATCCGTTGTAGAAATACTTTGTATTTAGTGTAAGTATCTAGAGTGGGTAGAAGACTCACAGACACACTGCCCGCCTCTTCATGCCAACATTCCGTTGTAGAAATGTTGTAACTAGAGTGAGTAATTCACAGACACATTTAAGTGTAGTATCTAGAGTGGGGTACAACCCACAGACGCACTCCCTCCAGCTTCATGCCAACATTCCGTTGTAGAGTGCAGAATCTAGAGTGGAGTAAAATTCACAGACGCATTGGTAATGTAGAATCTAGAGTGGAGTATTTATATTTCACAGACGCATTATCAGAGTAATCGACGCGGAGTAATTTCCCGGTTACTCTCCCGCCAGCCAGGACCGAGTGGAGTAATTTCCCGGCGATGGATAACCTTTCCTGCGAGATATTTCGATTCAATTCGTTATTGGTTTGACGGAACATTTAAGTCTAACTTAGATGTTGATTGCACTCGGGGCAAAAAATAGCTCGGCGCTATTTTAATATATTTTACTTATTTTCATAGTTTTAGTTAAGTTTGTGACTCTAAAATATCATGATTAATTCCATAGAATTAATATGAATATTTATTCTCACATTGTTACATCTCGCGGTAATTATTGATTACAACAATTATCTGCGATGCGATGTGTGTGACGATACAGAAAAGTCAACCGCACCTCTCGGATATAACCCACCCAGCCTAACCATTTACACGCCTTTTAGAACCAAACCCCGGACCATTTAGAAGCCAAAGCCATTCATAGATGACATCTTTTACGTCACAGCAATAAGACCGTTACAAATTCTTATTGCATGACTGAAGCCTTCAAATGATATTATTTCAGGGCTTTTGCCAAACAACTGTATAGTTTAACTTCTCGTCATTTTAGCCACTTGTAGGCATAGTATTTATATAAGGTTCAAACCGGAATAAATGTTATATGTTTTGAGAAAACATCAGGTTTGCATATTTTACACTTTCACACAGATAGTTCACACTTTAGTTTAGCAATTGCTATCTCCAGAAGGTAATCGTCACATGCTGACCAGTCGAAACTCGAAATAAAAATATAAACACAACAAACAACCTCTTTGCAACGTAGTTCTACTTTGAACAGTTTTTATTTCCGGGATACCGGGACAAATAAACCATAATGGGTACCATTAGAAGTAGATATTTGAAGGTATAAACCGAAATTTTACTTTAAAACATATCTGAAATTACATAAAAGCGACCAAACTGGGTAAACTTAATTGATGTCATCTGCAGCTGCGGTTCGTCTGAACAAGATAGGTACCTGGCTGTTATCAGGTGATGGTTTCTTGAGGGTTGTTTTCCAGCTAATTAAACGCTGCAGTATCAAGATTCAAGTTTTAAAAAAAACATCTGGAATTGGATGAATTCACATGCTGGAGTTTTATTGAAACAAAAAGTGCATAATTAATTGTGCGTTGTTGTTTTCCACGTCTGCTTGATACGCACACATTGCGCATGAAATTTAATCTTAGAAAGTTCGTTTTGATAATTTTGCATTTTATTTTGACATTAATTCTACGTTTACATATTCATCCTATTTTTTATAGTTATCGACATAGATTTGGCGTTCATGATCATAATGTTGGCTTGGATGTCAATAACGTTTTTGGCATTCGTGCCATCGCCAATTTTCTTCGTCACCGGAGAAATGTGTACCATGGAAGTAACAAGGGAACAAAATATGTTGAATATCAAGAAATATCACCTGAAACAGACTTTGGTGTATGAGGCAATTACAGAGGAGTTCGAAATGAGGCGCTCCTCTGCAAGACTTGTGTTTCATATTCGCCGCTTTCAGTGCATTGACGGTGACGTTGCCAATGGTATGACCGTCTTCGTGAGTGAGGCTGAAGAGAACGTCGTTCAAATAGAAAACAATCTCACCTTCTAATCCCGCCAGTCGTTGGGCTGTGCTCAAAATTTTATCAGGAAACTGCAATAAACTGGATAAACCTCCCTCCGGCTTTCCACTGGGAAAGAAATCAACCGGAATTTTGCTGTGACCTGGTGAACCGCCGTGACCTGGTGGACCGCCGTGACCTGGTGGACCGCCTAGGAATGGTAGCCCGCCTAGGCCTGGTAGACCGCCTAGGGCTGGTAAACCGCCTAGGCCTGGTAGACCGCCTAGGCCTGGTAGACCGCCTAGGCCTGCGCCTAAGAGTGGTAGGCCGTCTAAACCTGGTAAGCCGCCGCCTAAGAGTGGTAGGCCGCCGCCTAAGAGTGGTAGGCCGCCGCCTAAGAGTGGTAGGCCGCCCAATAAACTTCTTTTGTCGCGATAACCATGATGACCATGATGACCATGACCATGATGTGCATCTGTTGAGTGTTCGTATTTATCAACTAATTCTTGATTTCCGAAAATTCCTTTGCCTAGACCGGTGCATTCGGCACTCATTTTTGCATCTAATGCAAGGAGTTTAGTAGGGATTCCTAAATCTCGCATCATATTTCCCGCTAAACACGCTTGTCGTCGTACGTTTGTAACATCAGCTAGGTCAAGCAAAAGTTTTGTCCTATATGAATATTAAAAAAAAAATAAGTGTTAACCCACGGTACATTGTATTCACTAGGCGCATTAACAAATGCATGTTCAACTTGCAGGTAAACATGTTTTGTTTAAATGTCAGGCGCAAACCCACCGCAGCTGAAAACATTAAATCGGCCGCCATTTTTGAATTTAATCGAGACAAGCCGTTTAAAAAGCAGTTTAAACATGTTGTTTAAAATGCTTTGTTTAGTTTAAATTACGGAGTAACTACTGGAGTAGCTACAGGTTCACCGAGGAAATCTTATAAATGTGTGGGTGCAATCTAAAGTCAACAATGCATTTTATTTTGTTTATTCTGATGAATAACTGTGCACAACTGTGCATTTACGGATTGCTGGCATCTCTTATTTCTAAATACTACCAAATTAAATTACTGAATATTCACATCTAGGTTTTCTGTCTACTTTTCTGCTCACCTTTTTGCCAAGTGGAAACAATAACAGAAAAGATAAATTTTCAGTTGAGAATAATTTCTGCTGCAGAAATCATTCTGTTCAGTTATTCAGTCAATTCAGAACCCAGCATCGTCTTTGATCTGAGGGAATCAAAATTCATTCATAGTGTAATGTGTTCCATCTGTTGTGTGCCTTCACGAATGAATTGCGTAATTACATAGGAATTGTTTAACTTGACTGTTTATTCATTCAGCGATCATGTGGTATTGTGTGTTGTAAATAAATTGGTACGGTAGGGTGATAAGTTACATTTGTTTAGTGGCATAGATGGAGATATCAGGTACTCAGATATTTAGATGTCGATTTTATGAAATGGAATTCTTACAGGGTGGGGGGAATGACGTTACACGTATCAACACGAAACGACAGAAACGAGTCGTTTTAGACTTTTTGAATGCAGCTAGTGTCTCATAACAACTCCAGCTGGTAGACTGGTACAGATAGATTCCTAGGAGGAGAAGCTTGTACTATGAAGAGGCCTGCCCACCAGAAGAGAATTTCGGTTATTTTTGGGTTCCTCTCGTATTTTAAAAAAATTACAATTTTACTGTACATTTTATTGCTAAAGCCAAAAAAATGCATTTTCTGGAGAAAAAAACTCGCATTTACACACAAAAAGATGCATTTTCCAGTGAATTAATGCATTTTCGGGAGAAAAGAATGCTTTAATGCACAAAAAGATTCAATGGATAAGATAAAAACTTTCAGTCTATTTACTGTGAGTGTCCAGTTCAAGTCTTTTAAGTCTAAGGGTTTTGCAATCCATTTTCTATGGTGAAATAAATTTGTCAACAACTTATTGCAACACCAAGAGAAGAATGCTTGTCAATTTTGTGTTGAAATTGAACTGAAGTAGGCGCCGGTGTCACACAGTAGTTGGGCCCATGTACTTTTCATTTTGTGTAGAAAGGGATTTTGTGAATTGACAGATAAACAACAAATTCTAAAGAAAATTCCCCCAGATTTTGTTTGTTCAACAAAATTTACCATTATGACCAAATGGTTAAGGAAGTAGGAATTGGAATATAAAATAGAAAAAGTCCCCCTCACTTACGGTAGAAGTTGAAGCCGACATTTCAGTTTAACATCCGATGCTCGCGCCTTGAGAATGGATATACGTTCGTTTTGTGATTTGCAAACTGGACCAATTCTCTTGAATGTTATATCTTGTACATCGATATAGCAATCCCTGTAAGGTGGCATTGACGGGTACGGCATAGGTTTACTGAAATTTCGAAATATTTATACAAATAAAAAAAATTAATGCAGTTATTAAATGTTACTTTAATCTGTGCAGTTTATATAGGATACGACCCAAGGTGTGGTCGGCAACGTTATTGCAACTCTCCTGCGGAATGCAATCGTGGTGGTGATGATCGTGGTCATGGTGGTGGTGATGGTGATGGGGATGGTGATGGTTTTGTTCAGTCAGAACAAGTAGATTAAGGAATAAGGCGACGAAGAGGCACAAGCGCTGCAAAGAAAATAGTAATGTTAAGTAATGAAGCAAAATATTAATTGTATGAATAACAAATAACTAGCTGCATTCAAAAATTAAAATAACAATTTTAGTTTAAGTGTATTTTAAGTTTCAACATGGATTTAAACAGGATATGATGTCATTTTTGGTTTAAAATTGAAGTAAAACACAAAATATTTTAGTTTTTGAATGCAGCTAGTGATTGATGAAATTCTACGCGCTCACCTTCATTGCGGTACACTGGAAAAAATGCATCGAGTAAGGATGAGCATGTATTCACCTATATATTGTAGATCGGTGACAATGAATAAATCACTACGACAAATTTGTGTTTGATGATTGATTTATGATTAGTTTTATTGGCCACAAATCAGTTTTGCACATTTGACATTGCACTTGTGTTGATAATAAATACCGTCTTCATTATTATTCGGTATTCGGAAAATTTAATATTCGATAATTATGCGGTAAATTTACAAAATTTGCTAAGGTATGAAGCAAATTACTAATTGTATGAATAACAAATAAATGATGTTATGTTAGATCGATTTTAAACTTAAAACCTTTGAATTCATTTATCAAATACCAGCATTTCAAAATTCGTATTTGGTAACTATCCGATGTTTGGTATTCGATGTTTTTACTGTTCAGCGCATCCCTATTAGTCAGTATTAAGTTTGGATTCCCATTGCTTGTTGTTTAGTTTCCGTCTTTGCGGGGTCAACAAAATATTTGAGTGTTTGCTTGAACTTTGGACTTATTATTCTGTAATCCATGTCACCATCTGAGTCATGGTTTTTGCGCAAGTTTGGTGTAGTATTTCGGAATGTGACACAATTAAATTCCAAAATACTTTTTTATAAAAAAGTTTGTTTTTATTGATTCAGGAAGCTTTATGCGTGGCTGGAGTTTCAGTACTGTTTGTGCTGAAACCAAAAGCAATTTGTCTCTGTTGAATCAGCTGCTTTCATTGTTTACTTTGAATTTGAACAAAGCGTCGGTGGCAACCCAGTTAGTTTAATCTCACTCAAACCTCACTGCAACCACGTGACCAGCTCTATTTGGATTTATACGAGGCAATTTATTTTTGTTTTGGTGGGCGTTTGAATCACGCGGGTTTGTGTAACCAATTGGAAACATTGAGCCAGGTGTCACATGTTTTCT
Source organism: Strigamia acuminata (assembly GCA_949358305.1). NCBI lineage: Eukaryota > Metazoa > Arthropoda > Chilopoda > Geophilomorpha > Linotaeniidae > Strigamia > Strigamia acuminata. Next base: position 24,071,313 of record OX442314.1, on the reverse strand, counting down.
GTAAATACTTTAAAGCTCTTTTTGTGGACTTGTGGATAAAGTTTAATTTTTTTTTTTTGTTGGAATAAAAATTAAAAATAAAGAACTTGGAAAATATGTGCTGAAACAACAAATCAATACTACGTGAAAGAAGTTAGAAATAGCTGAATTATGTGGAAGGAAGTGTTTGTTTTATTATGTTCATTATGAATGTAATAAAATGAGTCTGTAAGATTCGATTTAAATGATTGTGACAAATATTGCCCTTGACTGGGATAAATATCCTGGTTGGAAATTGTCTGCTGACAGGGAAAGTATCTTGGCACAATTTCTTAGCAATGGTTTTTCGTTCTGCTCATTATGCAGCTATGCGACAAAAAGAGCGCTCTAAAGTTTAAAGTTCGTGTACTGTTGATGTTTAATTGAAACATTTTTATTCAAGGGTTTGCGCTAAATAAATAAAGTATGTTAGAAAATTCTATAGAGGGCCAATTTTTTTTTTATAATTTAATTTTTATGAGACATGGGGTATTTATTTTTTACACACACATAAATAAGGTTATTTCTTATTTCTTATTTCTTAAGTTGTGTTTTTTTTTTTTTGTAAATTTGGAACTTTTTCCAGAGATTTTTTGCCAGGAGATTTTATTTTTGCCAGGGGATTTTATTTTGAAACATTTTGAAACATGGGATAACAGGTTTTATTTTGCTGTCAGCAGACGATGATTGAAGTCGTATTTGGTTTTGAATTTCGTCACTAGATGGCGTTTATTTTTTCCTACCTTTATCAATTTCAAATTTACTTCTTTCTTTGCCAATTTAAATTATATCTCTGCACACTTCGACTGCCCTTTTGTCATCCATTCTTATTTTATTGATTTTTATACACAAAACCACATTTTCTGCATTTTGTTCTACCAAATTAAAAAAAAAACAACTTACCGTATTTTACCGAATAAGAGTCGCCCTCGTATTGTAGCCGCCCTCGAATAGTAGCCGCGACCGTGATAGGCGACTTGATATAAGAGCCGCCCTCGAATAGTAGCCGCGGCTATATACGTTCAATGAACGGCCACTATTTAAATTAAGAGCCGCTCCCGAATTGGAGCCGCCCCCGAATTAAAGCCGCAGCTCAAAGTGGCAGTTTTGAATAAGAGCCGCGGCTCTTATTTGGTAAAATACGGTATACTTAATTTTGACAGAATAAACAAATTTAATCAATAAATTTTTGACAAAACTTTTCCTGATTACTATATCTTGTCATACAATTTAAATATTTGACCTAAGAAGAATTCACCACTCTACGGGTGTTAGCAAATTCACGCACCATATAAAGAAAACAGTAGCGGCATTGAAAAAATAAAATATTTAGCGTTTTACTTCAATTTTAAACCAAAAATAACATTATTTCCTGTTTAAACCCATGTTAAAACTTAAAATACACTTAAACTAAAATTGTTATTTTTATTTTTGAATTCAGCTAGTGTTAGTAGTTGTGTGCATTTCTCTCACAAGTCAGTTAAAAGTGGATGTCAGCTCATTGGTATTTGTGGGCGTGCAATGGAAGTCCTCTTTGGTGTGCCATAGTGTTGTAAATAAAATAGAGCAGGTTTGAAAAACAGAGTGATTTAATCGAATGTCTAGACCTCTCGGCTGATAAATAAGGAGTGCAAAACATGACATCATGGTCATTGAGTCACACGAACATCAACTTAAGTAGCCTACAGGCATAAAGCTCGACTTTAATGATTTTCCAGTCTTACATAATCATAAATGATCGTACGAATTTATTTTGGTTTGAGACTCACATTTATAATTGAGGAAACGATTTCTCTTCCTCAGCTGCAATCAATATAAGGCTTAATGCTTTAAACACAAGTCATCCAACAGAGGATACAGACCAGTGAGCAAGACTAAATTTGTCACGAAATGTTTTTTGTTTTGTTATGTATTGCTGTAATTATTCCAGTTTGTGGACCCATAGTTGCACGTGATGTTACAAATGAGTTGTCATGGTAGCCAGATGAATTTCATTTGGATTCTGTGAAAGGTCAAGCAATAATGGGTCATCTAGATACTCGAACTTGAAAACGCGACTCGTTTCACTTATTTTGTGGGATCTGGTCTGGAAATTTATGGAGGCATAAACTGCACTCCACTTCTCGGTGGCCAATCACAATTAAAAAGGTAGTTCAAACTGCACTTGACCATATTGCTGATATTATTTTATATGTTGACTAGTTTATACAAGCAAGTTGGAACCGTTTGTGCCAATTCGTGTGATCTGAAAATAGACGGGTCACGACCCGTACAATACAGCATTGACTGCGAGAAGTTAATCGAATTGTGCGCACGACTTGTATTGTCATCGGATCGAGTCGGACACGCATGGAATTGTGGTGCACTGAGCATGTTAAAACAAATGAACGTGATAAATAAATTAACACGCAATTTGAATTTTTTTTAAAAATATTTTTCGAGCAAAACTTTGCTATAAATTAGGAAATCACGCGATGAGATGAAATCAGTGTGGGAAAAAAGTATTGCAGCAGGTTCTACTTTTTGTTATAAGGGTGTCTCAAAAATAACGCAAGATTTGAATTCGTCGCCATTTGTCCAGTAAATTGTTTGCAACCCTGAAACAGCAACAAATTGACAGCTAAGAGTTTAGGGTTAGGTTTAGGGTTAGTGAAAATGGAGTGCTACACGATACAACAACGTGTTTAGGGTTGGTAAACATGGAGCATTACTTGATACAACAACGTGTAACAATTCAATTATTGCAAGAGACATAACCTGGTCGTGTACTCTTTCGTTTCGGTGATCAGAATTGTAATGCACGGGTGGTTGTGGGCTTGTTGACATAGACCTTTGAATTCAAATAATCTTGTAAAAAGAAATCTAATGGTGTTAAATCACACGATCTAGGGGGCCAATTCTGATCACCGAAACGAGAGAGTACACGACCAGGAAATGTCTCTTGCAGTAATTGAATTGTTACACGTTGTTGTATCGAGTAATGCTCCATGTTTACCAACTCTAAACACGTTGTTGTATCGTGTAACACTCCATTTTCACTAACCCTAAACCTAACCCTAAACTCTTAGCTGTCAATTTGTTGTTGTTTCAGGGTTGCCAACAATTACTGCACAAATGGCGGCAAATTCAAATCTTGCGTTATTTTTGGGACACCCTTTATTTCGTGATTTAAACACCAAATCACTTCACCCAAGTATCAAATAGTACCAAGTTCCTCCAACTCGGATTTTTTTATTGAAAATTTTCTCTTACTCCTCAAAAAGACTGCGGACAAAAGTTTAAATTTTGCGAAGTTAGGAAGCAAAATATTACTTGTATGAATAACAAATAAATGATGTTATTTGTGGCTTGTCCTGGAATCTTCAGTATTTTAAAGAAAATTCCACCAGGCGGAGCCCCTTAATATAGGCTTCCGGTTCACTAGGCGCATCCATAAAGTAATTTAGACTAAACAGCATTTTAAATAACATATTTAAACGGTTTGTCTCGATCTAACTTCAAAAATGGCGCTAGATTTCATCTGTTTTCATTCGCTTTTGGCATGCGTGCAACATTTAAACCAAAAAACATGTTTCCCTGCAAGTTAAACATGACTATGAATGAGCCTACAGTAATTTTTAAAATAAACATATTTGAGCACTTAAAAAGTGCCCTTTTGTAAACTGTCCGACCTAGGGCGCCTCCAAGATTCCTGTATCTAGGGGCATTTAACCTGGCACTGCATCACTCAAATCGATCGTACGATGATATTTACATTCCGTAAACGATTTCCACTGCTTTTAGATGACGCAATATTCTGATAATAAAACAACAGGAGAACTAAAAATGACGCGAAATAACGCTGTGCTTTAATCGACGTCGGAACAGACAATTATAGTATAAATTATTTGCACAAGCAAAGTTTTAACACTTAGTTACAGGTACCACTCTGAATTACGGTAAATAAAACATAGGTGTGACGTCTTTACCTGTTTATGGTTACCATCGATCCGCGAGTATAAACTTATCGAAATGAAAATCGATAACAGTTTGACACTTGTCTCGGAGGAGCTCTAAAAACTCGCTCCTCCGGGTTACAGTGATTAGTTGAGTATCAACCAAAAGCGTAAGTAGAGTTTGATTAATCCTGATACAACTGGAAAGTCGATCATATCATTAGGTGATGTCAAAGTGACGTCACGATTGTGATATCACACGGGTGTGGTTTTAATTTCCGCATGCTTAATTCCGTGACTGGTAATCGGAGAGTTAAATTGTTCTCAGGATAAATGCAATGACGAATTAATGAGAAATCATCAAGCAATGCTTAGAACAGTGGTTGTGTATTTTTTTTATTGGCTTGTTTATTTTCCCGAGTAGCACACTAACTTTAAATCTATCGATTTTTTTGCACATGACCTCACAACACAGTTATCCGTTAAATTACGGAGAAATAAACATTGCTGTGGTGTAACAGGGAAGCAAATAAATTTTTCATGTGTTTTTACGATTTTCGTGATGGTTATATAAAAATGTCGTTTTTTTATTTATAATTTTTTTTTTTTTTTTTTTTTTATATAAGTTTTTTTTTTATAATTTATAGAAAAATGAATTCTTTTTGTATTTGAAAAAAAAAAAAGAATTTTTTTTCTCATATGCGGTCTGCTGGTTTTGTGATCTGGATAGACGGCCTTGATTGTATCACTATTGTTCCTTCCCTCAGAAAATTCCAAATAGACTCATCCGGCAACCAGTGAGTTCAGTTCTCCACTTGTCAATGCCTCGAACCACCAGCAAACACCAGCAGCTAGCATGAGGATGTAGTGTTTGTCAGTGGGATTAATCATACACTTAACTTGCTGCTGTAAAAATCAAAACGTAAGTAAGTACAAGGTGAGTTTGTGCAATTTCTAATTCAATGTGTTGGACTGAAGTGCATTCAGACGAATTGACATTAACATTGATTCAGTGTCCAATGTGTTCAACCTGATGTCGTGTAGGGTAGTAATTAGAATCCAATAAGGGTCTGTTAAGTAAAATACGATTATTCTAGTGTTGGCTGTAAATGTCAAATAATTGTTGCTGTTATCGCATATTAAATTCGCCCTATATTTGGCGCTATTTTTCGCCAGGTGTGGCAGGTGGCAGTTTTTCCTTAATTTTGTATTTTTTTTTCAAAATGTTGTTTGGACTTGTTTTCTTATTGTTTTCGAAAATGGGCTATTTTTATTTATTTATTTTTATTTATTTTATTGTTGTTTTTGTTACATTTCCTTTCCATTCATTACTTTGATGCTTGGATAGAAATCTACTGGTCAAGGGTGAATTTTATCAATATTTTATCAAAATTCCATCAAAATTTTCTCGTTTTGAATGGATTGAAAGTGGGATATTTAAATTCAATTGTTGTTTAATTTGTTTAATTGCTCTTTTCGACGTTGTTTCGATATTTTCATATTTTTTCATAACAATTTAATAACAAACTTGAAGATGGTTTATAAATTTAAATGCAGCTGTCTAGGTAATTACTTTATCTGACGTTGTAGATATTATTGGAATTCCGCGTGAAATCGATTTGCATTTATAAATTATTACGAGCAAAAAAATTTACATAAATCAAAAAAATCTATTCGAGAGCCATACTTGTCAGAAATTCAACGAAATCATGTTTTAAGAATGTGTAGACTAAAAACTAATAAATAATCTATTCTGCATTTACATTTTGCGTGGGAAAATATCACCTAGCCGAGCCTAGAAGTGATGCATTGATGATGATGATGTCAGTGCGGAAACGTTCGTAATTACTTGATTCCCAACACTAGATTTTTTCGTTGGGTTTGTTTTTCAATCTCGAGTGAAAATGTCAAGGTTGTGCATTATTCACGGTATTCACAGCCCCGGGGTTATACACCCCCGAATTGTAGGTAACAGGGTCACGTACTCATGTTCAACCATCTGGAAGGAATGGATGTGTTGTTGTGGTGCAGGTTGCTTGAACATTGATACCAATTAAGGTCTGGATTATCTCGAGGAATTTGTGTCGCCGTTTGTCACATTGCTGCTGTATTTGAATGGATGATACGAAGCTACCGAGTGTTTTGATAGCACTGCAGCTTTTTGCCGTTTTATCACTCGTGTTATTGTGTAGAATCTCATTACCAAACGTCGTTTCACAACCACAAGTCCTGGTTCCGTTTTATTAGTTGGTGTTGTGTTGTTAAAGGTGAAATTTAAAATTCTGGTGTAAAATTTGCACGTGCAGAGAATTTATTCATGAAAATTAATTATTAAAGTGGAATAATTAATTATTATTATTTTTTTTTAATTTAAGAAACATGGTGAACAGGGACCCTAAATTTTTGTACAACGAAACCATACGAACCGGGTTGCTTCTGCCTATTTTGGCGGAACATGAATGGTCGGTGGGCGCCCGAGCGGCCGTCTATTTCGTCGGAATGATCTATTGCTTTTTGGGCGTGGCCATTATCGCCGACATCTTTATGTGCTCGATTGAAAAAATTACGAGCAAAACGAGAAAAATACGACTGTCCACCACGAATCCCAATGAACCGGAAGTGATAGAAGTTAAAGTTTGGAACGACACGGTAGCCAATCTCACACTCATGGCACTCGGTTCGAGTGCTCCCGAGATACTACTGTCGTGCATCGAAGTAGGTTTTGGGGAGAAATAAACAACCTCGAGTAAAAAGAACTTTTATTTCTGCCCGCACGCCAAAGGAGATGTGTTATTTCAGTTTAAATTCTGCGTTTTGGGCCCGCGTTTTAGCCCGTTTTCAATGCTTTAAGCGAATATTAGTGGAAATAATAACAGATAATTAGCGGAAACGTAGAAAATGGCAAGCAATTGCATTTAAAACACTTAAAACGACGTTTTGAGTGATAAATGGAACAACAGATGGGCAAAGGTCTACTCGAGGTTGTTTATTCACTCCTGGTTTGACATAAATGACGCAATTCGTGATGATTATTAATACATTTTAATTTAATTGCAGACAATTGGTAATGGTTTCAAAGCCGGTGAATTAGGACCTGGAACTATAGTGGGGTCAGCAGCTTTCAATCTGCTCATCATCACTGGGTTTTGTATGGTCATTATACCCAAAGATGAGACGCGACCGATTAAAAATATAAATGTTTTCGCAACGACTGCGTTTTTCTGGTATTGGCATTTTGATTCGTGAATGTTTTCAATGTTTGATTGTATTTATTTTTTGTTTTTAGTGTGTTTGCGTACATTTGGCTACTTATAGTTTTGGTTGCGATTACGCCGAATGTGGTGGACATGTGGGAAGCCATTTTGACATTTCTTTTCTTCCCCATCTGCGTCATCTGCGCTTACATGGCAGATAAGAACTTGTGTAGAGTGAAGAAAGTCGGGAGAAGCAAGCAATTGGAATTAGGCTTCACTGGAGGTAAATGAGCACCTGAGCGTAAAGGGTGAAATTGAAAGCAAAATGCAATTTATATGATTTTTAGGAAATGGCTGCTTTGCATTTAGCGCCAATAAGTGAGTTAGTCGGGGTTTTCAAGGGATTTTTCGAACTGTTTTAGGAAGTAATTTTATTTACCAATTTTATGCAACAATGTGCGAGTGGGTTTAATTAAATTATGGATAGTAATGAGATTAACCCAAAATTTAGAAGTAATTTGTTTTGTAAGATTTGTAAAATTCAGCTCTCCATTTCAGCTCTCCATTGGGTTATGTGTAATTGGCTTATAAAAGTGAATTTATATTTATAAAATAACAGAAATAAATTAAAGGTGCCACACCCAACAAGTATTGCAGTCGGTTTCATGGAAAATTAATTTCAATCACTTCGGCATCGATTTATTGGCAAGCCTGCACTGAAATGAAACGTTTTTTATTTTTATTTCACTTGTGAAATCAGAATGAGGCACTCAATGGTTACTCTGAACGCCCGTAATATGGATTTAGTAGACATCCGTTGTCATCTCGAGTAAATGAGAAGTTATTGTTAATTTTAAAAATGTTTGTTAGGTGCTTTTGGAATGGTTTATCATCAATATCATTATTGTTATTATTATTATTTCAATCGTAAAACAGAGAAACGAACGGAAATTAATACAAATTGAATTAATGGAGTTTTTGCTTTTTATGTTTTATTTCCGTTGCCAAATGATTGCTCAGATTCAGCGGGATTTATGAAACGTTTGCCAGGTAAAATGTGTAAAAAATCGGTGTCAACCACGTGTTTAATCACAGTTTGTGTCTTGTTTTCACCGATCAATCGAGCACGTGTTTCGTGTTATATGCGTCAAATTGGCTTCGTTGCACTTTATAACTTGAGTGAAATTACGCACGAGTAATTAATATTTACTTACGTATGGTTCTCTCTTTTTTAACATTCAGATAAGGACAAAATTTATTTTAAAGATGGAAAATTGAACCGTGCTGCTTTAATTGCTTTTGTAAAGGTAAGTTGCTCAATCATAAAAAGTAAAAATAAATATTGTTACCACGTGTATTGATTTCTGGGCTTAAAATTTATTTTCTAGGAAGTGAAAAAGTACCCCGGTCTGAGCGATGAGGATGCGGCAGTTTTGGCAGCCTCGAAGCTGAGCGAACAGCAACCGCACAGTCGCATGTGGTACCGCATTGGAGCTGTGAGGGAAATGACAGGCAGCAGGAAAACAGTCCCTAAATTAAATGATAGGCTGAGAGAGGTACATTTATGGCAAAGATTATTGATTTGTTGCTGCTGGGATGCACATAAATGTGAATACATTAAGTTTAGTGCGCCAATAACGACAAGCATTTATGGACGAAGATTTTACAGAAAGTCATTTAAATTTTTATTTTTGGCTGTTTATTCATTCTTTTGATAGCTCGCCTGCGTTTTTAGTGATTTTGGCATAACGTAATGTCATGAATTGCACTTAAGAGCACTAGCCAGCTCCGAATCTGCGCTGCGCTCGTTTTCGCGCATATTTAACCAACATTGAAACTAACTTTGTGACAGTACAATGCACTTATTCATAAGATTAGGATAATAGTGTGGAAGGGTTTTTGTGAGTTATAAAGTCGAGTTATAACCTTACACCTATATAACGGGGTGTAATTATAACTAAGCTCTGAATTATAACTTTTTTATTAAATAAGGGAGCCAATCCACTGCGAGTATGTTATGATTTTGCGTACGTGGTGCCAGACCTATTTTGTCACTCTAAGTTTAATAAAATTCATATCTCATCAATCTCAGGATTAATTTGAACATTACCTACTGTATAAACTCGTGTACAATCTGACCCATGTATAATGCGACCCCCCATTTTAAGGCGCCATTTTTGCTAATAAATGGTGTACGCGCGTATAATGCAACCCCCCCCCCCTCCCCCAATTAGAGGTAGTAATTTCTGAATAAATATTTCGCACTGTACGCGAGGATATAAGGTAGTTTAATGTTTCTTACGACTTGAACAATTCATATTGTTTCTGGCCGACCGATTGATTTATTTGCACACGGCTTCGTGCTGCAGCTAACACATCCTGTTTCTAACGTTATAACTTTATATAACTCAAAGGTGCTAACACGCAAATGCACAAATGTACAAACTTCCGTATGAATTTATACTGCAGTTATAGGGTTATTACTTTGCTTTTTATATTCCATAAGTAGCTTTCCACAAAAACACTATTGATTGTGGAAAGTACGGATGTAATTGACAAAAGGTGGGGGATTGGGGAGATGCAATGGATGGTAATGTTTTGACATTATTATGCGAGACTTTTAACTTTTAACAAGTGAGGTGCCGTGTTTTAAGCTGGATTAGGTAGAGTTAAGCTGGCCTTGTTAGTGGGAAGGGGGATATAATGATTTTAATTTAATACTATGCTTCTGCACTAGATTTTGTAACAATGTAGCATGTACAATTATTGGAGTAGAATTTATTTTTGGACGTTTTCTAAAATGATTGGCTCACAGTAAATTGGAAGATATATTTAGACTTCAACCTAGATAGTAACTGCGAAATTGTCTTTTTGTTTTCCTGAGCTCCGATTTCTCACTATATAGCGACATCGAATTTTAGTGGCAAGTGAGATTGCGGCATCCATTTCACTTTTACGGAATATTTACCGACATGGAAGCTAAGCTTAAAGGCTAAACTTTCTTTCAATGCGTGCTGCATTCAGTGTATTAGAGCAGATTAAATAACGAACTTGCATTTGAATTTAATTAAACCAAAGACCTTTCGACCGTTTTGGGTCGCCTTCACTGGTTGCAATGAATACAAAAAGTAATAACTAATTAAAACTGATTCAACGCTTGAAAACAATCTGATTATGGTAGTTCCAGTTCGTTTAATCTGATGTAATAGACTGTGACCAGCTGCCCCTGCAAGCTGATCACTGCCCTGCAGCGCAAGGTACCTTATGCAGCTCCTGCGCCTCTCGTGTTTCTCGCACGCCAGTTGCGGTCCTCCGCAACCAGGTGGAGCTGCGGGCCCTTGATTGACCAATCGGGCCCCGGAAGTGACTCTTCCGGAAGTGGGTGGGCCCTGTAGAGGCCCACGAGTTGATGAATAGCCAGCAAGGCAAACCTAGCTAAGTTAGCAACCAAACTGATCGGCGGGGCAGCTCTTTCACCCACTGGGACCTGAGCGTCCATGTAAGCCGAGGTCGTCCTGCGTTCTTAAAGAACATTGCAGCGACGCGATTGAATATGCAATCTGACCACGCGTGTCATGCAGCCAATGGCCACCGTGCCACGCGGTCTAGATAAGGACGACTGCCATGCAGCCATCACATTGGAAAATGCACCATGAGACACCATGTCATACCCCTAGACAACAATCAAGCTATAATAATAACTAAACCTGTGTCTGTTGTATTTTGTGGATAATCTTACCGTGTGTGTTGCGTCTAACGTCCCGTGGCCCTCCCCTGTCCAAGTGGAGTCTGTTCGAACACTCACAAGACTTTAAGGCGTAGAAAGTAGAATTTTTACTGCATGAAATCCTAATATTAATCCAGACTTCCACACGTAGTTTTTGATTAAAAATTAAATAACTAGTTTTGAAATTGCGAGGTATTTTCTGTTAGTGTTTATACAAACTTGAACAGACTTTCTATATTGATGAGATGTTATGACGATTTTATTCGTGCTGATGTAGTGAGTAATACATACACAGAACCCCGCTGCAAGCAATAAAAGTGGGTAAACTTTGTGTACAAATGTAATTGCTGCTTTAAAAGCATAATTTAAAATATTTTTTTTTGTGATTCCTTATCCTTTTCCTCGTGTGAACTGCGCTTTAGGGATCGCCAATGCCAGAATGGCTTGATATCTTGATCCTTTGGTTTGGTACTCCCTTAAACTGCAGCATTAACGGCTTTAGCTTAATCCGTTCTAAACCCTTTTATATCTTCTGCCAAGTCATGCCGTCGTATAATATGAAAAGAAATCTTGAAGCGAAGCAGCCGTTTGTTTTCTATTTTATTAATAAAGAATTGTCGGGAGCAGTATTTTCTAAAAAAAATTTGAAAAACATTACTAACATTTGTTCTCTTCATTTTCTATTTTCCTTCGTTTCTCTTAAATTAGTCAGTTTTAGTAGTATTAGTAGTAGTACACTGCTGATTTTGTTTTCTCTATGCACTAACATGAATATTTTTCCATGCAGTACCAGGAACATTTAAAAAAATTTATCCCTGGAGCTTCGTCGTCAGACAAGGTATTAAATAAACCAAACTTCGCCTCGCTCAAGCTTAAATATTGCTTGCCAAGTGTCAATCCGTTCAATTTGCCTGCCATTCAATTCTGCTATTGCTTGTAAATTTGTTTGTCTGTTTTAAAAGTATTTTTTTCGTACTTGTCTCTTGAAACGTGTACTTAATTATTCGAAATTATGAAACTGACCAATTTTAATTGAATTTTTAACAGATATGTGATGTGATTGGCGAAGCGGACGGAATAAATGTCCCTTATCCTCCCTCACCTTCTGCTTCCATGAAGATCCGAACGGCAGTTGTCGAATTCCACTCGGCCTCCTGCGCTGTTCTAGAGAGTGCGGGCAAGGTGATTGTCATAGTGGAAAGGAAAGGAAACATTCACAATAAAGTGGAGATTAGGTAATATTAAAGGCACGAAGGTGGTAACACGCTGAAGCTACAAACACAAGTGAAACAGCCGCATGGGGCCCTTCTTTTGCAAGAACTGAACCTATAAAGCGCCTCTTAGGGTTATACTCCAATTCGGAGTATCATTTTAGGTATCCAATTGGGATATACTCTTTGTTTTATTGTGGCTCATCAATGGTAGCAAACAAATGCACAATTACATTTTATTTACTTCTATGGCAGAAGTTAAGATGCGTATTCTTGCTCACTTTCCCGTTTTGCACCCTCTTTTGCAATCCTAGAATCTGTACCGAGTGTTGATTAGGAATGAACTAGCAGTTGCCCACGCAGCATGCGTGGTAAATTGATTAAAATTAAAAGGAGTTTGGATTTAACTCATCGACAAGGATGTGATATTTTGACCTTGAATCAAGGTCATTTTTGCCTGTATTTGGTTTAGTTTAGTATATTTAAGTTCGATTTATTCCCTTATTTTTTTACGGATGGAGGTAAAATATCTGAATTTCCGCCAATAAATTAATACACACGATTAAAGCCTTTCGCTAATCATATACGAGTGGGCTCATTTCATCGAATCCTGTTTCTTTGAATCTTCTTGAAGTGGCAAATTGGTTTCGCAGCGTGCAGACAAAAAAAAAACAGCTAAAGGGAGGTTGTGACGCATTTCTTAGGAGAAGACAAAAAAAGTCATCATATTTAAGTAACCGAAACTGGATTCGAGGAAACGGGATTCGATGACATGAACCCACTTCAATCATATAACAATTCAATATCAAACAATTCTGTAATGATATTGAGAAAGGGACCCCCTACCTCCCTTCCCCACTTGGTGAAAAAATAAATATATCAAATTCCAAATTTAAAAATATGGAACACCATCCTGCATATTCTTGCACTGGAGTCCGGTGGCCGAGTTTTCATAGATCACAAAGTTTTATATTTCATGCTTTTGTAACTTTAATTCATAAAAAAAAAATAGAATGCACTTTTGCTTTGATAATTGAATGCACTTCTTCTGTGAGGATGATTTAGGCAAAAGATAAAAGCAATTACTTGGAGTCGTATTAATGACTTGAAGGTTTGATGTGCCGATGTGAAAGAAATCGCCTAGGCAAATATTCTATGTTCTATCTTTGCTCGCTCCATTGAGTTGTGCTTTAAAGAAGCACGACTCTTGGGGGAATGGTCATGAAAAATTAAGCAATTTCAAGTATACTGGTAAAGATAAAATGCCCAACAGCTGTCAGGGGTATGGGATATTTCTGCTTACTAAATTGTGTTTTTTTCGGCTGAAAGTGATTTGTTTATTGGTTTAAACCGCATTTCTGTGGCAATATTTGCTCATGCTGTGAATCAAAACATGAACTGTTTTTGTAGATAAGTTTGCTGTTTTAAAAACTTATAAAACATGTTTATTTTATCGCCTTGTTGATGAAGTACAAAATGAAGGCGATAGGACGTTTACATGCGAAAATGGAATCGGTCGTTAATTAAAACCTGCATTTAATTACAGAGTGGAGACAATCGATGGAGCCGCAGTAGCTGAAGAAGATTATGTACCTATTAATCAGATTGTTGCATTCGAACCCAATGAAGTGGAAAAAGAAGTTGAAGTAGAAATTATTGATGACAATGCATGGGAGCCGGATGAAGAATTTTTTCTACGGATAAGTGTTCCAACAGGAATGGAAGAGGAAGTTGTTTTGGGTCGTGTGAGCATCATGGAGATTGTTATATTGAATGATGATGGTAATTGAGAGTGTTTTCAATTAATTATTTATGAATAAGATTTAAATTTTTGTTTTAGAGCCTGGAATATTACAATTTAAGAAGAGAGGGTTGCTAATTGAGGAAAGTGTCGGCGTAGCTTTAATACCTGTGATTAGGAAAAATGGAGCTGATGGTGATGTGTCAGTTCAGTGGAGGACAATAGATAAGTCTGCTATTAATGGCCAAGATTTTGAAGGCGGTAAAGGTGAACTTCTTTTCAAACACGGAGAGGTGATTTATTCAATTGTATTAACACGAGTGTTACATTGGTTGTTGATAATTGAGTGTGTTGTGAATGGGGTTTGATTTATTAGACTCTGTTGGGTTTTAAACCGTTAAAGTGTTAATTATCACGATAATCAGCGTAGCATAAGTGGTACTTTAAAAATTATTGATTGAGATAAAAACGTGATAAAAAACTTGGTAAATTCGTATGGATTTGGGTGTCACATCGAATCGTTTTCAGTAGCTGCATTCAAAAATAAAAATACAATTTTAGTATTTTAAGTTGGATAGGAAATGATGTCATTTTTGCTTTAAAATTGAAGTAAAACACAAAATATTTTAATTTTTGAATGCAGTACTGATTTTGTAGTTGATAGTTAACGAGTAATTAAAAACCGGCACGAATTTATTAGTTTTAGACGTTTTTGCGTTTTGTGTGTGAAATTGACTTGTTTTACACGTTAAAGAAGTGATTTGTGCTCGTATAAGTGTCTAATACTTGATTAAATGATTATTTTTTATCAGTTGGAGCTGAATATTGAAATTCCAGTCATCAATGACATGGATCCAGAAAAAGATGAACATTTTGAAATAGAATTATTTGAGCCGACAGGCGGAGCCCAGTTAGGCAATACTAATCGAATTACTGTTACAATCACCAACGATGACAGTAATAAAGACAAAAAAATCGAAATTTTGCTTTTCGTTTTCTAAATTATCTTTTTCTTTTTCTATCTTAAAATAGCTTTTAATTCAGTCATGAACAAAATGATGATGATGACAAACGCAAACATGGACCTTATTCGAGTCGAAAGCGAGACTTGGGCCCAGCAATTTAAATCTGCAATGGTACCCAATGGTGGCGACTTGGAAAATGCTTCTTGGACAGACTATGTCCTTCATCTGCTTACTTTTGGCTGGAAGGTATAAATAGTTATTGATTTAAATAAAATAATGTTTGACATGTTTTTATTTTTGTTTTATAGGTGCTGTTTGCTCTGGTTCCTCCTCCGTCATTGCTAGGTGGTTGGCTGTGCTTCGTTTTTTCATTGGGAATGATAGGTTTATTAACTGCAATTATTGGAGACTTAGCCAGTCATTTTGGAAAATTAGTTGGTCTGCCAGATAGCATTACAGGTACAGCATCCAATACAAGCACCCACTCAAATAAAATCTCTCCGTCAAAAGTTTGGATGAAAACAATGTTTTCAGTAGTATTGCGGTTGCATAGAAACTGGTACAGATAAACGGATTAGCCATTGCGTCCAAAGGAAATACGCAATCGTAGTCAAAGCTAGTTGCACTCTGCAAGGTGCTGAGGTTAACTATAGCGCTTCAGAGTTGGAATGTCTAGGTGTTTGGGCTGTGAATAAGTTCAGACCATAACGTATTACCTCGCTTATTGCCGCATGCCGGTATAGTGCGAGTATTACTGGCATGCCGATAAACTCTGTTTACAATTGCGTAGTTTACTATTTCCTACCAAAACTCTAGACCAGGGGTTCCCAAACTTTTTAGCATCGCGCCCCATTTTTAAGCAATAACGCGCCCCACTTCATCTATCGGTGCATTAAATTTTTCAAAAATGAACTACTAAAAAGAAAAAAGAAATTTTTATATAATATTGCATACAATTTTGTACAATTTTACATATAATTTTTTGAGCATGAAGGCTTATTTATCAGCCATTTATCCATAATAGAATTGAGCACACAAACTGAAATGGATTTGAATTTGGCAGTTTTGTATTGTCTAGATAGAATAGACTCTTATAGACGACAAGACAAGTGCACTATTCTAGGGCCTCACCGTTTGGGAAACGCTGCTCTAGACTACTATAAATTTTGATACTACAAATCAAGGGACTATTGGTTTAGCAATCATTTATTCATTCATTTCTTTATTTTTTTTTTTAGCTATTACATTTGTAGCTGCCGGTACGAGTTTACCCGATTTATTTGCAAGTAAAGCAGCAGCTCGGCAAGAGAAATATGCTGATAGCGCAATTGGGAATGTAACCGGGAGTAACTCCGTAAACGTATTCTTAGGCTTGGGCCTCCCATGGGTGATTTCGAGTATTTACTGGTTTACAAAGGTAAAAATTTAATTTTTTTTTTTTTTAAAAACAAATTTGTGTCTAATGTGAAATTGAAATGTGTTTGAATTTGTTTGCTTTTCTGTCAGAACGAAAAGTTTCGTGTCGAAGCTGGTTCTTTGTCCTTCAGTGTTGGCTGTTATACTATTGCGTCAACGCTCTGCATTGTTGTGCTACTACTACGTCGAAAATTGTCCTATTTCGGCAAAGCTGAATTGGGCGGTCCTACCGTACCTAAATATCTGTGCGGTTTCTTTTGTTTGGTTCTTTGGTTGATTTACATCATTCTGTCCTCTCTCCAGGCGCTGGAAGTCATTCACATTTAATTATAATCCTGTGTGTTCCTTTGTTTTTATCATTTTTGGTACCGTCAGTGTCCATTCGTCCGTCGTTACAACCTGAACTCTTTATTTTGTTATTTTTTGTTATTTAATTTCTATAGTGTTTGACTGAATCTGTCGATTGACTAACAAACTTAAAAAAAAACTCCATTTGAGGCGATAACACTTAATTTATATGGAAATTTAAAATTCTTGAAAAGAGATTGTAAATTTGGGAAATGATGAAGGAATTTTCATATTGATAGTATTAGTGTTCAGGTCGCTATGTGAATATTTTTCAGATAATTTTATTTTGTTTGAAATATATTTAAAAAATCGTGTATTTCGATTTTGAACAGGAATAAAAATACACAATAAATAATGTTATTATTATTGCAGTGCAACTGAATGATTTTTGAGTTTTGGAAATGTGAAATTTGAGAGAAAACGAATGTGGAATGAAATGCGATTGCTTTCATCAAGTAATCAAGTAGAAATGATTGAAGTTGGTGAAGGGCTGTCTTGAATTTTGCTTATCTGGCATTAAATCATCTGTTGCTCTTGTCAAGACGCTTTTCTCACATATTTCAACCGTACGAGTTTGCTTGGCATGTGTCTCTGGGGTACTATTTTGAGTGATATCGAATTATTGTGGCTGTCTGGTGGGACACATCAATTTCCGCACGGAGTTTTTCGTATCAACTTGGGATCAAATTGGAGTTTGCAGTCGTCTTTTTTCAGTCAAGGAAACCAATATATTATATCTGTAGATCCGTTACTGTAAGTGGATTTCACTCATTTTGTCACTAACAACTTAAAAATTGGAGCGAAAGAAAAAGGATTTTTTTTTATTATTACGTTTTCATTTGTACAAACACAGAACTTGGCAACAACAACATTCTAATTTGCTGTTTATATAATAGAATGGACATAAAAACTACCAAAGTAGAAAATAGAACTATAGAGTAGATTTTATAGTGGGTTTTGCCTGATTTTAGTTTTTACAAGCACATTCAAAATGACTGCCCAAAAAGTTAGATCAGGAACGAACTTCTAATTCTTGTAGTGTTTCCAGGCGAGGGTTTAAAGGGGTTTAAGGAGAAGTTTGATTTATTGACAATTAAAGGATTTTAATTGCCATTTACTTGTAAAACCCAAAAACTACTATAAACAGACACAATGAAATCATCTCATACATTCATATGTAATATGCTATAGCTGGCTTGACATCTACAAGTGCGATAATCTAACTTAATACTTAACCGTGCCCTTCTGCAACTCCTGCGATGACTGAGCCTGACCTGGAACACACAATTGAAGGTTTTTATGTCCCAACCCCAGTCAGGCCCATCTTTACCATTGGGCTAACTGGGCTGCAGCGCAGGGACGCCGGGCAGAGGCGAATGCCAGGCGCCTCCTACAAAGAGTCTTCATGAGTGTTCAAATATAAGCTGAACTTGTTGGCCCCGTCCCACACATTGTTGATAATGTGTAAAACACATAGGCACCACAGGTCAGGGGGCGTACCCTGGGTGCCATTTTTTCTCTAAAAATGAATTTTTAGGTTCGAAAATGCATTTTTAGGTTCGAAAAGGAATTTTTTGGTGTGATTTCACATCAATGCTTACCAGTACGGTACTTCTTTTGGAGGGGGGTGGCAGTGAGGCGCTACCGTCTTCTCTCGAATATAACGTCATGACGTTGTATTGTGTTTTTTTAGTACAACTTCTGAAAAATCACAATTTTGTTGTAAAACTTCTAAAAAACCAGAAATTTTGTTGTAAAACTTCTGAAAAATCAGAAATTTTTTGTAAAATTTCTGAAAAATCAGTAATTGGTAACGTAATTTTGAAAAAAAAAATTGAATTGAAATTTTAAGTTCAAAATATACAGTACGTTTTCAATTCGTGTCCAATTCGTGTCCGATTCGGTTCAATTCATTTTCAATTCAATGCTTCCTGGCATCGCGCTTGTAAAAAGCGCACCCCGCAACGCTTCTCAAATATAACTCGAATATAACGTCATGCCGTTGTATTCGAATACAACGTCATGACGTTATATTCGAAGTGACGTTATATTCGAAAAATCGCTAAAACTTTCGAAAACAGCGATTTTTGAAAAAACTTGAATATAACCTCATGACGTTATATTCGAGGGAAGATGGTAGCATGCCTAAAAAATATGAGTGCACTACAAGTATACGTTAGGAACGGGTCTGTGAAATTGTAAATGTAAAAGGCAAGGGGTGCCTGATTTTTTTTTAAGCCCAGGGTGCTGAAAAGTGTTAAGACGGCCCTGACTCCAGTAGCACGTATGATCAATTTAACATTGCATCTATGTAGATGCGATATTTAATCATTCATTGTCTAACTTGGGAATATACCCGAAAATTCAACTAATATGTTAGCTTGTGGCTGTCGGGACAGTTACGTGCCCTCTTCAGGTACCAACTTGAAAAAGAAAATGAAATTTTGCTATTTTGGAAAACTGCGTCTGTGTACAGTGTACTCTGTATAGACCGGACAGTGCTCGTCCGGATAGCTATCTGGTTCAGATAGGTTTGCAGGACCCAAACTATACCCAGTAATGGTAAATTCCCCCTCCCAGACAACTTTCTGGGACAACTTTTTTATGTCTAGACCACACAGAGTGCACTGTACATGGCGTTAGTTTTTTACGTAATATTTCGAGATTAAATCTCAGTTAAATTTGAAAATTAATCAAATTCATCAAATTACTCTCGGCACCGGCAGCCGTCAGCCCCCCATTTCCCAAAACTCCCAAAGCCTTCCAAACTCGGCTGCCGTCATCTTTGGGTTGTCAGCAGCCCCCAAACTCGGCAGCCATCAGCCTTTCCCCCCAAACTCGGCAGCCCCCCCAAACTCGGCAGCCCCCCCCCAAACTCGGCAGCCCCCCCAAACTCGGCAGCCCCCCCAAACTCGGCAGCCCCCCCAAACTCGGCAGCCCGCCCAAACTCGGCAGCCCCCCCAAACTCGGCAGCCCCCCCAAACTCGGCAGCCCCCCCAAACTCGACAGCCCTTCCAAACTCGGCAGCCATCAGGCTTGGGTTGTCAGCAGCCCCCTTCAAACTTGGCAGCCCCCTCAAATTCGTCAGCCCCCTCAAACTCGGCAGCCCTCCCAAGCTGTCGAGTTTGGGGGGCCTGCTGACAACTCAAGGCTGACGGCAGCCGAGTTTGGGAGGCTTTTGGGGTTTTGGGAAATGGGGGGCTGACGGCTGACGATTAGTCCATCCCGAGCAGGGCTGGACTGGATACAAATTCAGTATCAGGAAATCTGGATGGGTCGGGCCGTACGGTGGCCCGACCCAACCAGGTATTTACCAGTATCAAAAACCGGTATTTTTAAAAATAAAACGAATATCAAATACTGTCTTTACTTCAGTTTTTTATTGGGAGAAAAATGATAAACATTGCTTAAATATTTCATTTTAGGAATGGAAATGGTCAGTTTTTAACTATTTTTATTTTCAATTAATTATTACGGAGTGTTATTGTCTTTTATATTTTTTTTGAGTAAAAGTTCGGTTTGGTGAAATTTATAATATTTTTAGTAATATGAGAGGCACGTGCTTGAGGGGTTTGACTCACTGAGGTTTCCCTTTCCAAAACAACTTCTCTACTTTATTATTATTTATTGCTATTATTGTTACTACCATATTTTAAAAAAAAATCTCAAAATTAATGAAAGTTTTTTGTATGTTTTAAAAGTGGCATCAAAATTACAAACCCAATTGAAGAAGTGTGTTATTAACTTGACCCTGAATTCTGTCTCATTAACTGGTTTAAACAGACACATTAACCAGAAAATAATTTTTTTAAATTGGAGTGGGAAATATATTAAAAATCATATCCAAAATATGAAAAAATCCAGTCCAAAATCTACCTTTTATAAATGGAATTAAGTTTTTTAATATTGTTTGTGCAAAACCGTTTTTTTTTTACACAATCCATTTTTTTATTTTCTAGTAAAGCAAAATTTGAAATTTTCACTTTTCTGGAAAACTGACCATATGAACCTTGTAATTATTTTTGCTGTCAGTAGAAAGGCTGAGAAGACCATATATTAAACTGAATGAATTTAGTGTTTATTGGTATTTTAAATAAATACCTAATATATTTTAAAAAATCCGTTCTTTTACTTGTATTAAATATTGCTTTTGAACTCAACATGCACATCATTGACTCTGAATACTAATGTGATAGAAAATCAAGTAGATTAGGTTTGACGAGTTGAGGATTGGGAATCAAATCACTTCTCGCCTGATCGCTGGAATGGCACATTACCAATTAAGTTATCTGTGAATTCAACAGCAACATCTAGCACTGAATGTCTCAATAACTGTCATAGATTTGAAATGTTCTCACATCACGTGCTCCTCGGATGTCATGATTTAGTCGCATCAACAACTTAGTATATTGTCCAAATTTGTGATGTCTATATTGTGGTCAAAGCAATATGTGGCGTAAATACAAATTATCCGTCCCTAAGTCGCGGTTCTTAAGCACTATGTTTTGTATTTGTGGTGGTCAAATGGGTCCGTGATCTGTGATCGCGAATTAGTAAGGGAATTAAAATAAAAAATAAAATAAGAATAGTTATGCCACTGGCCGGCCTACCAGGCTACCAGTTATCACAATGGAGTATGGACTTTTCAACACAACATTAGTCTTCGTGTTAGCTGCTGAGGACGGGTCAGTTGCATAAGCTTTTCTGTCAATCTGGGCATTTATTCGACTTATCTTTTGATTTTTATCGGAAGGGGCTGTTGGATGGTGGGTAGTGATTTCTGTTGATGGTAGCAGAACCACCGGCCACACAGTTAAAAATATATATCCGAATAAAAAATATTTATTGCTTTGATGGGAAAGTGGTTACCATGCATAAATCATGCATGTCTATCGTTTGGTAATATAAGTTTTAATTAAAAATGTCAGACAATATTTGGTCATGCGTCTGAGATTGAAGTTTTAGGTTGATTGATGTCATAATAACATGTAAATTCCTCCTCTGGCGTCCAAAAATATTTAGGTGCATGCACTCATTATTGATATTTCTATTTCTTGGCAGTGCCCGGAAGCAATCACTTAATTGCTTTGTCCATTCTTTTTCATTTCTGGACGTCTGGAAATGAGGAATTTGTAGCATTATCTGCATTCAGACACACAAGGTAATTAATTAACTAGTGGATCTGAAAGTCTTAAGGTTAGTTCACACAACAATTCACACTAGACTTGACGACTCCTGGCGCGAAATCGAGCAATGAGACTCGATGCACAGCGAAAAGTTGAACTTGGTTAACCCTCGTTTGACCCCTCGCGAACCTAACCGTATATCTCAGTTTTAATCGATTAGAAGTTGAAAATGTTACTGTAAAAGAATTGAAAAACGTGGATCAGTTGATTTGAAAAATGATTATAGGTAGAAGTTGTCATCGAAGGCAAAGTAATGTTGACTTAATGTAAAAACGAGTGAGGAAACGTGAATCATTTGTTTGCTGCGAGGTATATGTGAGGTTTTAAATAATTGCGTCATTCTGCCACTGAAATGTGCGGTAATGATGATTTGCGAGCAAATCGTTCGCAGTAACTCTATCGCCCTTTAAAAATCTTATTTTTTTTTTGGATGAAGAGTTATGAATGGATTACTTTTAATCGCAGGGAAATATTTGAGCCAAATTTGAATTTAGTTGGTATTTAAATCCTAAAGGATAAGGGATAAAAATAAGATTTAATTGAAAGAGAAAGTGGTGCCATTTGGTTGTAATCCCCCCAGTCTTTTCTAAGTGAATTTTATTTATTAAATTCAACCACCAGTTTCAGTGCTAACGTGGATTTTTTTGGTAAATTTATAGTCATTTGTTTTTTCAATTAAACTTTGTACTATAAACGCAAGCTATGCAAATTTCATCTCAAGTCTTATCTTTAGTTTCCCACTGTCAACAAAGGCCTGTAGGTATAGTGTTCGATTTTAAGACGCCATCGATTGTAAAACACACTAATTTCAGCAACACCAACAGAAAAAAAAAGCTTTGATTCTAAGATTCCACACGGAATTGGTTTTTAGAGATATTTATATTTAAAAAATAAAGTGCGCCCTGTAATTGTTCGTGAAATTTTCCATTTTGCGCTTTTGAGTATTTCAGATATTTATTAAAATCTATCTAATATTGGGTGTTTTTATGGTAAGTGCTAAAGTGTCATAAACAACTACCAAGAGTGAACACATGCTGATGAAAATAGATCAATAGCGCCGTCAATTTTGATGCATTATTAGAATAATGGTTTTTAAGGCACTTCAAGATTAGTCGTTGCATTCGGATCACTAAAAACGTTGTTTTTCCCTAAAGATTAAAAGATTTAAAAAAATTAGCTGTTTCTGTAGCGAGTTTGTTTGTTTTATTTTATTTTTTATTTTTTTGTTGCGATGCCAACTTCGTGGCCACCGTGTTTCTCTTCTTTATTCCTGGCTCCATCTTTTACCATTCTTTCTTTTTTATGATCGTATTTAATCGAGCATTTAATCCTTTACGTCCGGGTGAGACGCGTGGAACTCGCGAAATGGGGACAGATGGACAGGAATTTTTAAATCTTAAGATATAAAAAGGAAGGAAGCGAGATTGACAAAGGGCATAGGTTGTAAACAAAGTTCTATTACAATTTAACAGTGACAAAAAAGTAATGTTATGTCTTGAGTAATAGCTTCTAAGTACATAGAACTTGTTGCTGCAGAATACACAGTGCTTCAATGGCAAAAAAAAGAAATTTTGAGACATAATTAACGGCGAAAAATGTAAACAACATTAAGCCGAGATTTGGGTTTCCTTTCTGGCCAATTTCAGCCAAAATTAATTTTGGATTTTTATTTTTTTTTTTTATTTATTTTATAAAACTGGAGTTAAAAATCGACGTCTTAGAAAGGTTAAACGTCGAGATAAAAATAGATAATATTGGGAGAAAATTCTATCCAAATCGCATCGTATTTCATATATTTTGTATTAAAATATCAAAAAATTTCACTCGCTGACAGTAAATACCAAAAAGCTATTTTGTGACCAGTTTTTATTATCCCCACAAATTCTAGAAAAGAAAATAAAAAAGAACAATGGAAATTACTTTTCTTCGTCTTTTGTACTACATAGTTTGCTATATGCTCTTGAAATGTCTCGAATCAAGCATCAAGAACACCACGTCGTGTGTCAATGTGATTTTTCCCCAATGGTGCCCCTGGGAAATGACTGTCAGTGTTCCTGTGAAAGCCTGCACATCTCAGCATAATTGTCATGCCAATGCTGTATCACCTTAACATCAGCGCACAGTGCACAGTGCACACACACAAAAAGCTGAATTTTACTCTTAGTTTATGCTAATGTTTGAAACTCTCTGAACTCTAAACTATATTTTTATTTTTCACCTTTAAAAATGTTTGAGGAAAAGTTCTAAAAATAGAGCTCTGACGTCGTTCGAAAGGTTACGCATCTCGGAGTAAATTAAAAAAGGATTACACCGACCCACGTCACACACTATTTGACGTCAATCCAGAGACTAGAATGATGAAATTGTGGTAAAATGCAATAAATGTGACGAATTGATTAAATAACAAGTTATTCCCAGCGAGCAAAACAATTTCGAGCGACGAAAATGGAATAAAAAAAGCAATGAAATCAAATTGAAACGTTTGTTTTTCTAGGTGTCGACTGAAAGCTAATAATTGCATTAGCAGATCAATAATTGAGTGTCTCTCCCCTTTTGGCATCTCACCCCGTATTGCCCTCTACTCTTCATTTCATCCCCTCGTTTGCGATTGAGAATGACGTCACGTGGCGCAGTAACCAATGAACACGCACTGAAGCCCGGGTGTATGTTGCTGCAGTGAGCAGATGCGAGCAGAACTGAACATCAGGCAGAATCTAATCGGGTGGAGAAGCCCAGTTGGTCTAGTTGCAATGTCGTGGCGCGCCAGAAAATGAGGCCAGGTGTTTGCGACGTGCTGGTGACGGCTTTCTTGTTGTTGGTTTCCGTCGAATGTGTGCGATGCGTGCGGGGGATTGGGTCCAGGGACGAGACAAAGAGCTCGAAAAAAGTGCTCACTCTAGGAGTGATTTTACCCCATACCACTTTTGGCATAAGGATCCGTGCTTACAACCGCAAACTAGCGTCTACAATCGACGATTTGAAGAAAAATCGATTTCCGGTTTTGAATTTTACATCCGTCTTTGACATTGATAGACCTGAAGTTGTTCCCATGCAGTTGACTCCCAGTCCTACTGGTACGGCAATCTTTTTTTGTCTTTGTCTACAATGATTGCACAATATCGATTTTTATTTTTATTTTTGTTTTTATTTTTTATTCAAATTGTTTTTTTTTAATATTATTTTTTTAAATTTTGATTTAAATGCAAATAATTAAATATTTTATGTGGGCATGAGTGTATTAATAGCTGGTTGTTCGCTTTTCGGATTAAAGGCACTTTTAAAGTTGACTAAACTGGGGAATTGAATATTTTGCTAAGTTATGACGCAAAATATGAATTATATAAAGAGGCAATAAATGTTGTTTAACTATAGGCTTGTCCAATTAATTAAATATTTACTAGTACTTAAAAGAAAAACCAGGTGGAGGGCTTGACCTCTACTTATGGTCTAGCCCGAGACCTGACCCCCAGTCCAATTTAAGGAACTGAGGAATAAAACAAGTAGTTTCAGAAATAAAACTTTATTTACTGAAAACATCAAGGAGAGGTGACGGATCGACTTTATTGGCGATCTGAAAATACAATAAAAAACCATAAACAAATGTTGTTAGGGTGGTCAAGATATCTATCAACCAAAAACATAAAATCAAAATGAGGGTGGGAAATAACAACATTTATTGCCTCTTTATATAATTCATATTTTGCGTCATAACTTAGCAAAATATTCAATTATATTACAGCTTAGGCAATAAATGTTGTTTAACTATAGGCTCTTCGTAGCCTCTAAAACAGTAGAAGTAAAATCAGTCGAAATTCTCTCGACTGGATGATTATAAAATTTGAAAAATATCGAGGCAGAGGACCAATCTGCCGCTCGAAGGATGTGAGATAAATTAACTCCTTTTGACCAAGCAAAGGAAGTGGCGGCTGCACGGGTAGAATGGGCCGAAAAAATAGCAGTGTTTACTCCTGCCATGGACAAGGTTTCCTTGATCCACCTGGCAATAGTGGAAGAAGTGACCGGTCCAAAAGGACGTGAGGACGCCAAAAAGAATTGAAGAGAGGATCCGCGAAAAGCGGCTGAGTGTTTTAAATAAAATTTAATGGCCTCGACCGGACATAATTCCTTGTCCTCGAAACGGGGTAGAACGAAAGGGACTGTAGAGGAGGATTTTCTCTTTCCTAGGAGAGGAAAAACACAAGAGTTAGCTGAAAAAACTACTTTGGATGATAAGAGTTTGAGATCTGAAGCCCTTCCTGCTAAGGAAAGGGCCAAGAGTGTGGCGATATGACGATTAATCTCTAACTTGGAGAAGGTAGGAAGTAAAAGAAACCGTGACTTAAGGAAGAGAAGAACCGGGCCTACATGCCAAATGGAGGAATATTTCGGAATTTGTGGACGCGAATTGGCGATGCCTTTCATGACGCGCCTGATAAGTGGGTGAGAACCTAGATCAATTGAAGAAATTAAACTGATGGTCTGAGAAATAGCCGAACGATGGGCATTTATTGTGCTAAGCGCAAAATTATCAGTAAAAAGAGAAGAAAGGTAATTTGCCAACTTTATGGCAGATGGGCGAACAGGGTCAACATTGTTTCGTGTAGACCAGTGGAGCCAAGACTTCCAGTGTCCGTCGTAGATCTTATTTGACGAGGACTGCCAGGAACACCCCACCAATTTGGAAGCGTTCGTTGAAAGACCTCCGTTTCCGAGGGAACCGATGACAGTTTCCATGCGGCCAGCTGCAGGGATCGCGCTAGGAGAAGCGGATGGGGTTGTTTCAGCGCATTCGTCAAAAGATTCGGGAGTTGGGGCAACCGTATCGGGGATTCCGTCGATAGGGACCAGAGAAGCTGAAAATAAATCTCGATTTAGTAGAAAGAAAAGAACAAATTTCCTGAATGTGGAATTACCGGAAACCAAGCTTGGCTAGGCCAAATCGGGGTGATCAGAACTATTCGAGTAGGTGTCGAAGCATTGCGGATTTTTTGAAGGCATTTTGGAACGAGGCAAAAAGGAGGAAAAGCGTAAGAAATTCCTGATCCCCAGTCCTGAACTAAGGCATCAAAGGCCTGAGCAGCAGGGTCGGGCTTCCAGCTAAAGAAGTTTTCTAATTGCGCATTATGCATTGCCGCGAAAAGGTCTAAATAAAAGGGACCCCAAATTTGATCAATGGAGTGAAAGACCTTATGATTCAACATCCAGTCACCTGAGTCTACGATCTTACCCCTAGAGGCCGCGTCCGCTTCTATATTGAGGCGACCCGGGATGTGCTCCGCTTGAACAGAGATATTCCTTTCCATAGCCCAAGACCAAAGGTCTTGTGCTACGGCAGTAAGGTCTCGGGATCTGGGGCTGCCCAGATGATTTATGGAGGCAATCGCTGCAGTATTGTCCATTCTAATCTTAACTATACTATCGGATAAATCCTTAGCAAAAGACTTGAGACCCCAAAAAGCAGCTAAAAGTTCAAGAACATTGATATGTTTCTTAACAAGGGGAGAGGGCCAGGAGCCTCCTATACTAACGCCTGAAGAAGTTGCCCCCCATCCTGTTAGGGAGGCATCGGAATCAAAGCATAAGAGACAAGGTTTAGGAAGAAGAGATCTGCCCTTGCAAAATCTCAAATTTTGTTTCCACCATAAAAGCTCTGACCTAGCTTCTTCTGTTATAAAACATGTGGATTCATAATTTCCGGTGAAATTACGGGCTTTTAAATGTTGCAGTCCCCGATAATGTAGGGGCGCAGAGGAAATGGCAATTGTTGTGGCGTTAAGTTTGCCGATAATAGAAGACAGTTCTCGTATAGAACAGGTTTCTGATTGAAGCAAGTCTTCGAGGGAGGAAAGAATATTCTGAACTCTGTCTGGTGGCAAGGAGACGCTCATAGAAACTGAATCAATTAGAAAGCCTAAAAAGGTAATCGAAGTAGTGGGCTCAAGGATCGATTTTTTCAAATTAATGATAAAACCCAGAGCGCGAAAAAGAAGGCAAACAAAATCCCTCTGTCGTGTAAGAAGTTCGTGAGATTTATTTATAAAAAACCAATCGTCTAAATAGACTGCTAACCGAACGTAAAGAGATCGAAGGAAAGTTGCTACAGCTCTACACAATTTTGTAAAGTAAAAGGGAGCGGGACCTAAACCAAAGGGAAGCACTCCTAGTTCATACAGAACACCTTCCCAGAAAAATCTCAAAAATTTTCGAGATTCTGGGTGTATGGCCACCGAAAAATAGGCATCAGATAGATCCAGTTTAAACATAAAAGCGTCTTTCTCCACCAGAGACAAGGCGGTGTGAATATTCTCCATTTTGAAATGGTTGAAAACCAAAAAGGAATTGAGGGGTTTAAGATTAATAATAGGCCGAAAACCGCCATCTTTTTTAGAAACTAGAAAAAGAAAACTAATTATTTGATCTTGGCAAGGAAGAACCGAATAAGCGGCCCCTTTAAGGATCATGGCCTTAACCTCCTCCCTGATTAGTTCATGTTTAATCTGATCGAAAACTGGTGTACGAAATTCTGATTGAATAGGTGGACTTAAAAATTCCAATTTTATCCCTCTGACCGTATCAAGAACCCAAGAATCTGAGGTGATAAAGGACCAAGTGTCGTGACAAAGGGGTAAACGTCCAGATGAAAGACAGGCGTCAGGAAAGGAAAAGTGGCTACACCAAGCCGTTACCGTTTCTAGTGAAGCCGCCACGACCCCTTCCCCGGTTGCTGGGGAAGGGGTTTTTACGAAAGGGCTGTTGCTGCCCTTTGTTGTAATCCGGGTTACGAAAGCTTCTACTCTGATCTCTGTCGTCCGGTCGTGTGTGGGAATAATCCCTGCGCTGAAAACTCTCGACGGGGCGACTAAAACCACGGCGGAATCGATTATCGCGACGAGGACCCTTCGCGGGATTTTTACTTCTCGCTCTGTCCACTGATGCGAATTGGTCGGCTTGCTTTTCTGCAAGGAAAAACAATAAGTTGTAAGACTCTTAAATTTTTTGTATCGAAAATATGGGTTACTGAATCTCTCAAAAAATTGCCCTTGAAAAAGAGTGTCTCCCTCCGAATTTCGAAAATGCTTCACCATGTCGGACTTCTTCGTACCCAAACCTTGAACGACATTGAAACGTCGTTCGTCGCTAATTGCGTTCATAGCATTTCGAACTTGTTGAAAAATGGCTTTGTTGGCGTAAAGCAATTCGTCTTTGTTCATGGGGTCGTTTGTTGACGAACGATCGTAGATTCTTGCCGTAATCGACCCAACGCGCGCCATCATGCCGTTTAAGCGACGCAAAAAACGTTCTCGCGGAATGGAAAAGGACGTGTTTCGTGCCCCCACATAGGCCTCCACATCTTCGTCCATTTTCTTCTTTTTCAAAAAGGGAACCTGTCGAGTCGGGCACGGAAAATCGGCCTTAAAACTGTTATTTTTGGCCGTCGAAACTGGTTTGCTCAAAATTCGAACTATTTCCTTGGCGGACGATTCGTGGAGAAAAGGCGCATCTTCTTCGAGATCATCGGAGTCGTCCGACGATCGGTCGGATTCCTCGTCCTTTCGAGACGGCGATTTTCGCGATTTGGCGTGCGGTTTGTCTCTCTTCTCGAGTTCTCGTCGGAGACGTATAATTTCACGGTCCTTACGAGACAGTCTTGCGGAAAATTCTCGCTCATCGTCTGACGAGCTAGAGCGTGACGAACGGTCGGAATCATACTCTGAAACATCTGACTACAACCAGTCAGTAACAAGAGTGAGAATTTATCTACAATTCCGTATGAGAATTACTTACTTGATTTTCAGACTGAAATGTGCCCCACTCGTCTCTACGAGATCGAGACATTTTTGGCAATTCGGTAGACCCCTCCCGCTGAAGAGGGGCCCCACCTGTCTGATTCTGCGAGAAAGCCATAAAGATGAGCTTCTCGATGGCCTGGGAAGAAAGTCCCAAGTCGGGCGCCTGACTATTCGCGACTTGCGAGGCGGTAAAGTCGGGCCCTCTCGGATCCCGTACATCATTGTTTCCAAAAGATTCGTCAAGGCGTTCTATCGTTTCATCTGATGGTGTGGGAACGATGGAACCATCTAATAGGATCCTCGATTGGGACGAGGAAGGCGGCGCGATGGGCTCGTGGTGAGTTTCAACACGCGTGGTGGTGGTGATAGGCTTAGTGGTGTTGGTGCGACCACGCGGTGGTCGTGCTTTTTTGGAGCTTAAAGAGTCATCTGCTGTCTTCTTACCTCTAACTTTAGTAGGGCTCATCGTAAAAGGTAGTCAAAGTGCAAAAAAGCGATATAAAACTAAAAAATAGCCAAAATTTTCTGAACGCGAAAAATCACGTGAGGAGAACTTGGCTAGTAAAATTGGACTGGGGGTCAGGTCTCGGGCTAGACCATAAGTAGAGGTCAAGCCCTCCACCTGGTTTTTCTTTTAAGTACTAGTAAATATTTAATTAATTGGACAAGCCTATAGTTAAACAACATTTATTGCCTAAGCTGTAATATAATTCATTATTCAGGCGGTTTTTATTTTTATTTTTATTTTTATTTGGGGTCGTGTAAGCTTAAGGTTGGGAGATAAGAAAGTGAGTTGAATGTGGGTGATGTTTTGCGGGTCTGACAACTCGTTTTTAAGCATGTTTAGCTTAAAAGTCAATACAAGTGTGGATGTTTTCCTCTCTGCATAATTTATTCGTGCATGCTGCTGCTGCTGCATAGCTGGCTTTAGCTGGAATTTGAGACTGGAGTTGACGCACGAAGTTGCTCAATAATAAAAGAAACATGATCTTGGTCACAAACCGTTGAATTTTACATTTTAAATGTTTTTTTTTTTTAAAAAATACATTTGCTCGGCATTTACAGAATAAGCAGCTTTAGTTAATCGGTTCTAATTGCGGGTATTTTTATTTCTGTCCTAACGTCGGCGATTGTTCTGCTTGTTTTGTCTGTGTGATTGCAGTCGGGAAATGTGGATTTTTTTCGAGAACATTGTTCAAGGATTTGTTTATCTTTTGTTCTCTGGAGCTTTCCTGCGCTTCATCAAAAAATAAAATTCAACTTCGCCATCGAAATAAAATTGAATTATAAATATTAAAATAAATTTTATCCGATGTAATATTACGAGACAATTGTGTCTTGTCATCAACATTTTGCGGTTCCTCGTAAATTCAAAAAAACAATAAAAATGATTTCCTACTTTTTTTAAATATCCACATTTCGTGCCGATTCTGTATAAGACACCCGTTCTTTTATTGTAACATAACTTCGAGAAAAAAAAGTCCACACACTTCGCGCTAAATAGGCCTATTTGTTCCTTTTTATGATTTTTCTAGCTTTGGTTTTTAGAGTGCGAAAATAATTAATTTAAAAGCTGAGTGAGTGAGCGCTTTTCTAATTTCACGCCTTTAAAGCCTTTGCACCTTTTTTCCTCGCTTTATTTTATCCCTTTCGTGTTTATTTGTTTAACCTCTATCAGTTGCTTTATACGACCTCTGCAACCGCGTTGATGGTCCAATATGCACTATTGCTCTCCCTGTCTTGTCTTTTCTCTATGACAAACCATACGACTGTTTACTATATGTCCCGGTTATATATAAAAACAGTAAACCGAAATTTATAAGGGAACGGATTACGAAAGTTCAACTCCAGTTCGGTATTGGTACAAATGATCAAAGGGTTGGTTTTACAATAGCTTATCAAAGGCGTATTCTGTTTGCAACGGCTTGAATCCACATCCAATATAAGATTAGACCTGGTGGACTCGGATTCAGACCTGAGGAATCAGATATCATTGTGTGTTCCCTGATGAAAACATTCTTGTGATACATTCAAGAATGTTTTCATTACCGGGAGAAACAAAAAAATTTGAAGGTGAAAGAAACAAGTATAAGATCATCTAGATCTCTTGTACGGAGTTATTACACAATGTGCTAATTTTATGCTTAGAAAAAGATGGAACCTGGCGGAAGTGGCATGACAAAACAAAATCACACATGTACAAAAGACAACTTTTGAATGCAGATGCAATTACTAATTTTATGCCCAGATGGTAAGGCCTTGTTAGGAACACAATGAACATTGAATAAAGCAGGATTGCATTATTGCAGTGTGATATGTTTGTGGTTTTTGATTACACTCTTGAGCAGCCTGCTGAAGATTACGGGTAATTGTCATAAATGGACAGTGGCAACAGCATTGGGCTCTCTTTCTGTCCATTAGATTATATTCCATGGTGAAATTGGCCTGTAATAATATCCTAAGATGTTAGCAAATAGTAAGTAATAAAAGAAGTCCCATTTTGAATTGAATGGAACATGTTCAAAAAGTACTAACCATAAAGAAATGGTAATAAATACTGCAGTGATGCCCAATTTGTATTTTGTAAATATTATTATATCGCATTAGTAGTCAACTTTGTTGGGAAGTTTAATGTGGAAAATCACCACTTGATGTCATTAATAGTGTAGCTTGTGTAGTTTTTTGCTTGTGTATCCTGTGGTGACACTCATACCATATATGGAGTGCTCACTTCCTGTGTTCCCCACTCATCTGCTCAATGTGTAACTGTGAGGACACACATTTCATTGTATTAAACTCAATCGTATTTATCTTGAATCATAACAAACTTTCTGTGTGACCCCTTATACAAGTACAGTAACATATACCGTAACGCCACTTTGTATAATAAAATAAAATAATTATTTAATTTGAACTAAACGACTAAAATAAATGTCTGAATTGAACTAAACGACTAAAATAAATGTCTGAATTGAACTAAACGACTAAAATAAATGTCTGAATTGAACTAAACGACTAAAATAAATGTCTAAACTGAACTAAACGACTAAAATAACTGTCTAAATTGAACTAAACGACTAAAATAAATGTCTAAATTTAAAATAAATTTCTAAATTGAACTAAACGACTAAAACAAATGTCTAAATTGACCAGATGGATTGAATTCAACATCTAAATTTAGCTCCTGTTAATGGAGCGCCGGTGTTCTATTCTGTCAGTTCTTTTATTGTAATACTAAACTCAATCCATGCTGCATCTCAATCAATCCCTTGCCATCCCGTCTCATATTCAATACTTACAAGAACATAATAATTTGGTGACGAGGTAGGATTAATTTTCAATCACTGCAAGCAAATTCGTGAGAGAGAAAAAAAGCTAAAAATGAAAAAAATGATAAATAGCAAAATGTTAGAAGACCAGGCGGAAATTGGAGACGGGTGGTTGCACAATATGCATTCACTATATTTCACAGCTAATTTCAACATATGCTGGTCCTCAAGCATGTCAGGAACTTGCATCGACTCGAATAAAAAATGCCTGTTGTCTCACAAGCTCATTTATCAATAAAACCATTAATCTTCAGAATAAATCAACAATTCACTCGTGTGTGTACATAATTGAGAAAATTGGAGAGGAGAACGGTTGAAATATAATGAGCTGGGTTCAACATGCTTTGATCGACACACATTGTATCTTAACATCTAGGGGCGGATGGCAAATCAAATTAGATACTTATAAGGAGATTATGTCAATCACGCTATTTTGAACAACTAATAACATATCTTGGTCATATTTGATTTATACAGGGTGTCCTAAAAGTCTGTACCCCTCCAAATATTTCCTGAGCAATTGCATCTAGGCCAATTTTGATGAAGCGATTGTATAGGAAGTTGGGTGAGAGCAATCCAATGACGTCATCAAATTTGACCTTGAAGGTTATTTTCAAGGTCATTCACTTGCTAACTTCTAAACCAATCAGGTTAGAGCAAAAAAGTCAATTACAAAGTTGTAGAGCACCATCAAATTAGTACTATCCAATTGATGTTAGTCATCTTAAGTTAAATGTTTTCTTTTTAAAAAGGAGACAAATCAGAAAAAAAATCCGCAAAGTAAAATTTTTTATTCTTGTGATAAAATAATTATTGAGGCATTAAAAAAAGGCAGTGGTTTTTCTTGTTTACTTGCATAATGATGCACATTTGAATACGTTTATTTAAATATTTCAGTATTTTTCTAATAGCAATTTAAGTTTTGTCACAATGGCTGGCTTTATTTCAGCTGATTTGTATCCTTTTTAAAAAGAAAACATTTCACTTAAGATGACTAACATCAATTGGATAGTACTAATTTGATGGTGCTCTACAACTTTGTAATTGACTTTTTTGCTCTAACCTGATTGGTTTAGAAGTTAGCAAGTGAATAACCTTGAAAATGGCCTTCAAGGTGAAATTAGATGACGTCATTGGTTTGCTCTCACCCAACTTCCTATACGATTGCTTCATCAAAGTTGGCCTAGATGCAATTGCTCAGGAAATATTTGGAGGGGTACAGACTTTTAGGACACCCTGTATATCGATAAAAAACATAAATATTGATGAATTTTATGTGAGAAAAACATGTTTTTCTTTTCTGATGATGAAATTGAATGCTGAAACCACAATTTGTTTGAGGATTATAATTACATGTGTTTTAGATTGAAATGCAGCACACCACACACAGTTATTTGCCATTTACAGCTTGCAGCTTGCAATCCTTTGTTGCTGGTATTTTTTTTTTTCACACCTGTTTAATTAAGACAACACAAAGGAGAGAAAATACTTTAAATAATTGAGTACACGGGATGTGGGGTGCTTCAAATCCAAGCATTTATATCTGTAAAAGGCGTCAAAACGTGTAACGCAGGGAAGCATTAGACAATAAAATATGGGATTTTTCTATGGGGTTTCGATTCACTCTGCTGAATCCAATTCTTTTCTTTTCTCTGGTTTTATCTTTGCTATTTTTTCAGGTGTGTGATGATAGAGGCACATTTGCATCGATTTTTGTCACCTATTTGATTTTTATTTTTGTTTTGTTTTGCAGATATTTTATACGCCCTGTGTGAACGTTTTTTGAGTAAAAATGTTAGCGCCATTTTGTACATCACTAACACGGAACTGTACGGGATAAAGACAGCATCTGCCCAGTATTTTCTACAGCTGGCTGGTTACCTGGGAATTCCAGTCATATGTTGGAACGCTGACAACTCTGGGCTAGAAACGGTAAGGAAATGTATAATTACAGTTTTGATTTTGATTTTATTTCTACGATATATTTGATGGCAAATGAGTGTGCATTGAACGGTGTTGTTTCGAGCTATTAATCATTTTGTGTAGGTATTTATTGCAGCGTTTAATCATCGCGGTTCTCTCGGTTGACAATAACAAACGAAAAGTAATACTAGCAGCAGGAGATAGACAATGATGAGTGTTGTGAGGTGCGGGTTTAACACAGCGGTTGTAAAAACGAATGATTTAGATACGGCTCACAAATGTTCACTGGCAACGAGGGATTTTTTGGGTTCAATTTTTTTTTTGTTATATTAGAACATAAGTAATATTTCATGTTGGGTAAAACCTTGTATTGCACTCAATTTATACACGAAACTTAACTTTGTTGGTGAATGAAATGGATCGATGACTATTGCAACTTTTCTTCTCTTTTTTACTGCTTTCTTAGACGTTTTAACGAAGGTTTTTACTTTTAGTGAGCTAAATTTTATGTTCAGACGTTTCGAAAACAACATATTTCATCAATCAGATTTGCTAGGGTAGACTTTGGAAAGGAGGAGTCATTTATATTCAATCCAATTAAGCATTGGTGATTTCCAGCTCTTATTTTGTTGAATGCGTTAATTGCAAATTACAAATTTATAGGTCAATTACGTTTGGCCGTTGGATAGTTAACTGGATAACGTAATCCCCTTCTTCTGCCAATCCGAATTGTCGTCATTGCGACTCGTTCGCTAAAATTTGTTTATATACTTAAAACAGCCATATTTCGCACTATCACACATCAGGACGTGTGTGTAAACGGGACTTAAAACTGCACGTGTTGCGTCTAGCCAATCAAGAAGTTTCATTTACATTTAGATTGTTTCTGGCTATCGCAAACGTGAGTCGACGAGAATTGAAATGATTCTGATCGGCTGCGCGAAAAGGAGCTTTCCGTGCAAGCAGCTTTCGCTGCGTTGCGTCGAACTTCAACTTGAAGTTGAAGTTCAAATTAACGACGACAGCCAGTTTGATGCTGCAGAGACGCAATCAGCATGTGTTGCGTCGTGTTTCTAAGCGTGGCGTCTGGTGTGGACACGAGTGTGAACCTAGCATTAAAGGGGTAGTATGAAATCCGGAGCCACTCTGCGAAAACAGAGAATAAAAATAAGTTTAGAAATTTCAGAGAAATGTGAAAATTGAATCAGCAATAATGGGAATTAGACCACGATAATATAATGTATATAAATATATAGTATCAAGGGACAAATCTATTCATAATACTATCTGATTTTGTTCCATTAACAGTCAACAAACGCCAACAGAAGGTTATTTATTGCTGGTCCCTAAAAGTGTTAATGAACCACTGAAACACTGATTCGCATCAACTGTGTCATGTCATCAATTGAATAATACGCATTTCTCGTATTCTTTTATTTGAGTATTATTATGCTCATGAAAGTGCTTTGTTGTGACGATTTTTTTCAACAACTGATTCCGCTAGACTAGAAAAATTGGAGTAAAGCCGAGTGTCCAGTAATTTAGTTGGCACGTGGTCGTACTCATAGGTCAACGACTACATTATTGCTTTTGCTAGTGCAATGCTATTATATTAATGTTTCAATTTTTATTGCGTAGTTTTTTTTCTTTTTTTTTCTTTTTTTTGGTAAAATCAATTCTTGTCGTTTTCTAATATTGCCAAAAGCTCAAAGAAGAGGAAGAAACTTCCATGTACTGTCCAATATTTGCAAACGCATTAAGCATATACCATTAGGATGATGAATTCAATGGTACAAGCAGCCGCTTGGGACGTCTGCACGGCACTTGACTTTGCTCAGACCTGGAGAGTGGCAGGGAAATAGGAAGCTGGGTAGGAGCCAAGAAAGGGCAAAAAACTCAGCATAAAGTCGGGCTGTTTAAGGCTGCGAAATGACTTGCACCGGCCATGGATAAAATATTGAATTTTCTATTGAATAAATATAAAAAGCACCGATAGATTGGTTGATAAAAGCGATGTTTGAATAATGTTGTTAAAGTCCGTCTGCACTGATGCGAATTAAAAGTTGACAGTTGTGAGAATTATTTTATAATTTTCGAACTAAATTTGATGGAAATAATACGAAAAGTGGTTTTTGACCTGGACAACAAAAACTCATTTCATTTGACCAGGAATAACCTGCAACTTTGACCCTGGCGAAGTCAGTACTGTGATATACCGCATCGTAAATTAAAAGTTAAAACTGAAACACAATTTTTGTGCAATTATTGTCTCAAATGATTTACAGACAGCTGAAAATACAGCAGACCAAAGAACAGTATAAGCTTAGTTATAAAATGGATACGTGCAGAATGTTGTCTTGTCTGCTTCAGTTGTTAATTGTTTCAACTTGACCTTTAATGCTGTTACAGTTATCTGTGTGTGTTTGAAAGGACAATTGTCATTCTGATTAACAAATTCAATTACTTTGATTGCGTGAATAATTGATATGGAAATGATTATTTGAAAATTGAAATCAAAGGTGTTTTATTTTAACATTTTGAATTTAAAGAGTAAATGAGAGTATTTTATGTTTTAAAATAAAAATGGGACTAATTTTTTCGTTTTCTTTGAACTTTCT
Organism: Strigamia acuminata; assembly: GCA_949358305.1. Taxonomy (NCBI): domain Eukaryota; kingdom Metazoa; phylum Arthropoda; class Chilopoda; order Geophilomorpha; family Linotaeniidae; genus Strigamia; species Strigamia acuminata. The sequence goes on along the minus strand of OX442314.1, from coordinate 24,033,912 downwards.
TTTGATTATACATTTTGTAATCTTGTTACTGAAAACGGAGCTTGTAAGAAGAGTATTCTTTGCTTCCATCGTTAAGTTAGAACGAGGCAACTGATTGATGATAATGATGAAGTAAACACAATAAAGTGTACACCGAGTTCATAAAATATTCATGTTAAGCTTAAAATTTCTTTTTCTGTCTTGGTTTTTAATGGATTTAGTTGCAGTTAAATTTTTAATAGCTTTGTAATTCGTTTGTGTTGCTTGTCAGATATATATATTGAATTTTTAGCTTGGAATAATTTATTGTATTTAGTTGACTTCGTAACTCGAAAATGTGGACATTTTTAAACAAAAATTCACTTAACTTTCTTATCTTCTCAAAAAACATTTTTTTTTTGTAAAAGATTATGCTAAGTTGGTTTTTCCTGTATGTTTCCTTTAAGGATGTAATACCTTGAATAACGTTGGCTTCTTTACATAAATATAAATGCCACGATAAATCCTTCTTTTGATATAGGATACTACAGTCAAAACATTATGCAGAATAACTTGAAGATTATTTTCCTCTATGTAACAACACAAGAATTAGTTGATTAACTTTCAGCATGCATACATCTTCATGTCCAAAATCCTCTTATACAAACTTTTGCCACCAGATGGCTGAATATTATGCAAAATCTCCAAGTTATTAATGTCGCTGTATTCACTGCAATGCGCCTTGTTTATTACGTGTGCAGTTTATCACTAATGTACGCCAAGCTGTGTTATGTGTAAAATAACAGGTGGGTTGGATTTACTCAACTAAAAGAGCAATTTGCAAATTGTTCAATTGTAAAGTCTTCTGCTGGGAGCTTGTTTACATCAACTGCACCAATTTTATTAGTCAATGTCAAACACCAACTTAGAAGAGCAATCATTGTCAAGTAGAATGCCAAGGGTAAGACTGTATAAGCCTGGTTTCATTCAAGTGTTTTTGCAAGGGTCTTCTTGCCATTGTATTTCCTCTGAGGCTGCAAGGCCATGTTCTCCGAATACAAAAGTACTATTTGGGAGCGTCTTTTAAAGAAAACAACCTTGCTGGCTTGCAATGCAATGACTTAAAGCTTCAGCTAAACATTAAAGAGAGAGTTGATTATGTACATTAAGGTTTTGCTATTTTATACGCCATGTATTGCCATTCTGCATAGCACACCAGATGATGTTGATCTAGAAGTAAATGGCACGTTGGGAAATCTATTTGATCGGATTAAGTTCAGACTGCAACTGTGCTGATGACAATTAGATTGGTGTAGTGCAGGAGCTGGAAGAGGCAAGAAGTCAGCTTCTAGTTCTTCTGAGAAATTTCTAATGGCTAAAACAAATTTTTTTTGTCTTCGAGGGTTTATTCTGCACCAATTAAATCACGAGACTTTAAAGAGGAGGTTTTCTTTGCTATTTTAAGACTTCATTTGTGCCATGACGGTACGAAGATTTTGTTTGGTATGATGCTTTCTTGGGGGTTGGTAGCAAGCACGAAATCCAAGCTTTTGAACGTGCAGAGCAGATCTAATTTCGCAAGAATCAATGGACTTGCTTTGATCCGCTTCCGCCATTTTTAATCTTGGATTGGATGGATTTATGTCTTGCAGGACGAGCAGGATGGTTTGCATGACTGCTTGCGAAATTCTAAGCCGGACCTTGGTTTGCCCGGCCTGACGAAGATACAACTGAGTTTTACTTCCTGCTAACTGCTCCACTATCGAATTCAATACAAACGAAAATTCTAGATAAGAGTGGCTTCGAACACGATTGGCAATTCGAAACTTTTTCATTGTTTTTGTTTGAACGACTTTCACAATTTTTGTTGGAAATCGATTGAAAGTTAAGTTGAATATATTTGAATATTATTGAATATTATTGCATATGCACGCGTTAACGGTAAAACCGGAAGTCGGCGTACGCGATCTGTGCTGGGGTCGGCCAAATTACAACAACTCCTCCTTACGGTTGAGACCCTCATTCGGGATTTACACATTGGATCAAATGTGATACAAAACAAATACAACAATTTTTTATGCTTATACAAATAGAGAATTTTCCCGAATTTTTCTTTTTGAGGGAATGAAAATTTGCCTGCACGAGGATGATTTTTAATGTTTTGCGCAATGCAGTTTGGCAATGTAAATATACCCGCACATGAGATTAAATACACATGGAACATTCATACGCTTTATTTAAATTGCCACCAAATGGGGTCAAGTGTAAACAGAGATAATTTAATAAGTTTTAATAAGTACCTTCTGTTCTTTTGCAATGTTCACAAATCTAGAGAAAGGGGCACAGACAACAACACGTTGATTGTACTCAAACCCAAAGCAAGAACTAAATATTTTATTCTACACTTTTTAAAAGAAACCAATGTCACACGAGCAGATAAAAATCCATCATTGTTGTGCAACACAAGTTGACACTACAATCATCTAACAGTTCGCAATGCTGCCAATTGTTGGTCACAATGACACGTAGCGCAGAAAAAAGTCGGTCTTGCTCAATATTTCATGAGTGACAAAAAAATGAATATAGTTTGCTGAAATTTTCTACAAAATCCAACGTGTAAACTTAGCAACTGTTACAACCATTTGAAATGAAAAATGCCGGCATTCAGATTGGCAAATTGCAATTGTGCAACTGCTGTTCTTTTCTGCGTCAATCCCACAGTGCACTTCTCTTTTGAACTCTGCCCTGATGTATCAGCAGGTATGGGTTGCATCTCCATCTCCATCTATTTCTCACCGCAAACTCTGAACCTGCTGACATTGCAGTAACTAGATACACCGAGCCCGGTCACGCATGATTGAAATTTATTTTACGCTTTATGTCAACTCATTTTTACGGCTTGTGCTCAACATTTCTTGAAAGCATGTCATAAAACAGGTTATTTATCTATTAAAATTCTATTCACCGGTTAAAAATAGAAATTAAGCAAATAATGCACGTGGAACTGGATTTGCCATTAAACATTGTTAAACAAACCAACTAAACTTTATACCTTTGGCTTTATAAATATTAATGACTCAAGATTGTAAGGAAAAAGTACTTGACTTGTCTTCGTTCCAATCCAATTCATTTTTCTTCTTTTCGGCGGATATGAGGATAAAAGGCGAGCAATGCAGTGACTCATAAGTCATTAAGGGTTTTGTTTGGCTTTCTGTTTACGAAAATGGGATTTCAAGAGATTACCGACATTCGGCGTGAGTCTTGTAATGCATTTTTAACGCGTTTATGAAAGAGTAAATAGAAGTGTTCGCTCGATGTTATCTAAACAAGCGGATTTATCGAACAAATCTTGTGGACTGAGGGCAAAAACATTCATACGGGAAGGCAGCTCGCGCAACATCCTACAGTTGTGTTTGCGTTTCTTGATTTCGGGCTCGGTTTGCTTTTATGCTCCTCTAATTGGATGATTTTTCAAACTAGCTTTATCAACTGCAAAAATTGAATAGCGGACTAATGAACGGCACCCTATTTCCTTCACATGTTGCATTGTTCCAGGAAATTAGTTTGATGAAACGAACTACGAGCTGCAGTTAATGATACTCGGGTTCTGATTTCTTCTCTTCTACTCTGTAATTCTCTAACAAGGCGATTCTTTTTTGGATTAAATTCCTCATAATCTCATTACCGAACTGTCGTCTTTCACTAAATACGGCATTTATATCAGCCCTCCTGCTGCTAGGTTTAAGGGATTACAGTTTCTTATTAAGGAATGATTAATTTTTGACTTGATCTGATATCTGAATCATATAGGATAACCAAATAAAAATAAAAATAAGAAAGGTTTATTAAAATATTTAATTTCTTCTTGAAAGCTACTTGAAAAATCGTCAATTATTTATTTGAAAATGGATGGTTTTTGACGTGATTTACGTGGAAAAGTGTTTGTGAAGAAAGCCTACTTTTCGTTTGAGCATTTATTGGGTTAATGCGAGGTTTAGTGCTTGAGAAGTACGGTTAAATTTTTTTAATCAAGTCGAGATTTTTTTTTTACGTTAATTCGGGGGTTCATAAAAAGTTTAATTTATTCAGAAGAGTTGGAAATGTGAATAACTATTTGGTTTTTAAAATACGATAGCAATAGCAAAAGTTGAGTTGAGTTCATTGTGGGCCAGATTTTATGGTTTGGTGGATTTCTTGATATTATACCGTTTAAACTTAATGAAAAAGAAATTGCTTAATGCATTCATTCAGAATGAGGTGGAATTTTGCTACTGTACCTTTCTAATTAAAATTTTGCCCGCATATTTTGACTAGTACTTTTAATTGGTTGAATCAATAAACATTCACCGAAATGTGTAATGTGACAATGTATTTTTATGCCAAAATCAACAAAGCATAAATTATATACAGTATATGTGGCTAATATTAAAGTTTGTGTAAACAACAGATAGAGCCCGTAAGATCGCAATTAACTTAATTTATTCAGTTATACAATGTTCAAAAGAACGTCAAATCGAATTAGAGACATTTTAGTTTGCTTTTACTCTTTTTTTTCTTTTCTTTTTTTTGGAAATGTAAAAAAAAACGTGGAAAATTTTTTTTTGCTGGTGAGACTCGGTTTTTATTGTTTTTTAATGCATGGAAAGAAGGCTTTCAGATTTTTTTTTCCAATATGTTTTTTATTTTTATAGCAAAAGTTGGCAGAACTAGTGAAACAAACGTGGCAAATGTTGATGGTTTTGTTTTACTTTTGATCGCTTCTGGAAATCATTTTAAAGATTTTTTTAAAAAATGTTTATTGGGTCATTAGTCTAATGTGACTTTTTCATTACCGCTTTAATTCTCAGTAATTTAATCTGAAATTTCTTGTCGATTTAATTAATAACTTTAATGTGCAACGTCGAAGAGATTATTTTATCTTTATTTGCATCAGAAATTAATAGGTAAATTTTTATTTTTATTTTTTTCGAAGTATACTGACATAATTTTACTTTTTTTTTTCTTTGTGGACACGTGGATTTTAGCAATCAAGTTTGTTTTTTTTACTTAATTTGAGACCGCTTCAAATAGTAGTTTACAGCTCCAATTGTGCGGCTTGTATCTTGGCAACGCCCACTAGTTGGAGGCTGAATTTAATGAGTGTTGTCTGTTGCAGCGAAAAAGGTTTCAAAGCGACATTAAATTACATTTAGTCTGCCATGTGTTGCTTGTTGCCATTCGAAATCGCTTCTTGTTCCCTCTTCTGAAACGTCTTTTCATTATTCATTAGCTTCATGCACAACAACAAAATATATTCTGGTTAACATTAACAGGATCCAACAATCGGTGTAAATATACAGAAAAAGACTATCAGACAGAAGTTACGTGCGTGAAATAATTATATTCAAACCCATTAAAGTGCAAAAACAAATTCTTGATAATAAAATTTTAAAAATTGACAGAAAATTTCCAAAAGAACGGTCTGAATGATCAACACATTTGAGTTGAAGAGCTTTATTGTTTTGGCATAAAACACACCGGTGCTTGCTCAGTCAGACTAGATTCAAGTGATTTGCAGTTTTTTTTTTCTTCATTTTATCTAGAAAATTGTGATATTATTTGCTGAAAGTGAATTATATTTTTTTTGGCAGGTAAGCACATCATCGCTCAGTTTATCTGGATAATTGTGATCTTATTTTCTCCGAGTGAATTGTTTTTGGCATGTTAGCACACGCTTCACTCTATCTACTCAAATTGTTATCACTAGATACTGAACAAAGGTGGCATCCATGTGTGACGTTGTGCAATGCAGGGAAGCGTTATGGGGATTTGCTGATGTCACAATAACAGATTTCCGGAATTCCAAATTGAAACTTTGCCATTAAAAGCTATAATCTATCGTCACTTTGCTCATATTTCAGGATTAATTCGAGGGTCACTTTGAATTTCGGTCTCTTTGATCGCCGAAACCGAAATTGAAATTCTGGATCCTCCAAGGGAAAGAAATATTACTTTGGATTTGCAAGTTGCAAGTGACAAACAAATTTTTAATCTTACTCAGCATCTCGAGATGCTATCGGATTTCGATTATTCAATGTCACGTGACCTCTTTTCAGTATTAATCTTTAATACTCTTTTTACGCCTCATCTGGAAAATGAAACCATATATTTATCGATTAATAATTTCACGATAATCTTTACTGTTGGGGAAATGTGTAATGACTAACTAAGACTGGAATTTATCATCGCAATGCGACGACGTAGCGAGTTTTTAGCAATTCAGTTCAGCTTGAATTGTTTCTATGCAAAAAATAATGTCTTTAAGCTTAATTTCCATATAGATGGTTGGAATCTTATTACACACGCAGTTGTGCACAATTATCTGCCTCTTTTTTGGTGTTATTTCATAGAAAAGAATGGAAATTTACTATTTTGATTCCTGATGAATGTTTTAAGCAAAACCTCAATGACTGATTGTTTGTGGTAATGTCATTCATTATTTCATAAAAATGTTATTGGAAATAACTAAAAAAATATGCAATTTTTCTGTGAAAAAGTATTTTTATTTTCAAAGGTGGTCTCTTGGGAACAAATGGGGCTGATATTGTTTCCTTGCTTCTTGATCAGTTTTTTTTCTTGCGCTGCAAATTGCAATCATTCATTCCAATATTCAAATTCTTACTGAATTCACAATGTGAAAAGAAAACCAATACCTTTTTGGATAAGGCGGGAGAGAGAAAAAAATTAATTTAGAATAATCTTGAAAAGCAGTTGTGTTTAATGAGAATGCAGGGATTCTGAAATTGATTGCCACATTGAAATCAGTAAGAAGTTTCGTTGAAAAACAACTTGAAAGGTCAAGTGTTAATCTTGTTTATCCATTAAAGGATAGAAAAATAGTCCTCAAGATTCGAGGTTTTAATCTATCCCAATCCTTGATTAATAGAAGAGTTGGCTTCAAATGGAGATCCTATTGACTTTCTGTGAAATTAAGTCTGCGCATGTTCTTCCAGAATTAGTGATCTTGGCACAGATTTTCTTGGCAAACCATCCCCATAAACAATATTTTATTGATGATTTACAAATGAGTTGTAAAAAAATATAGTTAAAGTTGATTTGCACTCTGTAAAACGTGGTTTTAACAATTTCAAAATTTATTACAATTGTAACAATCTCGAATGTAGTAGACTCAAGACTGCTAGGATTGCTTTTAAAAAGACTTACAAACACTAAAAAATAATTACTAAGTTTATAATTATACTCTCTGACTTTTAATAAAAATACTTTGCTCTGAAAGGGGATAATTCCGATCCGGAATTATCTTACAATATCAAATCTTATAAATAATACAATGCTGGGTTTTCCAGACTTTGAGAATAATATGAATTAGAAAGGTTAATTAATGTATGATTGAATAACGAAATATGATATGACGAGGAAAAGAGAAATAAGGAAAAATACTGAGGCGATGAACACGATTGATTCCGTCCGGAATCGGCGGATTGCATCCAATCGTTCGGCGTGAGTGATGGCGTTCGCTCGGACGTCAAATTGGAAGTTGACGTTGGCCTCGGTCCTCGTCTGCGTCCTCGTGGCGGGCTGCGGCTTGTCCTGGACTGTTCTCAACTCGAGATACACCGGTCGTGGCTGTAACTCGTCCGCGATGTCTTCGTACGTCTCGGGAATTGGTTCCAACGGAATATTTCCACTCATACGAGCGGAATACAAACGCAAGCGGAATTCCGCTGTCTTAGTCGGGAAGTCCCGTAAACTAGATCTGCTTACGTTCGGCAACGTGGTGATTCTCCCTCCTTCAACCCAACGCTTGTTGCGACGATGGGCGAGCGTCCTAGCCGTGGCGACTGGAGAATCTTGACTCTTTTCAGCAAAGAGTGTGAGCTGACTCTTACTTGGAGAAGAGTGTAATCCCTCTCTTCTTGTTGGGAAGAGAATTACCAATTGTGTATCTCGAAATAACCTTGTGTTATTTCAAGAAGTGAGCCTAAATCTGAAGTGAAGTTTTCTCCCATAACAAACAATGATTTTCAGTGGTTTTCAGTTGTGTGTTTTTCAGGAGGTGTTTTCAGGTTCAGGTTTGGTTTCAGACTGAGTTCTTAGCAGCTGCTCTCACTGCTAACAGGATGTAGCACATCCTGTAGTCCCTAGATCTTATCTTGTTTCCCACACAAGATAGGGGCTACATCCTGTAGTGCCTGGATGATTCTTGCAATCCTTTTGGTACTCAAATTAGACTCACATAAAATTATTAGATTTAAGGAATTTCCTTTATTAGTCGTAATTTGGGATTACCACACAATATGTTTGTTTAAATCGAATTTCTCAGTTCCTAACAAAATTCATTTAAAACCACAATCCAAACACATTCTTTAAAAACAAGTCATAAGTGTTTGTTTAAATCGAATTTGTTAGTCTTTAACGAAATTCAGAAAAGTTTACATAGCATACGTTATAAAGTGTGTATTTAAATCGAATTTTGCAAACCAGTTTGTTGAAGATAAGTTATTTAATTGTGTTTAGCTTACACAAACATTGTAATTTGTAATATATATATTCAGTTTTAAGATGTAGATGGAGTTTTGTATCTGTATGTTGAGACTAAATACAAACTTTGTTATTTAATCAGGCAAATTTGTTGATTGAATTGAAGAGAGTGGATGTTGTTGGATATTTTGCAAGTAAAATGGAGAAAGGTAGGTACTATGTATAAATGAACAGGCTTTTTACTTTATTTTAAACAAGACAGACTGGAAATTTTTTTGGATTTGAAAGAGAATTTTAAATTTTTCTGTTGCGTTAGTTTTTATAGAGGCCACACACTTTGCAAGGAAGTGCAACATTTAAGTTCTTGTTACTGGTTTAGGCTTGAGTCAATGGTTTCACATGTGTTGCTTGTATAAAAAGGTACACACACACATTTGCACTATAACCAAGTTAGAAGACACGGGTTGGTTGGTAATTGTTTTTCCCTTTTTTGTTTTTTCTATTTGGTCTATTAAGTTTGAGCACTTTCTATTCTCTGTTTGTTTGGGTTTTGCATTGGAAAAAACCGGTCGAGCTAACCAAATTTCACCAACAATGCTCTTATTTGATTTTCTGGGGTGTTGCAGATTCAGAGAGTTTCTGATATTGCAAATAATGCAATTACAAAAGTAAGAAATTTGTTATTGTTAAAACTGTAGTATAGTGTTGATATTTTTTTGGACAAAAATTGTCTTTAAGTGAAAATATTAGAATCTTGCTCAGCTGTGAAATACAGCAGCAAACCATTGAGCAACAAGCTTGCAATTGAACTGGTTTTTGCAGATGTTCTGCGCCCACATACTGTTGGGGATTGTCACAAGCTGGAACGATTTTGTCGAACTGCAGAGAAGCTTAAGTTAGCTTTAAACTGGAAATACCAAGAGGCAAAAAAATCAAGCTTTAATATCTGAAGCATTTTAAGAAAATGAAACCATTCTTTTTGTATGTCAGCGCCGAATTTTCAAAGAAGGGAAAATTAAGATGGAGGATGCAGACAAATCAGAAAGCAAAACGGCTCATTCAGCGCTATTTAAAGTGAAATTTATTAGAAAACAAATACTCCGTAAAAATCTTAGGAATTTACTCGAAATATTTTTGACATTGAATAAAAATTGTAGAAATATACATGAAATCAATTATAAATCTTGATTTTTTATGAATTTCTGAAATTTTTTAATTTAAATTTTCAATTTCTTTTCAAGAATTATTTTAGATTGTTCCACTAATTTTTATTGTTTTTTTTAAAGATTAATTTTCATATCGAATTTCTGAGATGAACCAAGAATTTCTAAAATTATCGATGAATTTCTCGCATTTTCCAATGAATTGCTGACATATTCGTTGAACTTTACATCCAATAAAATCCAGAAATACCAAAATTGCAAATTTCCAGGGTTTTAAACCTCGAAAACTATTTAATGCTAAAACTTACACAAATGAAATTAACTTATCACTCCATTAGATCTTTATTTTCTCTTGTGTTCGTGTCATTCTGGGAATGATGTTGATGGTATCAAAGTGAGGGCATTGTCTTTTATTTGGTGTGTTATCACACAATAAAAACTAGGCTGTTTTACCACAACACAAACAAAGAACAGCATCATTCAGAAAAACACAATAACGCACTACATTTCGATCCAAATGATTCATGAAAAATTAAAATGACAACGAAATGGATAAAAATAATGTTTCCCTACATGTTTGACAAAGCAACCGACTGTAATGCACATCCATTTGGATTTGGCACGACGAACATTTTTCTTTTTATTCCTAAATCTATAAACTCCAAATGGTTTTTTATTTATTAAATAGCAATGTAAATGCACGCAGCTGGTTTGCTACTTCCACTCAGTTGCTGATGTGTAATAACATCAAGTCTGAAGACTCGTTTCACTTACCTCATGATATTAAGGGTATATACCACTTAAATTGAATTAGTCCTCTGTTGGGCAGAGTGTTTTTTCCCCAAATATAATTAGCAATTTGGGATTTTTGCACCGAAATTAATGGTGTAGACTACAGATCCGAGTGATTTGATTAGTCTTCAACTCGTGCACAAGTTGAATTAATGCAAAGTTCCATTTTTTTATTTATGTCATTTTATTTTCCAAGACGACCAATTAATTTCAAACTCAGCATTTGCTGAAATGTCGTAAAATTTTGTTTCCTTTTTCCTCTAGACATCAAAAAGCTAATTTCAATCAAGTCTTCTCACTTGGGTGTCATTGTTAGCTATTCGGGTTGGATAAACCAACACTCGCTGTTTAAAAGACTTCTACAGCGCCCCTTTTGGTTCTGCTATAAACTTAAAAGCTTCTCTTGATTATTGCCTTTGCTTCATTCTTAATGGGTCGTGAGTGCTGCCAATAAAGGTCCAAATTAGGAGCACCGATAATTTATCCTTTACTTGACAAAGGTCATAATTATTAATTATTGCACGTAGTGTCACTCGTGTAGGTATTGAATTCCACATTAGTCGTCTCTTTTGTTGTAGCATTTCCTCCTTTTTGAATAGGGAAATCTAGAAAGTATTATTTTATTGTAATTTCATTCTATTGTGTTTCGTGTTATTCACCGCGAACAAAACACGCTTGAATAAAATATGAAATGATAAATAAGAAGATGGAAGAAATAGAAAATGTTTTTATTATTTTTTTTATTTTCACAGGAAAAAATATTTACTTTGTGAAATTAATATTGCTGCAAAAAAATTGGTTTCATTTAATTAAATCTAACATATTGGTAGTGCATTTTTCCGTCTCTTGGCATTTATAGCTTAAGGTTAAGCGAGGTTTTCCTGCATTTTACCAAAAGTGGTTTTGCATCGGGCAAACCCAAACAGAAAGGGTGATGATGTTGTCTGCAGACATTAGATGGCGTACAAATTGTGATTTGAATATCCTGACTGATCGTGGGGCTCAGTTGTTGGCAGTAGTTGGTGTGATTTATTGGAAATATGACATCATTTCAAGAGGTTTGTCCACATGGTCACAATCAGGCATCTCATTGATTTCTAGGAGCAGGTATAGGCGTGTAAGTGTCATGGTATATGATAAATTACATCTGGTGGTAAAAAATTAATGTTTCTTTTGTCTGTGTTTTGACATGCACTTTGAGAATTTATGGTTAAAAGAAATGGGGGATTGACTGCGGGGATATGATGTTGGCACGTATTTGTGGAGCTGTTTGGAAAGATTGTGGCAAGGGTTGGTGGTTTTTATTCGGAATGCGAGATGCAACTGTGAAGATAGTTTGGCTCTGATGGATGTAAGACACATGTTTTGGCAACACGCAGCGAAACGTGCCTTGCTGTGTATAATTTGATGTCAAAACACATTTGTAGTGACCATGAGGAGGGTCAGTGAGGAGAACTTGCTCCATCCTGACCCACTTTTGCTTCGTGAGGGGCTTTTTGTCTTCCTCGGTGGGTCGCGAAGCTCCTTTGTGAGTGAGCATCTGCCCTGGGAAGGTGGAGTGGCCTCAGCTCGCTCCTCGTTGGGTGTTGTGTGTCACCTGACGAGAAGGCCTTTGTAGCGAGGAATTTTCCTCGAGAGGAAGAGAGCGCGACACATTATTTCAAATGTGACATTTTGAGTTTTGTTTGGTTTGTTTTTGTGTTCTATTTTTTTTTGGTTACAATTGGAAGCAAATTTAGAATCTAATTAATTGATGACAGATGAAGATGTCAGACGTTTTTGTGTGTTTAAACAAATTCAATTACCGGCTTTTGATGTGGTGCGTAATTGCAAATTTGGTTTATTAGATTGAAAATTTAAAATCTTATTCCATTTTTAATGCGTGTTAGAACTCTGAAGAATTATGATTTGTTAAAGTGGAAGGGCGTCTTAGTATACTGCATATTTTTTTTTCCTTATTTAGGTGTGAAATTTGAAATAAACGATTTCTTCGGAAGTTTACACGATTTCTTAAAGACTCTCCTCGACAATTTTATTTTTTCTCTTCTATTTAAAAGTAAAAATTCCTGACTTGATGGTTTATATAATGTAGAAATTTTGTTCATAACTCACCTAAAGGTATCTACATGGAAATGCACTTGCAAAGATTGCAAGTGCAACAATAAATATTTTTTAAAAATGTTTTCATTCACTCTAATCAATATATCTCAAACTTTTTGTACGGAAATTTATCCATTTAACTAACGTAGTACAAAAATACATTAAGATACAACGTTTTGTTGAATGAAGGATCATCCTTTCGAGCCTCATTAATGGATTACCGCACCATTTAACTATATAAAATGTCTTTTGATTCTAAATAAAATTAGTTGTCACAAATCGATCAATGCGTACACAGTCGTCATTTACTCTCCCGATATTTAATTAAAACTACACTTTCTTTAAGAAAATATCAGCAGCACAAATCTTGTGTATGCCGTATGTAAGAATCCATAAATAATCTTCAAAGTTTCCTTGAAGTAGCACATTCTTTCTAATGTACGTAGTTTGATGGATGGTTGGAAAAGGTGTTTATGGGTAGAGCAAACTAGAAAGAACTGCGTTGTTTTTGATCGGAGCTTCAATCTGGTAACTGCAGTAAATCAACACAGACATCTCGTGTCTAGCAAAATATTGTCGCATCATGAGCAGAACGCGTAAATATAGATTGTAAATTGAAAAAAATTCCGTCTTTTGATCATTGGAAGAATGGCGGCTTCACTGCGACACTTTCAATTCACCAAAGAGGTTGATAAGATAGCGGTCGCTTTCTGAGAATAGATTGCCAATTTTTAACTCGACAAATAACATCGTTATTTTCTTATTTGCTCGCAGTTTTCCACTAAGTAAAGCTGAAGTGTTGGCACGTCTTGAGCATGTGATTTCATGTTTTTAACGAGTTTAAAATTAGATACTTGATTGGATTTAGGGGTTCTGCTCAATTATCCCAATAAACACATCGCAGGCCATTATTTTCTGTGTGTTTTACGCCAACTCTCAATCAAGTAACTCATTTGGTGATTAATTTCTAATTTAATGGGATTTAACTTGTAGAAAGCAACAGATTATCCGTCCAAGTCATTAAAGGGCTTGTATCTACGTCTGGTTTTATACGTATGCAAGATTTAATCTAATTTCTAGTTTTGAATGAATTGGATGCAGTGCAGTGAAGTTTGCACAAAGCGAGAAAGGTGCGCAGGATTCCTCCTCTATCTTTAGAATTGTTATTTCTTTCTTTACATTGTGTGTTTATATGATGCAATTTCGATGGAAATAGATGGGTAGGAAAAAATGTATCTATTCAAGTCGTGCGCGTCTCACGTTGCACTGGGAGAAGAAATGCATTAAAAAGCGAGATACACAACATCATATGTACTGTTTAGAGTTTCCATGGTTACTGGGACGGTTTCTGGGGAATTCTTGCCATTGTCGGATGCTGCACAAATTCAATGGACTTTAATTTGATTTATTCCATTCAGCGAAAAATGGGATTGCATTTTTTGTATTGGTGATTACAAGCTGAAATGTAGTTCATTTGATTTCTTTCTATGAGCACAGTGTTGAATGAACAACACGGGTTTAAATGCCGTATCTTTGCTCCGAGGATGTACACTACGCACACCATAGTAGAAAATGAAAGTGGGGTCAAGATTGATGTGGGCAAATTGAGAAGATTTATTTTTGGTGGTTTTATCAACATCTTTAAAGTTGATTTACAAAACAGTAAAAGATTTAAATGTGCAACGCTATCTTTTACATAGGATAATGCATGTGATGTGCCGTAATATCGAATTTGCTAAGTGCTAAGTTACGGTTTTATTGTTGTATAGAATAGAGTTGCACAATTGTAGCATATGGAGTTGCAGAATGGAAATAGTTCTCTTTTAAGGACCATTAGATATAATTTATTACTTTATTTTGATATAATCAGGTACTAAAGTGATAAATAAACATGTCTTTAAACTATGCATGACTTTAACTTTACACTTCAAACGACACAGGATGTAACTAATTTCTAATTAGATTTATTCTGCGTGTAGTCTTTACTTTAATAATTGAATTGAGCAGTGTCTTGGTTTTACTTTTTATTTTGGTTGGAGACTAGTTGCTTTGGAATGGGCTCTTGAAAAAGAGTGTTGTTGCACTATAAAAAATATGAAGGACATTGCAGTATCATTTTGTTGATAATTTAGCAATTTGAACATCTGATTTCTTTTATTTCTAACAGTTTAATATAAAAGAAATTACGGTAAGAGATATCTTTAAAGCTGTAAAAACCAAATGGAACAGTTGGAAACTGGATATTTTGTATGAAAATCAAAGCATTACACCAACTTAATGCATTATTCTATATTATGTATCATATCTTTTATTTCCTTAGTCGTTTGGGTGGATCTATGAAGGAAATTTAAACAAGTAAAGAGCATAGAAACGTGCGATTTAAAAGAAAAGACGTAATAAATATTACTACCACATTTTCTGTATATGTAATAGATAAAACAAACTTTACCTGGTACATAAAACGAAAAAGGTATTCTTCTTTCTTACAATCATTGCATCAGATCAATGAAGCTGAAACTTGAAACCGTATCCCAGAGTGAGTGTTGTGCGTGTCCATTGCATCTTCACCTGCCACTTTGGCTTTATGTCGCAGTATATCCTTTTCTGCGAGCGATATAACTGTGAAAAATTGTGGTGTAATAAATTAGGCTTTTTCATATACGTGTTGTGTTACATGCAGTGCGCAGATGCACTTGCTAGACAAATTTTCAGTGTTGTAGTCGTTGAGAGTACGTTATTGCAATGAAATTTATGCAGAATTAAACGGATAATGATGGGGATGCAGTTGGGTAACTTTTAAAAGATATTTTCCACACAGTTCACTTGATTTTGTGGAATATGAAATATTTTTATTAACAAATTTGATGTAATCGGAAGTTATTTGAACCAAAATTGAATTGCACAAAGTTATCATCGATTTGGCATCGAAAATTTAAGAGAAGCTGAATACGATTACCATAACCAAAATTCGATTTTCAGTTTGTATGTAAAATGCCATTTTCTGCTTTCTCAAGTTGAAGAAAATCAAAAATCGAAATAACCAGTCCAATTCACTTAGCTTTAAATGCCCCTTATAAAATAAAAAGAAAAAATAGAAAATAAGAAAATGGGGAATTCGGCAATGCTCATTTGTTGTCAAATATAATTTGAGCATTCCGTACAACTGTCAACTCGATTACGGTAGTTTATATGGCTCTTCTGTATGGAGTAAGCATTTAAGTCCAGCTGAGAAGACCACACAATTAGGTTGCGGTTTGGCCTATCTAATTCATACGCGAGTTTATACACAATTCGATAACATTGGTTACGCGTTTCCACCATGTTTGCAAGGTGCAGATATCAGTTATCACATACCGTAACATCATTATTGTGATTAGGATTAGATAATGGACGAGTTATGTTACTTAATGTGTTTTAAAGTGATTTATATTTTTAAGAATACAGAACAAGCTGCGCGGGGGAAAGTCTAGTTTAAATAATAACAGGAAAGTATGTTTGTGTCAGTGGTATCAGATGACAACAAACTCGTGTGGATAATTAATGCATTTATTAAATTTATGTTTGATCAGTACCGGAATGGAGTCTGAGGCTTCTTCGTGGAGGATCTGTTTTGACGTATGCAAATAAGCACCGAAGACAGCACAACAAACAATTGTGCAAACCTGCTTATTTTTTCATGCTTCGGGTCGTGTTTTAAAGATTTTTTTCAATCAATTTTTCAATCAACTTTAGGCTTTTACCGGACAAAGCAGGTTCACTTTTGTTGATACATTTTTTTTTCCAAACCAAATCCAATTTTCTTGTGTCTTAAGGCTGTCTTTGCTTCTTTTTTCTTACTTTTTGTTGTTAAGATGGATACAAATTAGGGTGAAATTGACTACTTGTCAATTTGTTTGCTTTAATGGAAATGCTAGAATTTATAGTGTTGTCACTACAACTATTTTGGTGTTGACTCCATTGCACACTTCCCCATCTGAGACGTCCACCTGTAAGGACAGGTATTTGCCACAAGGAGAAGTGGGTGAAGTGTCTCCAGCCATACTTGGCCAGAGTGGTCACACGACGGCAGTAGGTTTGTGCACGGCGTGACAACAACAACAGAACTAAGTTATTCGTGTCTGCAGCGTTAACTGCAAAACTAACTAGCAAATATTAAGATTGTGTTGCGTTATGAGCAAGCCGGTGCCCGAATGTAATATCTGATCAGGTCTAATGTTTAGACGTTCCCCAATCCCCTAGACAACCAGCCAGGAAGTCAGTTTCAGTGAAATGATCATTCCGTCGCATCCACCTAAATATCGGACCCAAAGGACCAGTTGACAACTCAAGACGATGCCATCAACCATGAGAAACGCCCCAACAAGGGACCACACTGATGACCGACGCCATCTTGAATCTTCGTTCATTACTTCTTTGTTAAAAGCACTACCGTCTTCCCCCGAATAAAACACCATGGTGTTGTATTCGAATATAACACCATGGTGTTGTATTCGTAAAAAAAGATGTAAGTTTGCAAAAAAAGGAAAATTGTTAATATGTGTTTATGACTATGATTAAAAAAACAAACAATATCTTGTATGTTTTTATTTTTTGTGTTTTAAGTAAAAACAAAAAACAATAAAAATAAACTAAATAAAAACGTACATGTGCTGTATTGTTTGCGTTTTGGAAGCGTACACTGTACGTATTTCATAGTTTTTTAAAAATTCGAATAAAACACCATGGTGTTGTATTTGAAAACAATAAAAAATTCGAATATAACACCATGGTGTTGTATTCGAATATAACACCATGGTGTTATAGCTGAAGTGGTGTTATATTCGAATTTTCGGTCAATGTTTTCAAACTTGCCATTTCGAACAAAACTCGAATACAACACCATGGTGTTATATTCGGGGGAAGACGGTAGGCTTGAATAAAATTATTCTTTCTCATTTATCCAATTGTGCATTTTGTCATTTTATGAGTATAATACACAATTGTGTGCATTAGGAGATGTACTGTAACCGAGTAGAGGGCACGACAAGTTCTCTTCTTGGATGTAATTACTTTCATCTCAATAGCGATTTGTTTGACCCACACAATAATGCTTTCCAATCATATCCTTTGACATAAGGAATGCATTCGATTCTTTATGTTAAAAACAAACATAAACCGTATGTTTATAGGAGAAAAGAATCTTATACAATTCTTATAAACAGTGTTGTCCTCTCGTCCGCGCTTTCAATATTGAAAGACACATCGACATGTGTGGCGCAAATAAAATGGGAACCATGTGTTATATTTTTCATTAAATTTTCACAAATGGGCATCATTGCTGACAACTCTCATAGAAAAACATCTGTAATTTTGTTGTCTTGTTGTTGTGTCCATTAGCGTTTTTATTCTGCATCCAGTTTGTCACATTATGGTGTTTGATGTTTCCACGCTTGTAATGCTTTAATTCTTTTCATTTTACTCAAATAAATAAAATTGAAAACTCAAACTGACAACTGAATTTTTATGGAATTGTAAGCTAAATGAGATTGACTGTTTGTTTTGCCGTTTGACAATTTAAAAAATAAAAACATTTATAAGCTTAATGCATTGGTTCATTTCAAGATTTTATTTATATCTTGTTTTTTACTAACATTTAATGGCATTTTTTTTTGTATTTTTATTTATTTAGAGTATTATTAATTTGTGTTTGAAACTAAATGTTTAGCGAAATCACAACTTTCAGCTATTTAGCTTGGAAAATGTGTCCGTGTGTTAAACTATTATAAATACGTTACGTATATGTGTCTAAAACGAGAAATGACTCGAAATAGAGGAAAGCTAAAAGCCACACGCTACAGATAACAAGTTTATACATTGCGGTACATAAATGAGAAAAAAATAATTTTTATTCATGATATGAATGTGTATAATTGAATTACATACGGTAATATAAAAAATTCAGGAATGAATTTGGAATGAAATTCTTTGTTAATGGTAAATTAATAGACAGAAAAATTATATTATCGTTTTCTCTACAAGAAGGAAGAACTATTTCTTTCATGTTTGATTATTCCGGAATCTAATCATAAATAACTATAATAATAACAATATTTTCCAAAATTCTGCTTTAAAGCAAACGTTTTAAGTTATTGCATTTATATTTTGCCTAAGTTTAAACAAAGCGTTGGTCACTTATTTACCCTAACTTACAGTAAGCAACAACTACGCGATTTGCGCAATCTCAGTTGAACAATCATGTGTGTTAGTAACAATATTATTTTATTAGAAGTTGCCCAATTTATTTTACTTATTTTTATTCATTTAAACAAACTTTAAGTATTTTTCTCACCGATTTGAACGCACTTCTTTAATTTTTTTAAATGAGTGCAAGAATATTTTTTTAATTAAAACTTCATAAAAGAATGTCACGGGCAGGTTACCCACCCTTCTTTTTTATTCATTTCTAACTTAGACTAACCCAATCTTAAGTTTTCTTATTTTTTCCCAATCTTTCTTTTCATCTAACATCGATGAATCATCTCTAAATATATGCGCAGCTTCATTGCGCGCATCTTATTATTTCCAACAATTAACCTTATTTTATACCTTCCACCCCCTCACCCACTCCAATCGACCTGGTCACATGACTCATGTTTACCTGGTCGCTACTTTTATCTATAATACACACTTCTCATATCTCTTTCAACGAGTTAACACCTCTTAGATTGAATTGAGTTTGTCAATCTTTATTTTGCGCTTTAACACGCGCCCCTTCTAATTTAACACTTAATAGCGCCTCTTTTTGCCCACCTTTTATCCCTTCGCATGCCTGTGACATCCTACGCCCACCCGCATACGAATATCACTGCGCATACTCATTCTTTTTAAACGTAAAGACCCACAACGTGAGATTGAGCCCGTCGAATATAAATAATGTGTGTTACAGCGAGTTAGGTTTATTCACCGTCCGATATCCGCATATGACGATGGCACAAACAGAGTAAATCTACGAACTTTGCCCGCTGATTTGCGCTAACATCACTTTGCGCGTAAATTCAGATCAAATCAATTAAACATCTAAGTTGATTCGTAACAAACATGGCGAGCCTGACAGGATTCGCTCTCACCTATAAGGCTTAAACGCGCGAAAAGGTTAGTTTTTTGAGTTATTTATTTAATCATTTCACATTTTCTTCATCATGTCGAGACAGTTGGGAGGTGACGGAATTCGTCCCGTCACGCGCGATCCATTTGATTTCAGTGAGCTAGAAATGGAGCAGGAATGGCAACAGTCCGAACGGAGGAGTGGTGTTCGCCGGGAAGAAGAAAGGGAATTTCGAGAGTGGCAGCAACACGACCAATTACGAAGAAGTCGTATTGAACAACAGGAAACGCTTGTGAGTATTGCGCAACAACAGCCAGCCCCATCAAATCATATCACGACAATGGCTGTTGCAAATTCACGAGCGCAACCTCAAGTAAATTTTGCCACGTCCACACCCGCTGACTTTTTGGCGGCGCCATCTTTTTTCGATTCGACTCAGCCTAGAGCTTTAGTAGACCCCGTCACATTAAATACGGAAGGTTTGCTGATGTCCGACTTGCGCAACCAATACTATGCTCAAACACGAGGTCTAGTAAATGAGATTCGCGAAATATTCCAACAAGGCCCTCGCTCTCTACGAACAGGGACCGCACGGTCTCTAGACGGTGGATCCTCGCATGGCTCCATAAGAGTTAAAGGCACCTCGGCACCATATGATTTAGGACTTCTCACAGCACGTCTGCACCAGCATCGGGAAGTTGAACATCGAGGCCAGCAGACGAGAACATCCGCGCGGGCTGCGCAAATTGTTTACACAACAACCACGCCGCCAATGCCGGCGATGGCAACGATCTACACCCAGGCTCCATCGCAGGAATCTGCTCATTTGGACCATTCAACACGAGCAAATCGAGATTTAATGAGCTCGATGCTATACTCCAAGATGGGATATCCTCGGGACAGATCCGACACCAAGGCAAAGTTGTCACTGCCGTCAGTAAGAGCGCAACATACAAGTAAAGATAAAAATTGTTTCAAGCCTGGAAAACCACCTTTGTTTGATCCAGATAAAGCCGATCTTGATTACATTAATCTTTTTCTTGCGCATTTGTACGCGCACATGTATTCTATGCAGGCCCCGGTGGATGAATATTTAAAAGTATTTGTCATTCAAGCAACGCGTGGAAGAGCGCAGCGATGGTGGTTATCACTAAAACCAAAACCAAAAACATGGGAGGACTTTGAGATATTATTTCGACGAGCTTTCGCCATGAATTCGGCAGCGGCCAATGTGAAGCTATCCAAGCGAAAGCAACGAAATGGAGAATCTACAATGTCATTTTTAAGTGAGATTGTGTATTATCTTCAAGTTGCAGGATATACCGACCCAGAGCTCCAATGGGAGAAAGCTCAGAACATGATGCAAACCGAGGTTGTTCATCTCTTACGCGCATGGAACGTAAACTCGCTGGACGAGGCGATCCAAAGAGGTAACGACATCGACAATCGTCTACAGCTGGACACCATTCGAGCAGACGAATACAAAGATCTGGGTATGGCTGATCAACGAATGCCCTCTCTGCGTGATGCGCAACGCCCCACAGTGCTCAAGGCTGCGGAGAAGTCCAAAGGAGACGATGATGTCAAATCTCTCGTGTCCCAGGACGTCAAGCGTTTTGCGAGGTATCGAAAACAATTCTTAATCGAGTTAGCTGCAGTGCAGGCGAGACCAGAACAATCTCCATCTGCGCAGGAACCTGACTCGAGTAGCAGCAGTAGTGACACGGATGCTGAACCTGAAATTAAGAAGAGCACAGTCGCCGAGGCGGCTCAGAAGGCAACAATTAAAATAAATTTAGCTACTCTGACGCCTCCAGCGGACGTCCCAAAGGACCATGTGTGCTCTACATCAATTGTTACATTTCCACCAGCGCCAAAACCACCATTAACTGTCAAAAATCCTGAGAAAGGTACAGCCTGGAGGAAAACACCGAAGGATTGGTGGTATTTGGTCGATTCAGCAACTTGGCATCCGTTGTGCCCTATATGTTACCAGCCATTTAGGAGACCGGAAAACTCCGAAGGCCTGAAGTTCGGGAAGCCGGTGGAACCAGGCCGCAAATGAGTCGACCGGCCCTTCGCGCAAAACGTCTGAAATCCAAACGACGCGCTTCACCTTTAATTAACTTGAAAGAGGACAATCCTTCACAGGTTAATTCAACAACATCTCCTACTGTTATTACTCTTTCAGAGTATAAACCTGTAAGTAGTGTTATTTCTTCATCATCTTCCATCATCACATCAGCTACAAAGGCGTCAGATCTGCAGACTGCCGTTCCTGAAGCTGTAAAGGACGAATTGCCGAAATTAACAGATTTGCAACCTGTAATTTCGAAGAAAAACCCGAAAGTGACAATAGTGAGTAAAATTACTAAAACTTTACCAATAATTAAGTCTACTTCCAGTGCAACAACGACTGAGGCTCCAAAGGAAGTGATCTCTCCTATGAAGGTATCTTTCGTAATGTTAACGCCAGAGGAACTTAAAGAAACTCAAGAACCCATCATTGAGATAACGCGCGGGGATCGTTTGTGCAAAAAAGCACCTTGCGTAAAGATTTCCTGGGCTAATGTAGCTTGTACTGCGCTTCTGGACTCAGGCGCACAAACGTGTGTAATGAGTGAAGACGTGTTTCAACAACTACACGAAAAAATGGGTTTAGACTTCGTGAATCTCCATGAGCGGGTGCAGGTCGCGTCTGGTGACATAGTAGATTCCACCAAGTCGATGCAGCTCGCTTTGCGCGCCCCAATCGGCATAATAAAATTCATTTGCATGGTTTTACCCGATGCCAAAATGGATATGCTCCTTGGACGTGATTTCTGCACAGCGGCCGGAATCGACATCGACCATGCGAGACAGCAGTGGAGCATGGTGGGCTCAAATGAGATTCGCAAATTCATGACTTATGAAGAAGCAAAAAAGTCAGAGTCAATTCTGATTTTGCCGTTTGCGCCAGAAGAAACGCAGGATCCATCCAACCCACCGGCGGCCATTAGTGAGATCGTTCCGACGAAAATACTAAGGAAACCGGATCCGGTGAGTGAAATTAACTGCCTCCTCCTGGCGCATAGACCCTTGCAACAAGAAATATTCGAGTATCCACATGACGATGCGCAGTATCGAGTTAAACAAGTTCGACATCGTGCGCAACGCAAATGGTCGAATATTTGGTCCCCAAAGAGGAAAGAAACTTCTAAAATTTCCTCCAATTTAAAAAAGACAATTTCACGTAAATTAACTTTGAGTCAGTTTCGACGCTTACGACGTTTACGACGAAAAATCAATGTTATTCGTCCAATTGCCAAACAACTCGTTGCGCAACGTGCTAAAGACATCAATGCCAAGAAGGAGTCGAAAATCAACATCTTTTCGATTGCGCAACCTGACAATGGTGGGAATAACTCTAAAAAGAACATTAATGACATTAATTTTTTGCAGTACCAACCTAGTGGAGATCCGACCGATTTAGATTGGATTTACCACCAGTTGTGGAACCAATTAACAGTGTCGCAGATAAAACTATTAATTAAAACATTGCAGCCCGTTTCGCAAATCTTTCGCGAAGAAATTGGTTTATGTAATAACACCGAGTACGAGGTGAACCTGAAACCGGATTTTCGTCCAATTCATGTCCCTGTGCGCCCGGTAAACCCTGCGAAAAAGGCGATAATTGATAAATATATCGACAAAAAGCTGCAGCAAGGTATTATTCGGCGATCCCAAAGTGATTGCGCCGTTGCTCCGGTCGTCGTACCCAAGAAGACAGGCGAATGGAGAACTGCTATGGATTTTCGCCCCATTAATGCGCAAACAATTCCGGACGTTTACCCCCTTCCGGACATTGATAACATCTTTGCATATTTGGGAGGTGCGCATTGGTTTTCGATAATCGACGGACGCGAAGCTTTCCATCAGATCGGCGTGCGCAAAGGTGACGAACGGTATTTAGCTTTTATAACACATCGAGGTTTATTCGAATATGTGCGCATGCCTTTCGGACCTATCAACGGACCCGCTACCCTCCAACGAGCGATGAATAAGACTCTTGCGAAATATCTTTACAAATTTGTATTTGTGTATATTGATGACGTGATTATTTTTAGCCGAACTTTCGAGGAACACGTGCAACATTTGCGCCTCGTTTTAGAGGAATTGTTCAACGCTGGATTCACCATGAACGCCAACAAAACTGAGCTTTGTCAAAAAAGACTCGAGGTTTTGGGACACATCGTGGAATCTGGCCAGATTACACCAAATCCAAAGAAAGTGGTGGCTATTCAAAATTATCCCGCGCCAACCAGTTTGCGCGAATTACAACGATTTAAAGGCATGGTAGGTTATTACCAATCATTCATTGCAAATTTTTCCAAAATTAGCGAAGTTTTCCGACCATTGCTTAAAAAGGACGCAAGTTGGATTTGGACAGATGCGCAGCAATTAGCATTCGAATATCTGAAAGACCAGATTGCGATACCAACACTGAAAAGACGTTTTCCCAGTTGGAAAAAACCATTTATATTGCAGACCGATGCTAGTTATTCTGGATTAGGTGCTGCTTTAATGCAACTTAATGATGAAGGTGTGAGAATTCCAATCGCATTTGCCTCTCGCGCATTAAACAGCGCTGAAAAGAACTATAAAGTAACTGAAATCGAATGTTTGGCCGCGGTTTGGGGTGTCAAACGCTTTCGCGCATACCTCGAGATGATGCCATTCTACCTCGAGAGCGACCATCAATCTCTTAAGTGGTTATTTCAGCAAAGGGAACCAACTGGACGTTTAGCCCGTTGGGTATTATCGTTAAGTGATTATAAGTTCACGTTTTTGCACTGCTCAGGATGCAAAAATAAGGTAGCGGATGCACTGAGTCGAGCTCCTGTCGACCCACCTGAAGTCGACGATGAGGATGACAGCCCGGAGGTCGACGAGGCGTGCTACCTTGCCTATTTTGATGATTGTAACGAGTGGCCTGCACTTAATATCATCAAGGAATTGCCAAAAGACATTAATTTGCAGTTTCGAAAGTTATTTAAATCTAAATTTAAAAAAGTGCCTCTCATTGCAGCATCTTCACCGACTAAGAAGAAAAATAAGAAAAAATCTCTTATTCCTCGACCAACTGGTACAAGGAAGGTGATTGGAAATGCGCCGACTTCAGGTGCGCAAATTCCATCTTCTGCTGGCGTGGCTGCTCCTCCAACGAGGGCACCGCCGGTTACAATCCCTCCGGCTGCACCAGCCCCAGTTGTGCAACCAACTGCAACACCAAATGCATCAGTTCCAGTTGCGCAACCAACCTCACAAGTAAAAACTCCTAATTCATCACCAGTTCGTGTTTCAGTGCCTTTGCGAACTCGTCGACAGCGCTCTTTAATCCCAATTCTGATAAAGAAACGAGGAAGACCACGTAAAATTAATATTGTGCCAATTTTATCTCCTCGTGCTAAACGGGCAATAGCCACACGAACTCGAGCTAGATTAAAGGATCCATCTTTGATTCCTAAAACACCACCATGGCTACCACCCAGGTATGCGGGA
This sequence comes from Strigamia acuminata, assembly GCA_949358305.1. Taxonomy (NCBI): domain Eukaryota; kingdom Metazoa; phylum Arthropoda; class Chilopoda; order Geophilomorpha; family Linotaeniidae; genus Strigamia; species Strigamia acuminata. The sequence continues at coordinate 24,008,793 of OX442314.1, read as the reverse complement.
ACTATTAAAAAGTGGACATTTCCAAAGTTATTGAAATCACAGCAAGTAGGAAGGTTGAAGGCAGTGCGACGTAAATCCGCTATTCCTTCCCATGTGGTGAAACCTAAACCTAAATCAGTTTTAATTCCACCACCTTTACCTATTCCTACCCCTCCTGCAACTCCAATATCCACTCCTATTCCTAGTTCCATTCCTCCTTCGGCAATTATTCCAACCAGAATTCCTGCGCCAATAAATCCATCTAGTTTTAGACAAAAGACTGCTTCGGCGCCATCACAATTGCCAACACCTGGAACTTTGGTGGATAAAATACGACGAAATTTCCGTCGAATCACTGGAGTTCCTGCACCAATTATTCAATCTGATAGCCATCGAAGGCCTATTCCAAAACCTTCTCCTGAAATTCCAAATTTACCAACTCCTTCCCCAACTCCTTCAATTCCTATCACTGATTTTCCTGTTATTTCTCCGCGTCAACCTTCTGAGCCGGTAATGTATGATGATGCGGCGGGACCATCAGGACAGCAAAGGCCCGAAGGATATACTTCAGACCCGGATTCTGATTCCACCTCGTCTGAGGACAGTTTTGGACCCATTCGTGATATGTCGCCACCGACAAGGAGTTATTATGCGCCTCCAACATCAGCGCGAAGAACTCCATCGAGATTGCGTCCGCGACGGGAAAGGACAGTAATTGAAGATTTGAGGACTGAAGCAGAGAAGCAAGCCGAATTGGAGCACGATCCACCAATTGAACATCCTCCGTTCGAACTGTTGCCTACTGCTGCTGAAATCATTGCTGCGCAAAGACAGGACCCCTGGTCGCGTGAGTTGATATTTTATTTAACTGCCCAAATGTTACCACTTGATCCGGATGAGGCTGCGAAAATTGTGGCTGACGCGCAAGATTTCGGCATGTATAAAGAGATGTTATGTCGCTTCCCTCCTGTCCATATTAATGAAATCAGAAAGAGGCGCCAAATATATCTCCCATTTGAACTTAGAGAAAGATATTTCCGCGCAATGCACTATCCACCCGTAGTTGGGCATATGGGGCAAGAACGAACACTCCATCGCATTAAATCGCGCGTATTTTGGCCAAAAATGCGCGAAGATATTCGAATATGGATACAGGTTTGCGAAGCGTGTCAAAGAGCTAAACCCCTTAACAGGCTCCCATATGGAAAAATGATAATGTCCAGATCGCGTCATCTTTTCTCTGCTATCTACATCGACTATTACGGCAAGAAACCTCGATCCACAGAGGGACATTGCTATGCCTTTGTGATGGTCGACTCTGCTAGCCGATGGTTAGACGTACGTCTAACCGAAAACTCAAATATAGCCACTACGGTGAAACAAATTCAGAAATTCTGCAAAAGATGGGGTTTTCCCAAGATAATTATTAGCGATAATGCGCCTGCTTTTCGCTCACCAGAGTTTCGTAGCCAAATTCAGCAACTTGGCGCAATAAATAGATATACCGCCGCATATCACCCGCAAGGTAATATTGCGGAAAGGCTTAACCAATCATTAAAGAACTGTATATTAGCATATATTGATGATGACCATACTAGATGGGATGTCAACATTGGCTATTTCGTGCTCGCGATTAATTCAGCGTATCAAATTTCTTTAAAGTATTCACCCTTTAAAATGGTAACAGGCCAGGAAGCTCGATTTCCGGGCGACCTGGATAGCGACACGGATGACGGAGAACCGTTACCGCCCGTGGAAGCTGAGAATTTGCACGAACACATGCGTAGAATGCGAGAAAGCGCGATTAACAACTTGCGCGAGTCCCAAATTCGACACAAAAAATGGTTCGATTTAAAACGGCGCCCCCATGACTTCCGTCCTGGCGACTGGGTAACTTTGCGCAATCGGCAACCTTCATCTGCCGATAAGCAATTCGCAGCAGGTTTACGCCAGCGTACTGAAGGTGTATATATTATACATAGATTGGTGGGCCCCAATACAGTAATCCTAATGGATGAAAACGGCCAAAAAACCCAGCCTTATAATGTCGTGGAATTGCGACATTGGTTTTTTGCCGAGGCCAACTTTTTAACTTTAAAAGACGTTGAAATTATTGATAAACATGTTGAAGTTTTTGCTGTCAACACTTTGGATATTTTTTCTGCCTATTTTCTTTCATTTAAGTAATTTTCTTTGATTTTCTAAAAAAAAAAAAAAAAAAAAAAAAAAAAAAAAAAAAAAAAAAAAAAAACCCGGTGTAATCCGGTGTAAATCTATCTTTACTACCTATTTTGTTTAAAAACTATTTTTCCTTTCATTCTAAATTTATTCATCTTAATTTTTATGTTTTATGTTATTTTATATTTCCTTCATATTTTATATTTAATGTTTTGTGTTATGTGTTTCATGTTTACATTCACTCGCGACTGGAAAATAACTAAGTCCATTTCAATCAGGGACTATGTCCGTCACCAGAGTGCGCGACGCCAATTAATCTCTAACAATAGCACGTGGCTATTTCCACAATTCATTTAAATTATTCAATTAATATAATTTATGCGCACTTTATTTAAATTAATATTCTGTGTTCTGAATTATTACTTGTTTATCTCACCATCCTTATTTAATCACTTTAAAACAAGAGTTTTGAGCGAAGACAACCTTCGTTAACTTCCGAATTCCAACACTGAATGTCGCCCTTCAATTGCAATTAGTTAGTGTTTAACCTCGAACCCGACTTTATTACATGTGCGAGTTTTCAATCGTTCATCGAAGCTTCTCGAAGCAAAGTTTTACGACTCGTTACATTCCTGGGAATATTCTTTAGTCCTCGTTGTTTGTTTCGTTCTGTGCGCGTTCGTGTTGTTGCGCTTGATAATTGTGAGTATCGTTTGCCAAACGTATTAGTTGTTTTGTATATTTATATAAGCATTACCTCCACCAAACTTAGGCGCATTATATTATTCAACGAATATCGAAACCAACATGGCGTGTTGTAATGAAGACTTCCCGGGAAGGAAATACCCTAAAAACTATCGAACACCGCCTTTACATGCGGCGGGTCCACCGAAGTTTCCACACAACCATCCCGACGATCCACTCGATGCTGGATTCCCTAACTACGAGATATGTCCGGTATGCTCTGGTTACGGTAAAGAGATTGACCCGCCGAGGCCCGAATGCAAGTGCCGGGCGTGTGATGGTCGAGGGGACTTACGGCGCAATTTACACATCGTTTGGATGCGCCAAATCTACGGTTGGGTGTTGCGAAGATATGAACAAGACCATGTGATTATCGTAAGTGTGACATATCCACCATTCCGCCCACTGAACGGTAGTCCGGTGTCAATACAGAGGTTCCGGACGATCCACTTCTGGTATTGGCACCGGGCGCAACGAGTTGCGCACACAAATCGTATTACACCGCGACAATGGATCTATCCGATGGCGGAGGTGGTGCAACTTTTGTATATTCAAGTGCCAAATTTACTTCAAGATGAGGTGGAAGGACTGGCTCCCATGTTGAAAGAACAACATCTTGTTGATCAGATGCAATCCGCAACAATTCGCTATTTTCACCCATTTCCAGGGGATGCCTCGATGATGAGTGAGCAAGTGGAACTGGTTGCAGAGACTCAGGGCGCAATGGATACCATAGACACTAATGACCAGTCAGTATTACCCTATTTTACAGGAAATCGTCCTCCATGTTCAATCAACAGACGAGAGGATCGTACGGAGAAACTTACGCAGAAAGTGCTGGGTAAGATTGAGGACACAAAAATGCCTTTGCGCCGTGACGAAACTCGGGACACCAATACGACTAGATATCGTCCACAGCCATCCGAGGAAACCCTTGCACAAGCAACAGTGCAACTGGCCAGTTTATCCATTGACAATAACGGGGATGATGAGGACGACGATGATTCCATGTTCACAAGTGTGTCTACCCATATTGTTTCAATTCCAGTTACAAAAAACGAGAACTCAGATCCGCCCTGTGATTTGCGCTATTATTCTGGCCGTTCTACGTTGGGAAATGTGACTGAACAAGAAATGGCGGAATTAACTCGTATACATAACGAAGAAATCGCCCAGTGTCGTACCAGCACTCCACCAGTTCGGGACAACGAATCGAGTTTCAGTGTAACCCCGTCCATCTGTGGAGTGGCCCATGAGATTTTTGCAGAAACACCGGCTGCGCAGGTCCAAGATGTCCGAAAGTTGGAGCGGAAAATGGCCGATCCACGGTTGTCCAATGTTCCGTCCACGCAGCAACCCCGCGGACCACCACTCAGTGCACGACTTCCTCCAGCGATGCGGGAACGATTTGCGCAATCGCCACAGAACGCGAATTTATCCGCGACATCTTTAAAACCAACTTCTAATAATAATAATCTCAATTCTAACACAGGTGCCCGACCGAAGCTTTTAGCAAAGAAAAATATTCTCGTGACAACTGCGAGTGCTACTTCCACCACGGTAACGACGGCTAGGGCAACAGAGGCCCCCTCGTGTTCAACGACGAAGATTTCGAACATTCCAGTGTCGACGCCTGGACCCATCACCTATGCGCAGTTACCATCGCGCAATGTTTCCACGACTACAAAGGCCGCTTCCACACCAAGTACGATTTCGGTCTCCTCTAGCCAGACTTCGACGCCGCCCCTTCGAGTGGCTCCTACCGAAGCCAGCGCGACTGTTGCCTCTGCTGGGGCACAGGCTCTTGGAGATATTGCCTCTCATTGCGATCTGGCAGTTGACCGATACGGCGTAACAACGAAACCAGTAAATTCTCTGGAACTAATTCCCGATTTATTAGATGAGTTCGAGGTCGAGATTTGTGTAAAGGGGCCAGAAGTGTCTAAGACCCGATTTCATATGGAACGTAAAGGGTGGATTGCGCTTTTAGAACATATGATGGACAAAGATTTTGAGATACTTCGTGTGGATTTCCGCAACATTCATGGTCAGATGAAGACTCGTATTCGCGATATGGCTGCTCAAGTATTGAGGCGGATGTCGGAGTGCGATATCTACGATCATGATGGCGTTCTGGAGCAGTTAATTTGGATCATGCATGAGGAGATCTCGCGCATGATCTATCACATTTGGCGCCGTCGTGACTACGAGCGAATGACCACTGAGCAACGTCAACGGGAGTACGAGCAGAAACATGCGGCGGAAAAAGCACGCGTTGCCGAGATCCATCGTGTTGAGGAGGAAAAGAAAGCGATCCAGGAAGCTAAGGAAGCGGAAGAAAAGCGATGCGCTGAGGAAACTCGTTTAAACGAATTGCGAGAGATGCTTCAAACTTCAGCTCACCATCACGAATTTGCGCCATCCATTCCACCAGGTCCGGGTTTCTCGGGTTGGGACGATGCCCCACCCACAATTACTTTGGAACTTTTGCCTAGCTTGATGTCTCCAGCGGCCATTATCTGCAACTTCGCTAACGGTCGAGGTGAGTGCCTTCAATTTGGAATGTCAACACAAGCGCAACGACAACTTTTCCGTTCCCTCGCCGTTGCTGATTTGCGCATGTCTTTGGCCGAGGCAAATCCGTTATTAAATTTATTGTATCGACGATATGGAGAGTTATTTCTCGACCATTGTCGGAACGAGATTAACCGACGAGGTGCAGTTAACTTTCACGATGCGCAGCGCATAGTGGTGGAAATTGCGCTTAATATGATTAAGTATTTCCGAATTCCTCGTCATCGCGAAATCTTGGAAAAGGATTTCGAACAACAATCCTAAACGTGACTTTGTGTGCGCAGGTTTTTTGCAAATTGAAGTCGGGAGATCACATCAATGGGCGCTTCGTAAAATTCCTCCGCTTCGGCGTTGAGTTGAAGGACTTGATACGAGGATCCTGGTGATTTGCGAAGACTTTGTGCGCACTTCAACCTACTATTCATCATTATTTTGTGTTTTCATCATCATTTAACCCGAATTGTGTCCAAAAATGCACCGCCAGATCGTGGATCTCTGGTAAATGCCCTAGTAAAATATCTCCGCATTTGTGCGTTGAGTTTGGGCCGGCCTGCATTCCAATATCTACATGGTATCCACAAAACTTCATCATCTTTAAATCTTCACTCTTTCTCCGTTCCGCCATGCGATTCCATTGATGAGGCGCTCCGTAAAACATCTCTCGAGTTGGAGGACTTAATGGAAGGAGCTTGGGCAGCGGTAATGTGTCGATTTGAAGAACAAATAATTATTATTAGTGTTTCATCATAAGTGTTATTATTTTTGCGCAAGTTTTCTACTGTGATAATCCTCACTGATAATTTATATTTTTGTTTAATTATTTTTACGTTTTTAGTGCTTTAGAATCGGACAATTGGATTTTTAGTGCTACCATTATATTTTGTTTAAGCGCAATTATGATTTTTGATAATTTTTCTAGTTATATTATTGATATATCTATTTTATTTTAATTATTTTGATATCTTTTTGTGCCATAATCATTCCAGAATTATCTTTATTTAATTATGATAATTTCTTCCGAAGTTTAGGAATTTAATTTCATTTCAGTTAAATTTTATTTTTAGCGCAATTATTCTGGAATGATTCAAGTTAGTATTCAATGTTTAAATTTATGTAAATGTTTTTTCATAAGTATTTAATCAAGTTTATTGTGATATTTAACTAATTTTTCATGATTACTTTAATTCTGTGATATTTTAAATCAACGTGGTTAATTCCGTGGCAATACGAGTTGTATTGTGCGCGCAGGTATTTGTTATGTTTCTAATATTATATTTTTGTTTTCCATTTCATTCATAGAATTAATAACCTAATTATCCTTGCGCAAAGTTTCGCGCATCCATTTAAAAAGTTCCTATTAATCTGAAATCATACTTACCTTATGCAGATTGCATAATTATGTACCTTACCTTTATTTTGTGTTTGTTTTGCGCAATTACGCGCATCCTACCATAACATAAATACCCAATTTGATATTAATAAATCCCATCACGATTCCTGATAATTCTCATGTGTCGGCTCTTTATTTTTGTTTAATTTAAAATTGTTTATTCGATGATTTTTATCCAAGAAGCAGAAGTTTGTTTATACAAAAAAGTAAAAGTGTTTAAAATTTTTATTTCATAAATTGTTTGGGTAAAGTGTATAGACTCCCGTCCGTCCTAGGTATCGTCGGCCCCTTTAGGTTTAGTGTTCGCCCTCCTTGTGTCGTCCCTGTTTCGTTTTGTGATTTCGAGTAGAATGATTTAAATTTTACCATTGTGACTTTACAAAAGAAAATTGATTCAAATTTATTTTTCAAAAGCCATGATGATTTATTAATTTTTTGCCTTTAATAATTTAATTAATCTTTCATATTTAATCTAGTATTGTTTAACTTTAGTTTATTATTTTGACAAGGTTGTTAAGTTTTTGCACCACGTGCATTATTTTAGACAGAGTTGTTAAGTCTTTGCGCAGACGCGCACTATTTTTGTTTAATTTATTTAACTTATTTTTTGTTTATTTTTTGAAAATTTGTATAATTTTTGCGCATAGCGCATTATTATTGTATGACTTTCCTTGTCTCTTATCCTTTTATTCCCTTCGATAAATCTCGAATAATAAAAGCCTAAGGGGGGAGGGATGTCACGGGCAGGTTACCCACCCTTCTTTTTTATTCATTTCTAACTTAGACTAACCCAATCTTAAGTTTTCTTATTTTTTCCCAATCTTTCTTTTCATCTAACATCGATGAATCATCTCTAAATATATGCGCAGCTTCATTGCGCGCATCTTATTATTTCCAACAATTAACCTTATTTTATACCTTCCACCCCCTCACCCACTCCAATCGACCTGGTCACATGACTCATGTTTACCTGGTCGCTACTTTTATCTATAATACACACTTCTCATATCTCTTTCAACGAGTTAACACCTCTTAGATTGAATTGAGTTTGTCAATCTTTATTTTGCGCTTTAACACGCGCCCCTTCTAATTTAACACTTAATAGCGCCTCTTTTTGCCCACCTTTTATCCCTTCGCATGCCTGTGACATCCTACGCCCACCCGCATACGAATATCACTGCGCATACTCATTCTTTTTAAACGTAAAGACCCACAACGTGAGATTGAGCCCGTCGAATATAAATAATGTGTGTTACAGCGAGTTAGGTTTATTCACCGTCCGATATCCGCATATGACGATGGCACAAACAGAGTAAATCTACGAACTTTGCCCGCTGATTTGCGCTAACATCACTTTGCGCGTAAATTCAGATCAAATCAATTAAACATCTAAGTTGATTCGTAACAAGAACTTTTTTCTTTTATATACCGTACATATATATATATATATTTTTTATATTTTTTATTTTTACTTAAAATTTGAAATTCCAGAATACCAAACTCCTTTTTAGAAGCATTAACGCCAAAGTGGCGCCACTACTTTAGTACATAATTCATTTTTACTTGACTTACACCCACCCACATGTACACTTACTTTAGCATCAATACACTCTTCAAACCGAGCCTGCATTAAAAGTGCAAGTTTTTTTTATTATACAAAACAAGATAAAAACCAGTGAGCGATATGAAAACTGAGATTCGAAATGAAAATCAGGTTTAAACTTTAAACCTCCCAATAGTCTATATTTAGTGTTTTTTGAAAATCGATGCTGCAGGAAAGCAAATATTTTAATTCCATTTGTTTCACCAGCAATTTAATTGATGTCAATTTCACTCGTGCTATTAATTCTAGTGTTTGTTTTGGTTGCCGAGATCAGGCGCCACGATTGTGGTTTAATTCATCACATCCTTTCAGGTAAAATTGATAAAAGTGTTTTCCTTTATCGATTTTGATTGTAACGTGGGTAAAGTTTAAGCACACTTGGGATTAAGTCGTAAGTGCTTGCCCTTTAATGAAATTCACCTTTTGGCTTGGAATTAATTTCCCAGCAAGGATATTACCGTGATACAAATGTTGTAAAGCCAAAAGGAACGTGTTTTGGCTTTAAATTTTTTTATTTTACAAATCAAAACCATTGCGAGAAAAAGTCATGTAGTAATGCACTATTTTCTTTTAATATATCTTTCTTAGAAAACCTATAAATCACTCACGCTGCAACTTGCTCCATCCATAGACCATCAGTCCAAAGCAATGCTCAGTATATTGAAAAGGTGAAGGCAGGTGCACAAAACCGTAAAATGCTTATTTGATTTTCTATAGTTGGATGTAAAATTTGAAAGACGAATTATGGCTATTGTTTTTTTTGTTTTCTTCTTCCAGATATTCTTGGCATCAGTTCTCCATCGTTACCAGCCAAATTGCCGGACATACGAATTTTATTGAAGCTGTGCGCGATAACTTACAAACTCCGGATTTCCGGTATGAAATTCTTGTTGATATTATGGTCTGAAAGGAAATCATAGCGAGGAAAAATCAATACACAAGTTTCAGTTCTATCAATATAGCATGTCACATGTTGTGCAAAGTCGGTCGTTTCACTTAGTTTTGGCTGCCAGATGCAATGACGAAGGAATAATAACGCGATTTTACCTGACGTCTGTTTTTTATTATGTCCAGGAGGAGTGATCACGTTTCTAACTCGGTTCGTTTGGTCTTTGGACCGTCCAATTCCACGCTATCCCCTTGGACAAATAGATGTGGTACTTCGTCTGGCTAATAATATCATCTGGCTGGTCGCAAAGCGCTGTTTACGGCGTGCCGATTGGGATACCAATTGTGCATGCCTCTCTTCACTCGCGTCTTCGCACAACCACAAGTTTTACAATCGACCATCTATTTTTCTCTGACTTTCTCTCTCCATCTCTCTTTCTTCTACTTGTATGTCCCCGCTGACCTCTTTCCCATCATCCGCTTGCCACATGCCTTCAGTGACCACATCCGACCCCTGGACATCACACGACTGTATCTCAGCATTCTTGGGTCACACAAAGTTCACCATGTGATTCCTGTAAAACCAAAATGAATGGGAAGATTATAAATCGTTAAAGTGGTGTTCATTTGTAAATATTTAACTGCATTTTCAATGTTTTCTTATGCATTGATCACACAACTATGCATATCTATTCAACCATAATGTTATGCTTATGCTTAACGTATTGGCTAAAAGTTTAATGAAACGTGCATAAAAATTTGGGATTGGATGGTCGGGAATTCACACATGGTTCAAAAATATATTGCAATAGGATCATCGAGTTTACTAGTTAATTTAGGCCAATAATAAAACGCCTCCCAAAAACTCTGATTTCCTCCGCAAAATAAAATGAAATACCCTCCACTTTTGGGACCCTCCAAAAATATCCACTTCACCCCCTTTTAAACTAGATTCCCTCCCCATTTTCCTAAACTCCCAAAACAAGGTATTTAAGCCTCGATACGCCGCACGTACGTACCGGTTCTGTGGTTGGCACGTGGGCCATTGCGTAGGATCTCCCTGCACTAATAACGGATCAGAGGCTACAAACAATGTCATCAAGTCGCACCACACATTCCGTAATCGACAGCCCATGCACCGTTTTATCCCTATTTTAAAAGAAATGGTCCTCAATTGGTCCAGTGAGCGAAAACCCGATTGTGTAAACGCCAAACTGTTTGCCTGCACCCTACGCTTACTCTAAAACAGATCACGGAGGCTTATAACTGGAAGCGGTCGATGCCAGTAATTAAAATCAGGATAGAAGAAGACACTAAGCGGTATTTCGTTGTTCCTGCTATGAAAAAGACATTGCGTGAAAATGACATCGACAAGTGGTGAGAAGCTATACTCTGTTTTGCTTGAAGCGAAAAATGTTCCTCTAGGAGAAAAAAGGAAACGTGGCAGGCCGTCTAAGGCTAAAAAGGCACTTGTAGTGCAATAACTGCCACGTATTATGCTTATTTTGGGGGGTAATTGAGTGATTTTTGTTATTTCTGTTTTCAGTTTTTAGGGGGTCCAAAAATGTTTTTTGGGGACTGAGTAGATTTTCCTTCTTAGTTTTATTTGGGGGGCCAAACAAATATTTTTCCGGGGGAAACCCGTTATTTCAGGGGGGTCGTTAATTGCAATCCGTTAATTTAGGGACTGCATTGCATCATTCTGACTGCTATTGAATGAAGAAAACTAATGATGTTATAAGAGGGGCTTTGGCTGAAAGCGTGGTTGCACCGCATTAATCAACTTCTTGTTTTTCTTGGCTGAACTCACTGACCACTGAAGAGCTATCGATGTCAGTTCTTGACTTAATTTATTGTTTTCAATCTTCCCAACAGGTTTGTCTTATTAAGTACAATTTCTCTGGATACGAACAATTTGGAGACGATGCAAACACAGTTGTCTAAGCTGCGCAACACCGACACACGAATTATTTTGCTGTACGCCACAAGAGATGAAGCAATCGACATTGTGAGTGCGGCTAGAGGCCTTGGCCTTATGGAACGAGATTACGTGTGGATCGCGACGCAATCAATTATAGGAAACACACCTGAAACGCCACCAGCTAATTTCCCATCAGGGATGCTGGGTAAGATCGATAACCAGGGCTTAATTTTCCTTGTTCTGCATCCCAATGTTTATATTATAATATTAAAACTACACTTCGGACGGTTTGATGTTTCTAACGCTTCACATGAGAAAATGTGGAAAGTCGATACGTTTCTTCGGACTAAGCAACGATAAAGCAGTGCTGGTGTAAGTCTCGCTGGGGACGTCCAAATGGATCACCGAGGGAGAAGGAAAGCCAAACTTGAGTCAACTTTTCTAAGAAACTGTCAAGATAAACGAGGGCGAGTTCTCGTGCATTTAGTTTACCCTCGATTTGAGAATTCACCATTTGGAACATTGCAGATTATTGATTTCTGTTGCAAACATTGTTTTACACCTAAACCTATAATTATAAAATTTAAAAAATAATTTTTTTTAACAGTAAAAACAATAATAAAATTTTATATCTAAAGACAATTTCAAAAATTGTTTTTTTTTTTTTTTTTTTTTTTTTTTTTTTTAAATTAGGAGTTCATTTTGATACGGGAGAAGACGGTTTGCAGAACCAAATCGAAAAAGGTGTTAAAGTTTTTGGCCACGGTTTGGAACTTTACGTGAATAATCCTCATTTGACGAAAAATGTGAGCGTTCAACCCAATCTGTCTTGCAGCGGAAAGGGAGCTTCACAATGGCTATCTGGCGAAGTGTTTTATAAGTAAACGCAAATGATGTGCAAATTAATTGCTCTGTCACTGACACTGTTGTTATTAATGAACATTTCTGTTTTGTACTTGTGGTTCGATTAATGGCTTTTATTTATGCCTGCAGCTTCCTACGCAATGTGAGCGTTAGTGTCGGTGGCAGCAAGCCCAATTTAGAATTCAACGTTGATGGAACCATTAAATACGCCGAGTTGGAAGTGATGAATCTTAACTTACATCACCGCTGGGAAAAGGTACGTTTGTTTGTTTTTAATTGTGATCTATTTCTTTTCTTTTCATAAAGTGTAGACCCGAATATTTTGCATTTTTTGGTGGTTAATTTAGTTTTACTGCCACGCTATTTGTATCGAGATCAGACAGATTTCATTCATTCTCCCACGAAATTACTTCCGTTTTAAATGCGAAAACTATCAAAAAGTAATTTCGACATTCATCAAATTGCGAATCTGTTGTCGACACAAGTGACTTCACATATCCGAATGTACAGCAAGGAAATGAAACTTAAAGAGGACAGTTGTGACCTTTACCGAGAAAGAAAGTGAAGGATGAAATGAGAGTGAAGGATGAAAGGCTAAAAATAGCACTAGTTGTTGACGTTCAAAACTGAATCCTCACTGAAAAGAAAAGAGGTTATTTAAGTTTAATAACCAACTCCAAAAATCTGTAAAATATACCGTTTGGTCCAGTTTTTTCTGCTCTTTCCAACCGTGTAAAGAGATTGGGAATCGGAGTAGCCGTTGAGGCGCTACGAACATCGTGACCTCAATGTGTGGGTTCAGTTTTTTGAACACGACTGTACATGTTTTACTCAGGCTTCAAAGCAGTAATTCTTTCAGCTATACAAATAAAAAAAATTTTTAGAACAATGTTTTATCTATTTATGGTAGGTGTGTGCTGATATCTGCATGGAAAACATGATAAATAGTACTTCGTAATTTATGTGTTTTTGTATGGGGGTTGCTTCACTGCGCAGCTCCAATTCAATGGCAACTTTTTCTTCTAATGGCTTCTTAATGACTGCTAAAAACAAAGAAAACAGCAGCCGCATTCAAAAAGTCGTGTTTTAAGTGTTTTAGATGTTTGTGATTGTGTTTTTGTATTTTTTAACATGATAAAACCAAAACACAAACACCTAAGACAACTTTTTGATTCAATTTGTAAGATTTTCCTACGTTCATTGGTCAAAAGGCAAGGTCAGATGTCAGTAATTGAGATGACCTCGTTATGTTTGTTATGCAGATGCGAATCAAATTAGAAATTTCCATTTGGTTTAGTAAATATTTTGGTGAAACTTTTTGAAATAATTATTCCGTAAATTAAAACCTCTTTGAATTAGATCACTTCAGCTTTATGTGAACATTTGTCGCAACCATACATCACGCATGTCATAAAGAGCGACCTTTTGTCTCCTTTAAATTGTCCAAATTTATTTCCCGTCTAGTAAAACTGACAAACCCAAGGTGGAAAAATGACCTCCACGTGGATTGAAATTTTATTTTCGAAGAACAAAGATTTGAGTGCACCAACATAAGGCGCAGTGATGTTTTACAAAACCATAAATATGTCTTTTCTTCCTTTTTTGTTTTTAGATTGGCACTTGGGCAAAAGATGGACTGGACATCAAAGACATCGTTTGGCCAGGAAACTCGCACGTGCCTCCACCAGGTGTTCCCGAGAAATTTCATTTGAAAGTGATGTTCTTAGAGGAACCACCTTTCATCCATCTGTCACCTCCCGATCCTGTGAATGGCCAATGTGTCAATCGGGGCGTTCCGTGTCGTGTTGCTTCGGAAGCCGACATGGCCAAGTAGGCTTAATATAGAAATAGTTTCGCAAGTTTCGCAAAGATTTTCCAAAACACAATTTTTTTTTTCAGGGTTAACAAGTCGATGGCATCTCGGAACGAATCTTATTTTCAGTGCTGTTCTGGTTTCTGCATCGATCTTTTACAGAAATTCGCCACCGATTTGGGATTCACTTACGAATTGTCACGGGTGGAAGATGGAGTGTGGGGAACTGAGACGGTAAGATATAGAAATGGCACGTGTTCATTCATTCACATGAATTGTAGAGTGCGAGAACATAATCCGTTTAAAGAATGTTAGTTTTATCGATTCGTATGCGGCGCATGTTGCCAGCCCACAAAAGAAGCTTAAAAAAACGGTTTTTAACGCATCTTAAATTCAAATAGTTCTCCTTCTTACGTTTCAAAACGATTAAGTATACATTTTTTCTAAGTCGAAAGTTTTAAAGACTGTGTCGGGTCGTATTTATTTCAATTTATGCCACAATATGAGCATTCAACATTGTACACTAAATTTGACGGATGGCACCGTCACCTCAATGAGGACAATTTGTTGTCGACATCTTAACCTAAAGTTTTACAATAAACTACTGCACTTAAAGCCAACTACGGCAATTTTCTATACTTGTAGTGTTTTTAAGGGCGTCGTAATTGTCTTGTCAGAATTTAACGGACGAGCGAATCTACGAGTATAATGATGGTACTTCGTTGGTTATTGTATATAATTCACTTTGCAGCGGTGTTTCATCTGCAGAAACACAAATTAAGCTTAGTAAACTCAAACTACTGACATGCAACTTCAATCGGATTGCTTTATTGTATAGAACAACTGCCGCTCTTGTACTGCACTTTGCAATCTTTATTAATAAAAACCGCTAAACTGACACAACGAATTAAATCGCTCTTCAAAACACCGTATCTTGGACAATATTTATACCGAAACATTGCAATAACACGTACCTCCAATAAATGTATTTTTCAGAGCAGCGTTACATGAAAAACATATTTTTTCAAAAAACTGTTGAACAAACATCAACAAAGGAGGACATGCCACTAAAAGTGAAATTATCATTTTTCAAGAAAATTTTATTTCTATTTTTTCGTCTCACTTTTAGTGGCATGTCGATGCCCTTAAAACCACGGCTTAAGGGCCGTCTGGTCAAAATCGCTGTTTAGTGGCACGTCATTCCGCTAAAAGCGCGTCAATCCGATAAGCAATAAGTCAAATTGACACAACCGGGTCAATTATTGACCTATGGCGGAAACCACAAGGAATTCCTAAACATCAAACACATCAACTTATCGATTCAATATGCACTGACAAGTGAATGCATTGAATTGTGGTTGTTTTGGTGCGAATTTATTCTGCTGATTTGTTGGTAAAAGCAAAAGTGCATACTCAAACTGTAAAAATTTGGTTTATAAACTCTCGCCACGATAATACATACATGTCACATTTACATGACAGAAGAATTGACTGTTCCATTTGTCATCGAGTGGCGCCCAAATCCTGCTCTTAAAATAGTCGTAAATGCGAAATAGAACACGACTGTAGCGAGGCAGAGCGATCGAGTGAACAGATGGGCAGCGCCGCAAACCACTAGCTATGGCCGTCTGTGCAGCTTCTAGAATTTCTGCTTGTTTATTTACTTGCGTTATTTTATTAGGTATTCTTGTCTTGCTACTGCTGAAATGTGGGAGCAATCTGACAACACAGTTTTTTCTTGTACCTAGTAAAAAGAGGTGACGCCAAGCATTTTTCTATTGCTTTTTTGGAAGAAAAAAACAAAACAAAACACAAAAATTTTCCTTTTATAAATTTTCAAACGTCATGTGAAGTTTATTTTTGATTTATCACTTTGATTTATCAATTGGCAGCTTTCGAGAGAATTAAAAGGCGCTCGCTGCAGGTTTAGTTGAAGTGGCGTAGAAAATTCGATCATTGATTTTCGATTGGGCACTTAAAAAAATCAATTAAAACCGCTAAAGTGTAAAGTTTGTATCAAAATGTAATCAATTATTTTTTTTTTATTCGTGTCGGCTTGTTTTGCTGCTGTTTTTGAAGTGGAATTTCTCATATTAGACTCCATTAGAGCGACTATCAATTAAAAATACAACTTTAGCAGTTGGTTTGTCAGATTGCGTTTCCTTCAGTTTGACGTATGTCACATCACTTAAATAGGAAAAAAAACGGTTTTATTTTCTCTTTAAATTTCCACTAGGCGTGGCTTTAGTGCACAGCATAATAATGGGACGTTGGCAGAATGCAGATATTGACATTTCAAGTTTTTTGAAAGGCTTTTTAAAAGTATCGGGTTGTCTGGTTTACTGCAAATAATGATAAAAATAAAAAGCGAGTTGAAATACAATGCAAACAAACTCGTTTTCTAGGCCTCAAGGAAGAAATTGGAAAAATATGTTTTTGTTTGAAAAATAGAAGCGTTTGGAGTCGAAATGGAATTTATTTTTTGTTTTAATTTATTTTATGCGCAGAACGGGGTTTGGAATGGACTAATTGCTGCCCTCATCAATCGCAAGACGGAGGTGGTGTTTACTGCACTCAACATTAACTCGTATCGAGAAGCCGTCATTGATTTTACAGTGCCCTTTATGGAAACCGGAATAAGTTTGTATATCATGTACTTTGAATGGTGTTTTACGACATACTTTATCACCAAATAAAAAAATAGTTGTAGCTGTGATGGGAAAAACTTTGGAAGGAAATATTAAAGAGGTTAGCTTCACCCCGCTACAACGACTTCAGTGTAGCGCGGAGAAGCGACCTCTTTAATATTCTCTCACCATGTCTTTCCCGTCGCACAGTAGGCGGATTCGCATTCATAAAGTAATTTAAACTAAACAGCATTGTAAACAATATATTTATACTGCTTGTCTCGATCTAACTTCGAAAATAGCGATCAAATTTGTCTAACTTTATCATTATAATGTATTTGGCCGAATACAGAATATTAGATTTTTTGACCGAATATGCCGAATAACCGAATGTAAACCGAATATTCCGTGCAACCCTACAATTTAGTCTGCTTTCAGTTGCAGTGGGCTTGCGCACGACATTTAAACAACAAAAATCTGTTTAATTGCAAGTTAAACATTATTTTATGAATGCGTCTAGTATCACTGTTGAGAAATGTCATTTTAAAAAAAAAAATTTTTTTTAAGTAATTTTTTTATTTTTTATTGAGATGTTTTTTTGTTTTATTTTAGGTGTTGTTGTGGCTAAAAGAACTGGCATTGTGTCTCCTAAAGCCTTTCTTGGTAAAAAACATTTTTATTTAGTAAAAGATAATAAGCTTTCCCATTGGAATGAGTTTTTTTTATATGAAAATCGGAGCCAGGGACGTAAACGATGTGCTAAATTCATTTTTGTTGCAGAACCATTTGATACAATGTCGTGGTTGTTGCTTCTCGTCGTGAGTATTCAAGTCGCCACGTTTGCTATTTTCATATTTGAATGGTGCAGCCCTTCAGGCTACAACATGAAGATCCAGCCACCTAGAGGTGATTCCCGTTATTAAATTGTACTTGTCAATGTTAAAAGTTAAATGAATTGATTTGTAGATCATAAATTCTCCCTTTTCCGTACATACTGGATGGTTTGGGCGATTTTATTCGGAGCTGCAGTGAACGTGGATTGTCCTCGTGGTTACACGGCCCGCTTCATGTCCAATATGTGGGCTTTGTTTGCTGTTGTCTTCCTCGCTATATACACAGCTAACTTGGCTGCCTTTATGATTACCAGAGAAGAGTTTTATGAATTATCAGGCATTAGCGATAAATTGGTATTTTTTTTAAACATTTATTTCAATAAAAAATAAAATATTTTATTTTCGATTTTTTATTTTTTTTAACAGCTTTTGAACCCATATTCAGTGAAGCCTCCATTTCGATTTGGAACCATTCCCTATTCCAACACGGAAGTGATCATGCAAAAGGGTTTCCCAGAAATGTACAGCTGGATGAAAAAGTTTAATAGACCAACAGTGCAGGAGGGAGTGTCAGATATTAAAAAAGGGTAACTATGGTAACACACTTGGACTGATATATATTTTTTATTAGTTTAGGCAATTCATATTCTATTAAATAATTTTATTGTATTTTTACTTTTGTTGAGTAGTAAACTAGAAGCATTTGTCTACGACGCGACCGTGCTCGATTATTTGGTCAGTCAAGACGACGAATGTAAACTGCTCACTGTTGGTGGTTGGTACTCCATGACGGGATACGGTATTGCCTTTCCAAGAAACAGCAAATACTTAGATTCTTTCAATCGATATATGATGATATACCGAGAAAATGGTAGTAAATTTCCTTCGGAAATGTATAAAATTTTAATTCGAAACACCTTTCAGGCGATCTTGAGCGACTGCAAAGATTCTGGATGGCAGGTGCATGCAATCCATACAAACAAGAGCGGACATCAAGCAAGCCACTCTCTTGGAACCAGTTCATGAGCGCATTCATCCTATTAGCGTGTGGAATTCTTTTGGCATTTCTCCTCCTCGCAATTGAATATATTTATTTTAAGTATTTGCGAAAACATTTGGCAAAAAGGGACACTGGCGGTTGCTGCTCTCTCCTAAGCTTGGTGATATATAATACAAATTATAATAATAATAATAATAAATAATAAAAAATACCGGTTTTTATCGATTTGTCGATGCAGTCCATGGGCAAGTCGTTGACATTCCGCGGCGCCGTGTTCGAAGCTCACGATATTGTAAAGCATCATCGTTGCCATGATCCCATATGCGACTCGCACTTAGTCAAGGTGACTCGAGATCTGGATTTGGCAAGAATCAAAATCAAACATTTAGAAAGGGAGTTAAAACTACGTGGGAATTCTCCTCAAAAGAGGTACAAACTCGATTTAACATCCGCATATCTATTAATGTCTCTAGTAAAAAGGTGTTGGCAAGGCTTAGAGAGATTCTTCAAATGAATTGTGTTTAGATTAGATAGGGTGAAATTAATATCCATGTTTTACAAAATTCTAAACTTAGTTTAATTCAACATTATTTGGTTTGTTTCCTTTGCATCCCTCTGCCCCTTAGCCATCACTGTCAAGAGAAAGGATGTTTATGTTTTCTGTAAGGTATATCATCCCCTTAAAGGTAGGCTTATCAGATTAACTTTGTTTTATAGCAACAGATTTATAAATAAATAAAAATGTTAATCCCTTAGTTGCTTCTAATCGCTTTCATTACACTAATTGGCCCTTAGGATATATTTTTTTAAAGTTTTATAGTTACCAGAGAGTGTAAAGGAAGCAAAAATAGGAGTAGAAACACATTAGGCCTATTTCTGTTTCCTTAGATTAGCTTACCGCTTACTCCATTGTAGTAGAGTTCACAATTAGGTCATTTAAAAGTGTTTTTCGATTTATTTAGTTATTCTTTTTTGCAGATCTCCTTATCATATTGGTCTCGGTTCTAATTATGTTTTCAAGACCAGAGATTGGGAGGAAAACCATGTGATTTCGGTCGAATGTGTGGATTCGCCGACATACTTCGGAAGACAACAGCAACACCATCATCATGGATATCGATGTAGTCCAGTTCCAATTGAAATCACAGAAATCGAAACAGTGCTTTAGCAAACCCATGAATTTAAAACAAGAATGTTTTTTTCGAACAAAACATTGGCTGTTGTCTGCCGTTTAATAATGAGAAATTTTACAAGTGGTGTATGAAGTCGGTGGTTATTACAAAAGCTGTTGTAATATATTCATTAACCAGAAAACACTTAGATTATAACAAAGTGAAGTATCGTCAAAATTTTTTTTCATATATACGGCACAAAGTGATTGTTTTTATTTTTGGTAAATGGTGATAATTTTGGCATGGCTAAAGATGGAATCGGATCCGCCCATAGGAAAGACGTGTTCCTTGAAAGAGAAAAGTGTTTTTATTATATTTGTTCCTCATCTCGATTCTCAATTTTATTTATTCCTCTATATACGTTTAGATTTGTAGTTGAGCACAAAATGAGTCATGGAATAAGAAGAGTAGCAATGGTGTGGTATCCCGCACTAACTTCAAAATTTAATAGGTAACAAATAAATATAAAAATACTACGTTTTTTGTAGTTTAAGTCGCCGACACACGCGCTACCATAGCAACGTCGGAAGTTAAAACGTACAAACATACAACCGGTCATGTCAAGTTAAATAAAAGCTAGTCCGGCCACTTGGCCCCAGTTAGATACAAAAACTGGAAGTGGATAATTAGCTTAACGTCAAGTAAACAATAAATTGTAAAGAGTGTTTTGTGCATTTATGGATTTTTATTCATACAGGCCCCACATTTGTGACTGGTAGTTAAATTTGGATAGTTACGTGTACATAACTATAAACCAACCACAGCATTGCTACTATACATTACTGCATGAAATAATTACCGAGAAAACAAATTTAATCTGTGATTCCTGTTGTAAAACCGTACCATACTCCAGTTTTGTCCATTTTTATTTGATCAACAACGATGACTGTTCATGTAAATATATAATGGCAGCTACTTTTTGCAAACTTCAAATGAACTGTTGGCTTAATTTATTTGAATTACGTGTGACATGTGAATTGAGAAGATTTAATAAAGTATTCCAAAGGGAAAAGAAAAATTCTCAGGTTATTGTAACTATAATGCGATTAAAAGTTGTGATTATGTTGTAATTTGGTACGTAATAGATTAAGATGGTGCCGGTGTCTGAAATAGCCTTAATTTTTAACTATACGGCATTCACTAATGCGACAAAGCATGAAAGATCTGTGTTACGGACATCCATCCATTAAACGCCCGTGTTTTTTCTTCAAAATACAGAATCGGAAGGACAGCTAAATCAATTTTGTTCTGGTCATCAGAACGAGACTACGTTGAAGTGTTTGGGATTTCGCTGTACCCAAATGGGCTATTATATCATTCGTATACTTGTTTTAAATGTGTATAGCTGTAAATATGCTCGGTTTGTTTACTGTATATACGGTAGATATATACAAATATATATAAGAAACAAATTAATTACGTGTGTGGCCATTTTATCGTCAATAAAGTTTTAAAGTGAATACAAACAATGTTTCTTTGTTTTGTTTTTATTAGTTAGGCTGTGAGAATGCGATCGATTTCGGCTCAGACCACGAAAACTGTTTCTTTATTTACATTCTGTACAATGTGTGTGTTTCCTTGGCGACCAAAAATAAATCTATATCGATTTTCTAAGACGATGGTGTTGTCAGAGGGACACGACACTCTTCCAACAAGGTTTTTTTTCCTTCCTAAATAATGTGTCTTTTGTATTTCTTGGTTTTGTATCCAAATAAAGTTACACAATTCGGATGTCAGTGTGTGTTCTTAAAATGTTGGTTATTTGGAAAAAAAACAAATTAAAAAATTAATTATAAGATTGGAAAGTAGACTTTCCTAGCGCAGTTTTTGATCTACTTTCCAATGAATATGGTAAAATTGAACACTTTATTTTCACTTCTAAACCATACAATTACATATTGCTTGACACCAACGCTGGCAAAACGGTACAAAACAGCCATGGAATTGGATGTCAATATTCGAAGTTTAATTATAGGCGCCAATATAGTTCCAAACTCAAGTTCTTAGATTTAACATAAGTGGCAATTTCTTCTGAAACCGACAAATCTATATTCAAACAATGTCGTATTATTAAACGCTCCATAGGATTTCTCATTTCTACTAACTTGATTATCATGCTTTGATTAATTGAGGGGCATGAACAAAATGCCAAACCTTTAACTGCATACAATTCACCTAGTTTTAAAATAAACTTGTCAGTGAGTGTTTGACAATTTCTAATAGATAAATATTCTAAATTCTGAGTTAATAAGACTAACATCTGTGATTCAGTAAAACCATATTCATCCGCATGTATGCCTACTAAACGTAGGTTTCTGAACAAATTTTGCGGAGCTAAATCATGTGCAGCAGTGTCCAAAATAGTGCAAGCATCCAAATGTAATATTTGTAACAATGGGCAATAATAATCAACAAGTTTAAGATCAACTAATTTAAAATGAGAGAGTTGTAAGCTGATCAATCGTTGTGCCCGTGCCAAGACAATATTCAAATCTAAAGTAGTCAATGCTACCGATGCATCCACCTTTAGGCGAGATAAGTTGGGGAAAATGGTGGTCACAGTGATGAAATCTTCAATATTTTTTATACTTGCTTGAAAGCCAGTTGTTTCGATGGAATAAGTGCGCACCTTTTCCTCCGACACGAACTGTTGTTTTAACTGATTAAAAAATATTTCCCACCAATTATGTACAAACCTTCTCAAAAGAGGCAGTTGATTGAAAATAAAAAGACATCCCTGCAACGTGACGCTAGTGTACGAGACATCAAAATGCTCCAATTTTTTGCAATTTCTTAAATGATAAAGCACATCATCCGTAACCTTTTTGCGGTTCATTAACTCTAGATGTCGCAATTGTAGACAATTTTCACCAATTGCAACGATAACTTCTTCAGTGCATTCTTCCGTATAACCTCCAAAAAGAAACCATTGAAGTTGTGGCAATTGCCCCAGTAGTTTGACCATGTATTCAGGTGGTATTTTTACATCAGTCTTACTGGCCAGGTCTAAATGTAAAAGGTTTCCACCAAGTCGTCCTACTCTATCTAATAGAGAAGGATACATGGGCAAATGAAACATATCAGGATGATGAATCGACTTGGTGCCAGGGCGAACAAAAGCCTTTGAAGATATGCGTCTATCTTCCCGGTAAAATTGCGGATCTATACGTTGATACACGCGCGACATAAAGATAGAAGGTAGATTCACTAGTTGTGTTTCTAATCTATCAACATTGGTGCAAACTATTTCAAAACACAATTGTTCCAGTCTCGATGCTGATTTGCTGCGCGGCATCTTGAGAACTGTGGCGATTATTCACCGTGACGTATGTCCTAGACATGATTGAGAGACGAAGGAAATGATGCATTATTTAAAAAGTAACAATAACGTAAGACTAAAAAGCAAGGGAACTTACAGTTGAGCACTAATTCTTCTCGTTGGATTTCACAATTTGGAATCCCGATCCACGTGATGGTTTAACAGCATTCGTCGAGAAAATCCTGTTCGAAATGCGCACGTGAAAACGTCGTTTTGGCGATCGATTCTCCTTCGCGGAACGTGGTAACTGCGTTGATTGATGAATCGCCGTTTTTAATCATTCTTGGCCGCGTGGCCAAAGAAGGAAAAATGTCCGGGAATTACTGGATGCGACTGGATGCGACTCGATGCGACTGGATGCGACTGGATGCGACTCGATGTCTCTATCGTAGCTGCAGAAGTGTTGCAAAATCTTGTGGCCCACTTTCATTTCCGGTCTAGAATATCTTTCTTGTCCAATCACGGATTGGACCAATTGGCAGACTTGTCTCCCTGGAGACAAGCGCCAATTGACCGGAAGTGGCCACTAATTGCAACTCTGATTGCCCATAAACCCATAAACACCTTTCAAACCATCCATCAAACTACGTACATTACAAAGAATGTGCTACTTCAACGAAACTTTGAAGATTATTTATTTTTACATACACAAGATTTGTGCTGCTGATATTTTCTTAAAGAAAGTGTAGTTTTAATTAAATATCGGGAGAGTAAATGACTAGTGTGTACGCATTGATCGATTTGTGACAACTTATTTTATTTAGAATCATTTATGTAGTCAAATGGTGCGCTAATCCATTAATGAGGCTCGAAAGGATGATCCTTCATTCAACAAAACTTATATGAATTTTTTTTTGTACTACGTTAATTAAATAGTTAAATTTCAGTACAAGAAGTTTGAGATATATTGATTAGAGTGAATGAAAACATTTTAAAAAAATATTTATAGTTGCACTTGCAATCTTTGCAAGTGCATTTCTATGTAGATACTTTAGGTGAGTTAATAAACACAATTTCTGCAGTACGGTATATAAACCATCAAGTCAGAAATTTTTACTTTTAAATAGAAGAGAAAAAATAAAATTGGTTAAGGAGAGTCTTTTAGAAATCGTGTAAACTTCCGAAGAAATCGTTCATTTCAAATTTCACACATAAATAAGGAAAAAAAATTATCCAGTATTCTCAGACGCCCTTGCACTTTAACAAATCGTAATCCTTCAGAGTTCTAACACGAATTAAAAACTGAATAAGATTTTAAATGTTAAATCTAATAAACCAAATTTGCAATTACGCTATGCACCACATTAAAAGCCAGTAATTGAACTTGTTTAAACACACAAATGTTGTATATTCAAGAAATGAGAACACACGTTTGACAGTGAAAAAGTTGACAAGTGTTTTAATTCGTTAAAAAGTGAGTCTTTATACAGGCTGAGGATTAGTAAAGTGTCTCTCATTGGTGGTCGTACAGGTCAGTAACTTCTTGTGTTTCCATTCCTCCTCCCGCATTGTCCTCAACATGGTGTCCCTAATTTCTCTTGAGGTCAATGGCAACATTGGCGCCTGTAAATCTATTACAACAAAAACTTCTGACATCTTCATCTGTCATCCATTAATTGGTGATCCATATTGCGCGCGATATTCATACACGCGACGCGTGCGTTCGCGTGTAGAATGTCACCACTATTGAAATGCGCGACGTCGCGCATTTAAATGTTGTTTATATTCGTAACCCCGACATCGTTTGAATGTTGTTTGTTCTTCTCGCTGATCCTACTTATGGTCACTACAAATGTGCTTTGTCATCAAATTATACACAGCAAGGCACGTTTCGCTGCATGTTGCCAAAACATGTGTCTTACATCCATCAGAGCCAAACTATCTTCACAGTTGCATCTCGCATTCCGAATAAAAACCTCCAATTCTTGCCACAATCTTTCCAAACAGTTCCACAAATACGTGCCAACATCATATCCCCGCAGTCAAAAAGACATTAAGATACGTTTTGTTCACAGTATACTGTGGTTTTGTTGGATGAAGGATCATCTTTTCGAGCCTCATTAATGGATTAGCGCACCATTTGACTACATAAAGTGTCTTTTGATTCTAAATAAAATAAGTTGTCACAAATCGATCAATGTAACACAGTTGTCATTTAATCTCCCGGTATTTAATTTCGGCAGCATACCATAAATCTTGTGTATGTCAAAATCAACATCTTTAAAGATTTAAATGTGCATTATACAATTATATTACAGCATAGGCAATAAATGTTGTTTAACTATTGGCTTGTCCAATTAATTTAATATTTACTAGTACTTAAAAGAAAAACCAGGTGGAGGGCTTGACCTCTACTTATGGTCTAGCCCGAGACCTGACCCCCAGTCCAATTTTACTAGCCAAGTTCTCCACACGTGATTTTTCGCGTTCAAGAAAATTTTGGCTATTTTTTAGTTTTATATCGCTTTTTTGCACTTTGACTACCTTTTACGATGAGCCCTACTAAAGTTAGAGGTAAGAAGACAGCAGATGACTCTTTAAGCTCCAAAAGAGCACGACCACCGCGTGGTCGCACCAACACCACTAAGCCTATCACCACCACCACGCGTGTTGAAACTCACCACGAGCCCATCGCGCCGCCTTCCTCGTCCCAATCGAGGATCCTATTAGATGGTTCCATCGTTCCCACACCATCAGATGAAACGATAGAACGCCTTGACGAATCTTTTGGAAACGATGATGTACGGGATCCGAGAGGGCCCGACTTTACCGCCTCGCAAGTCGCGAATAGTCAGGCGCCCGACTTGGGACTTTCTTCCCAGGCCATCGAGAAGCTCATCTTTATGGCTTTCTCGCAGAATCAGACAGGTGGGGCCCCTCTTCAGCGGGAGGGGTCTACCGAATTGCCAAAAATGTCTCGATCTCGTAGAGACGAGTGGGGCACATTTCAGTCTGAAAATCAAGTAAGTAATTCTCATGCGGAATTGTAGATAAAATTCTCACTCTTGTTACTGACTGGTTGTAGTCAGATGTTTCAGAGTATGATTCCGACCGTTCGTCACGCTCTAGCTCGTCAGACGATGAGCGAGAATTTTCCGCAAGACTGTCTCGTAAGGACCGTGAAATTATACGTCTCCGACGAGAACTCGAGAAAAGAGACAAACCGCACGCCAAATCGCGAAAATCGCCGTCTCGAAAGGACGAGGAATCCGACCGATCGTCGGACGACTCCGATGATCTCGAAGAAGATGCGCCTTTTCTCCACGAATCGTCCGCCAAGGAAATAGTTCGAATTTTGAGCAAACCAGTTTCGACGGCCAAAAATAACAGTTTTAAGGCCGATTTTCCGTGCCCGACTCGACAGGTTCCCTTTTTGAAAAAGAAGAAAATGGACGAAGATGTGGAGGCCTATGTGGGGGCACGAAACACGTCCTTTTCCATTCCGCGAGAACGTTTTTTGCGTCGCTTAAACGGCATGATGGCGCGCGTTGGGTCGATTACGGCAAGAATCTACGATCGTTCGTCAACAAACGACCCCATGAACAAAGACGAATTGCTTTACGCCAACAAAGCCATTTTTCAACAAGTTCGAAATGCTATGAACGCAATTAGCGACGAACGACGTTTCAATGTCGTTCAAGGTTTGGGTACGAAGAAGTCCGACATGGTGAAGCATTTTCGAAATTCGGAGGGAGACACTCTTTTTCAAGGGCAATTTTTTGAGAGATTCAGTAACCCATATTTTCGATACAAAAAATTTAAGAGTCTTACAACTTATTGTTTTTCCTTGCAGAAAAGCAAGCCGACCAATTCGCATCAGTGGACAGAGCGAGAAGTAAAAATCCCGCGAAGGGTCCTCGTCGCGATAATCGATTCCGCCGTGGTTTTAGTCGCCCCGTCGAGAGTTTTCAGCGCAGAGATTATTCCCACACACGACCGGACGACAGAGATCAGAGTAGAAGCTTTCGTAACCCGGATTACAACAAAGGGCAGCAACAGCCCTTTCGTAAAAACCCCTTCCCCAGCAACCGGGGAAGGGGTCGTGGCGGCTTCACTAGAAACGGTAACGGCTTGGTGTAGCCACTTTTCCTTTCCTGACGCCTGTCTTTCATCTGGACGTTTACCCCTTTGTCACGACACTTGGTCCTTTATCACCTCAGATTCTTGGGTTCTTGATACGGTCAGAGGGATAAAATTGGAATTTTTAAGTCCACCTATTCAATCAGAATTTCGTACACCAGTTTTCGATCAGATTAAACATGAACTAATCAGGGAGGAGGTTAAGGCCATGATCCTTAAAGGGGCCGCTTATTCGGTTCTTCCTTGCCAAGATCAAATAATTAGTTTTCTTTTTCTAGTTTCTAAAAAAGATGGCGGTTTTCGGCCTATTATTAATCTTAAACCCCTCAATTCCTTTTTGGTTTTCAACCATTTCAAAATGGAGAATATTCACACCGCCTTGTCTCTGGTGGAGAAAGACGCTTTTATGTTTAAACTGGATCTATCTGATGCCTATTTTTCGGTGGCCATACACCCAGAATCTCGAAAATTTTTGAGATTTTTCTGGGAAGGTGTTCTGTATGAACTAGGAGTGCTTCCCTTTGGTTTAGGTCCCGCTCCCTTTTACTTTACAAAATTGTGTAGAGCTGTAGCAACTTTCCTTCGATCTCTTTACGTTCGGTTAGCAGTCTATTTAGACGATTGGTTTTTTATAAATAAATCTCACGAACTTCTTACACGACAGAGGGATTTTGTTTGCCTTCTTTTTCGCGCTCTGGGTTTTATCATTAATTTGAAAAAATCGATCCTTGAGCCCACTACTTCGATTACCTTTTTAGGCTTTCTAATTGATTCAGTTTCTATGAGCGTCTCCTTGCCACCAGACAGAGTTCAGAATATTCTTTCCTCCCTCGAAGACTTGCTTCAATCAGAAACCTGTTCTATACGAGAACTGTCTTCTATTATCGGCAAACTTAACGCCACAACAATTGCCATTTCCTCTGCGCCCCTACATTACCGGGGACTGCAACATTTAAAAGCCCGTAATTTCACCGGAAATTATGAATCCACATGTTTTATAACAGAAGAAGCTAGGTCAGAGCTTTTATGGTGGAAACAAAATTTGAGATTTTGCAAGGGCAGATCTCTTCTTCCTAAACCTTGTCTCTTATGCCTTGATTCCGATGCCTCCCTAACAGGATGGGGGGCAACTTCTTCAGGCGTTAGTATAGGAGGCTCCTGGCCCTCTCCCCTTGTTAAGAAACATATCAATGTTCTTGAACTTTTAGCTGCATTTTGGGGTCTCAAGTCTTTTGCTAAGGATTTATCCGATAGTATAGTTAAGATTAGAATGGACAATACTGCAGCGATTGCCTCCATTAATCATCTGGGCAGCCCCAGATCCCGAGACCTTACTGCCGTAGCACAAGACCTTTGGTCTTGGGCTATGGAAAGGAATATCTCTGTTCAAGCGGAGCACATCCCGGGTCGCCTCAATATAGAAGCGGACGCGGCCTCTAGGGGTAAGATCGTAGACTCAGGTGACTGGATGTTGAATCATAAGGTCTTTCACTCCATTGATCAAATTTGGGGTCCCTTTTATTTAGACCTTTTCGCGGCAATGCATAATGCGCAATTAGAAAACTTCTTTAGCTGGAAGCCCGACCCTGCTGCTCAGGCCTTTGATGCCTTAGTTCAGGACTGGGGATCAGGAATTTCTTACGCTTTTCCTCCTTTTTGCCTCGTTCCAAAATGCCTTCAAAAAATCCGCAATGCTTCGACACCTACTCGAATAGTTCTGATCACCCCGATTTGGCCTAGCCAAGCTTGGTTTCCGGTAATTCCACATTCAGGAAATTTGTTCTTTTCTTTCTACTAAATCGAGATTTATTTTTCAGCTTCTCTGGTCCCTATCGACGGAATCCCCGATACGGTTGCCCCAACTCCCGAATCTTTTGACGAATGCGCTGAAACAACCCCATCCGCTTCTCCTAGCGCGATCCCTGCAGCTGGCCGCATGGAAACTGTCATCGGTTCCCTCGGAAACGGAGGTCTTTCAACGAACGCTTCCAAATTGGTGGGGTGTTCCTGGCAGTCCTCATCAAATAAGATCTACGACGGACACTGGAAGTCTTGGCTCCACTGGTCTACACGAAACAATGTTGACCCTGTTCGCCCATCTGCCATAAAGTTGGCAAATTACCTTTCTTCTCTTTTTACTGATAATTTTGCGCTTAGCACAATAAATGCCCATCGTTCGGCTATTTCTCAGACCATCAGTTTAATTTCTTCAATTGATCTAGGTTCTCACCCACTTATCAGGCGCGTCATGAAAGGCATCGCAAATTCGCGTCCACAAATTCCGAAATATTCCTCCATTTGGCATGTAGGCCCGGTTCTTCTCTTCCTTAAGTCACGGTTTCTTTTACTTCCTACCTTCTCCAAGTTAGAGATTAATCGTCATATCGCCACACTCTTGGCCCTTTCCTTAGCAGGAAGGGCTTCAGATCTCAAACTCTTATCATCCAAAGTAGTTTTTTCAGCTAACTCTTGTGTTTTTCCTCTCCTAGGAAAGAGAAAATCCTCCTCTACAGTCCCTTTCGTTCTACCCCGTTTCGAGGACGAGGAATTATGTCCGGTCGAGGCCATTAAATTTTATTTAAAACACTCAGCCGCTTTTCGCGGATCCTCTCTTCAATTCTTTTTGGCGTCCTCACGTCCTTTTGGACCGGTCACTTCTTCCACTATTGCCAGGTGGATCAAGGAAACCTTGTCCATGGCAGGAGTAAACACTGCTATTTTTTCGGCCCATTCTACCCGTGCAGCCGCCACTTCCTTTGCTTGGTCAAAAGGAGTTAATTTATCTCACATCCTTCGAGCGGCAGATTGGTCCTCTGCCTCGATATTTTTCAAATTTTATAATCATCCAGTCGAGAGAATTTCGACTGATTTTACTTCTACTGTTTTAGAGGCTACGAAGAGCCTATAGTTAAACAACATTTATTGCCTATGCTGTAATATAATTGAATATTTTGCTAAGTTATGACACAAAATATGAATTATATAAAGAGGCAATAAATGTTGTTATTTCCCACCCTCATTTGGATTTTATGTTTTTGGTTGATAGATATCTTGACCACCCTAACAACATTTGTTTATGGTTTTTTATTGTATTTTCAGATCGCCAATAAAGTCGATCCGTCACCTCTCCTTGATGTTTTCAGTAAATAAAGTTTTATTTCTGAAACTACTTGTTTTATTCCTCAGTTCCTTAAAATTGGACTGGGGGTCAGGTCTCGGGCTAGACCATAAGTAGAGGTCAAGCCCTCCACCTGGTTTTTCTTTTAAGTACTAGTAAATATTAAATTAATTGGACAAGCCAATAGTTAAACAACATTTATTGCCTCTTTATATAATTCATATTTTGTGTCATAACTTAGCAAAATATTCAATTTATGGTTATTCCATTGCAAAGGTCTGAAAAACAAACACGAGTCCCTCGCTTCTCTAGTGTCACAAACCAAGAAAAACTTGTGATATTTACCATAAAAAGATAAAGAAATTGTCCTATCTCCTAACTTTAATATCAAAAGCGCTATTACAATTTTCCTTAATAATCGTCACCGGATGCAGATGCTGCAGTTAATTGTAGCATAATGCGCTTGATTACAGAATGTTACTGTCCAAACTGTTCCAGTCTAAGATCGGCCTTTGTATCGGCTAAAAGGGCATGCAGAGAGCTCAGCACTTGAATTTATTTTTATAAGTTAATTAGTTTGAAAGTTTAATAAAACTTTTAATATAAGCAAAGCAGTAAATAATGTTAGCATGACCGGACGTATTTTGTCATCTTTTCCATTGCACCAATCAGTAAAACAACGACACAGATCGACTCCGTTTTCTAAGCACACGCATTCGTCTTGATGTCCAAAAGGATATTTCAGTCTCCCACAAAATCGAATTACATTTTCATCTATACGTAGTAAATTTTGCTAAAGTTGCATGTGTTATGTATACAAATATTTGTTGTCTAATAAATTATAATAATAATAATGACCGATTGTAATTTTTCCGCAATACGTCTTCAAACTGTCTCTCTTACAAACTCTCCGTGGGAAATACGAGCAGGTGTTCTCATATTTTCTACGATTCATAATGTCGGTGCAATCGTAACACTTCAATGAAAGACCTTTTATGTTGCAAAAATTAAGCAATCATTATATCAATGTTTTAAATGACGATAAAAGATACCCGTTTCTAATAGCAGTAAACATATAATAATCCCCTGCTTGAGCAATCTCATTTCTAGAATAAAATAATCAAAATATTATACATTACTATTTTATAGGTGTAATACTTTATATTTTTAGATACCATTCTGTAGTTAATCTAACTGCTACTCTCCGATGTGACAATATAGGGTTGTCGCAATTCAGTCATGGCGGCTCTAAACAATTGGTTTCAAATTCAGCCAGAAATGAATGACACCACCAGGGAAAAACTCCAAGAAGAAACTCAGTTCTTAAATTTCTTTTTATTAAATAACATTTAAAAAGCTAAAAAATAAAATAAAATTCTTAGAAAATAAAATTGCAAAGTGTGCGAGTCAATTTCCAATTTCCATAATCATGCAATATTTCAAATTTTTCGTCTCAGTTTGTTTTGTTTAAAATCTTCCTAAAAGATACAAGTGGGTTTCACTTATTTCATCCTGAAATTACGCAACGTAAACCAAACGTTACATGAAATTGCGCAAAGTAGACCGTACGTTATATGAATTACGTATCGTTGACGTTATCGATATCCATTTAATATAAAAAGAAGGAACGTGATTAGAAACTCATCACAACTCGAATTCGCGAGCTTAGCAACGTCTACGTTATTCTGAGCTACCGTATAAAAAGTCACCACTAGCCGCTAAAATTTGCCAAACGAATTGAAATGGAATCAGTTGCTGCAACTCGTGCCATGCCGTCAACTTTAAACAGAGCTTGCATTGCATTTAGTAAAAACGATTTCGCTCAAGCATTGAGACTCTACCAAGCAGTTTTACGAACCCACGTTTCCGGCTCTCACAAAGCTGCAGTTCTTCTAGGGGTAGGACATTGTTTCGCAAAACTAAACGACCCCTCAAACGCGCGACAAGCATTCGAACAAGCTCTCGTCCACCATCCGCGTTGCGTGGAGGCTTTAGTAGCACTATCTGTCGTGTACATCAATTTAAATACGCCAGAATCGATTCGTTGTGGAGTCCAACTCTTATCGAAAGCCTACGCGATTGATGCAGCGAATCCAATCACTCTTAACCACTTGGCTAATCATTACTTTAATCAAAAGGATTATCAAAACGTGCAAGTTTTAGCTCTTCGCGCCATGCAAACCGAAAACAAAGCAATCAAAGCCGAAAGTTGCTATCAGTTGGGACGAGTGTTTCACGTTTTAAAGGATTTCGAACAAGCATTTAAATATTATCACCAATCGACTCAGTTAGCTTCTTCGCAGTTCGTTCTACCATTTTTCGGATTGGGTAAAATCTACATCCAAAAAGGCGATTTTGAAAACGCGGCTAAATGTTTCGAAACCGTTCTGAAATCAAAACCCGACAATTACGAAGCGATGAAAATCCTCGCCTCGTTGTACGCCAAATCGCCGGATCAAGAGAAACGCGAAATAGCGATAAAACGTCTAAATCAAATCACCGCAATACGTCCCGACGACGTAGAAGCTTGGATCGAATTAGCGCAACTTACCCAAAACAAAGACATTGACACGGCATTGTACGCTTACAGAAAAGCCATTGAGAAAGATGTCCGCGACGAAGTTCAGCCAGAAATATTAAACAATATCGCCGTATTGTTATTCCGATTGGGCGATTTCAAAGCTGCAGAAAAATGCTACGTCGGATCGTTGGAAATATCGAAGCGCAAAACAGCGCTCAATGCGATTTCAGTAACAACCACTTACAACCTAGCGCGAGTTTACGAAGCCTTGCGAGAGTTCGACAAAGCTACGAATTGCTACCAGAGCGTTTTACGTGACCATCCAAATTATCTCGATTGCTACCTGCGACTCGGATGCATGGCCAGAGATCGTGGCGACACTTTCGACGCGTCTTTCCACTTCAAAGAAGCGTTGAACGTCGATCAGGAGAATATAGAAGCGTGGATTTTAATCGCAAACATGCATTTTGCCAAGCTAGAAATAGGACCGGCTCAAAGCATATACGAACGCATTTTAATGAAAATTCCAAAGGGGAAAAACGACTCGTATGCTTTAATCGCATTGGGCAATGTGTGGTTGGGGATGCTGCACATGAAAGTGGATAAAAACAAAATTAAAACATACCAAGATCGAGCGCTTGAAATGTACCAGCACGCTTTGAAAAACGATCCCGACAATGCTTGGGCGACTAATGGCGTTGGGTGTGTCTTAGCGTACAAAGGGTTCTTAGAGGAAGCGCGCGAAATGTTCCTTTTAGTTCGGGAAACCACCGCCGAGTTTGCTGATGCGCGAATTAATTTAGCGCATATGTACGTCCAGTACAAACAGTTCCATTTAGCCATCCAATTGTATAAGCAGTGTTTGGAGTTGGAACCGTCTTCGGTGCAGGTTCTTTTGTACTTGGCCAGAGCGTATTTCAAGAGTGGCAGTTTTGTGGATTGCAAATCCACTTTGTTGAAAGCTCGGAGAATTGCTCCCGAAGACAATTTGTTGCGCTTTAATGTGGCAGTGGTGTTGGAAACAATGGCTGGCGGCGCCATGAAGGCTGAAAAGGCGGAATTGTCGACAGTGCTTAAAGCTGTTAAGGAGTTGGGGATTGCCGAGAGAGATTTTCAGTATTTGAGTGTTCACGGAGATCCGAATCTGTTTGATTTGGCACGAAATATGTTGCAAAAGTGTAAAGATGTTAAAATTCGCGCGACTTATTACGTCACACGTGCGCGCCAGTTGGAAAAAATGAAGACGCAGAATGAAGAGAAAAATCGAAAGATCATCGAATCGAACAGAAAGCAAGCTGAGTGTGATGCAAAGCTGCAAGAACGGAAAAAAGAAGAGGTCCTTGAATGGAAGAGAAAAGAAGCTGAGTGTGCAGAAAAGCAACTGCAGAATATTAGAGAGGCGATGAGACGGAAACAGAAGGAACGAATGATGCGTGATGAAGAAGTGAAACGGGAAGAGGAGACAGCGTCAAAAAAGTCTAGGAAACGCAAGATTACCGATGAGGAAGGACCAAACACGATTCAGAAACGCAAAAGGACAGTTTAAAACAGTCAAAAATGTTTAGGGCTAATTATTTTCACTTAAAAAGTCAAAAAAGTTGTCTTTACCGTATTCTGATTTAATCTATCACAAGTCGATTAGTGCCATCTGACGAGAAACCGCTGCAACCAAGGAATCTGGAACAATGCGTTAAGTAACAAAAAATTAACTTGAAAGTCAATTAAATTATTGATTTTTCTCACTTTTTACAGGCGAATCGATCAGTTTGGACAGTCAAAGCACGTTAGAAAGTCTCCGGTATTGTTTAATACGTGAAGATATAAGGACTCACTTTCTTCCGTTCCACGAATGAATCAAGAGCAGTTTATTCAAACGTACGATTTGTTCATTAACACCCCGAATGAGCAGCAAATGTATTACTCTATCGCCACTGTTGGTATGAATAAAAGAAAAATTAAAATTTCTAATTTTAAATTGAAAAAATGTAATTTAATTTTTAAAAAATTGATAGGTACGTTTTCTATTCCTAACAATTGAAACTCGTCAGAAATTTCCGGAGTTAATCAGTCCACTTCCATTTCCTCCACTTCGTTGAAGATTCCCCCCTTAATTGTTGGCAGCTACCTCTGGACAACTAAAAAAAAATTATGATTTTAAAACTTATAAAAGTTAAAAGTTGAAAACATACCAGAAATGAAATTATGTTATCACAACTCTCGCGTGGACAGATCACAGCATAAAATGCCAAATGAAATATCTGGGCGCGACGTATAAATTTGTGACTTTTTGCTATGTCAAATTTACATTTTTGACAGTTTAAATTTACTCCTAATTCGGTTGTCAGCCGTAGACTGTAGATGTATTGTTTCAATAGATGTATTAATATAAAAAAGAATTTATAATTCCTACATGTCTAGCGTTTCCACGCTTCCGATTAAGATTGCATCATGGTCAACATAAACGTCCATTGGTTTAACCTGATTTGTAGTAGCTGCATTCAAAAATGCAGCGAGTATGATTTATATCCACAACATCAACGAGTGCACCAACTGTTAGCTTTCCATCAACAACCTGAAAAAAAATAAAAGTATTAAATTTAGCGTATTAATCAATCATTAAACAAATACTTACACGAAATACTTGTATAATTACAAGATTCCCTGATACAACCGACCCTATATTCATTTATAGTTTCGGATGTTCTCTGAAACTTTACAAAAACTTCCGCTTTCGAAATTGCTTGGTTA
This sequence comes from Strigamia acuminata, assembly GCA_949358305.1. Lineage (NCBI taxonomy): Eukaryota > Metazoa > Arthropoda > Chilopoda > Geophilomorpha > Linotaeniidae > Strigamia > Strigamia acuminata. The sequence goes on along the minus strand of OX442314.1, from coordinate 23,973,421 downwards.
CATTTTTTACATCTAAAAAAAAAAATTTTAAAAAAAAAATTTTAAAAAAAAAATTTTAAAAAAATATAAAAATATTAAAAATATTATCATACTTCACATTTTCTCCAATTTTGACAAACGATGACTGAGACATGATAAATATCACCAGCTGCAGATAAACTGAAATTTGGGTTTTCTGACAAGAAATTCGAATTCGAAAAACCTGTGCTTTCATAATTTGCTCGTTGCAAAGGCTACATCTAGATAAAAAAAAAATTTTAAAAAAATTTTAAAATAAAAACCATCACCTCACCTCACGTTTTCGCCTATCTTAATTTGTGGGACGTCCATGATAACACTAACGATATTAAAATGTGACATTGAATTCGAATTTCCCGCAAGCTTTATACCCATGTTGCATGGTGTCATGCGCAAAAAAAATAATGGACGAATCAGCGACTAAATCCTAACATTCTGGTCGCTCTTGATTGGTCCATATTATGACGTAACAGTGGTGGAAAACTGGGATTGGTTGGAAACGAATATGATATACACGTTGAATGAATTCAATTCTGAAACTGAAACAAACGGAATTTGTTCGATGTAAAATCGAGAGTTTAATTGCGAATAACATTCTGGATGGTGCAGGCCACGATGGTGATTATTAATTTGAGTAATTACACGTTTTTTTGGGAAAATTCCATAACTTTTTCTTTAATAATAATCAATTACCGTATATCTGTAAATAGCGCACCCGTGCGCTATTAGAAAAATTTCTTTTTGGCCCGCGCTCTATTTGAGGCCCGCGGGCTATATGAGGCCCGCGGTTTATTTCGAAAAAATTATAAAACTTGCATCGGCCAATTAGGTTATAAAGCTGAGTAGACTAACATTTCAAACCTTTTTTGCTCAAAACTTTTCAGTTAAGAGATAATTTTTTTAAGAACAGTTCTAGACTAATTAGAAGGCGCTCTACAACTTTGCAATTGACATTTTTTGCGTAGCATTGTTGGTTTAAAAGTTACGAGTTGCAAAACAGTGATGCAACAATGTCACATCAATTTAACATGTTTCATTGAATTCGTCACAGGTCATTTACTTTAATTCATAATCAAAAGTATTTTTGAATTAACGTAACTGTGAAATAATTCACCTGGTAGGTGTTCGGCAGGACACCCTGTATACAGGTATCTACATTGTTACGTTTCAGAGACGTAACAACAATTATGGTACCGCGCCTTATTTGCAAAAATTATTTTGACCCCGTGTATTAATTAAGGTCCGCGGGCTATTAATGGCCCGCGTAGTAATCGATGATATACGGTAATTACAGTCACGATCAGCTGATATTGGAAAAACTTGAAATTTTAATTTGTTTGAGGGTGACCGAACAAGCCAATCCGTTTTTAGTGCTTCAGAGACGAAAAGGACACGGCACGAAAGGCTTATCGTCCATTTTTGTTGGTACTTTGGATGCTGTATTTGACACCAAGGTTAATAACAATTTAAATAACAATTTTAATGTTGATTGTACTGTACATCGTATCACTTTCTAACTTGTAGCCACCACCCTACCGAATTTTACACCAAACTCAAACCTCCGAACTTAGTTACAGTAAGGAAATTACGAATTTACGAGGAAAAATAATAATTTGACGGTTAATTTTTTTAATTTACAGTTTAAAACAGTCAGAAATGTTTAGGGCTAATTATTATCACTTAAAAAGTCAAATAAGTTGTCTTTACCGTATTCTGGTTTAATGCGAGTTTAATCTTTCACAAGTCGATTAGTGCCATCTGGCGAGAATTTATTTAACCACTAATATTTTCGAGTGTCTTTTGATGTATTGATTCTTTTTTGGTTTTATTTAATATTATTAAAATTCAAAACATGTATGAAAATATTTAATATCCAATACAACTTGTGTTTGAATCTTTTAATTTTAATGTTACATAGTCTAAACATAGATGTCGCTACACATATTTTGGTTTTAACTTTTCCCCTCAAATATTTGTTGAGCGCCGTAGACGTGATTACCATTTTCCTTTACAGTAGGTGGGTTTTATAGTGAAAGGATGTTGTGTTTGTAACATTCATATTTGATTATTATTTGTTAACACCACTCGTAATCGAAACAATTGAACGCGATGTGGGTCCGACCCGAAGAAGTTCTGATTGCGAACGCGTTATGGTAACATCAATTAATTACAGTCACGATCAGCTGATATTGGAAAAACTTGAAATTTTAATTTGTTTTAGGGTGACCGAACAAGCCAATCCATTTTTCGTGCTTCAGAGACGAAAAGGACACGGCACGAAAGGCTTATCGTCCATTTTTGTTGGTACTTTGGATGCCGTATTTGACACCAAGGTTAATAAAAATTTAAATAACAATTTTAATGTTGATTGTACATCGTATCACTTTCTAACTTGTAGCCACCACCCTACCGAATTTTACACCAAACTCAAACCTCCGAAGTTAGTTACAGTAAGGAAATTACGAGGAAAAATTATAATTTGACGGTTTTTTTTTTTTTTTTAATTTAAAAATTTTTTTTTTAAGTGGTTGCGTGTTCATTAACCAAACAGGAAATTATGGAAAACTGGGATTGGTTGGAAACGAATATGATTTACACGTTGAATGAATTCAATTCCGAAACTGAAGCAACGGAATTTGTTCGATGTAAAATCGAGAGTTTAATTGCGAATAACATTCCGGATGGTGCAGGCCACGACGGTGATTATTAATTTGAGTAATTACACGTTTTTTTTGGAATATTTCATAGCTTTTTCTTTAATAAAACAGAAGAAGACGCATCATACAAAGCTACTTTTGCTCGATTTCATCGTTTGTTTAACATGCCTCAAGAAAAACTTGTCAATTGTGAATATCAGTTATGATTTCTGACTTCTAATCGACTGATAAAACGTTTTTTTTTTAAGATTACTCGTGTAGTTTTTGGAAAAATCGCGTTCCAAGACAGGGATGGATGTATCTCAGTGTTAATTATCTTTGTTTTTATTCGTACCTGCTTGGCAAAGAGACCAAGATGGCGTTGAGATGGACGGATGTGCTGCAGATTGAGCGAAATAATTCCGTGATATTTCCCGAAAGTATTAAAGTGGCCACCCGTGAAAAAACCGTAAAAACAATCCAAAAAACGTAAGATGATAGTCTAACTTTTCATTATTTAATTTGGCAGTATTTTTTCTCCATGTTTCTACACACGCAAGAAACGTTTACATTACTGGAACAACTAGCAAACATAGCCATGAAACAGTAATTTCATTTTTATTAATAAATAATAATTAAAAATTTAGAAAATTTAACTTTTTTTAAATTTTATTTTAAATTTTAGATTGATTTCGGAAGAAGGTTTTGAAACCGACACGGATTTGCGAACAAAACTGTGCAAAAACGTACCTAAGAAAACGTCGTATTTAAAGCGAGATTTAGATGCTCGAGCTCATAGTGACGCGTACAGATCGATATTTCGTCTACCTATGGGCGAGAAACTCGATGGAAGTACCGATTGCGCATTGTGGACCATGTATAACAAGCAACACGTGTCTGGGCGGATGTATATTTCAAACAATTTTATATGTTTCAGCAGCAAAGTATTTATTTCTCTTTTCCTAATTTAAAATTATTTTAATTCATAAATCCGAAATTTTGACTTCTTTTTCAGGTAAAACATTTAGTTTCACTCGTGATACCCTTGCACGACGTAACAGTGGTGGAAAACGTGGAAAATCAAACGGGTATCTCGACTAGCGATGCAATTTGCATTACAACTCGAAGCAAAGCCAATTTTTTATTCGCCAATTTGGCAGATAGATCGTTCGTAGTTGATAAATTGTCCGAATTATTGGCCAAAATGCCCCCGCACAAGAAGTATTAAATCTCATTTCCTTAACTTAACGCGTTTTATATTGGAAATTTGTCAATTTCAGTTCGCTAACTGAATCCAGCGAGTCGTCATCATCAACGGACGACGTTTTAAATGTAAATTTAATGGAATTAGAAGGCTCGAAAGAATTATCAGCTAAAGAATCGGTTAAAGAACATTTATGGCGACTTCATTTTGCCGAATACGGACGTGGGGTGTGCATGTACCGGACTAGCCGTGCTCAAGAACTAGTCCTCAAAGGAATTCCCGTTTCACTACGGGGTGAATTGTGGATGCTGCATTCCGGAGCCATACACGAAATATCATCGAACGTCGGGTACTATCAAAAATTACTCGAAAGTGTGCGTGGAAAGAGTTCGTTAGCGACTGAAGAGATCGAGAGAGACTTGCACAGGTCAATTTTGAATGAAAAATTATGAAATAATTAAAATTTACGAATAATTTTGACTTTTAGGTCTTTGCCCGAACATCCGGCATTTCAGTCGGATGTTGGAATCGGCGCCTTACGACGCGTATTGACCGCGTACGCGTGGAGGAACCCTAACATCGGTTATTGTCAAGCAATGAATATTGTAGCATCGGTGCTGCTGTTATATTGCACTGAAGAAGAGAGTTTCTGGCTTTTGGTGGCGATGTGCGAACGACTTTTGCCCGATTATTATAACACCAAGGTTGTCGGGGCGTTGGTGGATCAGGGGGTACTTGAGGATTTGATGCGCGACCATTTGCCAGAACTTCATCAGAAATTAGATTCTCTCGGTTTAATCGGAATGATCAGCCTCGCGTGGTTTCTCACGATCTTCTTGAGGTTTTTTCATTATTTTAGGGTGTTGGGAACGTTGATTAAATTTTTTGATTGGATTTCAGTGTAATGCCGTTTCGCAGCGCCGTAAACATCGTCGATTGCTTCTTTTATGATGGCGCTAAAGTGATATTCCAAGTGGCACTTTCTATTTTGTATGCAAATCAAGAGAAATTGCTCACTTGTAAAGACGATGGTGAAGCGATGACAGTGTTGACGGAATATTTAGAGAACGTGACGAATGTGGATGACAGTTTGCCACAGCACATGCAGGCGGAAGAAAACAAAACTATTAAAAAGGTCCAATTTGTTTAAAAAAAATTTAATTTTTTATGAAATCTTTTGGATTTTGATGAATTCCTTTTAAATTTTATGAAGTTTTTATGAAATTTTTATGAATTTTATGAAATTTTTATGAAATTTTTATGAAATTTTTATGAAATTCTTATGAATTTTTTCAATTTTTATAAAAAATTTATGAAATTTTTATGAATTTTTTCAATTTTTATAAAAAAATTTATGAAATTTTTATGAATTTTTTTAATTTTTATGAAAAATTATGAAAAATTTTGAATTTTTTCAATTTTTTATGAATTTTTTCAATTTTTATGAAACTTTTATGCATTTTTTCAACTTTTATGAAAATTTTATGAAATGTTTTTCAAGTTTTTGAATTTTGTATTTTTAGCCATCAATTGATGTATCCGATTTGATTTACAATGCTTATTCCAATTACGGATTCCTCACGACGACATCGATAGAACGATTACGGCTTAAACATCGATTGAAAGTTGTTCAGGGAATCGAAGACACCACTATGAAGAATGTGATCCGAAGTGTCGGTGCTGAGAAATCCTTCAGTTCGAAAGAAATGCAAAATTTATATCTACTTATCAAAGAGGAGCATTTAACCATGCAATACTGCGGCTCATCGGTCCTAGCGTATTCGCAGGAGAAATACGACCCCACATTGCCATTTTACGAGCTTTATAAAGTCGATTATGATCAGTTCAAATTATTTTTCACGTCGTTAACTTCGTGGGGAAGAAATGTACAAAGTGAAAGCTTAGCTCTCAGATTATTCCAGGTGAGAAATCGACAAAAATCCCAAAAAATAAAAACAAAACAAAAAAATTAATTTTTAATTTTTATTTTGCAGTTAGCTGACGGAAACCGTGACAATTTAATCAACTTCAAGGAATTTGTTAATATTTTGGGAATAATTTGTCGCGGTGACTTGCAAGATAAATTGAAACTGTTTTACGTCATTCATTTACCGTCGTCGGGAATCGGCTCGCGCGCGCTCAATTCGCCCGCTTCGGGTAGTCGATGTTTAATCTTTTCTACTATTTTTCGAGTCGATTTTTATTTTTATTTTATGTTACTTGTTAGATAATACAGAAGTTGCAGCCGAAGCAACCGATTTTTTTGATTCCCTCGACTCAGTCCGCACGCCGTCGTCGGTGGATTCGCTTTTATCCCCTGGAAAAGAAACCGCTGCAACCGAGGAGATTTCAACAGTACTACTTGAAGAAGACAACAGCGATTCGTGCAATTTAAGCAGTTGTGCTAGTCTGCTGGCGCAATCTGGAACAATGCGTTAAATAACACAAAATTAACTTGAAAGTTAATTAAATTATTGATTTTTCTCACTTTTTACAGGCGAATCGATCAGTTTGGACAGTCAAAGCACGTTAGAAAGTCTCCGGTATTGTTTAATACGTGAAGATAATAAAGACTCACTTTATTCCGTTCCACGAATGAATCAAGAGCAGTTTATTCAAACGTGGAAATCATTGTACGATTTGTTCATTAATACCCCGAATGAGCAGCAAATGTATCACTCTATCGCCACTGTTGGTATGAATAGAAGACAAATTGAAATTTTTAATTATAAATTGTAAAATATTTATCAATTGATAGGTACGTTGCTTTTGCAAATCGGAGAAGTCGGGAAGAACTTCTACAACAAGAAAGAAGAGTCTCAAGATAGTTTGCTGACTAAAAGCCGCGAGTTAGTCCGGACACCGACGAATGAGAACGAAGAAACCACCCCGGTTTCCGAGGATTTCATGGCCGGTGGTGAGCCCACGTGGGAACAGAAGGATGATGATTCCAGTGGGTCCACCAGTAAACCCGATTCCGAGTGGTCGATTTCATTCGAACAGTTTTTAGCTTCCATGTTGACGGAATCGCCGTTAGTCGAGTATTTTGAAAGCAAAGAGGACGTTTCTTCTGCTATTGAAAAATTAAAAAACAGATGCTTTGAGAGGAAAACGTCGTTGTCTTTATCCGGCACACCGAATTCAAATTGATGTTTTAAATTAAAGTTTTATTATTATTTTTTTTAATGAATTGCTTTCATATTTGTGATAAAAAGACTATTAAAAGGTTATTATATAGCATTATGGTACGCATTAACGTAACACTATGCGCAAATGCTTAGTTTAAAGCAGAAAGTTTAATTTGTTTTGTTTGTTAAATTTTATTCTGTGGATTTTTTGAAATGGAATTTATTTTGAAAAATTTGCTGTAAAATCGTGGTCTTGGAAATAAAATGATTACAGTCCTCCAGATTGATTTAAGTTTTTGACGTCATAGCGACGAGAGTGATATTGTTTTTTGTTATTTTTGTTGTTTGTTTGGGTTGCTTAGGAACAAATTGGGAACGTGAACCAGCTTTTTTTCTGCCGGCCTAGCAACCACCATCTTGAGCTCGCCCCGTTCAGTTTGTCTTTGGCATGTTGAAATGGCAATTTATTTTGACTTGACGTTTACTCGTATTTGAACGTGGGTTTCGGCAACGTAAGCAATCGTAACGGAACTAAAAATCTCAAGGAAAAAAAAAGTTAATTCTTCTTTTTCGTCGGAAATTTTTGTTAGATTTTTTAATATTTTTAAGCCTAGATAAGAAAAAGATTAAAGAAAAAAATGAAACAGCGGAGATAATTTCAACATTTTATTAACGATAGGGTATATTCGTTGTAAATTGAAATTAGGCACCATTTTAGCGATACCCAGAAAATGTGAAATGTTAAAACAACAAAAAGCGAAACGTAAAAAAAAGTTAGTTTACGATTAATGTAAGTGTGCATATAGCAGGCGATAAACTAATATACATAAATAAATAATCAATTGATTAGATTATTCCTTTTATTAAAAAAAAAATATATTTTTTAAAAAAAAAATACAACTAAACGTTTCGCTCCGGAATGAAATGCCGTTCCACATGTCATTACCAGTTTAGTTCCTCGTCGTGTCATGGTTGCTACATGAGTACGAAGAAAATTTCGAATTATATTTAGCAGTCGTTATTATGTTTGATTTAAGAGAAATAATCTTCACTAAAAAACAAAAGCGACTCGAAAATAAGAAAAGAAAAATAAAAGCTTTTCTTGAAATGGCTAAAATTAATGATGAAGACAGGCAAAAGGTAAGAAATCAGAATTTCAAACAAAAACACGTGGCGCGGAGCTAAACGTTGTGGACCGTCATTTTGTATTTATTTATTTATTTATTAATTGATTTATCGCAATTCATTCGTCGTTTGAAACCTGCTAAATACAAAATGGCATTCCATTCGATGATATAGTTGTCATATTTCACAAATCATGTCGTTAATTTAATCATTTTTCTTGGTTTTCCTGCCAAGGTTACTTTGGATATGAAAAGACGAAGTGAAGAGGATTACAGCATGGCTAAATGTGAGAGTAGTGAACCAAAACGGAGACGACACGATCACAGTCCGTGTAGGGAATCAAACGATGGCGGAGGAACAATGTCTGTTGCTGTTCTTAAACAAGACGCGAACGAAACGAGCCGGAATTATGTGCCACGAGTAATTATATCTGCGGATGAATTGGCAGCATTAAAGGCCGAACTTAAGGAACGTCAACGTGAAAGAGTAAAAAAGATGGTATTTCGTGGCCATAAATCGCAATTAATTTAAAGACATTTGATGATAACAATTCTAAAATTATTTATTTGTTTTGATTTTAGCAAAAACCTATGTTTTATTTAACAAAAATGGGGTTTGCAGCACAAATAGGATATAGTGATAAGCAACCAACTCCTCTCTTTTTACAAGATATTCAGCATTTGCTGTTGTACGCAATGATTGGAGATTTAGCACCGTATAAACCACTGTAAGGACCGATGGACAGATTAGTTCGAGTTTCAGGGTTGATTTATGTTTGTTTTATTTCTTTTTAGGTGGTGTCAGTTACAAAAAAGAGGCAAAGTCAGTCACAATGTTGTTTTAGTTGTGGAAGGATTATCCATTAAGACCTATTTATCGCATAAAGAATGGTTTCCTAAAACGGTCTCGCTGTTTGATTGGGTAAAGGTATAAAATATCTATTTAGTAATAGTCGGAGTCGAGTTTTCGGAGAATTATGAATGTAAGAAAAAATTAAAAATTGAGGAAATTCAATCTTTTAAGGAAATTTAATGGTAAATAATAATTTTAAATTGGAAAATTAAGTGTTTTTTTTTTATCGTGTTGATTTTTAAATGTTTTTTTTTTTATTTATTTATTTTTTATTTTAGGGTGTCGAAATTTTCCCGCCTATACAATATAATTGTTGTGTTGCTGAAGAATTATTATGCGTACCTGTGAGTGTGACAGCAAAGTACAACATGGAAAAAAGTAACATTTGTTCGTTGAGATGTGTAAATTTTAATTGTTTTTTAAAATTTTTAACTAGGAAAATTAGCCGATAACAGTCAAAATTCGAGCGCAGTCCATCGCGCGTTGCGTAATTGCTTTCCGATGCCACCGGAATCATCGATCAAGATTCAAAATTCAACGAAAAAACGATTCGGCACTCAGGATATGTTTCCACGAACCCGTCTGTTACTTAGTCCCATAGTGATGTTGATGGAAAAATACCCGTTGCCAATACAAGGAACTCTGTCCGAGCGATATAAGAGTTTCGTCTTCTCTAAAGATCTGTACGACGAAGTAACGGATAATTCGCCAATGTTTGCTCTCGATTGCGAAATGGTGAGTTTTTAATCGATTAATTGTAACAATTTTATATATATAAATAATTTTTATTAAAACAGTGCCTTACTACTATACAAGTACTCGAAGTAACGCGCGTTAGCGTCGTGGACGAAGAGCTGAACATAATCCTCGACGAATTGGTTAAACCCCCGAATAAGATAATCAATTATTTAACGGAATTTAGTGGCATCACTATGGAAATGTTACAGCCCGTTACGACTACACTATCCGATGTACAAAAAAAAATTAGCGAATTGCTACCTGCTGATGCCATTTGGTGCGGGCAATCCTTAAATTCCGATCTAAATGCGCTCAATGTACGTGTTTATTGGTTTAGTGCGTGTCCGTTTATTAATTTGTTGATGTTTTTTCGAAGATGTTTCATCCGTACGTAATCGATACAAGTATTATATACAATCTTGTGGGAAGAAGGCAATGCAAGCCGAGTTTAAAGAAATTGTCTTCGCTCTTTCTTCAGTAATTATTTCGGCTCGTGAGTCGTAAATGCAGATAAAAATGGAATAATTGTTGTTTATTTAAAGGACGGATATACAGGATAGTCCTGATGGTCATTGTTCAGCTGAAGATTGTACTGCAACTATGAAACTCGTTCAGCATAAGCTTCAAAATTGTAAGAATTGTTGAATTTGTAAGGATTTTTATTTTTATCGATTTATATTCGATCAGGTTTAGAGTACGGTGATGCTGTGGTTGGGGGTTACATTCCACCTGCAGTGGAACAGGTAGAACCGGTTGAACAAACCGAAAATGCTGCGGATACGGCAGAACGGTTGCCTGGCGATGGAATCCCGGCACATTTACAGAATAGGACCGGACTTGTTACGAGTTTTTATAATCATTTGAAGGAACAAAATAAAAAAGGTAAAAAAAAGAATAATAATAAAAAATAAAAAGTAGGATGCATTCAATTTTCAAGATATGACGTTTTTTACATCATTTCTCTGAGAACATACACATGTTGTAGGTTGCCATCTTTTTAGTGTGTTTAATTGCAAATTCACTTGTTTTAAGTCATTTCTTTGATTGATTTAAAGATAAGACAATTCGTGTTTTGAAGATTGAAGGCAGCTAATGATTTTTAAGTTTAAAATCTAATTTTTGAATATTTATTTTGATGAAAAAGTGGCTCTTGTTGGCTCGAACGAGGCACTTGCACAATGCAGTTTAGAAGAGGCTGGTTTTGGAGCGGCCGAAAACGTGACGAAATTTGCAGCAAACACGAATAAGGATGTATCGCAACTTTTGAGGCAGAATGCCAGTCAATATCACTTTTCTTTGGGGCACATGAACTTGGCCAAAGCTTACGTGGACCCCGACAGACAGCAGGTAATATTGTTTAGTCGAAAAATGAAAAAGAAAATTAATTTAATTTAATTTTTTGTTTATTTTTTTAGAATTTATTTAACAAATTAGATCAACGGATATCAAAAGTGTATCGCGATCTTGCAGCCAATGCCCTCTTTGTAGTGATATTTAGCGGAGCAATGGCCGAGTACGAGGAAGGATTCCACAACGGTCTCTGCCTGATTAAACTAAAAACATAGAACGAAAAATGAAACGGAAGAAAACAAACACAATTAACCATGACACGTTTTTAGTAGCAATGAAAAGAAAAAAAATCAAAGATGAAACTTAACGAGTGGTGAAACATCGATAAACTCTTGGTGGTTTATATTGCATGTCATCATTATACATATTATTTTGTCATAAAAACATTACAAATATCTTACGAAAAAAAAAAAAAAGGGAAAAGTAAAAAAACTACAGACAGAGAACATGAACAACAAAGCCTCAGTTCCTTGTGTCGCTCAAAAATCACCAACTACACTTATTTCTTACACTATTTTCCTTTATTTAATGACAAAATTAATACAATTAAATACTTGTGACAGTGGAAATAAATCGATAATGGAAATTTTGCTGACTACATTGGAGAATTTGCTGTTAAATCCCTTCGAAAATTCCTCGTTAATCCTAGGCTATGTGCTTTTTAAATCCCTCCTTTTTTTTTCCTTTCTTTTTAAGCCTACTTTTATTCTGAGCATTTAATCAGGTGCGTCAAATAGTTCGTCAAACTTTTGAGTGAAAACAAAAAGAATTTTTATGCCACTACTACTCGACATTGGATGATAAATAAGCAAATATACATATGGACAAGATGATTGATATGCTCAATTCAGCATTAATCTGGTATACATTCCACTAATCAGTATATATATATATATATATTAATATATGTATCACAGTAAAAAAGAAAACAAATTAAAAATTAAATACATTCGTTAAATATACACAGGAAATTAATATCGTGAATGCAAACATTACGTTTTATATAAAGTAAAATTTTATTTTTAATTTATTGATATCAATCCTGAGGTAATTTTAAATAAAATATTTATCTAGTTAATAATAGTTAATGCACAATAAATATAATATATAAATTTTGTAGTGTATAGAAGCTTTATGGACATTTTAGGCGTTGTTCTAACAGCGGTGTAAATATAGTTCCGTCATTATGAGAAAATGGCAGCTGCGGATTGGGCGATGCGACGAACGCCTGGTAGGATACAGCGAATCACAGCTGCCAGACCGTTAATTGCACGTTTGGGGATGGCACACGGCTCTACATGAAACAATTTACGAACGAATTGGCGGAAATAGTCTGTGCACGCATCGTTAAGGGTTTACAAAAATGCATTCGAATTCGAAAGTGCAGCGTTATTTCGATTAGTTTTGTTTTTCTAAAAGGATATAATACAGTCCATGGTGGATGGCCACCGTTGAGATAGAGCACGTACGAGTAACCGTCTTGGGCGACACCATTGATGGAGTAGTAGAAGGGCAGATAGGTGTGCAGCTTGAAGTGTCGTCGCTCGTAGAATTTTATAGCGGTTGTGTTGGACGTGAGGACGTGCAAGTAGATGGCTTTGCACTGAGCGTTGTCGGAATGAGTTAGATGTGCTATGAGATTGTCGAGGAGCAATGAGGCAATTCCGTTGCGGCGAAAATCTTCAACAACACCCAAACTTAAGATGTAGGCTAATTGTGTTCCGGTGGGGAATTTATGCGAAAGAATGCCTTGATCCTGTTTACAACATTTAAAGAATTAAAATCTTTGTGACATTTTGTTCAATATCTTCACATTTTTTGATAAACTTGAATTTTTTTTTTAAATTGGTACTCAAATTTTTGGTAAATTTGTTCGAATAATCTTGAAATTTTTAGAAATTTAAACTTTTTTGTTCAAATATCGCACAATTTTTGATAAATTTCAATTGTTTTGTTCAAATATCGCACAATTTTTGATAAATTTCAATTGTTTTGTTCAAATATCTCAAAATTTTTTATAAATTTCAATTGTTTTGTTCAAATATCTCAAAATTTTTGATAAATTTCAATTGTTTTGTTCGTAAATCTCGAATTTTTTTTATGAACCTTGACAAAATTCCGTTCCAAAAACTCAAATATCAATTTTCTGAACGAGCCCTCCACTCGCGGCCCCCGAATCCAATTACTTCTTTATGGCATTTCCCGTTTGGTTTTAATTCAGCTACAATTAACCCGATGATACGATGTTCATAAATGGCTGCCAATGAATAGAATTTGGCGCTGTGCGTTATTTCTCGATACCAACTTTCGGGATACCTATTGCGTGAGAAAAATACATGAGAAAATTGATTCATTTTCAAGGTGTAAATCACCTTACTCTATGGGAAACCATTCTGTACAAAGATTTTGCACCTCATTGCGATCTTCCGGGCATAGAAACCGAAGTTGAAGTGCACTTTGATGGCAAAGGGGCACGCACTGGCTCATGCATAGACCCTTGTGGATGAACTCATTCTTACATTTCCTGCAAAACAACGACACCGTTTTATTATCTTCCAATTTATAAATGAAATTGGTGCAGGAAATTGACGATTTCAATTGGATCTCACGTTCAATTCGTCCATCGCAATATTGCGTTACCTTTTTTTAAATTTACGGCACGTTTTACGTCTAATTTCTTCAATAAAAAAGTAAAGAAAGTCGATACAAAATGCACTTTAGGCCTCCAAAAATCAGCACATATTGACGCATGCGTAAAAGCTGCGGCGCTGTTCAGCGTGTATAATTTAATACTTTTATGTACCAAAAGGTTTATTTTAGTTACTCATTTTTATTATTTTAGTAAAATTTCAGTTGGTAAATTGCTTTAAATGCTTTAGTTTTTTTTTTACTAAAAAAAAAAAAAAAATATATACACGCATATTTTTTCATTAGGAGTCGGACAGGAATTAGTTTTCATTTTGGCAGCATGGTTACCACGACGGAAAAATCGTGTTGTCGTTCGGATATTGCCGGTTACAGAGGTAATAATCTCAAAAACGACAATTTGCGGAGACAATTTTAATGATAATTATTCTCGTTGTAGTTCTACCTGTCAAGTTTAGCGAGGAATTTAAAACATGTCGCTTCGTGTACTTCAAACAACATCTAGTGCGGGATCCTCATCCGTTAAAACCAACAGACAAAACCTTGATATTACTAAATGTTCCGCCATATTGCAACGAAGAGTGTCTTAACCGACTATTTTCCGTTATTGGACAAGTCCACGCTGTTTATTTTCACGAGAAACCAACCTCCGGTGTTGACGAAGCGACAAATTCAAATTTTTTTAAGAAACACACCATTAAAGTAAACAAAACTACAATTTGTAATATAAATTTAATGAAATCTGATGATGCAAATTTATTCGCAGGGTTATAAAGTGGCGTACGTCGTCTTTAAACATGAAAAAAGTGTTAAAAGAGCGTTGAAAAAGGAATTTACGACACCTTGGGTTTTATCCACTGAAAATGAACCACTTTCCGTTGGAGTTGAAAGTATATTTTATTTATATTTTATTAATTAATTCTTTTTTACCAATATTTTAATTATTTTAGAATGGTGTAAGGAATATGCCAATTCGATCCCCGAAATCGAGCAACTCAAGGCCGAAATTGATGAATTTATGGATATTTATGACACCACGACCATAAAAGTATTTTTAATTTGTTTTTATGGCCAATTATTTGTTTAAACTTTCGTCAAAACACAATCTAAAATACCGGAATTTTCTATATCAACATTTATTAATTTTTAAATTTTTAAATTAGGAAAAGGCACTCGAAAAAAAGAAAGCCGACGAACCGGACGAAGACGGTTGGGTGACAGTGAGCAGTCGTGGGAAGAAGAAAGGTTTCGCGCGCACGGAAACCAACGTTGAAAAAATAAACAAAAAGGAGTCGAAGAAAAGGGCGCAGAGAGAACTATTGAATTTCTACACTTACCAAATTAAAGATACGAAGCGGGATTACATTGACCAGCTACGGAAGAAATTCGAAGACGACAAGAAGAAAATTGCTTCGCTTAAAGAGTCGCGGAAGTTCAAACCGTATTAATAGGAAAAAGATAATAATAAAAAAATATGTTATTTTTTTCTTTTGGTAAAATAATTTTAGGTATTATATTTTTTTACAATGACATTAAGCAGTCTGTGGTTGGGTAATCTGTTTACAATGTGGCAACAAATATCGGCCATGTTGCCCCGAAACGAGGCTGTGGCCACTGCCATTTGTATCGTTTGTCCGAGTCTTTCCAATGCGAGATTCAGGTTGTTTTCGTCGGGCACTTGGACACATTTCGAGATGAGCGTGTGCAAGCCGTCGATTAAACCGAGCCAATCACGAGTTGTTAGCACTTCTTTTTGGATCAATTCTGATTGGTGTTTCTCAACTTCTGTCATGGATTCGAGGATTCCAATGTACAGCTGAAAAATTTAATATTTTACATTAACAAAATGAAAATTATATTTGTATTTATAATTGATAATTTACGCCCCCTCATAATATTCATAATATTACAATTTGATTTTAAATACCGGTACAAATAATTTAAAAATTTAATTTTTTAGGCACGTAAAGTACAATTAAGTGCAAAGATGAATTTTTAAGTTAGAAAAATTACTTTTTCGAACAACAAAACATGTTTAACTTGCTGTTAAACAGACTAAGTTGGCCTAGTATCTCGTTTTATTATTACCTGGGAATAAATTTGAATTTTTCCGGATCTTTCATTTGGTCCTTGTTCCGGCCCCACGAAACAAACGTTAAGATCTTGCAGCAATGGTGCTTGAATGCACCATCGAATAAGTCCTGCGAAAGGGTTCAAACAAGGCATGATGATGGTGCCTTGTGGAAGACATTTGTACAGATTTATCATCAGTGGTGCAAAACAAAGCTGTTCGTTCGAAGATACCCATCGCGTGATAAGCAAAAGTAACCCGCTTGGCATTTCACGTTCTTTTTTTGGACCTAAATGAAAAATTTATATGGAAAATTATATGAAGAATTATATCATTTAAAAAATAAAATATTACAATTATAAAGCGCCGTCGCCCCCGTAACAAAATGCGACGTGAAGTGGATACAAATTTGTGGTAATTCGTTTAGAAAAGACGCTGAGCGTGGAACTAAGATGAAGTAATCATTAACCAAGTCTTTAATCAGTGATACTACGATGTCAGAAGTGCAGCCTTGTTGCTGGAAAAGAAAAATATTTGTAATTTGCATTTATTTTGGGGAAAATTTGAAATTATTTATGAAAACCTGCATCCAAACAGCGGTGCATTTCAGAACAGTTGCGTTTTTACTGGCAATACTCAGCGATACTAATTTGCTGAGGATTTTCATTTTGTTGCTTCCACTTCCTTCGTAGTGGAATAAGTGCAAAAATACGGTATTTCTCACGATTTCCGTCTTCTTATTCTCGAAATAATCGCAGAGCACTTGCAGAAGTTGAAATTCTTGAACTGCAGTGAGTTTCTGAAATTGATTTTTATAAAATTATTATTCGTATTGAATTAATTAATTAATTAATTAATTAATTTTTTACTTTGGCTCTGTTCCCTCTTCTGTCAATTTCACAAAATATAAATTCATCGATCACTTCTTGTATTATCCTCTGATGCTGACCGGACTTTGGATTACAACACCAAATTTCCAATTGATTTAGCGCTTCTTTCGCAAATTGTGGAAAGTCCAGACTTCGAAAACGACTTTTAAAATCCGTCATTCTTCTTTCTCTCTCTTTTTGAAGGGTTCTTCTTATTTTATCACTTGTATAAATTGTACAAAATCACGTTAGTCCGTTTTCCCCTAAAGTTACCCAGGATGACAGCTGTACGGCTCCCTGTGTTAAAATTCTGCTCTGTGTCCTGGAGTTTGCAATCAATATTGAATCAATCCAACCCTAAGAATCGAAATACACGTTTACAAAATGTATCACAAATTAACATAACATGCATTTATTTCTAAAAGTGAGCTAATTTTCAAGAAAACCATGTATAAACACAATACATCACATGCAAATATTGTTGATCAATTACTCCTGGTGGCAATATAAAATTTAACGTGTAAAGAGCTGTATTGCCGGCAACCGCATGGAGGATTGGTGAGCACATTTTTTATTACACGACTGTTTATATTGATTTATACTAAAATAAATATCAACAATTTCAGACAAATTACAAACACGATCAGATACAGTTCAGATTGATTCTCAATCATGTCTGTCGCAAGTATTATCATCAGAAAGTTGAGCAATTCAAGATATATCCGCAGAAATTCATCATTTTCTAAGATTATGCCTAAAATTGAAACACAAGAGGAGCCTGTCCTTTCATGCCTTTACATCCCCGGTGATAAAGCGTGTAAATTCGCATCTGTACTCAAACCAAACATCAACCACGAGAAAATATTTCGAAACGTCGAGAGCAATTTAAAACACAGAAAAATGAAAGCCGATGTAGACCAACTTAAAAACGGACTGAAAGATTTATTCAAATTGCAAAGCGAAAAAGAAGAAATTCAGAAAGAACGACACCGTCTGAAAGAATGTTTAAAGACACACAACGACGGCAGAATGGACAAGGATCTGGAAAAATTAACCGAAAAATGGAAACAAACGTCGTCGTTAATATACCGATTGGAAAACGACGTAATCATCCCGATTTTCCAGTTACCAAACGAATTACACCCGAAAACACCGATCGAACAAGACGAGCAATTGTTCGAGTTTTTATCGATTCCCCGATTCGATTTCAAGCCGAAAAGTCACGTGGAAATTGGACGAATTAAGGGCGAAATTATTTCCTCCGATGTGTCGCCCACGAGTTACTATTTGTGCAAAAGAGCGGCCATGTTTGAATTAAATTCCATCAACTATTTCACGAATTTTCACGAATCGTGTAAATTCACGCAGACGTCTAATCCCGATTTGTGTAAACCACCGTTAGTCGAAGCTTGCGGACACGGATTCATGGACAAAAGCAGAAGTTTTCTTCTGGACACGGACGAACCCGGAAGTGGATATCATTTAGTCGGCGGAGCGTCGTTGGAGTCGTTTTACGGATTTTACATGCGAAGGAGCGTCGAACGATTAAAGAATTTGCCTTTGAGCTATTTCTGCATGGGGCGTCGGTACGACGTTAATTTCGATGCGAGTTTAGGTTTATTTAAAAGTCTTCAATCGTCCCGTGTTAATTTTTTCATCGCAATTGAGAACGATGATGATAAAACGGATTTAGAACACGCGAAAATGGTCGAGTTGTTGACGAACGAGTTGAAAAAACTCGGAATACATTTCAGGGTCGTGAATTTATCCGCGCACAAGTTGAATTTCACGCAGAGTTTAAAGACGAGTTTTCAAATGTGGTCACCTTGCGCGGGTGAATATGTAGAGATTGGTTACGTGGGGATTTGTTCGGATTTTATCAGTCATCGGTTGTTAGCCCAATACGAAGCAAAGCCTAATGTCATGTATTTAAATGTGGTGCACGGAGTTAGTGTTAATTCTACCAGGTTGTTGGCTTGCGTCATGGAAAACACTCAAAACTCGGCGGGCGATTGGTCCACGCCGGAGATTTTTGTGTAATTTCTAATAAAATAAATATGCAAATTGAATAAAAAAAAAATTCTTTTTATTTTTTTTTAATAATCTGATAAGTAACATTGTTGTGTAGTTTCAATACACCCGGAAAAAAAAAATTGAAATTAAAATATGATGATGACGTTTGAAATCATTTCTACATCTAATTTGATTACAGAAATAAAAATCAAGAAATAATATGAAATCTCATGAATCGATGGTGGAATCTCATCGATGATGATGAGGCTGTTGTTGTTGCTGATGTAGAGCGCTGCTTAAAAATGCCAAATGACCTTTTGGACACTTGTTCGCGTAATGACCTTTCTCACCACACTAAAATAAAAAATAAAAAAATAATTAGTAACAAATTTTCCCCAAATGAAAATAAATCCAAACCACCTTGAAGCACGTCACTTGATCCAACGGTCGATACTGTTTCTGCATTTGATTCTGTTCCTGAAACGCCGATAACTGAGCTTGATAATTTTGCTGAGCTTCGAGTTGTTTCGCATGTTGCTGTTCCCGCAGCTCGGGCGGCATTTTAAGACACGAAACTGCTTTGTGACCGGCCTCCCCGCAGTAATGACACACTATATTCGCCTTTTTCGCTTGTTGGTTCGGATCCTGAGTAGGCAATTCAAACTTCGGATGCATAAATTTACATATTTCTCCTTCCGGACAGAATCCACATATGTAATTGTAACACATAACTCTTCGAGTATGCCGATGTCTACAATTCGGACCTTAAAAATACAAAAACAAACTTAAATAACACGATTTAACCTCAATCTAAACATCATTACCATGCCTACAAAATCCTCTGTCGTACCAAGGGCAATCTTTAATTTTAGATTCTGGATCAATGTGAAGAAAAGGACATTCCTTATTACTACACGCATCTAAAAACGTTAAAGAATTGTTAATAAACATTTAATTAATTAATTTAATTTAATTTAATTACTGAATCGGGAATAGAAGTAACATTCGGGCATTTTAGTCATGTCGTATTCGTGTAGGAATTCGCACTGGTCGCCTTTTTTACAAAGTCCTCGTAGCCAATGTTTGCACACAACAGTGCGATCGCCCTTGACGTGTCGGAAGGGACAGGCGGCTCCTTTGCTGCATGTGGTGCGCGCGTAGAATTCGCAAACTGCTGCGCCGGATTCTGTAAATTAAGAAAAATGTTTTTTATTCCGTTATAAATAAATAAAGCTGCTGAGGTCTTCTTACTGTCCATCCCCGGGAAGGGAAGAGGCAAAGCGCCCAGCTGCTGTTCCAAGGCATATTCGATGTCGAAATGAATGTGTTCAACGCTAGCTATGATTTCCTGCATTGCTTCGCGGCTTAAATGTTAATCAATTATGGAATTTCTTGGGCACTATCACCACAACTATCGCAGCATGCCGCTTTGAAAAATGTTTGTCACCGATGACACTAGGAGGAAGCGAAGAAAACGTTAGAATGACTTAATTTACGTAGTTGTCGTTTATAAGTAGACTGGGAGAACGTATTGAGCACGCGCAGTTTGAACGGCGCTTTGTGGGATTGTTCTGGCCGAACGGTGGCGCTACGTGTCTACAAAGCGATAACGAGGCTGCGGCTGATTTCGTTGTGTTGTTGTTGTTTTAGTCGCAGTGTTCTTCGTCTAATTTTTTTCCATAGCCACGTCTGTTAACTCGGCAAATATGTCAGCTCACGAGCAAATGCGACAAATGCTCGACCAACTGATGGGAACTGGACGTGATGGTGAGTTGAAAAGCAATCTTTACAGCAAATTGATTGCATATATGTTTTATCTACTAAAAATGTGGTCGCCATTTTGTAGCGCTCACTTTGCTTTTGGTTTTTTTGTAAAAAAAAAAAAAAAAAAAAAAAAAAATAAGAAAAAAACAACTTGAAAAATCGTTTGAAAATTATATTACGGAAAGCGAAAAATATTTCCTGGCATATATTCTTTTTAAGCGATTTTTTTCTCTTGGAATTGTTGCAGTGAAATTGTAAGTCCAAATGTAGAAAATTCAAATCAGGTTGTGGTAAGTTCGGAAGAAAAACAAATTGTCTTAATAATTTATTGATTTTTTAGCGTTTAAATCATTCTCAATGTTATTTTTGCAAAGAGTATCGGTGTTTCAGACATTACGACTAAAATGAAAGGAATTTGCATAATTCCCACAATCGGCAGAAACAGTTTGATGTTGGTAAAGTATAACATTTGAATGCACATTGGTTAGAATTATTTAGACAAAATATATATATATATTTTTTAAAATAAATAATATTTAACTAACCAACGTGCACTGCAATTTAACTCTTTAAAGATATTTTTTTTCTGATTTTATTTTTATTTTTAGAAAGGAAATGTGTTTTTAAAAAAAGGTAAATTAATGAAATTAGCTCTGAAATCGACTTATGTTTCGTAAATATTAGACTTGAGATATTTACAGTCGGCTGACGATTTATTAGATCAATATTTTATATTTAAATCGTCGATTTTTAGGGTTAAAACAACATTTTATCACGAAAGTCGACAAATAAGAGACTGGAAAGTTGGAATGGTAGTTTTCTTTGATTATTACTACCATTTAATGTAATGAGTACCATTTTCCAAAATTAGTTGAATTTAATGTTCCCCAACAGCTTTTCCTAAATCTGTTTCATTATGAAGCAACGTTTTTACGTCGACTAAAGTTGAATCTTATTAGATTTTGCGGTTTGTAATTTGCCCCCGAAACAGTGCTAATTTAATAAGTCCGACAGAATCTTGGACGAAAATTAAAAATAGCGCAACCAATCCGATAGTTTTCCACTATTTTTATCGCTAAACAAAGCGCCAATGGTCCGCCGCGATGGCAATTAATTTTCTTGGCAGTGAAGAAAAAAAACTATAAATACAGTTGACCAGTTGTACTAAGTAGTTTGACCCGCCAACCTTTTAGCCGATTGTGCAAGTTCATTGATTGTTCATTAATTGTTGTAATGATGAAGGGAATGTTAAACATCCTTTTGATGTCTTATTTAAAATATTTAAATAATTTTAGAAAAATGGAAGCGAGGACTTTTAATCAGGGTCTGACTGTGTAAAATACAGAAAATTGTCTTTCGAATTGTAACTGTCAGTTTATATTTTCTTTCAAACATAAGTCGATTTTCAGAGAACATCTCAGAAAAGAAACATTGCAGAATTCAATTTTTCGCTTGACCAGAAGTAAATAGATCGAAAAATGAACTGAAATAGTCTAGAATTAACGATAAAAAGCTACAGTTTGTACCCAGTATCTTGATGCCAAATTCAAACTAGAAATTACTTTTGTTAATGAGATTATTGTTGTTTATTTACTTTATTTTAGGCGTAATGTTAGCATTTAGGCGTAATTTTTGGCTTGACGCTGCTAAATAACGACTGGAAGTAGGAAATGGGATGCGTAGTATGATTTTGGATACTGGGCGCGAGTTGTAGTTAGCATAGCATTAGCAGTGCTATGTAAAATAGCTACCATATTACCCCGCTTATTGCCACCGGAATGCCGGTGTAAGTGAGTACAAATTTTTTTTTTAATTTTAAGCCCAAAACATGCTTAAAACATATTTAGATGTCCAAAATGTAGGAAATTGGCCTAAAAATCTTTACATTTTCCAAAAATATAGTAGTAATCTTCAAAATATTAAGAAATCTTAAATTTCAGGCCCAAATTTTAACACAATTTATCATCTGGGCTCTTTTAAACAAAAAAACAGACTTTATTGGTACAATTTGAAAGCGGTCATAAACCAACGGCATGCGGCAATAAGCGGGGTAATACAGTAAGGTGCCAGCAATGTTTGACCAATACATCTGTTTCAGTTGCATTATTAATATTTTGATTACTTCTGGTCAAAGTTGAGAATAATTTCGTTATTTTTGGTCAAAATTGTCTAGGTAAAAAATTGTAGTGTCATTGAATTACCGATACCCTAATGCAATTTTTGAAAATCCATTACATTGGGCAGTTTGCGCAAACAGATAAGTCTGACTTGTAAACTTGTGGCCATCACCCGCTCGATACTGACCAATCGTGCCCACCCAGCGGTAAATTGTAAGTGAAGTTATAAGTAGCCGTGCGCAAACTGTCCGCAATGTATATTGAAATTTAGAAAAATGGTGGACGTTTGGACAGCAATTTCACGCGACTGATTTAATGTTAAATTGATTGTCGATAGCACACGTTTAGCTCGTTGTTCTAATTGCCTTAAAATTTGTGTAAGGAGTATGTGTTAATACCGAATGCTGATCCGAATCCCATGATATTTTAAAGGCTTCTTCATTGTAAAACTGGTGAATCCCAAGCCATTTAAGAAACTGAGAGTCAGTACTGGGGCCAAAATGCCGTGAGTTGCATCATTTCATATAGACATGAGTGTATACTTTTTTTATAATCCTTTTCCAAATTTTTATTTTTTTTTCTTCTGGTCGATTAACTTGTTTTATTATTATTAAAAATAATAAAAGACCAAAATAAAAAAGGACATCGATAGAATTTTAAGCCCAGCGAAGCGCATCGAATGTTTACTTTTCTCTAAGTACGTATTTTTTTGTTTGAAATAATGTAAATAACATCAGTACTCATTTTGGTACTGTTTTATTAATGGGAAATTTGTTTATGTAAAAAAAAAAAAATTAATAAAAAAAAAAAAATGGAGGGTTTATATGTTTAAAAAAATGCATGCTGAAAAGAATACAAACGAGTGAATTGAAGCAATGTTGAGTAATTAATGGATGTTAGATCCAGCTGAACGTTTCCACACTTGATTGATTTAATCCAGGATGCAGCAGTTTAAGTGCTATAACATACTATAGGTTTTTATTTTCTAGACTTGCCAACTCCGTACTGGTTTTAAGGGGGTACCCAGAAACAGTAGGTCATCGCTAGCGTGATTTCATTTTATGATCTGTTTTTCTGGAACAAAATAACAGTCGTCTGGGTATATCTTGTTTACACCAGCGGGATTGACTGTAAAAACGATGCAAGTATCTGTGAGTCTGCACCCGGCATCTTGATGGCAAATACAAACGCTAGATTCCATTTTTTGCACACGAAATCATAAAAGTCTAAAATTGTTAATTGCACACGTTAGTTATTTGTAAAATTTGTGTATCAAGCTACCGTAACCGGCGCGGGCTGTTGTAATGTGTACATTTTTGTGCTTGCTTTTCCGCCAGATTCAAATGAAAACAAATGTTTGATGAAACGTTAGATGCAGCAAAATTGACGCCATTTCCGGCGTTTTTGTGGGGAAATTGCATGTTTGCAAAGCAATTTCCTGCTAAGAGTCTAGCAGCAAGAAATTTGTTCTCTTCTGTTGATTGTAGGGCCGATGGGTTAGAAAATGGGTATTAAAGTGACGTGGTTTTATGTCGATTTGTTTTTAGTTTAATTCACTCAACATTAGCTCCAATTTGAAAGTGAAAAAAATTTACACTCAGTATTTTGTGTTCTTTGCCCCATTCCTTTGCTTGAAGTTGGGTTTTTATCCCTAACTGATTACCAAATTCTTGTTTCTAGGGTACAAAATGCAAATAAGTATACTGTACATTAAAGGGATGTGTTAAAGGAGTCTGTCGTAGGGCGGCATGGCTGAGCACGTGTGTATATCAAGCATTTTTACTTTGTATATATCTTCTGCCTTTCTTCAGGGTGATGATGAATGATGAGATCTTTTTGTTGCTGTTTGTTTTTTTTATATTATATTTTTTCAGGCCCGAGAAATAGAAAAAGTTAAAGGTTGTGAGAAAAAGCAGGACGTGAGTTCTTAATAAGAAAAAGAAAAAAAAAAACTAAACATGAATTGATTTATAAAAGAAAAGAATCGTCCATATTTAAAATTTTAAAAATTTTAAAAGAAAAATTTTTTTTATTATTATTTTTTTTATTATTATTATTATTTTTTTTATTTTTGAGAGACATTTTTATGATTTTTGTTTTTTAAAGTCTTGCTGGAGAATGTGGAGGCCTTTGAACTTGTTTTAATCAAAGATTTAAAAGAGAAAAAAATTAATTTAAATTAAATTAGAAATTCTTTTGATTTGATTTGATTTTTCACTTTTTTTTTCCTTCTAAAATACCTTTTTGATTGGAAATTAAAGCGTAGAGAAATATCCAGGATTGATTTTGTTGTCATTGTTGATAAACTCATTATCTCTTTTCTGTTACAATTTCAGGAGAAAACAACAAGTATAAAGTGAAGTTTACTGATCCTAGAGTGTGCAAAAGTTTCCTTCTAGGATGCTGCCCACACGATATTTTAGCTTCAACAGTAAGTCAAACATAAACGGGTATCCCTCGGTAAAAGCGATCTCGCTTACAGTATTTTATCGATTAAGAGTTGCCCTCGAATAAGATCCGCGACCGAGAGAGGCGATTTGATATAATAGCAGCGGTTATATACGTTCAATGAACATAACATTGGATATCGGCCACTATTTAAAATAAGAGCCGCCCTCGATTAATAGCCGTGGCTGAAAGTGGCAGTTTTGAATAAGAGCTGCAGCTCTTACTCGGTAAAATACGGCAATACCTTTTCGTATGAGGTTGGTTCATTTTGTCGCGTACCTTACCAAATCGATTTTATGAACACTCGTGTCTCCCGATTAGTTCGGATAATCGACGTTCTGCTGTATTTATTTCACTCTGTTTTCCAATGAATTGTTAATGCAGAGGGCAAACACCCTGCTCAGTTTGCGCTCACAGCGCCTTAATTGAGACGTGCAAAGCGAAATAGAGTGAAACAAAGCGAGACGGTTCAAAACAAGAGCCTAAAATCAAAACACGATTTCAAAAGCATACAATATGGCAATGGGCAATCATGTGAAATTATTAGAGGGATATCTGTAAAAAAAATGATTTCAAAAATTAACATTTTTTTTTGTTTTCTAGCGGATGGATTTGGGTGAATGTCCCAAAATTCATGATCTTGCTTTAAGAGCTGATTACGAGCAGGCATCCACAGCGAAAGATTATTATTACGATATAGACGTGAGTATATTTGGGAAAATTTGATGGAAAATTTTAGAATCGGCACCAAGAGGGGATATTTTGTACGGAGTGGATGAAAATGGTGTTTTTTGTTTTTGTTGTAGGCGATGGAACATCTTCAAGCATTCATATACGATTGTGATAGGAGGACGGAGTTGGCGAAGCGAAGACTCGCCGAAACTCAGGAGGAATTGAGCGCAGAAGTTGCCGCCAAGGCGAACAAGGTTCACGAATTGGCCGAGCAGATCGGGAAAAAATTAGCCAAAGCGGAACATCTCGGAGCGGAAGGAAACGTGGAAGAATCGTTGAAAGCTATGGAGGAAGTGGAAGAAATTCGGAAAAAGAAATTACAAGCCGAGGTATGTAATGGATTTTCCATTTAGATATTCTATATTTTAATTTTTTTTTTTTAAATTTTTTTTTTACAGCAAGAGTATAGAAATTCAATGCCTGCTTCGAGTTACCAGCAGCAGAAATTACGCGTGTGCGAAGTTTGCTCAGCGTATTTAGGAATTCACGATAATGATAGGCGATTAGCTGATCATTTTGGAGGAAAATTACATCTTGGGTTTATTAAAATTCGGGAAAAGTTGGAGGATTTAAAGGTAATATAGAAAAATAATAATTAAAAGTAATTGTGTTTTTAATTTTATTAAATTTGTTTAGAAATCTGTGAACGAACGTCGAGAAAAACAGAGGGTCGAACGTGATCGAGAACGTAGCGAGAGAGGGGATGAAAGAAGAGGCGGCGGCGGCGGCGGTGGTGGTGGCGGCGGCGGTGCCGGCGGAGGGCCTAGAGAAGGAAGAGAACGATCGGACGATCCTGAAACTCGAGACAGGATCCGAAATCGTCGTTCGCGCAGTCGAAGTCGCAGTCGTAGTCCCCGACGGCGCAATCGACGGTAAAAGTTTAAATTTTTTTTTGCTTTTTACGTTTTTTTTCTTTTTTAACGTAAAAATTATTTGTTTTAGATCGCGATCTCGCGACCGCCGTGGAAGATCCACTTCTCGTACTCGTCGTTCGCGCTCCCGGTCTCGATCTGCGTCGAAACGCGGCGGAAACAGATCGGCACGGAGATCCCGATCCAGAGATAGGCAGCGAAGAAACGGAAGTCGCGAAAGAAGACGCGACCGGTCACGTTCGCCGCGGTCGGCGGAAAAAGAACGTCGAACTAAAATGAACGATGAGAATGGAACGCGAGATGACACTGTTAAAGACAAGTGGCCTAAAGAGAATAAGGAGAGATAAATTAAGGCAATAAATTAGATGTTTCTGGAAATTTATTCATTTTGTGTTTTTTCTTATGTTTTTTGAGTTATGATTTGTGGCATTCGTTTTTTCCCCATTCCATTTCGTTGTACAATATTTGTATTTCAAAGCCCGAACTACGCACATTATTTACATTGTCTATTCGGTGTGTCCATAATAATTTTTTGTTTTTTTTTCTTTCTATTTTCTTTCTTTTTTTTTTAGTTGGATACTAAGTGCTGTAATGATTTGTCTTACTATGCACGGTGTTTCATTGCAGATTTTCTCTTTTTTGTAATAAAATTACATTTTATTTCTAGTTTGATGCTTTTTAAAATCTTAATTTGTAATGTAATTTGAAATGGTACTGAAGAGGGAATTTGTAGGAATTTTCAATATAGAGTGAGATAATTGATGATGCAGGAATAAAAGTATTTTTTGAGTTAAAATTGTGACGGTTTTATTGGCTCTTATATTGTGAAATTGAATCGTTTCTATAAGCCGTCATGATTCACGACGGGTTGAGTCTAGCGGTAGACCGATGCAAAATAATTTTTTTTTTTATAAATTTTATTAACCAGTAATATAAATATTAAATTAAAAACGTTATTTAATTTGGATTACAATTCTCTACTTAAATATCTTATTTAATAAATCTAAATTTTGATTTTAATGTTAGTTAGGTTAGGTCTTCGGCTAGCATTATGATGTATCTGCATGGTTCCGACTAAATTGTCGACGATGGGCTCCACGGTCGGCAATTTTCAATCAAATTCGTGATAAAGGAATTGAATCCTCACGTGAAATATAACGGCGATAAGATGAACATAAACAGTATAAAATCATTTTTTGTTTAAATTTATCAATCAGGTGGTGCATTGGCAGTACTCGCTCGTATTTCGTGAGAGGTGAGAAATTCAAAATAGGTTTATTCAAACAGCTTTGACTCGAAAGGGTTAAAAATAACTCGAGATTAACCTACTTTACCCTGAAAACTAACATTTCATCGGCAAATATAATTAAATGCAACAAAATAGTGCTAAGCAACCGGCGATTTTTCGTGACAAACATCTTTTTACTCGGTGTCCTCGCTGTTTCCTTATCAATCGCCCGAAATTTAATGAAAATATTTACTTAACCCGTGTTTTTTTTTTCCTCTTGTAGTTGACCCGCACATGACGTCATGTAATTTGAAGAATGTGGAAAGATCCAAAACGACGTGTATTATGAGCAAAAAGTGAGTATGTCGAATTTCCTACGAATTTGATAAAAAATTGTTACTTTCAGGCGAATATTTTTGTTTGAAATCAGTTTATCTGATTGGTGTCAAGTAAATAGATTAAGAAATCAATTTTTGTTAAATTTAAACTGATTTTTGATACAAATGAATTGCAGATAATGAACAAAAACAGACGAAGGTGGCTGTGACTAATGGGGAATTGCCTCGCGTGCTGTAAAGATCACAAGGAAAATGGTGGCAACGTACCCGAATCACAATTTATCGACACCGACAAAGTCGACTTGACTTCGGTTCCGGCGCAACAAAACGCACACTTGCCCGAAAGTCGTCTATTCGGCGGCCTCGGCGACAACTCCAACAACGGAAACAGAACCAGCCACCAAAACAGTGAGAAACGAATGTTCTACCCACGAATTCCGCCAATTCTCAGCGGCAGCGGCGACAGCAAGCGGTCGAGTCAAGGGCGCAATGAATCCGTGTCCGAGCCGAAAATCATCGGTCTGTTCGAGCAATACAAGGACGGGCAGGAGGACGCCATTTTATCGGAAGGAATCGAACGATTTTGCCGCGACTTGGAGGTCAAACCGGAAGAATTCAAAGTTCTTTTGCTAGCGTGGAAATTCAGTGCGGAAACCATGTGCAAATTCACCAGACAGGAGTTCGTGACCGGTTGCAAAACACTCAAAGTCGACTCGATCAAAGGCATTCAGAACAGGTTCCCGGACCTCGTGCAGGAAGCGCAGGACGCGGAGAATTTCAAAGATCTTTATCGCTTTACCTTCAGGTTCGGCCTGGACTCGGAGAACGGTCAGCGCATTTTGCCCTCGGAGATGGCCATTTGCTTGTGGAAACTCGTGTTCTCCCATCGGGAGCCCGTGGTTTTATCGCGCTGGCTCGCCTTCCTCGAGAAACATCCCAATGTGCGTGGGATCCCGCGAGACACGTGGAACATGTTTCTCAATTTTTGCGACGCGGTCAAAGACGATTTGAGCATGTACGACGACACCGAGGCTTGGCCCAGCCTTTTCGACGATTTCGTAGAGTACGAAAACGACCAAACGAATCAAAACGTTCAACATAAAGAGAATAGGAACGAGGAAAGTGATTGAAATGAATGAAACCGCTCATTACGCGGTTGATATTCGTAGGTTTCAGTTTGAAAATAGGTTTTTTTTTTATGTGATGATGACTGCCTTTCTCCACTACTAGTCCAGTGTTTTGCTCGTGTTTTGTGTGGCAAAGTAAAGGGTGAAATTATTGAAAAAGTATTTTGTTTTATTTTATTTTTTTTTAAATTTAAATTTTTTGTTTTGTGGATATTGAATATTGACTGCTGATTGTTGCTTCTACTGTTTGGGAAAAAAATGAAAGATGCATTTGTTTTGTATTGTAGACCACACGCAGTAGTGATTTTAATGTGATTCTAGACTTTAGAGATCGAATGGTAGAAAGTGATGGGAAAAATTTAATGGTGAAATTTGATGAGATTGGATTTTCATTTGATTTTATATATATATTTTACGTACAAAAATGAATTCATGTCAAGTTATAATGAAGGAAAATATATAAACAGTTGAAATTAATTTTTTTTTTTGTTTTTTTTTTTGTTTATTAAATTGTTTTAGGGGGTTGGGGGGCGGGGGGTTAACGTTTGTAATCATATGCAATCTTGTGAATGTCGTTGAAAGTATTAAATTATTTTTTTTGTACGGGATTAGTTTTGAGTTTCTTCTCTTCGGCTGCACGTAATTCGGCTCGCTTGATTTTCTGACTTAGAGTTTTAGGCAGAGCGTCGATAAATTCGATCTGAAATGAAATGAAAAAATTAATAAATGGTAGAGTAACTTTAAAAAAAAAACATAAAAATTCTAAATTTTGTGTATTTTACCTGTCTTGGATACTTATAAGGTGCAGTCGTCTTTTTAACATGATCTTGTAATTCTTTTTTCAATTTTTCCGGATCTTTTTTCTTGCCAGAATCTTTGAGGATAACAAATGCCTTTACGATCTGTCAAAAAATTGCATTTTTAATAAGGGGAACACGTGATTGATTTTTTTAAATCGGCATAATCTTGCAAATTTTTGGGAAAGATGTCCGCAAAAAAATATGTTGGTAAATAGTTTAAATTTATAAATATAATTTTGGTTAGGCAATTTTAGTGTTTTTACAGGTCGAGTTACTGGCATGGCATTCACAATTACCTGTGTGCGCTCGTAGTCTGGAACTCCGATAACTGCTGACTCGAGAACATCAGGATGCTGTTGTAAGGCGTTTTCAACTTCAACAGGCCCAATTCGATATCTGCAATCATTTACACACAAAATCAGTTACATTGGGCACATTCATAAAGTCATTTAAACTTTTTCATATTTTTTTAAACCAGTCTGAATGTAAAATTTAACATGGAAAATTTTAAATATCTTTATGAATGTGCCGAGTTAATTATTTAAAAGTAATTTCTGGTTTCTCGGTGCAATTTTACAGGAATTTTCTTTTACATGTGAATGTGAGCCCACTGACGAGGATGGGTAGGGCCAATATGATTGACTAGAGCCTCAGAGTGGGGGCAATCGCCTCCATTGCCAACTCCCTGGATCTGCCATTGCATTGAGCATGCTTAAAGTGTAGAGTAAGGGTGCGTTTGGATCGGTTTGAATCGGTTTTTTAAAAAATCCGATCCAATTCGAAAAATTGCGGATGGGTAAATTGATTATTCAATCCTATCCGGAAAAAAATAGCGTTCTATCCAATCCTATCCGCATTCAATTCAAACCGAATGCGGATTTCGGATCGGATTGAGTTCCAGATGTCACATTTCACAATAATGTTGAAAATTTGAAAATTTCAAAGATTTTTTTGTAATCAATGTCATCAATGTCATTTTCGTGATTTTAAGCACATGGAGCTTGGAGACAGTTATGCTTTCTTTGCGTTGATATTGATAATGAAAACTACTAAACTAACGTGTGATGGAATTTATATACCGGAAAGCGGAACAATGATTGGACGTTTAAGTAAGTGTAATATAAACGTCTTATAAACGTCGTAAAAACGTTATTTTTAAAAAATCGGATTACACGGATCGGTTTCGGTTTTTTCCCAAAACCCGATCCGGAATGAACAAATAAAAATTCGGATTATCCAGTCCGATTCGAAAAACAACCGGATTGATTTGGGGCCATCCGAAACCGACTCAATTCAATCCGAATTCGGTTTGAGTCGGATTGTAACCGATCCGACCGCACCCTTAGTGTAGAGTCGTGGTCATAAAAATCGTCCCACTCCAGCTGGGTTTAGATGATTGTGTGACATCATTTAAATGGCAATTTGTCAAAACATATCGGTGAGTTTTTGCACTACCTGGTGGATACAGCCGAAAACACTCATACTGCAGGTGAACTTCAAGCTGGACTGAAGCGATTTTTATGACCCACCACTGTACAGTCGTGGATAAAAAAACTTCCCATCAGTTTAGCTGTTTAAAGTTTATCTATCATTATTTGCCCGGTCTATCTTTTAATACTGTTGTTAGGGCAAGACGAGAGACCGGGTCAAGATTGATGTCATTGAATCTCAGTGGATTTTTATGCCACCTGGTAGATAAAATTAAAGCGGCTAAACTGAAGGCAAGTTTTTTTGTCCACGATCGTCCAAGCAGAGACGATTGGGAACCCCTGAATTTTAGTTAGTTCAAATTTTTACGCTGAAGATGTGATGATGTCATCCTTTCTTCCTGTGTACCAGTAATAACCATCTGCATCCACATAAGCGTGATCACCGGTCAAATAATAGTCTCCGACAAACACTTGGCTTGTTTTTTCTGAATCTCCCTAAATAAATCAATAACAGTGCAGTAAGCAACAGAAAAGCTCCAACAATTGTTAGTGAATTACCTCGTATCCTTTGAATATACCTACTGGCCGATCTGGTTTGACTTTGGTAGCTATCTGGCCAACTTTTCCCTGTGGTACTTCTTTTCCTTCATTATCCAGCAAGGCAATTTTAACAGCTGGATTTGCTTTGCCCATAGATCCAAATGTAATAAGTGAATCAACGGTATTGTAGATGAGAGCTGTGGTTTCTGTTTGGCCATATGCCTCGAGTATGTTAATATTGGTCTTTTGCTTCCACTGTTTGCCTACTTCTGCGTTCTGTTTTGTTGTTAGTGTTAGTTTATTATTTAGAAAAATATATATGTATATGATAGTTTACCAATGCTTCGCCTCCAGTGATACATAATTCTAATTTGTTGAATTTTGGTAGTTCCTGTGCTACGAGCATTCGATATACGGTTGGAGGAGCGCACATTCGTTGCACGGGATATTTCTGTAAAATCTACACACGAGAACATTTTGTTCATAAGGATTTCAAGATTTTAAGAGGCATTAAATGTGTGCCTAATGGTAAATCCAGCATTGTTTAGTAAGTAATGGAGTGCAATTATTTTTAAAAGCGAATGGTAGATGCTTATAAAAGTGCTTATTGGTTTCTTTACTTCAATTGTTTGTTTGACATTAAATTGAGGCATTTCATGCACAAAAACTGTTGCTCCTGCAAGCCAAGGTATTGCTACGCAACTCCACATGAATTTTGCCCATCCAGTATCAGCTATGTTCCAAAATACAACTCTTCTGTCCAATTTGACGAAATCTCTGCAATTATTTTTGTTGAATATTAATTATTGTCACACCAAAAGAGGTATTCAGTGTGTAATTCCGACTACAAATTCAAATTATTACTTTTTATTTGAGAACATTCATGGGAAATGTCTAGAAAACGATGGTACTTAAAACATTGCTTGCTTACCCACTGAATACCTCGAATTTTTCAATTTTTGTTGTATACAAACCTTGATACGCAAATGAAACCAAGACAAAAGCCACTGTGAGTGTGCATAACACATTTGGGTAAATTTGTAGTTCCACTTGTAAAGTAAATTTGGTATGGATCTGAACCTTTAGTCTTTACACACTAAAAAAAAAGACCAAAATGAACATTCAGGTAGCTATTTCTCTAATGTGTGCAGTCTGCCCCTGCGCTATTTTGATGCCATAATTAAACTGAAAAATCTCAGTGCGCGCGCACACAAGTGCAATAAATGCGAGATTTTTTGAAAATATAACAGGTAATTGCAATATTCACTTGAGTGCAATAAACAATTTATGTGCAAAAAGTGGAATTTAGTGTTTTGATATTGGCAACAAGATACCGGACGTAGATGTATGTACAGTACATTCCAAAACTCCCACGATTAAAATGCTTAAAACAGGAGTTTTGGAATGTAGAGTTTTCTCAGTATAGATTCGTTATGAGAGAAAATGCTGCCATTAGCAAATAATATTTTGGCGCCCTTAGAGGGCTCAGTCATTCAGTGCCACCCCCACAATGCACCAAGCTCGTGGTGTGGCACTGGACCCAAGCGACCTTATTTTATTTTATTTATTTATTTGTTTATTTATTTATTTATTTATTTATTTTTTAGGTTCTAAGAGCGCCCCATAGGCTGATGTTTGCTACTTGCTTCTGGTGCCTAGTGAGATACAGAATTACTCGCAGAAGGGGCAAAATTATTTTAAACAAGAAAATTACTTGATGTTCCTCAGATGCATTGGTGTAGTTATCTGTATAGTTTAACCAACCAGACCTAAGCACAATTTAATTTCTTAATTATAAAAAAGTGGTACTATGCAAGTTTTCTTACCTGTTCATCTTTTCCGGATCGACAACAATTTTAGTGTTTAATGAAGGACATTCTGCTGCCACCTGAAAAATATTAAATCATTCTTGGCTTTTAAAATTGCTCTGCAAATATGACAGGTTATTAAACAATCTAATTGTGGGCAAATTAATTTCTTTTTTCAAAGTTGTTAATTTGTCAGGTCTTGAAACAGTAGGACCCATGTCTGGTTGTAACTTAACTGTATCAACTGCATCTGCAAGTTTTGGTGTTGTAATAATACATTGAACTTTCATTGCTTGTAGTCGGTATTTGATATCTTGTGCTGTGAGCTGCGAAGTACCATGCACAACTTTGTTTCCTGCAAAATTTATAAACTTTATAATTTATAAAGATTTTATGGAACTTCAATTGTTCAGGGCAGACGTGTTTATTTTTACAACCTTTTTAAATTTTAGGAATATTTGCAAGTTCATGTCCCCAAATAACCCAACCATCTTACAGTCTACGCCAATATTGTGATGTCAAAATCAAACTTCCAAATCTCTGTCTGTGAAACCATGTTGAAGTTGGCACCACATTGACATTCATCCTAATTAAATATAGAACAAATTCCAAATTCTATTTTACAACAGATTTCAATGGTTTTTACACCAAAAGAAAGAGGACATGTTCTTCTATAAACCCTTCAAAGCAGAAGTCTTTACTTTTCACAGTTTTCAAATGGCAAGTACATATGTTTCTCACACCGTCCCACTGGAACGCAGTCTTGTTAGCCAAGTCAGCATCAACATGTCGATTGAGGCAGACCGATGAACGAGCCAGCCTGATGAATGGGCCGGCCGGCCTGATGATGAATCCAGCCCGATGATCGTTTCATTCGGGAATTTGATAACAAGTTTTTATTGCGCAATCTTTAACTGCTATCCATTCGTAAACCAAGAGAGGTTTAGTCTTGAGCAGGATTTATAGAAGCAAATGTCCTCTTTCTTTTGGTGGAAAAATCATTAAAGTCAGTGGTAAAAGAATTTGGGATTTGTTCTATCTCTATTTACGGCAAATGTGAATATAGTGCCTAGTTCAGTCTTATGTCTGTGCACATAAACACAACAAAAATACAACTTTAATAAATAATACGGTAACAGGTAATCACACTATTCACTAGATGTGCAGTAAACACACTGAACCACTCAAGTAGAAGTTGCGACTTTTAGAAAGTCTAATTTCTACAAGTGTGAATGATCCAGGGCTGGACTGGGAACAAATTTAGTGCCGGGAAATCTGGATGTTCGGGCCACAATCAATCAAGTCGGGACGGGCCACAGCAAGCCACGACGGGCCACCGGGAAATTCCCAGTATCCCGCCGGGCCAGTCCAGCACTGGAATGATTTATTTTTAGACTGTTCACACTTATTCATTATTTATGTAGAAATCAGTGATGTTTTTTACTAGAGTCAATAATGCAATAAACAATTTATGTGCAAAAAATGGAATTTAGTGTTTCAATTCGACATCAAGGTATCGGGCACAGACTATATTACAGTTGATTACCAGCAAAGTATGGAATTAACAATATAATCAATCAAATTTGTAACGATTCCTGCATATAAGTTACCGGTAAGTGCATTAAATTTGTAAAGGACTACCGGTTGTCACTTCTTTTCTTCCTTTGACATAGCTAGGCAGACGTATCCCTGCCTTGTGGAAGACTTTAAGAGGAATAAATTACACTTTTACGATTCAGACTTCTGGCAAATCTTAGGAATACGTCATCATGTCCAACCAGAGAGAAGAGAGTCTGAAGAGTGCTAACTGTCTCGCAGAACTGCAGCCCCGGAAATGGTCTCTGGACAAATAGGACGAGGGACATGGTCGCAGAACAGTTCTGCTTGTACTAGACGGACAGCTTACACTACTAATGATTTACAAAGATGTGCAAACGATATTATTACCTACTCGCATGCAAGCTAAGTTAAGGAGCCACCATTCAGGCATTTTAGGCATAAGGAGCATGCAATTTGTCCATTTGGATCCAAAGCCCAATTGCAAAAGTGCATTTGCAGATTTCTTTGAATATCTAGATAATTCTTCATAGGTCCATTTTACTTCTCGACCATTTTGGTATACAAACCAATAAGCACAAGGCTTGTCTTTTATTTCCTATGTTATATTATTATTATTATTATTATTATTATTATTACAAAAAAGAAATTAGTTTTGAAATTAAATTTCAAAGTTCAACAACCTGGTCAATACTGGCCCAGCTGTCAATGATGTCGCTTGCAAAATTAAAATATTCGGGCGAAATAATTTTTTTGTGGTCGAGGTCATTTCTGACTTTTTGTAATGTTGTGAATGCTTCGGTTGGACCTTGACTTAACGTCGATTGAGTGTGGAACTTAAAAAAAATTCGATTCCTATTAATTTCATTTTGTGGAAATATAAAAAGTAAAATGTAAACTTCTTACCTTATGTGATGACGATGAAGCGTACGAGAATATCTTTGAATAAGAAATCCTCCGTAGTCTAACCAAGCCCGACATTTTAGTTTGAAACAAAACGTGCTCTAAGATTGAGTCTCCCCATAACATTTGATTTCAAAGGTTAGAGATAAGTTTTAACTTCCGATAACGTGAGTCGTGATCTTTAATGTGTCTGATAAATAGGGTAGAAGTAATAGAAGAGAAAACATAATGTGGCTTAAGGGAGAAGGCGACAATTTTTATGACCGCGATTGGAAGTTACGTACGATCAGAAACGATGCAAAAATTACATAAAATAAAAGGAAGTAACATTGTTCTTTTTTCTCCACGGAGGTTGCTTTTATTGACAATAAAAATGTCAATCTAAACTGACAAGTGAGTATAAAACCAGTTGCATAAACTAGACATTTTTATTTTATTGTTAAGTGCATCGTTTTGCATGCAAATGTAATTGTCTCACCTTAAAATGAATTTATGAATTTTTGAATGTATGTTGTGGAGGCTGCCGAAGGTTTAATTCGGCTTCGGATGAATAGAGAGGATGTTTGAGCAAGGTCGACAAGTTTTCCGCGGTGGAAAAAGCTCGCTAAATTTCCATATGGTTAAAAAAATACATTGAAATTATATTACGATGCATTAGAATGTATCTTGACTTGAAATGCATTAAATTTCGCGATGCTGTTGCATGCTATTGGTTTACAAATAGTGTTAATACATTTTGTAAAATGCATTATAAAATGCACGCCCCACTATTATTATTTGTCAAATATGAATACATTGACAAAATACATTTCGAAACTTGTATTAGGAAAAGCATTATTTAATGCTTAAATAATATACTTAAATCCTTGCAAAATGACCATATGGGTCATTGGAAATAAAGGATTAGTGAGTTAAAACGTTATCGGTCTGGTCTCGTCCAAGATTAGATAAAACACAAATTTTAGTTGTAGAAGATTAAAACAAAACGTATCTTAAATTCGTTTAGAGAAAATTACAAACCAACTATGCGTCCTATCAGAAGGCCAGGAAATGGTTTGCCAGCCGTAGCAGCACTTTTATGCAGCTACCGTATTATACGCAATATAGCTGGAGGCGTAATAATAAGCCAAACGTTTATTTTTTATATAATATTTTAATAATTATTCCCATTTATCTCTTCATCGATACAAATTCTGAAGTTATAGAATAATTATAAGAGCCAAAAAAATCACAAAAGACAACTAATTAATACATTTAAAAACAATAGAAATATTAAATATTTAGGAATGGTCCCTAGTAGAATAAAAATGCACTTTCGAGCATTTTGAAAGAAAAAAAATTCCTTTGCATTTTTGTGTTAAAAAAATGCATTTTGAACATGCTGGGCCGCCGTGTGCAGATTGCGCTCCGATTTTCCCGATTTTTATTCCGATCAATTTATTTTTGAAGAGTTTTTGAAGGGTTTATTTGAGTACAGACTGCGTTGGTTTGGTGAGACCTCTAGTGTTAACATTTAAAACTTCTAATTCTTTTATAACTCCAGATTTTTACCAAAATTATCGTACTTAGAAAACATTACCTCATTGCTCATTTTATTCATTTATTTCCTCTTTAAACTATTAAATATCTTAATTCAACCTTCAAAAACTAATAGTTAAATTGGAGGATCGGTCTGCAGTTAGACTTTGGGTACATCTCTAAAAAAAAAAAGCAATATCCGGGACGTTTCAATGGCGGACGATATATTAGCAAGATTGAAATTATTTGCTCTTTTGGCGAATTATCCATTTAATTTAAGGTATGTTCCAACAAATCTCAAACTTTCAAATTCAACAATCCAATCCGCGATTTTACTGCAATTAAATCATACACACACACAAGCTATCGATGACGTAAATAATGACCCGAGTGACATCCAGGAAGAAATAAGATTACGAAAATACCAAACTTCATCTTGAAATTCGCAAAGACGATTAGTAACCGATGTAAAACGAAATTTCCGATCGGAATTCGCCGAATAAAGAATCTATGCGCCGGAAATTGGTTTTAAATTGTGCATTATTAACTTTTCTCGTGTCCTTGTGAGTGTGTTGATGCTCGTAAATCATTTTCGGTGTTTTAAAATAAAAGTTAATTTATATTACGAATTTGATTTTATTACCTAGTGAGTCAGTGTGATTGATTGCAGAAATAATTATGATTCATTTGTTGATAAGATCGATCTGAGTAAATAATACCCGAGTTACATAAAAGCGAAAACAAAATTTTATTCGTTTTTTGATTTTTGTTTTATCATTTTAGTTATCACGTCGATTTTGTGTCTCTTCGAGGGATTTGATCATCAGGTATTTTTTCTCCGAGTATGTGTTGCGCTATCTGAATGAATACTCATCTCTGTGGGCAGTAATTTTTGTCTGATTTGACTAGGGTTGCCAGTGTTTAGATTTGTAAAATGGCACAGACAAAATGGAAAAATAAAAATAAAAATTTAATTTTTACTTCCAAAATTCAATTTTACACCTCAAAAAATAAATTTTTTGATTAAAGATTCAATATTTTACCTCAAAAATTCAATTTTTACCTCAAAAATTCAATTTTTACCTCAAAAATTCAATTTTTACCTCAAAAATTCAATTTTTACCTCAAAAATTCAATTTTTACCTCAAAAAATAAATTTTTTGATTAAAGATTCAATATTTTACCTCAAAAATTCAATTTTTACCTCAAAAATTCAATTTTTACCTCAAAAATTCAATTTTTATCTCAAAAATTCAATTTTTACCTCAAAAATTCAATTTTTACCTCAAAAATTCAATTTTTACCT
This sequence comes from Strigamia acuminata, assembly GCA_949358305.1. Lineage (NCBI taxonomy): Eukaryota > Metazoa > Arthropoda > Chilopoda > Geophilomorpha > Linotaeniidae > Strigamia > Strigamia acuminata. Next base: position 23,934,283 of record OX442314.1, on the reverse strand, counting down.
CAAAAATTCAATTTTTACCTCAAAAATTCAATTTTTACCTCAAAAATTCAATTTTTACCTCAAAAATTCAATTTTTACCTCAAAAATTCAATTTTTACTTCAAAAATTCAATTTTTACCTCAAAAATTCAATTTTTACCTCAAAAATTCAATTTTTACCTCCAAAATTCAATTTTTACCTCTAAAATTCAATTTTTACCTCCAAAATTCAATTTTTACCTCCAAAATTCAATTTTTTTATCATACATTTTAATTTTAACCCAACATTTTTTAAGCTGTCATCTAAAAATTAATTTTATTTTCCAATGAAAACAATTTTTTCCACAAATTAATTAATAAATCTTTTTTTTTGCTGATAATAAATTTTATTTATGATATTGGCGCCACTCAAACACTAGACACTGGAACAAGACAGATAAATACAGGATGCCTGGCAACCCTAGCCATTATAACTGTAAATATACGGAAGGGAAGAGAAATACCCGAGGAAATAGCAAACAGAAATTCAGTAATGTTTACTCAATTCAACCCAATTGATAAGTCATGTGTGTATTTTTAGTCGCAAAAACTGAAGTAATTTAAAGTGGCGATTTAAATTGCGCCGAATAATTTATTCGGTCAAAAAATTTACACATAAATTTTTAAACGTAAAATCCGGGTCTTAAATACGTTTTTATTCGTAATAACGCTGTAAAAACTTATTTAAACATGTATTAATTGATATTTACAGTTTCCAGCCCATTAGATGTTTGAATGTATGCACAGTTTAATGTTTAAAATGGTTATTGATCTTTTTAAAAAACTTTATGAATAGCTCAGTTGTTTGATGCATTCCACGCTTAAACTGCCGTTGGTTTTCTCAAAGGTAAAGTATTGAAGGTTACAATTTGGTAAATAATATTTTACGTTTTTCTAATTTATTTATTTTTTCCATTCAAATAGACGTTTTTTATTGTCGAATTTATTTTTTTGAGAAGATAAAACTATATGCTTATTACGTAACGTTGAACATTTAGAAAAACTGTGTTATCATTGGCGCCATCTATCAACAGGCCCCAACAGGACATAGCTAAGGTTTGAAATATGTAATTATTATTATTATACTATGAGTTTTTAATGATTCATATTATCTTGTTGTTGGAATTAGTGGATTTTTGTTGATTTCTGGTTGATTTTGTTGATTTTGTTGTTGATTTTTTTATTGAGCTTTTATATTTTTTGGTGTATTTAGTTGATTTATTGATGGTGTTTTGGATTTAGTTGATTTATTGATGGTTTTTTGGATTTAGTTGAATTCAGTCGATTTTTTGATAGATTTAGTTGATTGTTTATGGATTTAGTTGATTTTTTAAATGGATTTGGTGGAATTTTTTTAAGGATTTAGTTGATTTTTTTTATGGATTTAGTTGATTTTTTAAGGATTTAGTTGATTTTTTATGGATTTAGTTGATTTTTTTATGGAATTAGTAGATTTTTTATGGATTTAGTTGATTTTTTAAGGATTCAGTTGATTTTTTAAGGATTTAGTTAAGTTTTTTAAATTTTTTTAATAACTTTGATTTATTTATGAATTTTTTTAAAGACTTAGATTTTATTTAATTTAAATTTAAACTTAATGTAACTTTATTTGACATTATCAACGATGAATCATCCGACACCGCTGTTTAATCACATAAATCACACAATAGAATACAAAATTAGAAGAATAATATTTTTACGCAGGTCAAAATTCATTCCTCGACCGTTCTTTGAAAAGGCAAAACAGGAATAACAATTGATGAAAACATCTTGTTAGTCTGAACTGTGTAAATGTGTTGATTCATTAGTTGGGAATTCGTTCCAACGTTGAATTTGAGAAATGTGATGATGTACCAATGGAATGCTAGCACCACTGACGCAAATTTTCTACCCTAATATTTTTTTTCCTTTTACAATTTTATTTACTGGGATGGAAATGCTTTCTGGCACCGTGCCGCTCATACCAAGGGGATTGCTGTTCATTTTCCCCCTAGTTTGTGCCAGCTTGTAGTTTTTTTTAAAAAATATTTCTTTTTTCTCTATATATTTCTAATGTTGTAAGTGGACTATTTTTTTCTTTTCACTCCCCTGTTATTCCAAAAAAATAAACTTTTAATTTGGTTCTTGACTTATTTTTCCTTCCTGGATTCTTTGGGTGTTTCTCCATTTTTTTTATTGCGTTTCTAAGACACGGAAAGAAGAAAAATATTTTTTTTTTATTGCAACTCTTTGAATACACAACAAAAGATGATACACTGGTGACATTTGTGAAACTTCAACACGTGAGGTGAAATTTTAATGTTTTAAATTTGAATATCAAAGTTGAAGTTTCTAATGTTTGCTTTGAATGTTTGTATTTACATTTTTTTTTTTTGGTTGGAGAAGGGTGACTTGGCTTCTTAAAAGAGACTCTTTGTTTAGTTTGTTGATGAGATTTTACAGCATGGAAGAGTGGTAGCTCTGAAATTTATCAAGATGACCTTTGTGAGTGTTTAATCTGTGATGAAACTCCACCAGTATTAAAAATGTGTGACAAAATGTGTGAAATTAACATCCCAAGTAACATTCAATGAAATTGTAGGTTTTCTCACTAGATGGCTCGAAGCAATGATGAAAAATTGAAAATGTCGTAAAACCAGACCATTAAAAGTCAAAATTAACCATAAAAGAATAATGTCACTTCCTGTTTTGAAAAGAAGCAAAGTGAATTTGCTTACATGATTTATGTTGATAAAGTTCTTTATTTTGTTTAACTTTAAGTTAGAAGTTGGGTCACTCAATTTTCCTCCCATGCAGCATTAGACGAAGTAACAATTATTAGAATTTATCATAAATAACAAAAATCAACCGACAAATCTCGTGGAATCTCGTGGAATCCCGTAGAATCCCATGGAAATGAATCTCGTGGAAATAAATCCCGTGGAAATGAATCCCGTGGAAATGAATCTCGTGGAAATGAATCTCGTGGAAATGAATCCTGTGGAAATGAATCTCGTGGAAATAAATCCTGTGGAAATGAATCGCGTGGAAATAATTTCTGTGGAAAAATGATAATGACATTTTATTGAAAACTTTTCAATAATAAGTCATTTATTTCACTTATTTCACTTATTTGTATTCATTTAAGCAAACTTTAAGTATTTGCGTAACCGATTCGAGCCCGCCTGTATCGAACGCGTTGATTATAGAACATTACGCAATTGCAATTAAGCGCAATTTTAGAAAATCCTAATTTACGTTGTTGTTACTTCTTTGCATTCCAAAACACACAGAAATAAATGACACCCCTATTTTAAATTCTTTATATTTATATATATTTTTTAGGTCCACGAAGGAGAAAAAGAAGTATTTTGATTTGTGTGTTTGCTAAGTCATTTTTCACGCGGGGCACAAGCTTTTAAATTCTTTTTTAAATTTTTCCATCCTCAGCGTCTTCCCGGAAGAGTTTTTTAAAAAAGCAACGAACGAGGGGTTTTCGAGATGCGAGTGAAAGAAGGTCGGAGAGAGTCTGGTCTCGACTGTCGTTATCAAAACGTCGTTGCAGGGGTCGTCGGCCTCGGCTGCGACTTGAGAGATGCTTTTATATTGACACTTAATTAAAAGGGATAAATTTGTAGAGAAAAAGAAAGAGTTGAATTGCGAGTTGACACATCCTGTTTTTGTGCCTAAATAGAAGTGTACCGAGAAAAATTGGCGGATGGTTTCCTGTTAGTCGAGTGTAAACATCGTGGGTATACGAAAAAAATATATTTGTCGAGTGAGTGATATTTAAGTGTGGGGACAGGGAGGATTTTGTTGCGTAAATTTGAGTGGAAAATGTATTGCACATGTTCGTATTGAGGTCAGATGTGACATTTCCATTGCTAAAAATATCGCTTGTCAAAAGTGGCAGCAGTTTGAGCAACCTGCTCAGGAATTTTCACGTTTGCTTCGATTGTAATTAAGAATCGTATTTCGGGTTTATGGGGTTTTTGACTCAAAACATTAAAAGAGAAAACTTATAAAAAAATTCTGTCAACAGAATGGACACCAAAAACAAAACAGCCATTAACCATCATCAGAAAGTGGAAAAAACAGAAACCGTAACTGGAGTGGTTTTTTTTAAAGTGGTTTATGTCTGGTTTTGGGTTTTACGATCAAATTCAAAATGGCTGACACATTAAGCGTGCAGGCAGGGTGACCAGACGTCCAGGTGTATGGAAAAACTTTCTCTGGACGTACTAAAAATAGGTGCGTTTAATTGCGAATTGAAAAACCGATTCTTTTGATTTTCACTGGCGGAAACGATGCAAAACGTGACATATTTTTGAAAATCGAATTATTGAAGACCCGATTCTATAATCTACGTATGAGGTGGATTCTTTGGATTTAGACCTGATTTCAACATGTTTTTTTGTCGGCCATACTGAAATTTAACGAGTTAATTTAACTTCTTCAAAGTTAAAAACCGATTCTATAATCAAGTTTTTGTAACCAGTTTTTTTGTGATTTTGAATTGATTGAATCCGTCTTGGTTTTTAAAAATTGAGTAGTTTTAATTGGTTTAATTTGTGCCAAAATTATACACGTATACAAACTTTCTCTGAAAAGTCAAGAACTTCTTGATGATTAAGATCAAGACGGAGTTGAAATGTTCACACTAAAGAATATAGGTTCACACTTCAACCTCAATACATTAGCAGTTCTGGTTCCGGCATTCGGAGGAAGTGCGTGGGGAGATTGTTTCCGATTCGGCAATTTTGTGTCGCTAATGGGTGTCTCAGTTTTTTATTTCCAAAATGTTGTCACCCTGCGTGCACCACCAATAATCGTGAGGAAAAACAGAATTGCGTTGAAAGACGCGGCCCGTAGTTCGTTAATTGGGTGAAAATGAAGGATTTTAATGGCCATTTACTGGTAAAACTCAAGAAAACAAACCAAAAACAAAAAAATACAAATATTCTCTCACACATTCACAGTTCGGCACGTTTTTGTCTCGTATTGTTTACGGCGCCACAGTCATGCATCGCGGGAAGCTGTGCCAAGCCTCAAGTTCTAGCTTTCAACGCGTTTCTAATTTTACAACAATAAAAGGACACACTTTGCTGATCACCTGTTCCCATTTGAACAGAAGGAGCATTGGGCTTGATCGGTACTTTATGGGTGGCCCTAACCACGTCTGATTTAAGGTTCACTGTTTGTTGCCGTGGTAGCAACATCTGCCAACCTTCATGCTGCAAATGCATGGTTGGGTTCTTCGAGGTACTCTTCACTTTGCTTAATACTCAAAATAGGCTGTCAATCAATCAATCTGAGTCCGTCATGTTTAAGCAGTGGAACATTGAACCTGGTGACGTCAGATTATGATGTAATTCGCCATAAACAATCCTTTGATTGCTGAAATAATTTTCAAAAGAAAAAAAGAGTTACTGATATGATTTTTTAAATTTTTTTTAAAGTTTTAATTGATAACGAGATTAATACTCAGTACACTTGACCTTAGAGTTCCGCGAGAGTTAAATTATGAATCGTGGGTAAAAAGTCTTGATTTAGGTTTAATTGTTGATGCCAATTGCATTTAAGCTTGACCCTGAGCAAATTGAGTTTTATTTTCACCAGAACGAAGGTCAGTGATAAAAAGTGGGAAATTAAATAAGTAATAACTTAAATAAATAGGAAATAAAAATTCAAATTTTTTTTTTCGATGCGAAGGTTTAACAGAATTAACGTTTTTATTGGAACTTTTTAATGTCCAGTAGTCCCATGAATTTATGATTAAGGAAAGAGGTGGTTTGTTGCTAAATTTATCACTAGATGGAGGCCACTGCTTTAATTAATGGAAATTGAAACAAAATCTTGAAAAATAAATATATTGGAACACAAAAATTGGCAGAAATCTCGAAATTTGCCAACAAAACTGCAAGAACTGCAACGAAAAATTTCTGAATAAAATTCTCTTAGTTTTAATGTATTGCTATTACTAAGTTTACATGCACCGAACATTTTGAGTGGTGAATAATTCGAGTGGTGAAAAAATCGAATTGTTGTGTTTACACGCAGAAAATAATTCGTGATCACTTTTGATTTTCGACCAATGGGGAAGTGCCGGAAGTGATGCGCGCATGTGCAATAAAAATAGTTGGAGTTCACTCGAATTAAACAACCGTCTGCGAGGGATTACTCACTACTCGAATAATCCTTGTCATCCCTGTTTACATGACAGTTGTGCACAGGAATATTTCATCTCACTCGAAATATTCCGTGGATGTAAACATAGTATATGAAAACGTGTAATTATCGCACGTGCTATTGTATTGTTGTTCGCGAATGTACAGTCTGTTTCAAAAGTATAAACACACCAGTTTTTTGGGGTATTTTCAAGTTTAATTAACAAATATTTTTTTCACATAAGTAAATGCACATTCTGTTACTTGTTTCAAACTTTCACCCTGTGTCGTTTATTTGCCGAGTCATACAAATTCATTGCGTATAAATACAAAAACAGTGTGCTATACTATACAGACAAAATGGTTACAGGGATTTTCCATACCATAAATAATTTTATTTTTAGTCTCAACTCCATTTTAAAAACAAAGTTTTCACCAGTTGATATCCGTTTTACGAGTTAAACAAACCGAACTGATTCGATGTCGTTAGTTGTGTGGAACAGTCTAGCTAAACTAAAATGTATTTATTTAATGAGGTGAGCTGCGTTTAACTTCTCGTTGATGTCGTTTATGTTTATGTGGGCGATTTGTTATCCTATATGACAAAGAGACTACAGCCCGCATCTAATAATAGTCGCTTGTGTTTGCTTTAAAGATTTTTTTTCCTCAACAAACCCGGAACGATGGCTTGTTTTTATCGTATTAACTCTCTTTAACTGTCACCAAAAGGAAGGATGGCACATGGAAAAAATTATTGGCTCGTATTCAACATTCGTGTACTATGCTGCCACGTGGAGGTTGAGGTTACAGTGCAGGTGGATGCATTGAGGTCATTCTCTTATTTTTGGATCATCTTTTCCCTTTTTCTCAAATCAATTTGATGGAAGAGTTGGTGTCAGTGGGAGTTGTTGTTTCGAACGTTAATTAAATCATTTTTTTTTTGTGGAATTGTTTTGGTGTTTGGTTGATTGAAATTAGTTTTTTTTTGGGTTGATTGTATTAGCATTTGCATAGAGATAAAATCTGTGCGTGTTTTGTGGAAATTGTAATTTAAAAAATTGGATTTATCTGAAAATAGTTTGTGAAAACAAGAAAAAAAATTGATTATTTTGATGTGACCTATATTTAATTTTGGGATGTTTGAATTGGTTAAAATTACGGGTTTTAAGTTGCTTTTACTGTAACTTAACTCAGCGGAATTGAAATCGATGGAATTAAATAACATTTACGAGCTTTTAATAGCATTTGTGAGTTAATTATTTGAAAGCAGTGTATACCTTACGAATATTTACTGCCCAATCAGCTGGTGCAACAAGCAAGATATATTGCACAGGAGCTGTGAAAGCAAGAATTTTCAATATTTTAGTTACTCGACTGCAGCGACGTAGGAATTACGTAATGTTGGAGAAATAAAAATATATAATTGTAAATTTTCTTATATAGAGATTAAGATTTGGCGATTTTGTCACCCTGACCCAAAACTTGGCAAACTTTTCCTTCTTTTGAAATAAATTATGGGATTAATAAAACAGAATTTTTAAACATTAAAGATTACCGCGTTTCATAATCATTAAGGTATTTAAAATGGATCACATTTATATCCTCTTTTGTTTACATCACCGTTAATTTATTGGAATGTACACGTGAAGTGAAATCAAAAGGTTTAATAACTCGCAAACAAATTCATTTTGAAATTTCGTTTAATTTCTATAATTGGGAAAGATTTTTTTTTTCTTGTTTTATTTTCTTTTCCTGAATGTTGTTTGAAATCTTTATTTATAGTAATCTGTAGGTTGGTGGTAAACATTATTTTTGTCCTGGTCACCATGCCTGACCTTTTATTTTGCTGAGCACCGCTTGTTTTTTAAAAATAATACAAACTACTTGTGTTTATTTTATTATGCAGTGAGTAAAAAGGTTTAATTGCCTCATTTAAATCCTTCTTGGTGGTAATGATTACAAAAGGTTGTTAACGTAGTTGATTGATCCGGTTTAAACATCTTATTTTATGGTTAAAGGTATTAAACTTTGTATATTACCAGTTGTAGGTTACCGGTACTTGAGCGCATGAATTGCAATTTGGAAAATAGGGGTTAGGTACCATTTAGAAGCGTTATTCTTCTGTTTCAGAAGGCTAAATGCATTTGAACAACAAAAGTTGTTTGAAGACTGTTTAATTGAAATTAAACACGGCTACTTTTTATTTACCACCGGAAACAGTCAAAAGGCCTTTGGTAAAATCGCGTATTTAATTTGTCATTCAATCCTTTAAAATAAAAACATCAGAGTGATAAACCGGTATATCAAATAGAAATATAAACATGGCTACTTTGTTTTGTCGCCATTTTTGATGCAAAATGCTTGTTTGTTTGATTTTTTCACTCTGTTTCGCTTTGTATGTTCCAGTTACGATATGGTGAGTGCAAACTGAGCAGGGGACTAATCCCCCTACCATGCATTAACAATTCTGTTATTGTAGAAGCTCGAGTTGACTGAGGCGACCTTAGATTTATTCAAAGTTCTAAATCATAAACACTTTATTCCGATTTCTTTGTACAAATTACTAAAATAGTACAATTTATTGTACGTTCATGACTTGAACAATAGGTGCATTCAGAGTGCTAGTCGTAAACGGGTTGTTTCGATTTCTTTGTTTATGCAAATGATTTACATTTAAAGTGCTTATTTCACTACATTCTCAATTTAAAACACATGTACGAATAAATGAATCTAAACAAATAGTTTATGGGCTGAAGCTTGAATGCACTTTCTATTGAATGTGCTCATTGTTTTACAATTGTCTATATGAATTTAGATTTTATCTGCTTATGTTGGGGTGGCTTTTCAATTACATCTACCTGGTAGATTGTAAATTTTTTTGTAGTCGCTCGTATTTATTCTTTTAAACATTTAGCTAAAGAGTTTGACGCTCTAAACTTGGGGTGGGTAACTCCGTCGCCAGTCACCAAACATGTAGAAAATTTGAGTTGCCATATAGGCCTGTGCGAATTTGCAATATATTGCAATGCGATTATTTTTTGGTGTAATATTGCAGCTACATTAGTCAGTATCTGTCGTTTGCGATATATCGCAATATCGCAATATTGCGATATGCGATACAAGTGATTTACCGAACGACTTGCCATGAACTTACTTATTTGAGTTCGTAATCGCATACAAAAGCTGTCTGTTGTCAGCACAAAATAATGCCATAGACCAGGGGTCGGCAACCTGCGGCTCTTTCGATGTTAAGATGCGGCTGTATGGGACCTAATTTAATATTGTAGTGGCTCTTTAACAACTGGGAAATTTTGTAAATTGTAACCTTTGGCTCTTCCGTCTCAAAAGGTTGCCGACCCCTGCCATAGGCCATAGGAGGCACCACTTTTTACTGTGCATTTAAGACAGCAATATCCAGACGAGCCAAAACAGGAATCGGCAGAGAAACTGTACAGAAGTATCGCAACTTCCCCAACATCGTCTAAATAAGCAGACATTCCTCTGGACAGTTTTACGTTGCAGTACAGTAAAGACTGCATCTCTTCGTAATTTCTAAATTAATTTTTAACAATTTTTGTCTGTATTTTGACTTCATATACACAGTATGTACACAATCTTAATGTCTGACTATGTGAACAAATTGGTTTTATGAACACCTATGGCTCCCAATTGGTTCGGATAAGATGTAACAAACTTTTTATGTCTGCTGAATAAGGGGAAGCTGAACTATGTTTTTAGTTAGGTAATCGATTGTAAGATTGTGTTCCTTGAGGTTTAGTGAAAACTTGGCTCCAAGCTACAAAGGGAGCAAATGACATTGTTTGACAAACAATGTTACTCGGTAGCTTTGTAGTGGTGCCAAGTTTTGGCTAAACTTCCATTATCCACAAGAATCCAAATAAACTAAAAAATGCTTCACATTTTCTTTGTATTTTTCATTGTTCTCATGTTCACTAACTCGAACATTTCTGGAATGTGATTAAGACCATCACAATGTGAAAACAGCTCTCGTCAGAAACTTTTCCAAGGGGGAAGCAATCCCCCTCCCGTCCCCTGGAGCCACCCTTGATTATTGCTTGGAAATGTATTCTGTCAAAAGCAATTTTGATGAAATGAAAGTCAAGTATAATGCAAATGTCTGTGATACAACAACGAAACAACACCTCAGTAATGCTCATTGCCTTGGAAAACGGCCTGCTAAAAAGCCAACTTAGCATCTGGTGATGTATTAGTCGGTGTAAGATTGGTCCTCATCATCCTGAAGACCAAACTTTCGAGACTTCGAAATAATCTAGCTGCGATTGCAGCACGCGCGAGCAACAATTTGAGACGTATTTTTAAACTTAACTAATTTTAATCGTTGAAGATTTTAACAAGGAAAATCGCGTGGTGACACACGATGATACAGGTAAAAAAGATGGTGGTCAATCCCAAAAACGGGGTTAACTTCCGGTTAACAAGGACCGGTCAAAATTACAGATTACACACCAGAGGGCACTCTTGGTGTCCCTCGATCAAAAAACACTATTGTCGTTAAAACATTACCAATACAATTCGATATTCGATAAAAACAATTACAAAGAGACTTAAAACACTTTTCGAAATAAAACACTAAAATTAAACATAAATTGAAATCATTACTAAACATTAAATCCAAATCTGGATTTTACATTGCCGGGGGAAAAAACCACAAATCTAATTGTCGTCGGCGACTTCCAACGAGCAAAGTCTCTGCACCGGTCTTCTTAACGTTTTCCCTCCCGGCAGCATCATCTCGCAAGATCGAATTTTCCCATCTCTACCGTCAAACGTCTTCGTAATTTTCGCCGTCTTCCACGTCATGCGTGGCTGACCCTGTTCCTGCACGAGGACTAAATCGTTAACGCAAATCTCTTTAGATGCTCGTACTCGTCGAAATTCCCTCAACTCCACGAGGTACTCATGGGACCAACGACGCCACAATAAATTTGTAAATCTCTGGCGCAACTTCCATCGTTTAACTAACTCCGTTCTCTTCGAAATATCGACGTGATGCTCCGAGTTGTAAATGTCGGGCAAACTTGAAATTCGGGTCCCGATCAAAAAATGTGATGGCGACAGCGGTTCTTGCTCTGTCGGATCGTCCGTCACGTAGGTTATAGGGCGCGAGTTTATTATTGCTTCGACCTCCGTCAATACAGTTGTCAGTCCCTCAAAACAAAGCGACGATCTTCCCAGAACTTTCTTCAGACTCAATTTGACCGTCTTGACGAGGCGCTCCCAAAAGCCTCCCCACCAAGGAGCCAACTCGACAATGAATTTCCATTGTATCTTGTTGTGAGATAAAAATCCCTGGAACTCTTCGCCTGCAAATCCATTTATGAACAGCGCCAAATCCTTTTCTGCCCGCTTAAACGTTTTTGCGTTGTCCGAATACACGATACTCGGAATTCCTCGTCGTGATATCAAACGTTTGAATGCCAGAATAAACTTTTCTGTCGTCAGGTCTGAAACTAACTCCAGATGTACGGCTCGTACTACCGCGCAGGTGAATAATGCGATATAACATTTCTCGCCACTCCGCATGTAAAGTGGGCCCGCGAAATCCACGCCTATTATCTGGAAGGGGGCAGCACGATTGATGCGGTCAGAAGGGAGAAGCCCGATGGCTTGTGTCATCAGCTTCGAGTTCACGCGACGGCACGTTATGCATTTGGACACGTAACTTTTTATCGTTTTTCTGGCTCTTCGGGTCCAAAATCTTGAGCGAAATTCTGCCAACGTATCTCCCAGTCCTCCATGCAAGGCACGTAAATGACAGTCCCTTATTATCAATTTGGTCATCGGCGAGTCCGCGTCCAATACGACTGGATAAATGAAGTTTTTCGATCCGATGTGGTCGCGAATTCGAGAATTTATTCTTAGTACTTCCCTCTCGTCGATGATTAATTCCACTTGCGATAGCGGTGATTCTCTGTTTAATTTCACAGCGCTCTGCACGCAATCCAATTCCTCTGCGAACCTTGAACGCTGAGCATGGCGGAACCAATATGTTTCTGCTGCCTCGATTTCCTCAGTTTTCAGCGGTCCGACAATTGATTGATTCTTTCTCGAGTTTCGAATGAAGCGTAGCATCCAGGCTGTGATCCTTACGACTCTTGTCCAACTGCTGTAGTTTTCCAGGGCGAATATCGGCTCCATTTTTTCCGCCGATCGAGTCGCGTTGACGCTCGTGCAATTTTCTTCGAACTCTTCAAGTTGGGTTTCTAATTCTGCGCTTATTTCTTGTGGCCAATGTTCTTCACCTTTTCGTAGCCACTCGGGGCCCTGCCACCACTCGTTATCGTCAACCAGTTTCACTGCTTCCATCCCTCTCGTCAATTTATCCGCAGGATTTACCCTGCCGGGGCAGTGTCGCCAAGATTCGACGTCGGTGTTTGTACGAATTTCCCGTACTCGATTCGCGATGAAAGGATTAGTTTTCTTCTGTTGCTGTTGGATCCAAAAGTATGTAATTGAAGAGTCGGTCCAACAATGCATTTTCTTGATTTCCAAAACTCGTAACTTCACTGCAACGCGTGATGACAAAAGGGCGCTCATGAGTTCCAATTTTGGCAAAGTAAGTGGCTTCAACGGCGCAACGCGTGACTTGGACATGCACAACGACACGTCGACAGTTCCATTTGTTTCTGTGCGCACGTAAACTACGACGCCGTACGCCTTCGGACTCGCGTCGCAAAAGAGATGAATTTCCTGTTGAGAGTTGTCGCTCAAGTTTGGACTGTACGGTCGTTTGACTGAGATTGTTCGTAATGTTGTCACCTGTTCGTACCATTCACACCACCGCTTGGCAATGTCGGGGGGCAAGGGGACGTCCCAATCGATTTTTCTGGACCACAACTCCTGAAACATGAGTTTTCCGACGATCGCGAATGGTGAGGCGAAGCCCAACGGGTCATAAATTTTCGCCACTGCTTGTACAATCGCCCTCTTCGATCCTTGACCGCTTTCTGGTTTCTTTTCAGCCCATTCTCCTATTTCGAGTTGAAGTCTATCGGTCTCGTAATTCCAAATCAAACCTAGCACGGTAGTTTGACCATTTTCGGCGGCGATAATTTCTTCATCTTCGGGGATCTCCTTAGCAAATATTTCTCGTAGTCGTGGAGAATTCGAATGCCATTTTCTTAAAGGCAAATGCGCGTCCATCATCAACTTCCGCGCCTCATAAAAAACGGTCAAAACTTGATTTTCAGCTCGCATCGAATCCAGAAGGTCGTCCACGTAAAATTTCTCTCGAATCTGCTTGACGGTGTCCGGATACAAATTCTCCATTTCGTCCAGATGCATTTGGATCGTGTCGTTTAACGAGTAGGGACTGGAACTGACTCCAAACGTGACTCGCTTCTGACGCATAATTCTTGGCACGAGGAATTCCAAACCGTCCCAATTCTCTGGTACCCACAAAAAACTAACAAAGTTCCGGTCGCAAAGTCTTAGCAGAAGCTGCAAAAATGCTTTTTCGATGTCCGAGATGTACGCTACAAGCTCACGTCGGAATAGCACCAAAAGTTTCAATATTTCCGGTAACAAATTGGGGCCGCTGTCCAAACAATCGTTCAGCGAAAGCTCGTTCTTTCCCTTTGATGACGCGTCGAAAACAATACGAATTTTTGTCGTCGCACGATCCTCTCGCACAACTGCACGATGCGGCATAAAATATGAATGTTCTGGGTCTTGCACTTTCACTTCTTCGATGATGTCGTTTTTCAGCTGATCGTCGAAGATTTTTTTGTAAGCTTGATAAAAGCCGGGGTTCTTCTTGAACTTGCGCACCAAATGCCAAAATCTCCGCTTGGCTACTTCAAAATTGTTGTTGAGTTGACTGGCATCGACTAACCACGGTAGTGGCACCACATATCGTCCGTCCTCTCGCGTCACCAGCTCGCGGAAGCGCTTTGTGCACGTGTTGCGATCTGTTGGCGACTCGTCAATGGACTCGTGTCGGATTCCAATCGCTTCGAGTTCCCAGAATTGTTTAAGATGGTCATCTAAGCGGTCGTCGAGCCGCACGTTGAATACGCGGGTGACCATTGTAGACAAAGTCGTCACGTTGGGCGAGCTACCCATCAACGCCCAGCCAAAAATTGTTTCGATTGCCACCAGATCCTCTTCAAACTTCTCGAGACGTCCAGTCAAAATTTTAGCGATATTATCGGCGCCTATCAAACAAAAAACATCAAAATTAGTGTATTGTTCAAAATTTATTACAATATTGTTGCGTGCTAAGGCGGCTCGCAAGCCAGCCTGCAACTCAGTTTTTATCGGCCGCGTTATCCACGGCGTCTCGATTGCTGTGACCGTGAGCGATTTATTCTTGTCGTCCACGTTGCACAAATTCAACTCGAATCGTTCTCGCTTTGCACTTTGCGACACTTGACTGCCAAAAGTCAGTACGGACAAATTTTCAGTTCCTTTCGATTGCAACCCCAAGTCTTTAGCAAGACTGGACAACACGAATGTCGTTTGGCTGCCGGGGTCGAGAAGACACTGCACGATCGCTTCTTTTGATTGATGCACAACACGCACAAAAATTGACGCCAACGCTGCAGCAGGAGGAGGGACGAACGCTGATAATTCTGCACACGTAGCCACGTGAGTGGTCAAACTTTCATTAACGGTTTTCCTCGCTCCATCACACACCAAAGGATTGTGATTTCGTTGGCAAATCTTACACGTGATTCGGTAGGAGCACGTTTTCGACGTGTGCCCCTTTTTTAAGCACTTAAAACACCGTCCATTTTTAACCACGTATTCTTTTCGCTCCGCTGCAGTCGTGGAACAGCCGTCACGTTCGTGGGTCTTACTGCAAAACATGCAGTTGGCGATCATCGTGCTCAATACTCGAGCAGACGGGACACGATCGTTGTTCTTGCGAAATGTCTTCTCCGTGTCCTGTTTTTCTGCTTTTCCCGACTTCTCCTGGTCTTTAGTGCGATGCAGGTCCTGAAAACTATCAATTTTGCTATGATGAATTAGTTCAGCTCGAATCATGTCCAATAAGTCTTTTGCTTTGTATTTCCCATCAGGGTGTTGTCGCGAAAAGTCTAGTGAAATTTGTTTTGGGACCAAACCCAATATCAGCGGACAAGCTGTCGCATCGATAGCTTCAGTGTTCATTTTTGACGCCAACAATCCGCGCACGTGTGACTCGCAGCGGTCGTAGAGCTTTTGAAGAGGCACGGGGTCTAAAATATCTTTTACAGGTTGCATTTTCATTAACGCTCTCATGTGCGCACTGAGAATAACGTCACTTCGCCCGTAACGTTCAATTAAAAGTTCCTTGGCGACGGGGTAATTCTCATCAGTTGGCGGCAGTCCTTTCAACACGAGCGCCGCTTCACCGTCCAAATACGACTTTAAATACACTAACTTGCTTTTATTTGTGATGTTAGGCTTCGAATCGATGCTGATTTCGAAATTCCCCCAGAAATCATCCCATTCGAGGGGGTCGCCACTGAATTTTATGGCCTCGTACTTGGGGAGTCGCATCGTCGTCTCGTGCGGGGCATTAACGGTACCATGGTAATTGTTGGTGATCGGGGCGAGTGGCGGGGCGATTGCCAGCGCATTCATTTTCTTCAGCGCTTCTTCGAGCTCGACCTCGCAGTCGATTATCTTCTCATTATAATTAGTTTCGCACTGTGTGATTTCTTGGTCGATCTCGTCGTCGTCAACCAACGCCGCCAATATTTTTCCGTCTAACGCCTTTAATTCGGCGGACTTGGCCTTCAGGTTGGCCTTAATTTTTTTTAGTTCGAGTTCATTCTGTGGTATTGCCGCAAGAATCGTTTTCGCCTTGGTTATAGTGGCGGTCGTCATTCTTCTGGCCACTGTTCGTTGTGACTTGATCACGTTGAGATCTTCGGCCATTTTTTATTTTTCTCAAATTTTACTTGCGGTTTTTATAGATTTCAGTTCTTCAGGTTCCTGGATTTTTCTCCCGGGTTTCGGCACCAATTTCGAGACTTCGAAATAATCTAGCTGCGATTGCAGCACGCGCGAGCAACAATTTGAGACGTATTTTTAAACTTAACTAATTTTAATCGTTGAAGATTTTAACAAGGAAAATCGCGTGGTGACACACGATGATACAGGTAAAAAAGATGGTGGTCAATCCCAAAAACGGGGTTAACTTCCGGTTAACAAGGACCGGTCAAAATTACAGATTACACACCAGAGGGCACTCTTGGTGTCCCTCGATCAAAAAACACTATTGTCGTTAAAACATTACCAATACAATTCGATATTCGATAAAAACAATTACAAAGAGACTTAAAACACTTTTCGAAATAAAACACTAAAATTAAACATAAATTGAAATCATTACTAAACATTAAATCCAAATCTGGATTTTACACAAACTCTGCCTCCATGACAAGCTAAAATACCTGGTTGATGGATTTTTCACCGGGACAATGATCCAAAACGCGTCAAAGACTGAATGAAGACCATAAATATTTAACTTCTAGAGTGGCCATCGCAAAATACTGACTTAAATCCCATTGAACAACTTTATGAGGAACTAGATCATCTTAGCAGACCACAGAAGTTTAAATTTTTCCATTGGGAATGTAAAAACATTTCAACGTGACACGTTTGTTAACTTAGTTTTGCCCCCCACTGTAGCTATGTTGGTGGATTCCACGCCATGCAGATGTCAAAAAATGATGTAAATGGCTGTAAAATAAAAGTTGTTTTATGTATAATGGTCCCAAAATTTATTTTTGTGCTTCTGTATGTCTTATTTAGTCTAATAAAAAAAATTCTGCAAAAAATGCATTGTACGATTTTTTAAGCACTTCTGTACACGCAGCCAATTTAGATCCATTGGTGTGAACTTGGTACAACAAATGATGACTTAGCACGACATCACGTTTTAGGGACATTACGAAAAGCGCTTTAATGGGTGCAAACGCACCGGGATCCGCTTTACTAAATGCTTTGATGTAACTTTTCCGTGCATTGCACGCGTGACCTGCTTGTGTAATAACTAAAGCACCAATGGAAATCCAAAATAGACTGAAAACTCTGAAACTCAATTGACACGAAAATCTAACTATTACTGTGTTTACATGCACGGAATATTTCGAGTGAGATGAAATATTCCGTGTGCACAATTATCATGTAAACAGGGATGAAAAGGATTATTCGAATAGTGAATAATCCTTCGCAGAAGGTTGTTTAATTCGAGTGAACTCGAACTATTTTTATTGCGCATGCGCGCATCGCTCCCGGTACTTCCCCATTGGTCGAAGACCGAAAGTGATCACGAATTATTTTCTGCATGTAAACACAACAATTCGTTTTTTTCACCACTCGAATTATTCTCCACTCAAAATATTCGGTGCATGTAAACGTAGTATATGTACTGGAGATGTTCCGGGTCAGATTAAACTATTGTAGATCAAGTTGGTTTTAATTACTGGATGCAATTATTAATTAGAAATGACTGTGCATTTGCTCTTTAAGCCGCTTGAAGCAGTAGCACACATCATTAAGCGGGGAAATGTTTCTAATTTTGTGATTTCCTGTTAGTTTATGATAGCTGGGCAACAGATGGTTCGTCACAAGATTTTATCCTGTCTATGATATTGAATCAGCAACAAGTTCTTCTAGACTGAGACAGTTTACGACTTAGCTGTCGGTCTAGTCAAAATTAGTGACAGCCGCCATTTTCGTCCCACTTTAGTCACCTTCAGATGGCGCTGCGAAAGTGTACTCTTCCTTTTTTCTGCTTAATTTGGAATCTTTGGATTACTGACAGTGGTTTAAAATTAACCTTGTTTTGAATATTGAATCTAATATACTGCCATTTCATTTCTAATTTTTGCATTTGCAAACACCTTGCATACCTTAAATCTTTTTTTAATATAAAAAAAATGTGTTATAAGAGAGAAAGAAAGTGAATGATATGTATCTTTTAAAAGTTAATGGCGCAAAGAATGATATAAGCCTAACATAGCTGAACGGTTGCCCAGTGTTTTTGGCATTGCAAGCGATTTTTTTACTTAACTTAAATCGTTGTTTTTTTGCGAGAGAAGCCGTCAGGTGTGCAAGGATGCGAGGTCTTGGCTCCACATCTACAAACTCGCAACACAACACACTGATTCATCATTAAACGTGCATTTGGCTCGGTTTTATCTGCGCCAGGACGATTGTCGATGCCGATAAATTGCGCCGTTTTATTGGAATTGCAGTTTTTTGTCGGTGATTTTAAAGAGTGCTCCTCTATGTTTTGATTTAATGGGGTAGTAGATTAAATGGTGGAACGTAAAGAAATACCAATGCAGAAGTGAAAAGCAGCAATTGTTAATTTAGTTTTAACTTGTATAGAAATGTGGGATTTTTCTGGTGTTGGTGTTGGAGGAGTTTTGTGAAATTTTTTTAATTGAAAATGAATGATGTGGTTGGAAAAGATAGGTAATCTTGAATTTAAGACTTATGAAAGGTTTGTTGTTTTTAATCAGTTACATAAGAAATAAGGTTACTACTTTGGTTTCATGAGTGGTGCAGTCTGGCAGGGTTTATCACAAGTTTGTGTGAGTTTTTAAGATAAATGGAAAGCCTTCTAAGGATCAATTGGTGACCTATTTAGTTTTTAAAATTTTTTTTTGAAAGACGACTAGGAGTGTAATAAATGAACAGTGGTAAATTTAAGCGTTTGGAGACCCCCAGACGGCAACTTGATTTCAGTTCATAGCGCGCCAAACTCTTGCCCACTATGAAAATAACATCGAAGAAACAAAACAGGATTCGCCTTTATTATATTATTATTATTATTTTATGTTTTTTATCAATTAACAACGCGTTAAAAATACAGGGTGTCCTGCCGAACACCTACCAGGTGAATTATTTCACAATCATGTAAATTTAAAAATACTTTTGATTATGAATTTAAGTAAATGACATGTGACGAATTCAACGAAACATGTTAAATTCATGTGACATTGTTGCATCACTGTTTTGCAACTCGTAACTTTTAAACCAACAATGCTACGCAAAAAATGTCAATTGCAAGTTGTAGAGAACCATCTAATTAGTCTAGAACTGTTCTTAAAAAAATTATTTTATACTGAAAAGTTTTGAGAAAAAAAGGTTTGAAATTTTAGTCTACTCAGTTCAATGGGAATGACGTCACATGTACAGACACGAAACGAGTTTTGCATACGTTTTAGAGTTTTTGAATGCAGCTAGTACAACTGCTTTTACCCGAGTGAACTATACGCATGTTTTATACATTTATTTATTTATTTAGTTTTTTTGAGAGCCCTTACAGTGACCTGTTGCAATATTAATAACAATTGTATGCCAATATTAGTAGAAAACTGATTCATGTTTACATCTTTAGAGACTTTATGATTTCATATTTTATGACGTTGCCGGTCTATTTTAAGCTATGATAAATCCTCTTTTCCGCATTACAACATTTCTGTCAGTAAAAAAAAATAATTAATTTTTTTCACAACATAAATAAATGATAAACATGTTTACTGTATCCATAATTACCTTATTATGTTGATACATGAATAAAAGGATTAGCAATTAAAGAGAGAAAAAAATGTTTTTACAGTCACTAATTGCAATTAATGGTTGTGTGTTCTTCGGCCATTTACAGTTCTGAAATATGAAGCATTTTTTGTCACCTTTTGAATTTTTGCATTAAAAGTGAGTTTCTATATTCTTTTTGTGTTGGAAAATTGCCAAACATCAGTAAATATATATATATTTAAAGCCTGATCGTTCATCTCCTAGTTCTTTTTGATCTGGCATTTATATTGGAAATGATGTACTGCATGTTATACAAGTACTCTTCACTTGTTCAGTAGTTGAATGCACCACGACAAATGCAGAGGACATTCCACATTAAAAAAATGTAGAAAATTTACTCAACGCGTGCCAATGACGTTGATTTTTAGCCTAATTACTCATTTAAAGGTGCAGAATAATTAAATGTATATAGGGAACATTGGATGAAGTGATGTAAGTTGAAATCGCATCGAGTCTGGAAAGTGTTGCAATTTGGCTGACTGTATAGTCTTTATTTTGTCTAGATTTGATGGGATTTGCAATCAAGGAGTCATTGGGTTTGCTGGAGCATACAATATGAGGGGGCAAGGAGAGCTTTTAAATATAGTTAACCTTGAATGTGTCCTGCCAATGAGTGGGCACATTATTTAGACAGTTTGTGTGACAAATCTCTTTCTTTCTGTCTTCGGTGCATGCTGAAAAAATACTTAGCCAGTCAGAACTTGGCACCTTTCCTCGTCCAGCGACTGGCTTTAGTGTCAATTGTTGCTTTCACCTTTTTTTCTATAAACTAACGGCACTTCACATCTGTTGCCTTTAGCTCATAGTTAGGCGGTGTTGAAATTTGTTGCTGGGTTCTAATTCCATTTTGGAGGGCAAAAAAGTAGAGGGAAAAAATTTTTTTTTTGAAGCGAGTTGATAATGGATTTAAAACTGTTTCTTGTTTTCGTTTTGTACATTTTAAAAAAGAAAATGAAGATAAGTTTTATTTTAGTTGGGATTTGAGAAAAACAATGTGGTTTTTCTCAGTTTGAATCTGATTAGTTTAGTTAATTTAAATTGGTTTTTATTTTTAAACGTGTGGTGGTCAAGGAACTGTGAGTTTCTAAGCGGTGAAGATAGGACTATACATATCGGAGCACAGCTGTCTTCAAGCTGACCTAAAGGTGCATTTTTCATAGGAGCGGAAACCCATCCAAAGTTGATAAGAACTTACTCATTTGGGTCAATTTATCAGACTTAGGAATCAGGATTGGCGTTCTCATTAAGGATTAAGCGGATATTTTGCAAATCAGAAGCTGAAAAGTGTATTTTCATTGAATTGGCTTAAGATTAGCCAAGGGTATACATTAAAACCAGAAACTTCTAGAACCCAAGGGTTCATGAAGAAATCTTTTCATGTGTAGATAACGTTTGCACGGTTTGTTCGACGTTACCTATGTGTGGTTGTCATTAGCAATACTCATGTTACAAGCATAACAATCCTCCAATACTTTTTTATAATTAGATTGGTCCATGATATCCTTAATTCAATGTTGTGTAGCGATACCCATACAGAAAACCATCCCCAAGCCATTTTACCATTGGGATCGTTTTTCTGTATGGATGATTTTCCAAGGCAGAATTTAATGCTGAATTCATATTTTTTATCAGAAAGATGCTGCAGGCTTTACTTTTTTGTCAAAACACAAAATAGTGCAAGTGACAGTAGTGGTGCTAAACTTTTGGCCATCACTGTATATAAATATTACATATTTTAAGTATTTGTTAACGACAAATTAATAATAATTTTATGTCGTTTTAGCGATCGGGTCAATACAGCGATTTTTACGGCGCTAAAATGATCCATTCATTATAGTGAATATGTAATCGTTTGTGTTTCTTGTCTCACAGGGAGTTGAACCCAGATTCCCCGATTGTCGGTTGGGTGTTCTACCATCTGAGCTATATCCCGGAAGTCAGGCTCGTTCTTAGGGTATTGTGCACCCTTGTTTTTTTCCGTGCTGGTGCCTTCTCCCTTATCCCCTTTTTTGATAAACGGCAATGATGAACATTAATAATGAGGGCAGGTTCAATTTTTTAGATAAAGACAAACTATACAAAAGTTTAAATTCTTTTTAAATTTGAATCCAGGAGGAATTTCAGACCTTTAACTTTAGGCGCCCTTGGGATCAGCACAATATCAACTACAGGTACAGCAACGGACCTGCCAGAAATGCAAAGTAAAAATTCATAAGTTATAAGTTCAATTTAAAATTCTATGAAAATGCGCCATCACCGTATGATTGGCAGCTAAAACATCTGTTGATTTTCCAAAATTCAGAATTTGGAATGCTCTTCTATTGTTGAAAAAAAAAACAGTACTGCAATGTTTTTACTTTGTCACTGGCACCCGCAGTGTTGTGCGCGCCCTGCCCCTTAAGATCTCCTCCAACTTCCACTGAGCTAATTTATTAGCAACAGATGGCACTCTTCACATATTTCGTATATCACCGTAACAACTGGGGAGATGGGGAGAAATCTTGAGTACGCCTAATGACTGCATCATATTCATCGTTTTAATGATTAATTTGGCAAAGCTGCTTGTGACCGGTTCCCACAATCTGCAATTCTACACGAATATCTTAATACGCTTTCAAACTTCATGCATAGATCGCTCGATGCTCATTCTCTTTCATTCATGAGGGAGTTTTAGTGTTGGAACACTGCCATCAAAGTCGGGCTTGTTCTGTTTGCTGTTTGCTTGTCAAAAGCACTTAGCAATTTCCGTGCAAGCAACTAGCATCAACCATGATGCAGATAATGCTTGCATTTTGTTATTGATCTTTTCCCCTTTCTCCTCCTTTCACTTTGGGTGGTGAACCCGAAACTTTTTGACGAATTGGATCGAGAAAATCATAATAATTTGTTGTTAGTCCGTTGTAACCAATGGGGGAATAGTTGGGATTAATCTTAAGTGGCAACTAGAAGATTTATGTTTTACTATGTGAAAATTCCAGTCGATAACGATGCTAAAAGAGGCTAATTTCTCACTTTGCGGTCTTGGTCTATTATATTAAGTTGATAATTTATTGCCGGAATGTGGGAATACGTCGACAGTAGCCACCAGTCGCCACAAGCAAACAAACTTTTGGAATGTATTCATTATGAAATTTAATTACATGACATGGAATAATGTAATTAGAGTTTAAACCTGTCAACACGTCAAGAAACATGTGTACGTACACGTGTAGCTCGTTGTTTGCCGGTTTATCATGTAAATTTTGATGAGCTACAAGTTGCACGTGTGCTTATAAGTGTGTTTTCACACAAGTTAGGCGGCGTTTAACTATATTATTAAATTTGTGGGAAGTTAGTGCAAAAAAGAGTCATTAAAACTGATATTTTGAGAAATTCCTGTGAGAAGTTAAACTTTTATTTCATTTTTATCGTGCAATGCAGCAAAGCTCTGCGGACAAAAGACAAACAAAAAATGTGTCTATTTCCTGGTAATGCATTAAAAACTGTTTCACACTCCCATGAGTGGTAAATTAACGTTATCAGAATGCCATGATGCAACGCACATCCTGTTGTAAGTCTGCTAAAAAAGGGTTAATATTGTATATCAATGGCAGAAGACAACAACACAAATCACTTAGCTCGAGCTTAACACTCGAATGCACTTGACCTGTAATTGGGCGCAATTTTATTGTGTTTAAATTGTATTCTTTTGGGGATTTAATTGCGTATACTTATATATTTTTGCATGTATATGTATGTGTATAAAATCTGGCTAAGTTTTTGCATTTTTGGTTGGTTTATATCTTGATAAATTGTAAATTTATTGTAAATGTCCGTGGCATTAACGCTGGAAAGAAACATTTTGGTGCCGTGACCAGGATTAGATTTCTCTAACTATTTAATTTAGAGTTCTTTAGTCGTTTTGGTTGATTTGGATATTGAATTTAGTCGTTTTGGTCAATTTAGAGGCGCGTTGGATGGGGATCCCGCGTTCTATTAGAGGATTTACGGTAACTGCCAATTGGGTAGCCTATAGACACGGATTTAGTGATGGGAAAACTACTGAATTACTTAGTCACGCTCTACAAAAGTAGTAGATGTAAATCAAGAATAAAGGCAAAATGCCAACGATTGGCACGGGGAAATGTCTCGGGTCGCTGCATTGGCCCCGACCGGTCGCAACGACTTGAAACGCGTTTAATGATTGGTTCCTTATCGTCGTTGTTCGTGTTCGAAATAGAAAGGGGTATTTTAGGATGCAATGGATGAAAGAAATGACAAAAAATACGAAAATAAAAAATAAAAATAAAATGAAAAATTAAAGTGTCACGCGACGAAGAACGAACCGAAATCGACGTCAGATTTTTTATTTTTTTTTGTCTAAAAATTAAAATAAAAAAATGGAAAAGAAATGGAATAAAAATGTTGGGATAGGTTTGTGATTTGCAATTTGCACGGATTAAATCACGTTTAAAGAGTCGCAGAGAGCAGTTTTGGTTTGCGAGCATCAGCTGGTGGGATGGCGCCTGGCACCAGGAGTTTGTGGCGTCTGCTTTTTCGGACCGCTCCCATTGCTGCTAAATGAGGGAGTTAATGAACACGCCACACATGTTGCGCAGTCGGATGCGCGTGCGACTTCCTCTTCCTTTTTGCCAGCTGACTGGCAGCACAGGTAAGACTGTGCTTGCCAGCACTCCAACACTTGGGAACTTAGGAGTGAAGTTGCCAACACAACGACATGCACCATCTACTTTGACGTCACTAATGTCTGCCAATGGATTTGCAATGGACATGGACAGTGCCAAAACGACAATAGTTTGATTAGTTGGCCGTCATGTTGGATTGCCAAGCGACCACCAATAACAACAAGAAGGTGGACACGCAGAGCCACTGTAAATACTGCCAAGGTAAATGGAAAAAGCAAAGAAAAACGGGGCAAAACAAACGTACCGGTACGGTTTGGCACGAAAAAGTGCGTATCATGGAAATGGGTCGTTAAATGTGTCCACTCGTGGGCTTTAATGAGCTAAATTGGTGTGGTTTTTACATTTTTGCACCTTGGTGTAGGTGAAAGTGAAATTTATGTTGTGGATGCATTGTTGGGCAGCTGTTGAGCAGCTGTTAGAGGATGAGTTGAGAGGTGCAGGTGATGGTGAACGAGACATCCTCATCTTCAGTGAATGAGTAAGCGTAGGCATCTACGGCTTGGTTTTGATTCTGTTCAGTTTTCAACTGGCATTAGACAGATGAGCGAGCAAGCAAGGAAGGCTTGATGGCTAGTAAGTCTAAATAAACAGTTTGGAGCAGTGGATAAACATGCAGATAGGTTTGTGTGCGGGATTCAACATTTTTATTGCACAGCAAAAGTTTTATGGTTTCCATTGTGGGATATGAGTTGTAGTACTCGCCATAAACAAAATGAAATTGGAAATTTAAAGCACTTTTCAGGTGTTTTTTTTTTTTAGGTTTGGAAATAATAAGACAAGATGGGGCCTCGAAAGAGTTATTTAGTTGTTTATTAGATTTTTTTAATGGATTGGTTAATTTTTGTTGTGTTTGGGGAGTTTGGGATTGGTTTTTCTGCAGTCTTGAGAGTATTTATTGTAAACTTATTGGTGTTTGGTTTATGGGGTTTATGGGGTCTATCGTTGAAGAAAAAGGTGCCTTGAAAGGTCGGATTTAGTCGATTGAATGTGTATAGTTGTGTTTGGGTGTTGGGGAAATGTTAATTCGTGATTGGTTTTGTGTTGTTTTTATTTTTTGTTGATTAATTGATTGATTTATCGTGTTGGGTTTGAAATCCTGATGTGTGTGGACATTTAGTAGTGAAGGAAAGATATTGCAGGGTTATTTTTGCCACAAAGCAATTTTTTTCTTCTTTTAAGCAAAGTAGAAAAAACCGGTACACGTGGGAGGATTGCCTAAGCGAGAAAAAGAAAAACTATTCTTTTGTCAGCCACACAGTGGGTGACAATTGAACTAATTAGAAGCTGATAAGGGGAAATGTTGCGTTGTTTTTTGGATATTTAAACGATTGGCTGGGGAAATAATTATACAAATTGGAAAAATATAAGAAATATTTTCCTGTTTGTTTACAATTTCGTGACAAAAATGAAATAAATGAGATGAATGAAGTTTTGAAATTGTTTTGATTTTCTGAGTGGAATATGTAATTACCGGTAAAATTCGGAGAAAAAACAACATTATTTTTGCTGAAATTGACATTTTAATTATAGTTTTTTAAAAACAAATCAATCACACGTGTTGAATCACACACGTTCTTCGAATACGAGACAGCATTTAAGTAGCAGCGTGATAAACGTTACTTATTATACTAAAAAGTGTAATAAACACTAGGTACTTTGAACTTTTTCCGTAATAAAGACAAAGTGCTTTTACAGTCATAAACGCTTTATCCATAATCAAAGCAAAAAGTGTCTTTCCCGAAATAAACCCGAAAAGCGGTTTCAACGTCACTTTTAAATACACTAGAGTTCGCGCCCGGTATCTTGATGCTAAATTCGTACTGCGCATCCCATTCTGCGCAGACGATTTTCTAATTCCAGTTGTTATTCAGCAGTATTATACCTAACATTAGGCCTAATAATACTAAAAATAAGGTAAATAAATAAAAATATTTTGGTACTACGCTGTAAATTACTTTTAATAATGATTTTATTGACTTTATTTTAGCATTATTAGGCCTAACATTAGGCTTAATGCTGCTAAATAACAACTGGAATTAGAAAATCGTCTGCGCAGAATGGGATGCGCAGTACGAATTTAGTATCAAACTGTAGCGGCATCCGAAAAGTCTTGACTTATCTTCTTTAAACCAGTCTAAACGCGTATTTATGGAAAATATTTAAAAACGTTTATAAAGCATATTTAAAATTGCAGTTTAGAACTTGTTTTGTTGTTTAAATGTCGTGCGCATGCCCACTGCGACTGAAAACAGACCAAATCAACCGCCATTTTTGAAGTTAGATCGAGACAAGCAGCGTATTTGAAATTTGCATTGCGCTTTGCGGAATTTGATTTATGCACAATTTTTCAAGTAGATACTTGTAGATTTGATTATCAAAGAAATATGAAATTTATTCGTGTGTTGAAAATGTGTCTAGAAATCGAGTTTCTCGAACCAAGTAGTTAAAGGGATCTCGAAGTGAGGATGCCTCATTCCCTTAATCTTTGAAGGGTGAGCCTTTACCTTTTCAACAACTTCATTCACCCTTCTTACTCCCATCTGTTGGAAATATCCATAAATAAAAAAGAAATTGAATTGAAAGTTGTTAAGTCTGAGACCTTGAATCTTGTCTACCCTCTAAAAGCGTGTTGAAGATTTTTCCACAGCTCCACATGTTGGTAGAAATGTGAATGATTCAGGGTGTAGGTGGAACCACGAGGAAGTCAACTAGGAGAATACAAAAAAACAAAACAATTCAAGTGTTGCGCAACACCCTCAAGGATGGAACTTTCTTTCTTTTTCTTGTATGAATAAAAACGCACAAAAAAAAATGTCTAACCTAAGCCTTAAATTGGAGGGGGTAAGTGAACTCGACCATGTCTGAGACACTTTTTTTTTCTATTTTTCTTTTTCTTTTCCAAAAATTTAATTTTTTTTCCTTGCAAATTTTCCTCCTCTCTGTCATTTACTGGAGTTGCAAGGACGTGGAATTCGGTGCAGAACGCGGGCGTCGTGCCAACAATGCTGGTCAGAGACCAGCTGCTTCTTTTTGGCGTCAGAAAGGAAACTGCGTTTTCATTTGACGTTTGTGTCTTCATATTGTTGGGTCGTCGAGCTTTATTAACAGTTTATCACAAGTTGTGCACATTCCAATAGGCTTAAATTTAAACATGATCCGCTTTAAGGGGTCTCTGTGTTCTTAATGGGTTTTACTCGGAACAATTATTTTAATGGTTTGTGGTGACGTAAGAAGGTGATCGTTAATCTGCGAAATCATCATGGAAATTCCTCAGTGCAAATTGATTTTATTGGTCTCGTGTGGGCTCGGAAAGCGAAACGCAAATGTCCTTTATCAGAAGCAGCTGGCCCGGAGTTTCCGCTTAAGGCTTGGATTTAAAAGGTTAAAATTAAATAATGAATTAATCGAAGGCGTGTATACAATGTTTGTATGGGATTTGGGCACATTCTTGCGTACACAATGCCATATGGTGTTAGATTATGCAAGTAGAGATAAATCGGTTAGATGTTGGCCAGCTGTGGCCATTTTGTTTGTTTATGTTGGCGTGGGAGGAGCATATAATGTTTATCAAGGTACTATTGTGTTTGACTTGAATCGTGCTCGAATTGATTATTTTTACTCGTTAACATAATTAACAGCGGCTTTAGGGAGGAAATTCCTTCGAATGCAGTATCGCTTGTTCTTGGCTGCCCACGAAGCTGATTCACAAAAACCTGATTGCAGTTTAATGGCGAGTTTAGTTGTTTTATAAAAAGGAAAATGTTTGTGATAAATTCCATTGGCTTTACGGAGAAGTTGGTATGCCAAAACTTTTAATTATTCTTCTAGAATTTTAATTATTGGTCCAGTTTGAAAACCTGCTGTCATTGTACGTAAACTTTTTAAAGTTTGGAAAAATAAACACTTTAATTGTTGAACGGGTAGTTTTCATTGTTGAACAGGTAGTTTTCATTGTTGAACAGGTAGTTTTCATTGTTGAACAGGTAGTTTTCATTGTTGAACAGGTAGTTTTTATTGTTGAACAGGTAGTTTTCATTGTTGAACAGGTAGTTTTCATTGTTGAACAGGTAGTTTTCATTGTTGAACAAATAGTTTTCATTGTTGAACAGGTAGTTTTTATTGTTGAACAGGTAGTTTTCATTGTTGAACAGGTAGTTTTCATTGTTGAACAGGTAGTTTCAATTGTTGAACACTCAGTTATAATTGTTGAAGTAGTTTTCTTCTGTATAATTGTTATCTAGAACAAACAATGAATATTTCAGATGTTTGTTCAATACTGCAAAGACTTAACTTGTTGTTAAAAACTTTATGCTTGTATTTAGAATTAGCATGAAATTTTAAAAGCAACAGCAACATTTGAGTTCCTCGAGCGTATAATTTAATTTCACTGTATAAATGGAAGTACGGAAGCAAATGTTTTATGTTAATAAAACTTGTGCTTGATTTATATCTAGGGGATATTTGCTGATGGAATAATACTTCAATTTATGTTATTTTTGATTAGCTAAGAATTCTTAGTGCGGGGTTTGCATGTGTCACGTTAAAATGGCTTTCTAAGAGATACTTGAAAAATTAGAATTAAAAAACTGGGTTACAAGAAAACCCACTGGCCAGGTGGCCGGTGGAAGTTGAACAGCACAGACCCACTAGCTGAAATTTCAATGAATGTCTAACAGGGCTGTCATCACTCAGTGGGGAACAACGGATGTGGTACATGGCAAATATATGTATTTCTTTACTGCTGTTGAATAACAACAATGGTAAAACGGTATTAATTGGCAAAAATTGAACGCACTTAATGAAATAATTTCCTGTGTTGCAATCTAAAAATTACAAATTAAAAAGGAAAGGACATTTTTGTGGTTTATTCATCATTTACTGAGAAAAATTGGAATGAAACATGCGGACTATTAAAATATTTTTTTAATTTGATACGGAATGTTTTTTATTAATACTAACTTGACTTATCAGAAATTGGATTACTAAAATTTAATCATTTCTTGTAAAAGTCATGTCAAATTCCTAATTATTCTTATAGAAGTGACTTATCCATTGCACATGCACAGTTTTGTTTCTTTTTTGAGTCAGGGTTACCAATGCGCATTTACTGTGGTTACCGCATCAACTTAATGCGTTCATTCATAAGTGAGTTATCTAAAAGAAAAAAAAATGGGAAGTGACATCTACTTTCACAAATTGAATACATTTATTGCAGAAGTACAATGCTACTACTCCCTTATTTCATAAAACAAGATTATAATTCAGGGCTTAACTTTTTATAATCTCGTCTACAAACTCTCTATAACGTGTGTGTATAACCAGGGTCGGCTCAAGGTCGATCAGCGCCCTGTGCGATTGTTTTCAATGCTCGTCTGTGAAATTTGGCTGCATTAATGTGCCCATTCGTACAGGCGCCCTGTGCCGTTGCACCGCTCGATGCTGCCTTGAGCGCCGGCCCTGTGTATAGCACTTTAAAATGTAAGTTGTACAATGTTTTAAAGTGATGCAATGGCTTCTATTGCTTTGTCCGTATGAAGTGCATTACTATGCAGTCACTACCTAGCAACAGACATTCAAATTGTTCTATCTTTAAACCAATATTGTGTGTTGGGCTTGACTTTAATTTAATGTGTATCCGCTTCATTCCGGTTTCTGTCAGGTTCCACCCTATTTGCTCTGCCAAAGAAATACGCATCACTTGTGAGGTCTTTAACTCAAGATTTTTTAACTGAACCTGCATTGGAATAACTTGATTATAGTTACTAATAAATATATTCCTGATTGTAATTGACAAGTTCTTATCGTTGTTTGTTCACATATTTCACCTCCCACAAGTTTTGGTAAATGGATTTATCTGTATTCAAAGTCATTTTGGCAAATCATGACATCTTAAAGGGTGGGGCGTGTTGTGTAGTATTTTTATCTTTTTTTTTTAACAAAAAAGAATGTTGGGGGATTGATTTGCAAATAAGTTTGAGTGAAATGGGTTTTATTTGTAGGCAAATGTGTTTCAAGTGGATTGATTTAATTTTGCAGAAATTCTTTGGTAATGGCATTATGTGTGCTTGGGACCTTGGGGTCTTAAAATATAAAATAGATGTTTCTAGTTTGGCTGGGAGCCAGTTAAAGAACATGTCACTGAGAGAAAATGCTTTAAAAAAGTATCTAGTCTATTGAAAACGACTGATTAAGCGTCGTTTTATTTTATGGTGTGAGAAGGTGGAGCTGACTGAGCAATTGCAAGAGATTTTTCAGTTTCGAAAGTTAAAAATAATTTAAAACTAAAGTTGACTATCACGCCGACAGTCTGTGACAGAATGGATGGGTTCACACTAAACTGTGTCCAATAATGATAGGAACACTCCTCCTTTATTAAATAAAACTACTTTCACTATTACTATACAGAAATTATGCATTGTGCTGGGTTCTCACTACGGCTTAACTGCAATTCTGTCATTCACAGTGTGGGATTTGCAGTGGATTTGGCTCCCTTATGTTATAATATAAAGTTATAATCCAGGTTTTAGTTAGAATAATAGCCTGTTAGAAGAGTATAACGTTATAACTTGATTCACAAGAACACTTCTGCGAACACTCGTCTACCTCCTTCGGTTGAGTTTTATGGTTGCAACTTTTGTGTGTTTTGTGAACCTCCTAACTTTTGTTCTTGATTAATGAAAACATTCTTGGCAAATGTTTTTATAGGGCTGATGTAACATCAACATGTTAAGCATGCTTTAGATCTACTAAGGATGACTTAACGTCTTCTGTTGAGTTTACCGTTTGGCCGACAGACTTAACGGACAGTGCGCCAGTATTTAAAGCTGGCAAAGAAAGATTGAAGGAAAACTCGCATCTAGACATGCAAAAAAAGTGTCCAAAATTGTCTGTTTAGTACATTATTTTCGTTTTGAATCATCAAAATTAAATTATTTTTTAATGAAGGTAATTTGTGAGTATTGAAGCTCATTAAGGAAGTTTTGGAATAGGAAGTATATTGTAGTTGAAGATAAGGAAGATAACGTAGTAATGAATGGCAAGGACCTGAGAGTGAAGACTGCCAGAAACTTTGTTTATTGACTCACTTGGCGGACAGAAAGAGTTGATGTATTTTAAGATGGGTTGGCCTACACATGCGGTTATTAATAAGTCAACAAGCACTGACTAATCAACTAAATTTACATTCACATAAACAACAAACACATATACTTAATTTTTCATTTTTGTTTTTGTTTAATGTTGTTTTGTTTGTTGTTTTATTAGCGTTTTACAATTTTCTGGGTATTTTCTTTTCTTATTAAGAAAACGTTTTGAATCATGATGTCATTACTAATATCCGGTTCGTTGTATCAACATTTTGTCATTTTGGGATATGGGTCATTTAGTTAGAATAAAAATGATGCAAAGGAAGTATTACTATAGATTGTATGTTGTGAAATAAGGGTGTTAGGTAAGGTAAGGAAGCTAAAAGATATATTTAATTGTAAAAGGAAAAGGTCAACAATTATTTATAGTGCAGTGGAGTCATAATTACAGAACAGTTGACATTGTAATTAGTTTGAAATTAAGTCTAGGTCGGTTAGGTTTCGTTTGAAAACATTCATCACAAAAAAATCATCACTTGGGAATGAATGTTTTTTCTTTTGCAAGTTGTTTGTTTGTTTGAACAAGTATTAATTAATTTAACATTGCCATGACCGAAGAACAAAGTTTGTCTTTGGTTTCAGGCTCTGCAAAGGATTATTCGGTGTGATGTCTTTCTTAAGGATCCAGTCGTGTAGTTACATCGAGAATTGGGTAAACTGCAGAAAAATCTAGTTGAAGGTGGCTGGCAGAAGTTCTTACCATAGAAACAGTTAACTTAAATTAGACAAGGATGGGTAACAACTAACAACTGGGATTCCCAATACGTCGTCCATCCGGTATCTCATCACTTCTTTGAATTTCATTTCTTCGAAAATTTGAAACGTCGGGTCGTTTCTTCGACATTTATCATGCTTAATGCTTTACAATTTCTGCGTTCTATTGGGAATGGGAATGGTCGATTGGCATGGTGAATTGGTCATATTCATAAGTCAGAATCTCATGACACGACTAGATCATCTTAAGTAACTTCAGGAGTCCTAGGGTTGCTAGGGTGTAAGATCCAAAGCCATGAATTTTTTAAGGCAATGCAAAAGATATTGCTCCTTTGAATCAATGTCTGGTAATTCGGTTGCCTTTTGGTGACAGTTAGTTAAAGATAGCAGTTAGACATGTTTTACTGTTTAAATACTGTGTGCATGCCCAGGGGTGTAACCGGCAATATTTTTGGGGGTGCATTTGTGACAAAAAGTAGCACACGAGGTGTAAATGGCCCGTAGGGTGTCCCCTTTCCCTATCTTAGAAAATTTTTCGAATTTTGGACCAAAAATTGCCATCTTTAATCTGCTTTTGCATTCTATTTTGAAAAAATAATTAAGAAAACCATGGCACCTTTCTTGCACCCACTATGACTGAAAGCAGACTAAATCAGCTGCCATTTTCTAAGTTAGATCCAGACAAACCACAATCATGCTACGCTGTTTAGTCTAAATGACTTTTTGAATGCAGCTTCTGTCTTTTAGACAAACTCAGCACTTTACGACTTTCGACATAACTATCCCGTGATCCATGGGTCTATAGGGGCAAACGAGGGGTCTGGAAGAAACGCCTCGACGACTGCTTTCTTTCTGACTTGAGAATTTGCACTCGTATATCTAGAGAAAAAGACAAGATGCTGCAGAGAACATTGTTTTGGAGCATTCCAACGACGATAAAATAAAAAACCACAATTGCCATATTTCTTCGATTCTAAAGGCTAGTTTACAACGCTACAAACTTTAATTGCTGCGCTGTTTGTTGCGCGAAGTTTCTGTTCAAACAAATGGAACAAGCGAAAAACCGAAATTGTAATTGCTGACAAAAATGGCAGTTTTGAATAAGAGCCGCGGTTCTTAATCGATAAAACACGGTATATATTAACGTTTTTGCTTGACTTATGCGTGCAAATGTTTAAAAAGAGCAGAGAGGAAATACGGAAGTGCGAAGAAAAGATAAAAACCTTGAACCTAGATCGAAATTAGAAGCACGAGACGTCCCTTTTAGCTGCTGTGCCTCTTTTCACACTGCAGACCTAATCTACTTTAGTCGGGTAATTAAAGTATTTAAGGTGTGTATTGTGGGAAGTTTAGTGTCACTTTATGTCAAGATGCTAGAAAAATAAACCGTGGGGAAAAAAAGTGTTTACAACACTTATGAGAGCACTCTTCCCGTTTTACAACCCGTGTGGAAAAGATATGACTTATTACTTTTTTGTTGTTGGCATTAAAATTCAATTAGCGCTTGGTTCAGTGTCACAGATGCTAACGGCCAAACCAAACAAAATGGCACCATAAATCCATGTGTTTGGCCACCTCTTTCGAGTTAATTAAAAATGATGGCGACGTAGATGGAGTCCTATTTATGTCTCGCGCTCGAAAACTGAAACCAAATCCTCGTGCTGAGTAAAACGAAATGCGAGTCGCAGTTTGCACTGGCCATAGACCCGGGCCCCGAATGAAATGAATTTGTAGTTTTGCCATAACCGAAACTGAATCCTACTGGTTGCGAGCCGTAAAACAACCATAAATCACCGTTTCATTAGACAAGGCCAAGGGGATTCGACGCCATCTTGCCCCTCGTTTCACACGTTTCCCGTCACGTGCGAATCGGTTCAGTGTGTTGGGTCGTAAAATGGGGGAAGGAAAAGGAGTTTGGTTTTTTAGTTTGCGATTGGGATGCCAATATTTGGGTATTAATTGTGTTGAATTGATTAGTGATTTTTGAGTTGCCAAGAATGGGAATAAAAATAGATATTTTTAGTTGTACGAACACGGCTGAGACATGAGGAAACATGCATCACATTTAATGCAGGTTTTTTTGGGGGTTTTAGTCAGTTTGTGGAGGAAAATTAGGGGCCAATTTAAGGTTGGTTATTTATATTTGGTGTTGGGATATTTTGGATTTTGGATTTGGATTTTTTTTTTTTAAGGATTTTGATCTGAACTAATAATAAGACGAGTGCTGTGAATTTGAAGATGTGAAGAGTCAAATCACAGCTTGGGGTTGTTTGCTGTGTTTCCGGTGTGGTTTGTTCCTGGTGCTTTGCTATGTTTATACTGGAGATGAGGCAATTTTTTTTTTTTTTTTTTGATTTTTGAAGGATTTTAAGCGAAAATAAAAAAAATTTTGGATAAAAAAGTAGAAAAAACAAACTGTAGACTAATTTAGAATAATTAAAA
The DNA here is from genome assembly GCA_949358305.1 of Strigamia acuminata. Lineage (NCBI taxonomy): Eukaryota > Metazoa > Arthropoda > Chilopoda > Geophilomorpha > Linotaeniidae > Strigamia > Strigamia acuminata. The sequence goes on along the minus strand of OX442314.1, from coordinate 23,899,547 downwards.
TGAATACAAATGAGGTTAAAAGATAATTTTAATAAAACCAATTAAAAAATGACAGTTTAAATTTTTCTAGATAACTGATAATATCTGGACAGTAAATTTATCTTTTTTATAAATAATGTAATCTTGTTTTGTTTATTTTAACTTTTAAAATTAAAAAAAAAAATTGGGAACCATAACACCATCTAGTGATGAAATGTGACATGCAAATTACCATGAGCTTGTCGCATCAATCAAAAAACAATGAAAGCATTATACAAAATCCCATGCGTAACATAACAATTTGAAATTAAAATTATCATTTAATCAACTTTCAGTTTTTATTCGGGCCGCGAGGTGTTCTTATGTGGAAAATATCAGCACCGAATTTCACTCTTAATTACATTTTAATTACAATCCCGACAATGGGAGATTTTTTTCCCCCATATTTAAACCACCAGATGAAGTGTGTACATTTAATTTAGTGATAATGGAGCGAAGTTAGCAACCTAATTGCATTGTAATTGTCCTTTTTGTCTGATCGGCGTGAGTGGCCTGGACTAAAACTTGACCACATGCCCAACACGTGACCAACTAATCAGAAGGACCTTTGACACTAATTAGTGATGGAAAACAGAAGCTACACTCAAATGCAATCCAGTGCAGCGTTCTGTTGCTATAAAACTTAAACTCACACGTGTCTGCTAGATTTTTTTTAAAAAATATTTTAATAAAATTTTTATTTAATGCAAAATCACAAAATTGCAAAATCATTCATATAATGTAACCCCTATTATTTATTACCGTATTTTACCGATTTAGAGTCGTCCTCGAATAGTGGCCGCGGCTGTGACACCAAGAATACCGTATTTTTGCAAAAGTACGCTATTGTTTTCGTATTTAACCTCGTGAACGATGAATACGCTTCGTTTGTTACATTAAACAAATGTAACAAACTGAAAAACCGAAGTTGTAATTGCTGACAAAAATGGCCGCGGCTCTTAATCGATAAAATATGGTAATTTATTATTTACACGACAATTTGCAAATTGCTGGATTTTTTTTTTACATAATTTTTTGATTAGGGATGTTCTATAATTGATCATATTGTTATTGGATGAAGAAATTGCTGTAATTTGCCACACACTTCATTTAGTGTAGTGTATAATTTTGTCTGGGTAAAAAATGGGTGTTGGAGGACCTTGAAGAATGGAGTGGGAAAAATGGAAATGAAAAAAAGGAATTTTGTTTAGTTTTCCTTTTTCCGCATTGACAGGGATTTTTGGCTCGTGGGTTTGTCCTCAAGGAGTGGAAGTATTGAAATTAAAATTTTTAATGATATGTTTGATTTGGATTTTCTGAGAAGGTGAATTAGTTTTGAATAGAGGTATTGATTAAATATGGAGGTTAAATTTGGAGGTGGTGTCGAGTAAATGATGGGGTTGTGGATTTTTTTTATATTTTTTATTTTTATTTTGTTTTTTTTACAATTTTTGGATTTAACCTTCGGTTTGGGTGCTGGTGATGTTGAAGTGATGGGTTAAATGCGATTCGGTTGGAATGGAAACTTCTGGAATAGATTGTTAGAAATTTTGGTTTAATAATGGAAAAATTTGGGATAAATTATTGGAAATTTTGGTTTAATAATGGAAAAATCTGGAAGAAATTGATCGAAATTTTGGTTTAATAATGGAAAAATCTGGTTTAGTAATGAAAAATTCTGGTTTAGTAATGAAAAATTCTGGAAGAAATTGATAGAAATTTTGGTTTAATAATGGAAAAATCTGGTTTAGTAATGAAAAATTCTGGTTTAGTAATGAAAAATTCTGGTTCAGTAATGAAAAATTGAGGTTCAGTAATGAAAAATTCAGGACCAGTAATGAAAAATTGAGGTTCAGTAATGAAAAATTCTGGAACAATAATGAAAAATTCTGGAACAATAATAAAGAATTTTGGAACAATAATGAAAAATTTCTGGAACAATAATGAAAAATTTCTGGAACAATAATGAAAAATTCTGGAACAATAATGAAAAATTCTGGTTTGAAATGAAAAATTCTGGAACAATAATGAAAAATTCTGGTTCAGGGTGAAAGAATCTCGTTCAAAATGAAAAATCCTAGTTTCAATAATGAAAAATCCTAATTTTAATAATGAAAAATCCTAGCTTCAATAATGAAAACTTCTGGTCCAATAATAAAAAATTCTGGAACAACAATTAAAAGCTTTGGTTCAATAATAATCCAAAATTCCGAAACAAAAATTAACCGTCAAATAATCATAATAATCTCATCATTTTATAAACAAACAATAATTTATTAAAATAAAAATAAATACCAGAATACATTTTACAACAGACCCAACCTAACTGCCTGATTCCTCCACCAGATGTCCCATCCAATGCACAGGCGCATAGTAGGAGTAGGTCAGTTGGAAAGCAAATTTAAAAAAAGAAAAAAGAAACGAAAACCGAGCCAAGAAAGAACTTTTCTAAGATCTTTTATTTTGGAAATAGATTCACACAACTTTGAAACGACTAAATTCCCACTGAATTTGATGAAGTGAGATAAATTAGTAACAATTAAACAAATTCGTCCTTGGCACGATGAGTTTCGGCAGATATTTCGAGTAAACAACTAATTCCTTTTATTATAACAACAAAGCCGATTATTTCAAGCTCCGCACTGCATTAACGGCTTAATCCTCAACTTTAACCCTCTTTCATCTCACATGTGGCATTGCTATTGGCCCAGGGTCAGTTTATTAGTCGGCGTTGTTAACCCCATTTCGGTCGTCTTGTTTTTCCTCCTTAAATTTTTTTTTTTTATATATTTATAAAATCCATTATTTTTAATTGAAAGTTTTCCTACTCCGGGCTCAGTGTCCGTTCCCATTTTTCGGACTCTTGATCGATTTGTTTAGTGGCGTCGATTCATCATGAGTGCACCGAATGATGGACGTGTCTCTTGGGTCATTGTGAAATGAAAAGTTTTGACCGTAGGTAAAATGGGGTTGCGATCCAGACTGGCTGGCGTCGATTCCTCGCCCATTTAACGTGACCTAGCAACGAGAGTGGACAGTAGTTGAGCTCGGTTTGGCGAGAGTTGAGGCGTTCGATGGCGTATGCAGAGAATCAAAGGGTTAGGAGACATCCATGGACGCGAAGGGTGACGAGGCGCACCAGAAGGTGTTGGTGGAGCCAAGGTGAGTCGTGACCTTCACTCGACCTTGTTTGTTTGATGTGCGGTTTGGTGGTTTTGGCTTGCAAGAAGGGGGCGGTGGACACGTGGGTTATTTGGTTTATTTCGCTTTTCTGGGAATTATTTTTGTGAAATATTTGAATTTTTTCGTTGGTATATGAGGGTGGATTGAAAGGTCAAGTTTTAAGGTGTTGTTTTATGGGCAGTTGCGAGGAAAAAGGTAGCAGAATGCTTAGGCTTAATGATTGTAGATTAATAATGGGAACAAGCATTGAACGCCCTTTTCAGTGTTGATGTCATGTTTTTGATTGTTTGGCTATGGGAATTAGGGTTATATTGTCTGTTTATTGTTGTTGGTGCAGTAAAACAGGTTTTTTCGAGCAGTTATTGTGCATTAACAATGGGTGTTTAAGTGAGTTTGTTTGTTTTTGTGTTAAAAATGGATAAATTTGAGTTGATGTCGTTAGTTTGTGGGGTAAGTAATGGGATTTAGGCTTAAAATGGTTTTAATTATTTGGTGGTTTGGTTTTATTAAGTGAATTTTGCATCAGGTGTTTATTTTTAATTTTTTTTTACTTTTCTATTTTCAAATGAGGAAGGGGAAAAAAATGGCTGGTCTAATGATGCCATTTTTTAGCTTCAACTATGAGGGTTTTGGTGTCATTTGATGCAATTTACTTGGGTGTGGGGTCCAGTGGGGGTCAGATTTGAATAATGAAAAATAGTGAAAGAAATGCACACAAAAAAAAAAAGTGGAAAAAAAATATTCCAAAAATGAATAATGCAATTTTCTTAATTTTTTTTTATGTTTATATACGAAAAAAAATATTTTTTAAAAAAATGTAGTAAACATTTCCTCATTATGAATACAAAGAAAACAACCTGCCTAAGGTGCCTTGTTAAGAAGACAATTGCAAAGGTGTGAAGGAAATTCTGCATTTATCCGCCCATCTTTCTTACCCCTTTGAAACCCACTAGAGGACCTCGAGGCACCTTTGAAGAAAAAAAAAAAGAAAAAATTTTTTTTCACACCTATAATTTAAATGCTTTAATTTTAATTAGACTAATCGATTGGAAAATTCTTGACGAGATGCATTAATTAATTGGCGTATGGGTGCGGTTAATGGAACAGGAATGCGATGAATATTTGACGGGTTTTTCAGTGGTTAAGAACACAGATGGTTGGAATTGGATTGCTCGTATAACGGAAAAAAAAGGGTTCAATCTCGAATGATAGTGGTCAGTTGAGTTTCTTTGTAGTGCTCGAAGTAGGCAAGTGGAACGGCGTAAAATTAGAAAAGAAAAATTGAAAACACAACTGACATTATGTAAATGGAGAGGAAATTGTGTCATTGGTTGAATGGTATGAGTTGGAAATTTGACGTTGATGGATCCATAAGGAAGACGGGCGACGTGCAAATGAGGAAGCTGAAGGGTTTGTTGTTGTTGTTGTTTTACACTGTGATAATGACTCTACAACGTGTTCTCGCCTGTTGGCAGGAGCATTGTTTATATATATATATTTTTTATTTTTATTTTTTTTTTTTAAAATAAATTTTTAATAATAAAAATCGAAATTTATATGCACGTGGATCCTGTTTGCAGGTTAAATCCTGTTTTTGTTATTGCGATTGATTTTGTTGGAATTTGGGCGGTGCATTGTGGGAAAGAGATGGAAGAGAATGAATGTTTGCGTTTATTTATTTACGGGATTTAAAGTTATAGACTATACTGTGTTTGTGTGTGACTTTGTTGTGATTAATGGTCCGAAAATATAGAGATGGTAATTGCGCAGGTTTTAATCCCCTCCCAGCAAACTGTAATTAAAATTGAATTTACAGACAATACGTTTTCAGAGTAAACAACCTCGTTTTGAATCGAAATGGATGCCTCCCGCCTCGCTCTAAGTGAAATTTTGTGCTTATTTCATCATGAACATGCATAATCTTTAAATTTTGATAAAGATCTGAAAATTAATTTAAAAAATTGATAAGATTTTGATGGTTTTGTTTTGAGTGGTGTATTTTCCTGTGCATAGTATGGCACTATGGCACTACGGCACAGACCGAAACCGTTATAATAAACAAAATTTCCAAGCAGGCACAATAGTAACTGTGCCATGTTGTTTGTTGTGGTTTTATTGTTACTTGTTTCATTGTTATTTGTTTTAGGCGCCCGTTTCCATTTCCGTTACGAGGATTGTCCTCTTAGCCGTAGTTATACGTAAAAAAAATTACAGTTACGAATATAAGTCTTAAAGGCATTTCAATTTAGTTTTGTATAATAGTAAAATAACCCGGGCCAAGTGGACCTACTATAGGGCCTGATAAATTTGGGGGCCTTAAGCTCCTAAACCCAAATTTAGAGTCATTAGGCTTTTTAATGTTTTTGGGGCCTTGAGCTGCTATTTATTTGAGTATAGGAAACGTTGGATCGGGAGAATGAATGTTTAGACCATTGACCAGGTAATGTGATGGAGTCATTTAGATCTGTGTTAGGTCAATTTGTCAATTTGTCAATTTCTAAGTACAGGAATTGAATTGATTAATGCCCGTATCGATTAACATAGCGCCAGGTGAAACCAATTTGGTTTGGAATTAATTGAAAATATAAAAAAGGTTTTAGGATGAAAGGAGGTTGAGGGTCGTTGACGTGTAAACATATATTTTTTTGAAAAATCTAGTTTTGACCGGAAGTGAGTTTGAATTATCTTCTTCGAATGTTAATAATTATTGCGAAATGTTTAACATGACCCTGACAGCTAACAAAATTGGGTAGTGAGTGGGATGACCATTTACCTTTCTTCTTACACATATATTTTTTATTCCTGTTTGTCATTCCGGTTTTGAAATGTGTAGGCGTCAACCAATGTGAAAAGAGATTGACCACATGTGCCTACCTTGGTGCACGTGCCCCGGGTGACCGAGACGCCAGTTTGAGAACTACTCAAGATTTATTGATTATTATTTTCGTTTTTTGTCTTGAAATTTAGTGGGAGAACACATGACTGTTTGGGGCTTATTTACGGTGGTGAATGTGGCAAAATGTCGTATTTTTTTGGTTTTTTTGTTTTATATAACGTGTGAATTATTGAGTAATTATAATTAACAGGTTTGAATTGTTAGGAGTTCTGCCAAATTCGCTCATTGTAAAAGAATGTGTTATAAATTGTTTAAAGCAAATTCAGCTAAGTTTCTACTACGCCAGTGAAATGCAGGAAACAATGAAAAATAACAAAAGTATTGGAAACAATGGAAAGTAACAAAAATTAAGAAAATAATATACTCCGTAATTAACAACAAAAAATCTTGTAAGAATTCAAAATGACAACAAAGAATTGAGTAACAATGAAAAATTACAACAAATAATCTAGTAACAATGAAAAATTACAAAAAAAAATCTAGTAACAATGAAAAATTAAAAAAAAAATGTCTAGTAACAATGAAAAATTACAACAAACAATTTTGTAACAATGAAAAATTTTAACAAAAAAATCTAGTAACAATGAAAAATTACAACAAGCAATTTTGTAACAATGAAAAATTACAACAAAAAAATCTAGTAACAATGAAAAATAACAACAAATCTTGTAGAAAACAGTTAAAAATAACTAAAGAGTAACTTAGTCTACGCCCGATATCTTGATACCAAAATCAAAGTGAAAAATACCATTCTAAGCATACATAAACACTAGAAATAATTTTTAGAAATAATAACAGTTAATGACACTATTCACTTGTGCTCAATAAACAATTTTAGACACTGTTTTCGTGTGCAAAAAAAATTGAATTTAGTGTTAGAATTGGCATCAAGATATCTGCAACAGGCCTGTAGGAGAAACCACCACAAACTTAAAATGCTTTACAATACTCATACTTAATAATACAAGAATGCCAAGAGCAAAAGTTTTTAAGGCCTATTTATATGAACACTACCACAAACACCACATCAAACTGTTAAATTATGAATCATCTTGATCCTAAAAAATAACCATATAATTTAAAAAGTAAAAAAAAAACGTGAGTAGAAAGTGCAACACTTTAATTGCTACACATCTAACAGCTTGTGTTTCTATTCTTTAATTTCTTTATTGCAATTTTTTTTTGCACATCACAATTTTTTGTTCAATGTGGTTGAAATCAACTCACGTATTCAGAGGATTTGACAAGGTCAGATTTTGAACTAGCCGATATTATACAAGTTCTTACAGCAGAACAAATCCCTCCTTTACTTTTGCTGGCCTTAGGGCCTTGTTTCGCTCGCAGACCGGAGCAAAAAAGTCACGCGCCACCAGTGGGTGGTTGAAGGCACCCAACCCAATGCTTCGATGCAAATCCATGTGTTCACTCGGTTCCACAGGTGTCTTGAATACACTCAAATCGTCTTCCTGATTCACTGATTATCATCCCAATGCTACTCCACGCGTAAGTTTGCTTTTTATTTGTGGGAATTTCAATTGGACGCGGGTTTGTTGTTGGTGGACACTTTGGTTTTGGTCGGAGATTTTGTTTGGGGAGTTTGGAGAAGGAAAAATGATACATTTTTAGGAAATTAATCGAGTAGTTTATACACAACCTTGGTTTAGTTGCGGCCTTGTTTGTGTTTTTCACGTTTTTCTATTGAAATTTGTAATCCTGAGGGGGGGCAGCTGCATCTAAATTAGAATTGAAAAGTCACGCATTTCCCACACTTTTAATTTCTAATTTTAATTTATTGGCGGAGGTAAAAAGTTGGAATTACGTTATTTATATTTTGCTCGTTTAGTATCGATTAATCATCATTAAATCGTTGTGTAACGGTGGGATGAGGTTTTAGATAGAAAAAATGGGTTGGAATAGAAATTAAAAACAATAGGGAATATCCTATTTATAATTACAGATGTTTTTTTAAGTGATGAAAGAATAATGGCAGGTTGAATGGATGACAATTGACGTGGAGAAAAATTGAAATGACGTGGGAAAGCATCGAAATAATGAGAAATACCACGAATAGACGTTGGAAAACAACAATTAAATGTGAATTAGTGGCAACAAAAATTTCAAACGCTTGGAATAACAAAAATAAGTCGAAATTATGGTAAAAAAAAATTTTAGAAAATACTAAAATAATTGTAAAATAATATTTAAAACTACAAAAAAATTATAAAAATTGTGTAAATAGATTAATATTTTTTTAAAACAGTTTTAACATTATTTTATAATAAAATTTATAATAAAAAAAATCATTACTCGAAATCAAACATCAAATTTCTATATTTTAGTTGTTAACTACACAAAACAATCAATTTGATGACCTTTAAAAGCTTCCAGATTTATATTATTATGCTTTTGGTGGGTACTTCACATCCGTAGCATCCTTCAACGCTCTTGTCACATTTCCTACTCGACCCATGACCTTGTTTACTCAAAATATTCAAAAATCCTCAAATGTGTCGCAGGAATGTTGTCAAATAACAACGACGAGGCCCAATATTTCGAATTAAACGAGTGGGAAGGTTGTACAGGGCCCCCGAGTCGTTAATGTTTTATTCGTTGACGCGTCTCTTTCCCCACCCTTGTCTGAAGGACGTTGGAAATTCTTCGTGTTTTCGTGAAAAACGCCCAGTAGACGACCCGTGTCGCGTACAAAACCGAAGTTAATCGACGTATTTTAAGACGGGCAACATTGTGAGACGGGTCTCGGGGTTCAGGGAACCCCCAGTTCGGCGTAAAATTGGGGATTCCTTCACAGGTTGTGTGCAGCTGTTGAGGAGTCGTCATTTTGACGTCACGCGACGTCACAAATTCCAGGGACGATTCATGCAAATAAGGGTTTGCCTCGATATTTTTTTCTCTCTCGAGCTGGGGGATTTTTCAATGAGACTGGTTTTTGACCAATGGTGGTCTGCAATAAGTGGTTTTCGACTTGTTTATTTCATTTTTTTCTCACGTCGAGTTTAATAAACTATTTTTTTTTATTTATCTGTGGATTCGGAACGATTTTCGACGTCTTCGTTGAATTTTTAATGGGGAATTCAATTTGGTATTTGACATTTAGTTGGAAATTGACATTTTTTGGATTTTTAATGACTTTTTCGTCGTTTTAATTGAATTTTTAATAGGAAATTTGACATTGAATTGAAAATTGATATTGTTTTTGAACTTTTAATGAATTTTTGAATTTTTAACGAATTTATGAATTTTTGATGAATTTTGAATGATGTCATTCAGTGGAGATGCATGGATAAAGGTTTATTCAACAAATATGAATAATTTATGAAACCAGAATGTCAGAGAATGGAGAACATATAGAGGGGGGGATGAAGTTTAAATACCATTTAACCATAAAGGTGACTAAGGTCGCGATATGATACATGGAAATCTTTGAGAATGTCTGTACCAACATTGAATAATTATAATTATATTAGAAAGCCTTAAGCCTTCTTTTCCTTCATTCATAAAGGCCATGCATATGCATTAAGGTTAAGTGTCAACGATTAAAGAGCTCTAGTTTAGTTTGAAGCTTTAAAGTAGTTTGGGGTTCTTGTGGAATCAGGTTTGAGCTTTTAGTCACTTAAAAGACTCTCTAATGGACGTCTACATGTCAGGAAATTGTACGGAAGTGGAATCTGCCACTTGAAATTACAGAGAAATGCGTGTTTACATGTGTTGTCGAGTGATGGAGATAGACGTTAGTAGGGTGACCAGGTGAAAGAAAGAAAGAAAGAAAAAAAGCACTTGATTTAACCTAGCGGTCGGGTTAGTTTTAGGTTTTAGGTTTAGGCTTAGGACCTACAGTTTGCCCCTGGTGTCTTGATCCCAAATTAAAACTGCGCATCTCATTCTGCACATGCATTTAACATAGCGATTGCCAAAGGAAACAAAGTATCAATACTTCGGCAACATGTTGTGAATTACTTTTGTTAATAAGTTTACAGTTGTTTATTTACTTAATTTTAGCATTATTAGGCTTAATATTAGGCTTAACACTGCTAAATAACGCAGAATGCACAGGATGTACGTCGAACAACTATGGAGAAAAATTGAAGTTTGTGTGTGTTGTTTTTAAACTCTATTCCAAAAAGTATTTGAAATACTCCCATTGGTTGGGAGATTCATAACACCAGTATAAATGCATTGCGACAAAACAGCACAAGTCTAATGGAATCTGAAAACAGCATCATATTCAATACACAACTGAACTAGAGACAAAATCTCCAATGAGAGTATTTCAAATACTTTTTGGAATAGAGTTTAGTGTTCAAACGTTGTTATTTTCGAAACCGCAGTAGAATGCGGGAGAAAATGTAAATAGCGGGACAGTTTTTGCAGGTAGAGGCATAAAATGGTGTCCACGTGGTCAGTGAGTGCGACATTGTGGTTGTGGAGAGCTGAGAAGAGAGGTAATTGGTGGATAACAAGTTGGGAAGAAGTTTGAAATTGCTGATGTTATTTAGGTGGAGAGGTGGAATATGATTTGGTTGAGTCAGCTGATTGAAGTGATGTTTGACTTCTCTTATTTTCATTTCTTTCTTTCTTTTTCCCCCTTCAATTGGGGGGCGCCTGCAGCTGTGACCGCTCCTTTAGCCTACTTTCAATGACAGATGTGATGTAAATTTATGGCTCGGGTTAATTATAAGTGAATATTTCCCGTTGAATACAATGCATCGTTTTGCCAACGAACTCTATGGTTTCGTATGCACAAATATAATTGAGTGTTTATATATTATGGCCAATAAGGGGTTAGAGAATGACCTGGAAATAAATTGAGATTTTTTATTTTTTATTTTTTTTATTAATTTTAATTTTAATTTTAATTTTAAAATAAATTTAATTTTGTTGTGAGTGACAATGCAGCGGTAAAACTGGATTTCAAGTGATGACTGTTTTTTTGAATTTAGGTTATCGCTCGAGATCTGCCGATAGAGATCTTAATCAGTGTGTGGCAAAGTAAAACGGAAGTTGAGGTTTTTACAGCTTAAATTAAAACTTCGTGAAGATCAACATATATTTTCCTTTAATAAAGTTTTCACGTGCCTTTTTTAATGGGGTCGTAAAATATGGAGCTGTGTTTGTGGTTTGAAGTGGCAATTATATTTAAAAAAATTAAAAAAGAAGAATTAAATAAAAAATAAAAAAAAAAATTGATATTAAGATGAAGATATAAAAATTTAAAAGTTGAAAGAAACGTGACTTGGTTTTGCAAGATGCAACTTCACGTATATAATATATAAACCAAGCAGAACAAATTAAAAATCGTGTTCTGCATGGTTTATATATTATTTTATGTAACCCGAAAGCACGATACGCACTTGCGAGCGAATAAAACTGCTGACATTTGTCCGCAAAAGCCGTGAGAGGTCGTTGCGGTGTTAATTGTCGCGTCCTAAACATCATGCGAGAAATTTTTCATCGATGAAATATAGGCTAAATGCATGATTTATCGAAAAAAGAGAGTAAAATGGACTCATTTGCAATTTAATCGGTGTTTAACGACAAGAAATGATAGGATTTAGTGCTCGAGTCGGTGAAATTGAGGTGATTGCAGGTTGCGTTGCGTCAAAAAATTAAAATTTCTTTTCTTTTTTTCTTTTGTTCGATTTTCTAGAAAGCGGACAGAACCAGACGGTTTATTGGGGCATTCAATTGGACCAGGATCTTTTGGATACCATAATAGCCATTTACCCCGACTGGTTCAAAGATTACAATTTGAACAATATGGCCGAAGGCAGCTCGACGACTAGCACAACGAACACAACTACATCCAGTAGCAATAATCGTGCCACTTCCGGCCAGGGCGGCCAACCACTTTCTCCACCCAAGTGCGAGGTGGATGAAACGCCAATTCAAAAGACCATGGACAAAAATAAAGAGTGTAAATTTTTTTTTTTTACTTTATTTTCATCTATTTTTGCTTAGAATAAATCTTGTGCTTTAATTGGGACACTACGAAGGAAGGAAATTGCAATTTTTTAATGTGGCGTATGTGGTCACATTAAAAAAAAAAAAAAAAAAAAACTATTTAATTTAATTGAATGATTTTTTTTTTAAAGTAGTAAAATGTAATTTTTTTTATAGCTCTTAAAGTGAAATTGATGCTAAGAAGGCCAATCGCTCAATTGGTGGACCAGGGCATACTTCCATGTAAGTTGCAATGATAGAACAAGTAGAATATCGAGAATGATTTGTGTGAATGATGGACCGAATGTTGAACGAATGCGATGCGATGTTTCACACACGAGTAGTTCTAGTTGTTGGGAAACGTTTAGTAACACAATTAAATTATGCCTAGTTCACACTTGAACCACTTATGTAGAAGTTGTGACTTTTAGAAAGTCTAATTTCTACAAGTGTGAATGATCTATTATAGTTACCGTATTACCCCGCCTATTGCGGCATGCCGTTGGGCATGGGTTTATGACTGTTTTGAAATCGTTCGTAAAAAGTCTATACCGGCATGCCGGTATAGACCGAAACATGCCGGTATAAGTGAAAATTGCTTAAAATGAACAAAAATTGCTTAAAATGAACGAAAATTTCTTAAAATGAACGAAAATTGGGTGAAAATTGCTTAAAATGAACGAAAATTGGGTGAAAATTGCTTAAAATGGACGAAAATTGGGTGAAAATTGCTTAAAATGAACGAAAATTGCTTAAAATAAACGAAAATTGCTTAAAATGAACGACGTATAATGGGCGTATAATGGATGTTACCGATACGGTGAAAAAAAAATTCGTATTCATTTACACCGGCATGCCGTTAAAAACGGGGTTTATCGGCATGCCGGTAATACTCGCACTACACCGGCATGCGGCAATAGGCGGGGTAATACGGTATGTTTGAATCGATTACACGAAGTCGAAGCGCTGTTACAGAGTACAATTCCTTGCCAAAAAAAATGGCATGCTCTATTTTTTGGAACTTTTAATATTTGAAATTTCTCAGAAACTATTTCTCACAAGTAAAAATGGTTTTAGGAAGATTTAAAGGATTGTTAGAGCTATCATTTTGTTAAAAGTTTTTTGAAAAAAAATGAATAGTTAAAGAGAAAAAAATTAAAAACTCCAAAAAGTGACTATTTACAATATTTCTCATTCGTGTGCTCGCTCGGATTGTTGCGGTTAAGCATGCTGAGTACTGCTCTAGGATGTTGGTATGGGTGGGGCCCGACAGGGGGTCCGGAGACAAAAAAATTTTTATTAGCCTATTGAAATTCATTGCATTTTGGACGGAAAAAAATAACGATGGAAAGAAAAGATTAGAATTCTAGTTTTTACTGACGGATTTGTTAACATGGCTTCGGTATATATGTAAGCAGCACATTCCCATAAGGAAGTAGTTGAAGTAGCTACGTGGAACTATGAAGTGAAGTGGCAATTTTATAATCGTTCAATACATTTATGAGATAATGAAATTGCCGCAACTAATGATGTGTTTATACTTGTTGTATTGATGCATGAAAACGTTTTATACAGGGAACCAATTAGAAACCTACAAAGTTAGTCCATGTGGTGTGTTTTATAAACGGTAAAAATAGACGATAAAAAATATGTCAGACTGTGGATGCACGAGAGGTTATATCGCTTTTGTGTCTGTTTATCGTTTAGTTTTTGGGTTTTACGAGTAAATGACAATTAAAATTCCTTCATTTTCACACTTAAACGAATGATGGCCCACTTCTTTCGACACAATTCTGCTTTTACTCACGTTTTTTGGCGGTGGATGCTTCATCTGAAAACATTAGAACAATTGGAAGTTCGATCCTAACCTAACTTGAGTGGCAGCCATTTTGAAATTGCTTGTAAAAACCAATACCAGGTGGCTCTGAACAAAACGCAGGGTACACCCAAAATGGGGTACCCAATTTGGGTACCCAAGTGCAACGAAATTTATCTATTTAAAAAAAAAAAAATGCACTTTTCTTTAAGATTTGTTATATTTTGACATTATTTAAGTTATGTATAAAAATGATAACATTGATTGTGAATTATTTCTTCCACAAATATAACTGATTCGTTTTTTTAAGATAAATCATTCCTCCTTTTTGGTTTTACAAAACCAGGAGGAGTTACTCAATCAACCAGATAAAAATATTAACATGTTTGGATCATAACAGGTAATGGTAAAGTTTTTCTTTCTTTTTTAAATGATTTTGATGATTTTTTAAAAATGTTTTGATAATTTTATGTTTAATTTTGATAATTTTTAGTTTTATTTTGATAATTTTTAGTTTTATTTTGATAATTTTTAGTTTAATTTGGATAATTTTGTGTTTAATTTGGATAATTTTGTGTTTAATTTGGATAATTTTGTGTTTAATTTGGATAATTTTGTGTTTAATTTGGATAATTTTATGTCCCGTTAGTCTGTTGACCACTTCCGGGTCTCGTAGCTCCACCAAGGGCCGATTATTGAAAAGTAAAGTGACCGTTGGTTATCCCACGATCTCAATACATGAAAATGTTATGATCGTCTATATGGGACAAGGGCTGGCAGTTCCGGAAGTGAGTGCCACAACAGATTTAGTCTGTTTCAATCACAGTGGGCATAATAAAAATTAAATTGATTTCTGAAAATTTGTAAAAAATTTGATTAATCATTTCAGGAAATTTTGGGTACCCAAATTGGGTACCCCATTTTGGGTGTACCCTGCGTTTTGTTCAGAGCCATACCAGGTTGCATAAACGGCTTCAAAAGCGACTCGGCGGCTTTTGATGACGGTTTATGGCTGTTTTGGTGTCCATTTTGTCTATAGAAACTGAAAAAAAAAACCAAAAACTTTGAAAGTACCCAATAACTGATGTTTGTATTATGGCATGTAGTGACAGGTAAATCGTAGTAACCCGGTACCCTCAAACCTCAATTCATTCACTTGTTTCTCTTTCTCTTAAGCAATAAGGAAGTTGGGGTCACAATTTCTCTAGGAATGCACTTGCATTATGATTTAGTAACGTATTTCACAATGCGAATACTCTACATTCTTTTGCAATGTAACAATTATAAAATTGAGACACAAAGCAACTCTCGCTGATAACCGGAAGTAGCGATTTAGTTGGGCAGTAGAAAATGAATTATTTTTTCCAAAGTAAAATTATTTTTATATATATTCTTTTAGTTTGCATGATGCAGAAGTTGGGTTTTCTTATTCCGGGTTGAAAATATAAATATAAAACCTTGTTTTCTTTCTTTCTTTCTTTCTTTTTCACTCGAGTTGCTTGGTGCACAGGAAGAATTTGGCTTTGCAAAGTGTTCTTTATCTGGAGTTGTTTTATTCAAGAAAACCTTGGATGTCTTCCTGCCAAGGTTAGGGAACTCCCAGACCTACTTGGCAAGAAAAGCGTGGCTCTTTGCTAATATGCTAACTGCAATACGACACAAAACGAACGGAAATGTTAAATTTGCGCGATTTAAATTTATTGCCCGTTACAAGTGACACTTCGAATCGATTTATTTCATTTGAAATACGTTCTTTTTTAAATGCAGAAATGATAAATTAGAAAAAAATATATTGCGCACGATTTCCTTTAAATTAAATAAGAGCAGAAATGTCGGGTCAGTTTCCGATCATGGTTCCACGAACTCTTTAAGGGTGCCGTGAGCGGAATTTGAATTTACGATGAACTTTTTCCATCAGCACTTAGTTTGTTGGCACTTTTATTTTTTAATAAATATTCTACTCGTTTGACCTCTCATTATTCTTAAATTTGGGTCTAGTTTTATGTGCACGCGCCGTTTTTTCAAAAAATTAAATGACGTCACCCATAAATAAATTTATGTAGGTCGAATGGTGGGGAAATTATACGTTTAATTTATAATTTGATGGTTTATTTTGTGTAATTGTGGGATAGACAGTCGTCTAAAGGTGTAAATAACGGGTAATAAATAGTTTTCAGGCTGGCGTTACACTTTTGATTTTTATTTATTTTATTCATTAATATTTTAGTCACGTGGAGTTTATATTTTTAATTTTTTTTTTTTTTTTTTAGAGGTTTAATTTAATTTTTTTTGTTGTGTTTTTGGGGGTATGAGTCACTTTGTTAAGACCAGGTAATAAATTTGTGTCGTCTTTTCGAGGGAAAAATTATAAATCCTTCGTGTTGGGGATCATAAAATGGTTGAAAGTAGAATTTGAAACTTATGGTTGAAGTTGAGCAAAAAAAAGTAACAGTTTTCTCCGTCTTTGCTGTAAACTTGTCATCGTGTCTTTTCAATTATGCAAGCCAACTACTCTTCAAATTTATCTTAGTGTTTTTTTTTTTTTTTTTTTTGTGTGTTTTTTTATTTTTTTTTTATTTATTTATTTCGAAGTTTCTATTTCTGGTTTGAGTCAGGACTTAAAACTTGTTGATGCATCGAGTTTTTCTACTTTGAGAAAATGAAATCCAGTGCCAAATGTTGAGATTTCGTGAAAATAAAGATCTTGATTAACTTTACGGTCAGAGAAATCAAAAAAATTTGATTTTTAAGTCAAATTTTCGAGAAAATTTAAATTTAAAAAATATGTATTTCTGTTTCTTTATGTGCCCTTACTCGAGCCCTTAGAGAAGTTGGTGATTTCCCAATGAGTTAAAAAAGAATTTACTAGCCACTTCCAAGTCTGAGAGTATTTAATGGGGCAAAGGGTCTAGAAATAGACAAACTCCTGTTTTAAAGGCAAAAAAATATACATAAAAATTAAAATATTAAAAATTTTTTTTCTTTTTTTTTTTTTTAAATTGAGTTGAGTATCCTTTTTATGAGATTAATTAAAGTTCCAACTCACGGCTGCTTGTTACTTTAATTAAACGAAATTTAATGGCGTAAGGCCACAGTTGGCGCTTTTGCATTTCATTTAAAATGGCGTCACACAAAATACAAATGTAAAATAAAAAAATTTAGAAAAATAAAAAAAATTGTGTATAAAAGCAGGAAATTGGAGAAAGGAGGATAGTGATAATGTTTTGTATATTTTTTTGTGTGACAGCAAGGGTTAGAAGTAATGTTACAGAAATAGCATTGATGAATGACGACTCCCCAGGCGAGCAAGAGACCAGAATAAATATTTCTGGGCAACATATCACAGATATCGTGGAACCGATCACCATTTTTTTTTTCTTATACCTTTCTTTTTAGGAAAAAAAAAGAATAAATGTTTTGTTTAAGTTAATTTTTTTTTTTCAAATTTTTTTTTTCTTGTTGTTTTTTAGCTTTGAAAACTCCTCCAGCGTTCCATGAACAGAGGCAGAAATTGGAAAGAGCAAAAATGGGAGATTTGCTCAAGAGCAAAATTCAAAGACGTCCCGACCGACAAGAGTTGATTCAACAACACATCTTAGAGGGTAATTAAACGAAATTAAATAATTTTCTTATTTTTATTATTATTTATAATAATTTTATGCACTTTTTTTATGTGTGTCTAGATTCCAAAGTCGCTCCGTCTTTGCAGGACCGGCAACGACAATTGAAAAAAGCACGTCTAGCAGACGACTTGAATGATCGCCTGTCGCATCGACCAGGTCCTCTGGAGCTAATTAAGGGAAATATTCTCAAGACTGATGACGAGTTTGCTCAAGCTGTAAAAGGTACACACACAATTTTTTAATTTTTTAAAAAAAATTAGATTTATTTATTTATTTATTTATTTATTTTTGGTTAATTGGTTGGGAGAGCAATTTTTCTTGTCCCCATCTCGTGAAAAATCTGTCTCAGCTGTTGAGACATTTTGAATTGATTTTATTTATTTAATTTTGTTTTCAGAGGGTCAGATTTGTTTCAAGAAAACGAGCGAAGGCGAAACGCGTAAACATCCACCTCCCATGTTTATTTTCGAAGAGGACAGCAGCTCCGAAGGTACGCAGTCCCCTATTCAAGACTCCGACCAGTCGCAGGTGGGCAGCGTGCCGTCAGTTGGGGACTCCGTGATCCGAGTTACCAGTCCGGGCTTTGCTCCGCTGCCGTCCGGATCCGTGGGCTCGTCCACGTCTCCACCCAGTTCCATTTCTTCGCCGTGCAACTTCACTTTTTCGTCGAACGCCGTGTCTACTCCCGTGTCTATCCCCAGTAGGGTTTCCTCGCCACCCACGCGCTCCTCCTCCTCTTCCAAATCGGAATCGAGCAAGGAGCAGAATCGAAACAGGAAAAAATCGAAATCGAAATCGCAACCCAAAGCGAGGACAATCAAGTTCCACGAGTATAAGGTTGGTTATTTAATGCTTTATTTTATTTAGTGACAATTAATTACTTAATTATTTTTTTTTATTTATTTTAAGGGTCCACCGAATGCGCAGAAAAGTAATGCGGCATTGGCTTCTTCAGTGGAGTCATCGTACGATTTGCTTTTGCAGCAACAACAGTTGTTTCTGCAATGGCAGCTCGAATGGCAACACAAATATCCTCAAATTATTTTGCCTGCACATGTATGTATATTTTGTTTTCGAGGAAAAAAATAAATAATTAATTTAAATTGATTTTTTGTTAACAGAAAAGTGGGGATAATTTGAAACCTCCGACATCGCTTCCAGGTTTGGTCGCCCCAGTAATGAACGGTGGAACTAACACTTCGAGCACGTTGTCGAATAACAGTTCCCCACTCCAGGATTTCACTGCGAACCGATGTTTGTCGAAATTGGAGGAAATGAAAGGTGATAAAAATAAAAAATAAATAAAAAATAAAAATGTGTATTTAACTATTTATTTTATTTTATTTTATTTTATTTTATTTTATTTTATTTTATTTTATTTTATTTTATTTTATTTTATTTTATTTTATTTTATTTTATTTTATTTTATTTTATTTTATTTTATTTTATTTTATTTTATTTTATTTTATTTTATTTTATTTTATTTTATTTTATTTTATTTTATTTTATTTTATTTTATTTTATTTATTGCAGTAAGCGACTTAAAAGCGGAATTAAAGAAACGCAATTTGCCCGTATCAGGTTCGAAGCCTCAGCTGATTCAAAGGTTGAAACCATACACCGACATCGGTCTTCTTCTGAGCAACTCGAACGTGGCTAATAATTCGAGCGAATCAAACGCGATGCTGTTGAATTCCCTCGACTCGGGATCACCAAACAGCCTCCCGGATGCCGACATGAATCTCGATTTGCCTCTTTCTCCGAAGAAAGAAGTGAATAACAACACGTTCTCAGCGTGCATGTCTCCTGACAGCAGTCAGGACGGAACCCCGTTAACTCGATCGGTGATTTCGGGTTCACAATCCACGTCCAACACTCGCCCCCCGTCGGTGGCTCCCATGGACGTCGATGTGAACTGCAATCCGGGTTTTGATGCCATGGACGTGAGCGACGTAATGGCGAATGAGAGCACGAAGGATATTTTCAAGAAGAAAATTGACGAATTGCAGAGAGAAATACAAAAGTATATTTTTATTTTTTTCTAAATTAATTTTTTTTTAATTTAAAATTTGTTTGGTTTTAGGGAATGCGAAACGTGGCAAGTGCCTGAGCAGAACGCGCAATTTAATTATTTTCAAGTGGTGCCGAACAGGTCACCGGCACAAATTCAACCAGCTTCAAGCATATCGTTGTCTTTACAACAAGAGCCGCATCAAGACCAATTGCAACAAAATCAACACGTTCAATTCTCTCCAGTACAAACAAAGCCCAACTCTTCGAATTCTAGCGTGAATGGGGTTGTGCAAACTACCGTGGCTGATCCGAGGACTCAGCAGCGATTACAGCAACACATACAACAGAAGTTGTTGCAATCTCAATTGCAACCTCACAGTAATTCTTTTTTTTTTAATTTTGTATAAAATAATTTTTTTTTGTAAATTAATCGATTTAATTTTTTAGATCGGCAACAATCAACTGCCAATCACAACGGGGCTACGATGACTAACGCCAAAGCCAATCTGGCAGCGTTTTTACTCGGCCAGGATAATGTCGCTTTGAATCCTGCTGGAAACAATGGGTTTTTTAACCCGAATAATGTCAACAACGTGACTGGAGACCAACATAACTTATTGAATCAGCGCAATGTGCGTAACTGCAAACGACATCCGCAGCAGAAAATCACGGAGCGAAAAATAGCTCTTAGCAATAAGTAATATTTTAATTTTTAAATTTATTTTATTATTATTACTGTTACTAAATGAGTGAATTCAATTTATGTTAGGTCTTCTAGGCTAAATTGCATACCAAATTATGCTATAATTGACCCCCAAACGAAGCGGGAACCACCGCCTGATTACAACGAGGCCACAAAACAACTCAATAAAGTAAAACAGGTATTAGTTTATTCTAAAAAATTTAATAATAATCTTTTATTTTAATTTTTTTTATCTAAAAAAAAAAAATTAAAATTTTAGGAGCAATTTGCGCAACGATTGATGAATAACCTGGGCCATTTATCCGGCCAGAAATCAGTAAAAAGTCAGGCAGTGGATGAAGTATTAGAATTATTAATTGCAAATGGAGGTAAAAATTATTTTATTTATGTATTTTTATTTTTTAAATAATTTTTTGTATTTTTTAGAGCTACCACCGAGTGCAGCGCAGGATCCCGCGACACCGACGACTCCGAAATCTTTACCGTCTGCCATTATATTTTCGAATTCACCTTCCTTATCAACCACGACCGACGCGATGAAATTGACGAGCGTACAAAGCGTACTGCCTCAAATGACGACATACGTGACGAGTTCGAATCTGAGGACCACGACAACCCCGTCGCCGCCACCGCCGCCGCCACTTCCGCCGCCGCCTTCGTCTCTCAGCTTGTTGATGCCGCAGTTGCCCATCCCCAGTCTCGGAGACGTGGGCCTGGGTTCGCCCGACTTGGACGTCAACTTGGATTTGGACAGCTTCGAAACGATGGACATTGGCCAGTTGTCGGGCGATGTAACCAACGTGACCAACGGCGATTTAAGCGATCACATGGAGATCGACGTGTCCGATTGGTTGGACGAAATGATGCCTCCCACAACCAATTTGCCCCACACTGCCGCCCACGGCGACGCCGACTCTGGGGACCCGTTGTTGTCTATCAGCCAGGATCCTCTGGATTTGTTTACGATCGACGAGAACGACTTCAAAACGCCGACTGAATTGAATATTCTGAATTGGGATAAAGTGGATTTTGCGACGTAATTAACGACGCGTCATAAAAGTGCCTACTTGTGATAAGTTGATGGAACTGATTGATGATCTTGATTTTATTTTCTGCTTTTTCCTTTTTTGTTTTCAGTTTTGGGTGAAATTTTGACTACATTTTGTTCTGGACATAGAGAATGAAATTTGTGAAAACACTTGCAAGAACCGAATCCGAATCCGAATCCCATGAAACTTGGTGGTGCCGTGTTTTGTTTTCGAGTGTAGCGTTCACTATTTGCCTCGGACCATGGCCAGTTGTCCCAGCTCAAGATTTATTCAACATAAAAGTGCTTAGCACGTCCACACATACATTACATACATATTACATACATTTTTGTTAATAATACCGAGTATTTTTTTTATGTTTTAATTTTTGTTTTTAAATTTAAATTTCTCCATCAACATGTGGAACCAATCTATGAATAATTCCAAATAAGTACTGTAGGATTACGATTTTATTTTGGGGTTAGAAAAGAAAGAAATTTGTAGATTATTACGGAAAAACAAAGTACTTAAGATTTACACTCTGATTTTACAGTGAGTAGAATAGGAAATCAAAGGGCTTTGAAGTTCTTTCTTTGTTTCGACTTTGAAGCTCCGAATAAAACACATGTTTTTCTGGTTGTAGTTAGAATTCAGTTGGTCAATTGATACTACAACTAGAATAGATGATTGTGTCAGCGATTAGACTAGGCAAATCTCCCAGTACGCACTGCTAACACGAATGAAATTCTAGTTAAAGTTTTTATATTTGTGAATAGAGAATGAAATATTATTTGATTTTTGTTGTTGTTTGGTTTTTCGGTGTTGATTAAGTGCGTACGATTTCTATTTTTATAATCCGCTTTTTCTTTTTTCCGCTGTGTGGTTTTATTTTTATTTTTTGACATTTGAATTCGTGTTAGTTTTCTTCTTTTTTTTTTCTTTTGTTTTGAGGATGGAGTAGAGTTTAAATTTTAATTTTTGATAACAATGTTTTCAAATGTTTGCAGTGTGTAAATAATTTTCATTTCAAATCATTATAATATGACTAGTCCAGTTTTTCAAAATGTATTTAGTTTTCGTATTATTAAGAAGAAAATTGAATTTTTTTCTCGCTCTTTTAGTCAGGGGGTCAGTTATTGATGTGAAAACTGAAGGACCAAACAAAAAAGTTAATTAAAATAATAGTAATAATTAATTAATTAATAATAATAAGGTTTTGTTGGATTTGAATGAGGTAACCCTGACTACAAGATTTTTGATGTCATTCCAAATCTGAACTGAAAATAATAAATAAATAAAAAAAATATGAGAGAACCGGCAAAGTGTTTCCAGAAGAAATTAAGGAAAATTTAAATGTATTGATAAAAATTGAATCAATTCTGTTTAGATTGATGATGAGCCCTTTCCTTCATTTAAAAAAAATGAATAAATAAATAAATTGTGTTGATTTTAAAATTAAAAAACAAAAAAAATTATTTTTATTTTTTTTTTTTTTGTTCCCTGTGTGTAAATGTGTATAATTTAGTTGTTTTGTTTTACATTCCAGTTTTAAAAGAAAAAAAAAAGGTTGACAAATTAATTGCTTATTATTTTTTGGTTTTTAATTTATACTTTGGAAATTTTTGATTTGTTTGTTTTTGTTCTTTTCATCTTTTCTTTTCCAGTGTGTGTATAGATTATTGCCAATTAGTGGGATCATGTTGTTAAAAAAGAAGCAAACTTAGAAGTTAGGAAAAAAAATGCTGAATCTTTTCTTTCTAAATGGAATATGTACAGAACTTGGGAATTTTCAATTAAAAAAAGCCAAAAATTGAGCAATTTTTAATATGGAGAGGACTTATTTTTCTTTCCCCTCACTTGGTTTCCTTCATTTTGATGGAATTCTTTAGTGGGCTTTGAAATTTGTATTTGCTTTGAAAATAAAAGAAATGTATAAGAATTCATTAATATTTTTTATTTATGTTTTCAATTCCTTAGAAATGTTTCTAATTTCTTTTGATCTTTTCGTAAAATTAGACTTGCCAAGATGTACAATTAATTTGGAATGGATTGTCCCAGGAATGGTTTGGCTACAATGCAGTGCCAAGCGTAAAAATATCTGAACCAAAATTGATTATCGGGAGATGAACAGACAAATTAAGTATCTTAAACTCGGATTTTTAGTGAAAATGATAAATATTTCAGTTAGAAATTGGATATTTCATATAAAAATTCAGCAGTGGTGGAACTTCAAAATTTTCGGCCTCCTGTATTAATTTTATTTATTCAAGGACCAAAAAACACAAAAAACGATAAAATTATAAATTATGAAAAAAAATATATATATGTACATTTTTTTTTTATAGAAATATAGAATATTTAGAAACGGCCCTTTGAAGCAGAAAAATGCATTTTCAAGCAAGAAAAATGCATTTTCAAGCAAGAAAAATGCATTTTCAAGCAAGAAAAATGCATTTTCAAGCAAGAAAAATGCATTCTCAAGCAAGAAAAATGCATTTTCAAGCAAGAAAAATGCATTTTCAAGCAAGAAAAATGCATTTTCAAGCAAGAAAAATGCATTTTCAAACAAGAAAAATGCATTTTCAAGCAAGAAAAATGCATTTTCAAACAAGAAAAATACATTTTCAAGCAAGAAAAATATATTTTCAAGCAAGAAAAATATATTTTCAAGCAAGAAAAATATATTTTCAAGCAAGAAAAATATATTTTCAAGCAAGAAAAATATATTTTCAAGCAAGAAAAATATATTTTCAAGCAAGAAAAATATATTTTCCAGCAAGAAAAATATATTTTACAGCAAGAAAAATATATTTTCAAGCAAGAAAAATATATTTTCCAGCAAGAAAAATATATTTTAAAGCAAGAAAAATATATTTTAAAGCAAGAAAAATATATTTTCAAGCAAGAAAAATATATTTTAAAGCAAGAAAAATGCGTTTTGAGGTGAATCAGGAGGCTTAGGACCGGGACTATAACCCCCGTGGCCTCTCCATGGCCTTTCCTGACAGATGCAGCCATCATGTGACTGGTCCCCGCCGCAACGCCAAGTTCTGCCACTGGAATTTAATTTTAATTCGTCTATTTCTTCATTTCGCCAAGCCTATCAATTCTTCTATTTCAATATAAACACCATTCTAATAACCAGATGTAGAATAACAAATGATTTTACTGAAATTTTAGACACTCAGAATACAAAGTAAGAAATACAAGAAGACTAGGTAGCATATTTCCTCGATGGCGAATCGGATATTTTGATGCGTTTAGTCTTGGTGAAGGAACCTTTGGGTAAATTTACAGGCCTCGGATAAGGTATTTTATAATGGACAGCTGGAGTAAAAAAATAAATTTTACATTAAATTTAAATTGTATTGCATACGTTTATATACCTATTGTGTATCTCGCATTGGCTTCTAGCACGCTTTTCTCGATCTCATTTTTATCTGTTAAATTCTTATTCCTTCGAAATAATGTCCTGGCTTCGCTAACAATGTATTGTCTCTCCTTTTCAGTGTCCTGCTCATTTTTGGCGATCCAAGTGCGACTAATTCGTAAGATTTTTTTGTAAGCGGAGAGTACATTCCTTCTAACTATATTGGCACCCGCCATGACTGACATTGCTACAAATATTCAGATCCGTTAAATTTAACAACAGCAAAATTTCAAAGACAACACTCCTTACTTTTCTTCTACTCTATTAACTTTATGTGAGTTATTCCTATTCTAGGAAATGTAAACATAACCGAACTCTGCAGTTTCAGTCATGGCGAGAAAACAGTGAACTATAAAAGTAAAGCAGGAGCGTTTTATTGAAGAGTTAAACCATTTTATCAACAGATGGCAACAACGGATGTATAACACATTTTCCTCGACATTTTCCCTGCATTACACTTAACGCTTTGACGTTGGAATTAATTCGCACTTCTTTAATTTTTCCGAATTATTAAAATAAAAACATTTCAATAATACATTTCAATAACTAAAAATTTATTTTCTCTCTTAGAGTTTTCAAACGAACCATTAAGGCTTTTTACTTACCGTTGGGTGGCGCTCCACGCGCATGCGCGTAGGCAAATTTAGGGCAAAAGCCTCAACAAAACCACAGCAACAGGACTAAAATTTGGTTTATTTCATAATTTTGTTGCTATTTTAAATTTTTAAACTACCAGTTACTTTGGAAAACTGATGTTACATTTATTTTCATTTTTTTTAAATTGATTTTTATGGATTTTTATAATTTTCATGATTTTAAAAAAATTAAAATAAAATATTAAAATTCTTATTTTTCTATTGTGGGTGTATTTCATATAACTGATCACTAATGGTATAAATTCTAAATTAAAGAAATGAAGGAATAAACAAATTAACAAATGAACACTAGAATTACAGCCGTCGCCGGTCATCGGTCGGTGCGACGTGTCTAGCGAAACGTCCGAGAGCACTTTCTCCGCATTGTTGAAGGAATTCGCGACGGAAAATGTTGAAAACGACCCGAACTGTTTCACTCACAAATCAGACGGAAAATACCTAAGAGAGAGACGAAATCGCGTCCGAGTAGCCACAAAACGTTTACTACGACCCGAACTGGATCGCTCGGACGGACGGAGTGTCGAATAAAACAGTGTACGTTCACAAAATGCTTGACGACTACCAAATGATCCGACAAGTCGACTGCAAATTAATCGCGTACAAACTGAGTGGCAGTATCATCGTTGCGTTCGACCAACACGTGGTGCACGAACGATTTGGCCGCGAACGTCTGGAACGGTTGCGAGAGAGAATTTCCACCTCGCGCATCGTCAAATTTATTTGGGCTCGGCGGCGACGGCGTTTAATTCTCGCTGGCCGACTGAAACAACTCCAAGCCGCGATTAATTTGCAGTCGACTTGTCGGATCATTTGGCAGTCGTCAAGCATTTTGTGAACGTACACTGTTTTATTCGACACTCCGTCCGTCCGAGCGATCCAGTTCGGGTCGTAGTAAACGTTTTGTGGCTACTCGGACGCGATTTCGTCTCTCTCTTAGGTATTTTCCGTCTGATTTGTGAGTGAAACAGTTCGGGTCGTTTTCAACATTTTCCGTCGCGAATTCCTTCAACAATGCGGAGAAAGTGCTCTCGGACGTTTCGCTAGACACGTCGCACCGACCGATGACCGGCGACGGCTGTAATTCTAGTGTTCATTTGTTAATTTGTTTATTCCTTCATTTCTTTAATTTAGAATTTATACCATTAGTGATCAGTAATATGAAATACACCCACAAATAGAAAAATAAGGATTTTAATATTTTATTTTAATTTTTTTAAAATCATAAAAATTATAAAAATCCATAAAAATCGATTTAAAAAAATGAAAATAAATGTCACATCAGTTTTCCAAAGTAACTGGTAGTTTAAAAATTTAAAATAGCAACAAAATTATGAAATAAACAGAATTTTAGTCCTGTTGCTGTGGTTTTGTTGAGGCTTTTGCCCTACATACGCGCTACGCGCATGCGCGTGGAGCGCCACCCATCGGTAAGTAAAAAGCCTTTTTGAAGCGAGGATGTAGCGTTTTTGTTTAAGCATTTAACCATTTCTTCGTCAGATGGCAATAGTAGGGTTCTTGACGAAATAGTGTTGTGATCTCAAATGTCACCTTTGCCAATGAGATACAACGGGTTGCCACGACGGGTCTTATCAAAACCTGAATATTCTTCTAATATTCTAAAACAAATAATTTCACTAATGAGGAGAAATATTAATGTTTAAATTAATATTCCTTCTCAAGACTAAACTGACTAAAATATTTAACCTATTAATAAAATACACTGTGGTTGCTTAAAATGAATATTTGTTATTTATTCGGGGAAAATTGGGTTAATTATACAAATAATGCGTAATTTAAACAATACTACTTAAAATAATCGAAATGTTAGTAATAATGGAAAATGAGGAAAACAATCTTCTCCCACGGCGTGGCTGGCTTGTCGACGTCGCGCTTCTCCTTATTATTACGAATGGCGACAAATAACACTCGCAAAGGCGAGAATAGTGCCGGGAAATCCGGAAAGGACGTGCTTTCGCACTGTTCAACACTACTCACGCTTCTGCAAACTCCTCCTCGACGGTCAGTGGTTCGGGTAATTTCTCGGGCTTGAGAAATTCCTTGGCGGCTGGTCGTCGTGGTTCGTCTCGGGCGGCGTCTCGCAATTCGGGTCCCGTGGTGGTTCCGTAAGTCGCGGCGATGTCGTCCGTCTCTCGTGCGTCTCACACAGTGAATCTCGTACAAGTACTTGATTCCTTCTTGATTAAACGCTCAAGGTGGCGCCCGCTTGTTAAAGTCCAAGGCTAAGACTCCCTTGCTCTGAGTGCAAAGATAAACTCCCAAATTGTTACACACAATTTGGCTTCAAAACTCTGAAATCTCAACTCAAACTGGCTGTTTGAGCAAGATAAATCTAGCTATTGAATCCCAAATAGCAAGACAAAATCTAGCCAAAGAATCCCTGTTGGCAAGATGACACCTAGCTGCTTAACCCTATCAGCAAGGTGAATCCAAATTCCTTTGGTGCAGGATAATCACAATCATATTATTACTGGGTTTGTAGAAACACTGGAGCAAAATATGACATGACTGGTACTGGTGAAAAGGAGACTTGAACTGAAGTTGTGAGAGCAATTTTCCCCAGAACTCCTAGGTGAATTGCACCACAACTCCTTATACGAATTTAGATTGCGCCATAACCCTTTATCCGGGAGCAGGATGCACATCCTGTGCACCATCCAGGGCTGGTTGCTGTGGTGATTTTGCATCACCTGTTCTCCTTGCTCAATGTGGTGCAATATCAAGTATGATTGAGAGAATAAAGAAATTAGTCTTTTTTATATAAGAAATAAAACATCAAAATATTTATTCTTTTAGATACAGCATAATGATATTTGGAAAAACGTGATGATTGCTCTGGAATTCTCAATTTCTCTGTCCAATAAATATTAAAACACTTGGAAAAAACACGATAAAGCACACAAATTATGATAAGAATATTAAATTGTTCTTTTCGAATCACTCAGTGACCATCATGGCCACTGCACTTCCCCTCTTTTTGCATTGATGCGCCATCCAAATTTTCCCTTCAACAAACCGCTTAGCCCTCCGGACTAAGGGTAGCAGTGGCATTTCTGCTCTCACTAAACTGCCTTTACCCTGGGGAATGGCGGCAGTGGTGGCCGTTCTTCTTCCGACACCGAAAATTTCGGCAAACCCACTGTGGGTCCCGACTGTACTCCCGTGTTAACGTGCATCCAAACGCCTTGGACGTGCGCGATCTTATCGATTAGGTTAATGTAATCCATTTCAAACAACTCCCTACGGCTTTTCGGCGGGCGGTGCGCAAATACCACTCTTTGCCGTTGGGTCGGGTTTCCGGGCTCTCTCAACGCTCGCTCCAGCCAGGCAAAGGCTTCCTTGCACAGCTTCGGGTTGAAAATGAGAAGCGTGCGTGTCCCTCGCCCAAATTGCAGCCGAGGATAGTGACGGCGGATCTTCCCGTAGTTGTCGTTATCGCTTTTCTGTCGGGGCTTAATCTCTGCTGACTCGGCACACTCTCGTGTGGGATCCTGACTTGAGGTTGTGGTCTCCCCGCTTTGGTGGCTAAGCTCCAACCTCGACAGATGAGGCACCACATGATTCCCCGCACCGGCTGATCCATACCCCTGCTCATAACTTGAACATGATGCGAATGAGGTTTCCAACCTTGTGGAGGTGGAGGAGGCCAAACTTGACGTTCTCACCGGTCGCCATCTTGTTTCGGACCCTGCTGGCTGAACATTTGGCATTGGACGCCCCCCAAAAGTCTCGGAGTCCCTCCTTAGCTCCATTTCTTCTCGGCGTAGATCCCACTCGAGTCGCAGCCTGACAAAGCACTGATCCACGGTTTCCCCATTCTCCAAGGCTCTCAAGATAAGATCACTTCGCAGCAGAACCGGATCGTACAGCACGGAGAGCCAATTCTCCAACTTCTCCTCGGTCATGCCCAAGTGTGTGCCCCAAAGGAGGCTCGCGGCTGTGAAGGCGTCCTCATCTGTTGTAAATACCCCGGGGAACAGAAGTCTCTGCTGGGCCGGAACTGTTAGTTTTTGGAATTTCTGCAATCGCTTTTGGGTTTGCTCGTTTAAAGGCCACTCAACAAATTCCTTTGCCCGTCGAATTAAATCGGCCTGCGCCTCTTTCAGTTGCGCTTGCTGATAAGGATCCATCCTTTCCTTAAACTGTTCCAATATGGACGCTGGGAAACGAAGACAGCAGTCCCATAGGTCGTAGTAGTGTTTGTCATAGCCCTTCACTGGCCTCATTGCCATGTTGCTGGAGTAGTTCATGACTGCCGTATCCGGCATGGGGATCGAGTGGTCCATCCTCTGAACTCCCCCTACCACGGGCTCTGTGTGTGGATGCTTGTTGTTTACTCGCACTTCCTCTTTGGCTTCCAACTTGGTAAACTCATCTTTTCGTTTTAGGTGCAACATGTTTGCTTCCACTTTGGGTTCGAGAATCCCTGAACGCGGCGGCGGTGGCGGCGATGCACTCCATATTATCGGCGATGGGACGCTCCGCACTGTCTCTGGTTCTCCACTCTTTGCTCGCGACTCTCCCGATGGCCGTCTGCTCGCGGTTGACCTCATGTCAATGTCTTCATTGACGTCCACGGAAAGGAACTCTTCCTCTTGACTGGCCCGCACCAATGAAAGTGGAGAGACTTTACGATCCACTCTGTACTGCGACAATACTTTCCACTCAACGTCTCTGGATGTGGACTCCTGTGGGCGCTCGTGATAGGTGCCGCTGCTCCCCTGCCAATGCTCGGTGTTTTGCTGTTCCGCTTGCTGCAGAAATTCTGGCGGTATCGGCACAGGAATGTAGTCTCTGTCTAGCACTCCAACCATTTTGAGCTGATGCAGCTTATACTGTGTTTGCCTGTAGTAGGGTGGTAATCGATACGTCCCGTCTTCTAATTTCCCGCCTGTTTGCTCATATTCTTGCTCCTCCTGGAGGTACTCTTCTGCAACTTGGTGCATGTTGGTCCTGAGCTTTGCCATAATTTTCTCCTGGAATTCTCTCTTGTCAGTTTCCGGACGGAGGAATATTTCTAAATCCTCCAACTCTTCTTCTGTTAGAGGGAATGCATCCTGCAGCATCTTCGACCCAAATGGTCCTGGCGGGTCATCTGCCCAAGCGATGACTCGCAGTTCCTCTCTCAATTCTCCATTTGTGCATTGAGCCAACCTCCTTTTGGTCCCGAATCTTTTGTTGGTCGCCGATGTAAATATTCTCCTCGCTCGATATGCTGTGTAATCCTTCTCCTGGCAGACTTTCTTGTATTTCCTTGGCAGCCGGCCCCGAAAAATACTTCGTTTGGTGACAACACTGTTTGGCAGCGCATCCCATGATGTTGACAAAATTTTCGCCTGCAATTAGATTTTACTTTCAATATTTTGCCTTTTATTTCCTTTAAATGGTTGCGCGCGACATCGTTTTCTATTCGAGTTTGTCTATTTGGATACTAGATGGCGCCAACAACGCCGTTCTATCGCCCGAGTTTATCCATTTCAACACTAGATGGCGCTCGCGACGCTTTAAATCACGAGGCGGCTTTGAACATTTTCCGGAATCTCTGTTTTGCATAAACCCGTTTAATATTCTCGCTTTGCTGACTTAAATATTTGTTTGATTCGCTTCTTTTATGTTGAAGTTACTAAACTTAATCTTTTCCCGGCCTCCTTACGAGTTTTTCTTTCTTTTTTATCGAATTTGCTTTCGTTAAATTTTCCACGATTCACTCGGTTTAGAAACGGTGTCGCCACATTTTAATAATATTTTCTTTTCCCCGATCACAAGTTTTTTATATTCCTTACTGCTTCGGGCGACATTGCTGCAAGTTCGCTGTCCTCGTACTTCTCATGTGATCTTTTTCGTCCGGCCATCCTTGTTTTTTGTAGCCGATCGATGATCTAAAGTTGCCGAAAGTTTGATTGCGTTAATCTTGGTGAATTTTCCTTCTGTTTTGAATCGATTTCACTCACCAATTGTGATATCTCCTTTCTCTTAATATCGAAACTATTGCTTATCCAATTTTCCGACTTTGCGTGCGCTTCGTCGTCTTCGAACTCACATGTGAACTCTGAACCTCCAATCATCTTCGAGCTCGCGACGTCATCCACTTCCTGGATCCCTACTGACGTCATTAGTCCCTCAGCTTGCTCGGGGCTTTCAACTTCGCTCTGTCTCTTAATGTATATTTCGAGGCAGTTTTCTTCTCTCTTGGCGAAGTTTTTAATAAATTTTTGTATTTGTTTTTGCGTTTTTCTTTTCCACTCCACTCTTCCCCCCTTTTTTGGAGTGATTTTAATTGCTCTTCACCTCCAAAAAACTCTTTAAGTGGAAATAAAATAGAATTCTCCTTTTCCGCTACATTTCCCGTGTTTTGTGAGCTTTCGTCGTTTTGAATTTCGGCATCCTCTTGTGCTTGTATTTCTCCTTGCCCACTTCCTATTCTGACTTCGTCGTTTTGAATTTCGACGTCTTTTTGTTTTTGAGAATGTGCCTGTACTTGGGCGACATCTTCCGGCAACATCTGTAGTTGCGTTTCGACTTTGTCATTCTCCTCATTTCTCGACTCCGGTTGCTTCGCTTGATTTTGAGCGACATCTACCGGTGGCACTTGCAACTGCGTCTCGACTTCATCGCCTTTATTTATGTTTTCCGAACTTTCTAACTCTGTTTGCGCATTTTCTTCTGAAATTTGTGCATTTTCTTGAATTTCAGTGTCCTTTTGCACTCGTATTTCATTTTCTAGCGGTGAAGTTTCCTCTGAGATTCCTGTGTTTTCTTGCACGATTTCTTTTGTTGGTGGAATGTCGTCTAACAATGTGTTGATAACTTCTGCGTCGGGATTACTTTCAGTTTGGCCCTCCACCCAAATTTCTTGGTTGAATTCCGGGAAATAGGGCGTTAATTCCGATGTGTGAATTGAGGTGAAAACTTTATTGTCCTTTAAGCGTCTTAATTTCACGGCGCCTCCTTGATGCACTTGTGTGATCACGTAAGGTCCCGTCCTTTTGTCCGCAATACTGGCGGAAAATCCTCTCGCTGCTCTTGATAGTGCATGATTCTCTCGCCATACTAGGTCGTTTACTCGGAAGTTTTCAAACTTGCTGTCCAACTTGTGACCTTCGACACGCTCTCGTAAATCCGTGATATGCGCCTGCATATGTTGATAGGTGTCGCTAATTATTCTCTCTAATTTTTGCACATAAATTTCCGGACGATCTGGATCAATTTTTAGCATTCCATCAAGTATTCTCGGGTCCCACGGGATGCGAAACTCTCTTGCGCAATTCAAGTAGGCGGGAGAATAGCCACGACCTCTTGTGTCCGTGGTTCTAATACTGAAGGCAATTTCTCTTAAAAATTCATCCCACCGGTTGTGGATTGATGTAAAAATTGCAATGATATATTTTATATCTCTATTAAGGCGCTCCACCGGGTTGGCTTGTGGGTGGTAAGGTGACGTGAATTTCGGAGTCATTTTGTACTTTTTGCAAAATTCTTTGTAAAATGCTGCTTTAAATTGCGGGCCATTGTCCGAAATAATTTTTTGTGCAAAGCCCCAATCCATTGATACGTCGTAAATGCAGTCTGCCACTAGCTGAGCTGTCGGTCCGTCCATTGGAAATAATATCGGCCATCTTGTCGCAATGTCGATTACGACGAAGATGTAGTTATTGCCTTCTTTGGTCCGAGGTTTAGGTCCTGTTAAATCTGCACTTAGGCATTCGAAAGGAGCGTAGGGTCCAATGTTCGCTGACTCAGTTGTTGTCTTTTTTCTCGGCTTGCACGCCTGACATCTTGTGCAGTGTCGGATGAATCGTGACACATCTGCTTTCATGCTCTCCCAAGTGTAAATCTGCTTTATTCGATACATCGTTCTTGAAATTCCGCAGTGACTCGCCAAAGGGTGGCCGTGCATTAACCACAACACTCGATGTTTCAGCGACTTTGGTACTACCACCTTCAATGCCCTGTTGCTATCATCAAATTCGTCCGTAATCGTGGGATGATATCTCATCAATAAACCTTCTTCTAGAATATGTTGCGATGTCCTTTTACAAAACTTTCTACGCTGGAGTCTCGTGGTGATGTGTGGTGGGAACTGCTGAGTTTCCAAGTAATGACGTATTCGTTGACATTGTTTGTCAGCGATTTGGTGATCAATAAAGTCCTGCCTTGTTGGTGGATGACAATCCATCTGATCCGTCACCTTGGCAATAAATGCACTGATCATCTCATTCTTGGTACTCGGAAGATATTGCCATTCTTCCTCTTCTTTCTCCACTTCACTGTGAGCTTCTCCTACATTGTAAACATTGCACCAATGTGCGACAAATTGGTCGTCACTAGACGGCTTTTCTTCTTGAACTGGCAGCTGATTCCAGTTCTTGAATTTCCAGTGGCTTGACCCTGTCGGACAGTAGGAAGTGTCACCGTCAGCTTCACCACTATCTTCATCATTTTCGGGCAAGTCCACTGGTGCTCTTGACATGGCGTCTGCAAGAACATTGGCTGGTCCTTTTATGTATTGTATTTGGAAATTATATGACATGAGTTCCATCTGCCATCTTGCGAGTCTTCCTGCAGGTTCCTCAAGTCGCATTAACCATCGAAGGGCCTGGTGGTCCGTCTGGACTGTAAATGAAGTAAACTCCAAATATGCTCTAAATTTGCGTAGAGCCCAGATGACCGCCAAACACTCTAAGTCGGTTGCACTATAGTTATTTTCTGCTTGCTGCAGACTCCTGCTGATGTACACACATGGAACCTCAATCATTTGGCCGTCAATTTCTTTCTCTTGCATTAATGCAGCTCCTAACCCCTTTTTGCTCGCATCCGTGTGGACAATCAGCGGCTTGTTAAGGTCGGGTAACATCATTGTTTTTGAGTCGGTTAGCAGAAGTTTAATTTGGTCGAATGCAGTTTGATGTTCTTCCTTCCACTCAAAATTTACTCCTTTCTTGAGTAATGGTCGCAGTGGCTCTGCAATGGTGGCCAAGTTCTTCAACAGCCGGTGGAAGAAATTGACCATTCCCAAGAAGCGTTGTAGTTCGGTCAGATTTGTTGGTGGTGGAAAATCCGCAATGGCACTGACTTTCTTTGGGTCGGCTGCCACTCCTTCCACTCCCAAACTAAATCCAAGAAATTTTAGTTGCTTTCTACAAAACTTTGATTTCTCTGGGTTCACATGCAAGTTTGCCTTTTCTAACTTTTTTAGCACTGAATTTAGATGTTTCATGTGCTGCTCGTATGTCTGTGAAACTATGACGATGTCATCTAAGTAAGCCCAAGCGTAGCTATGGAATGCATCTCCTAAAACTTTCTCAATTAAGCGTTGAAATGTAGTAGGCGCATTTACCAATCCAAATGGCATTACATTAAACATCAATCTCCCAATGGGACTCCAGAAGGCTGTCTTTGGCCGATCCTCTGGCCGTAGTTCGATTTGCCAGTAGCCTTTGGTCAAATCGATTGTGGAAACCCATTGGAATTCGCCAAGTTCTCGTAGTATTTCTGTTATCGTCGGCATTTGTGGTGGGTCATAGCGGGTGTGCTCATTAATTGGCCTGTAATCGATACACAGTCTTGGGTCTGACCCTGCTTTCGACACTAGCACAATCCTTGCTGCATAATCTCCCTCTGCCTCCGACACGTAGCCCTTGTCTTTTAATTCTTGACACATTTGTCGCAAAATTTCCCTCTTCTGCGGATTCCAGCTTCGAAAGGGCACTCTAATTGGTCTTTCTGTGTCCAATTCGATGGAATGCTGCAGAATGTGCGTTCTGCCGGGCGTTTTTGTCAGAATTTTCTCATATCTTTTTAGCACTGTTTCTAATTGCGCGGCTTCATTCAATTGAAGCTTCGCTTCTTCGACTAAATTCGACACTCCATTTCCTACTTTAAGTCGAGCCTGAAATGCTGCAAAATTCGAGTCTTTCTTGAATGTGCGATAAGTTGATTCAGCATGTTCTTTTTTCTTTTCTAGTCGATCTAGCACTTCTTGTGGAACATATTCGCATGGAATTTTAAAATTGGTGACAAAGTTCCATTTTCCTGTGACGGGGTTCGGTTGTACTCCCATTTGTTTCATGATGTCGTTGCCCATTAATACAAATTTTACTTCATGGGGCAGCACCAGAAATGAATGAATCATTGCCCCATGCGACCACCGAAAAGGTATTCGTATTGAACCCAGGGGTTGCACCTTCTTATCTGCGGTGTTTATTGCCATGTTGGGTCTTACTTTAGTAACAAACTTCTCCATTCCCAATGCTCGCACTACAGGCAATGAAATGCAGCTCCGATTCGCACCTGAATCCAAATTGGTCATTACACTCCCGTGTTCCGTCACAATCTCCATTGTCGTCATATTTTCCAAAATTTCGTCTTCAGGTATTATGACCTTAAAAACTCTTACTCTTTGTGGTATTGACGGAAGTTTGGTCATTTCTTCAATACATGCGTCTACATCTGTCCACGTGCATGGTGCTTCCATCACGTGAGCTTCGATAGTTGGCTCATTTTCAAAATTTTCCTTCACTTTCGACCAAAACACTAAAGCTTCATTTTCTTCTACTAGTTTTACTTCTTTTAACACTTCGTAAACTTTCTCTTTAAAAAATGATTCACCAGCGTTTATTGCCTCTTTAATTTTCGTCAAAAGTGATAATTCTGTCGGTGGAAACTGTATTCCGACAATTTGACCTTTCTTCATTGTATAAATTATCTCACCCTTCTTTCTCATAGTTCCAATGGCTTCTGGAGGGGTCAAAACCATTTTCAGTGGGGCTACGCTAAATGGGGCGACAAATATCTCTTCCATCCGACATTCCTCTGTTATGGCCAGTTCCGAAATTTTTTCTGGCGCGAGTTCCTCTGGCCGTGCAGGAATCGCGCTTACATGTTTTTTAGGCATTCCGTCAATGTACGAATTGCCTTGCGCATCTCCTCTTTGGATACTGGCTTGGGCGGCTGCGTGCATTGTCTCGCCCAATGTCCTATTTGACCACAGTTGTGGCAAGGTGAAGTTTCGGGCGTTAATTTGACACGTGGAGTTGCTTCAGGCATCTCTTCCGCCTTTCCAGTGTCAACTTTGACCGGTTGCTTATCTTCCTCGGTGGGTTTAGCTGGCTCAGGCGGCATTGACGTCACCATTTCTTGCGGTGTCTTTCTTATGTCCACCCTAGCGGCTTTCTTTGTTGGCGTTATCGTGTCTGGTACAGATTTTGGTTGAGTGGGCGGTTGATACTTCGGCGCCGTTACATTACTTTTTGTAAAGAATGCTTGAGCTGCTTCTATCAAGTCGTCCACATCCTGTCGCGTTGGCAAGTTCATCTGATATAAAGTGTGTCCAGTTGGTTCACCGTCGTCGTCCACGTCATGCACCCATTTTGCTGATGGTGTCATCGGAACTCTGGGTGGTGGGTGTGGTGAAGCTCCCGAACCTCTTGCCGTTATCGCTTTAGTTTCTTTTTGGTTGGCTTGAAATCTCGAACGAGGTTGCATCATTTTGGAGTTTGCTCTGGTGAATTCCAGTTGCTGTTGTAAGAAGTCTTTTCGAGCTTCTTGTTCCATAAATGGCAGATATTTTAAAAATGTTTCATCAATTAATTCTTGATTATCTCTAAGGAATTCTGCTAACTTCTTGAATGAACTTTCCACTGGTACGTGTGTGGTTAAAAGAACACTTTTAGAATATTCTGTTAGGCCTTTTCGAAACTGTCTGTCTATTGTCGAATCACTCTGATGATCGGGCAGACGTTTCACTAATTCCTCAGTTCTCTTTAAGAATTCTCTAATGTCTTCACCTGGCATTTGGTGCAAATCGTCCCAATATTTCATTAAAGTCTCTCCAGACTCGCCATATTCTTTGATGAATCCTGCTGCAAATTTATCCCAATTTGTAAATCTACTTTCGCAAAACCAATCTGCTGCTCCTCCCGTTAATGCCTTTGGAATTATTCTCTCCAATGCATCTTGTGGATCGGCTCCATGGCTCCTTGCCAATCTTAGAATTTCATCCAGAAATTGTGTTCCTGCCAACCAACTGCCGTCAAACAAATCTGGATTTATTCTATCCCACTTAATTTCACTTGCTCGCACTATGCGATGTACCCAATTGACTGCGCAATATTTTCTAATTTTCTTCTGCAAAGCTGCTTCCATTGCCTTTTGTCTTGCAGACTTCCCTGTCAACCCTTCTTGAATCTTGTCTGAAATAAATTTTTCTAGCCATTCTCTCCCCAACTGTGCATCTTGATCGTCGTCATGCATTGATCCGCCTTGTCTCGATCTTGACCGACTGTGACTCTCCCTTGAGCCTCTACTTCTGTCTCTTGACCTGCTTCGATCGTGGCTCGAGTGATTCCTGTCCTGTCGATCACG
This sequence comes from Strigamia acuminata, assembly GCA_949358305.1. NCBI lineage: Eukaryota > Metazoa > Arthropoda > Chilopoda > Geophilomorpha > Linotaeniidae > Strigamia > Strigamia acuminata. The sequence goes on along the minus strand of OX442314.1, from coordinate 23,861,842 downwards.
ATAAGAACCTCCCGGTGGTGGACCTCTGTCCCGACCTTGATCATGCTGTTGACGTGAGTTTCGTCCTTGGTAGTTCTGTTCGTTTTCTCTGTAAGAACCCCACTCGCTTCGACTTTGGTCGTAATTTTGACGAGAATTTTCTTCATTTCTGCCTCTTTCAAAAGGTTGACCCGTCCTAATATGTTTACGAGGTTCTCTTTCGCGCTCTGGCGAATAATCACTTTCTTCGTGAAATTGTGCACCTCTTCCAGCTCTATGCTCGGGTGAATACTTCCTTTTTTCACGATTCTCAGCTGACTGTGCAGTGAAAGTAATTCCTCGTCCTCCACTTGTGTTATCTAGGTTCATTTTCCCTTCTCTGTTCGCATCAAGTTGATCTTTTAATAATTCTTTGCTCAGGTTTTTTGGATAATCGCTTTTGTAATCCGTTCCTTCTGTTTCAGACCAGTCCCCTTGTCTTGACGGATTTTCCGGATTGCATTTATCTTTTCCTGGTGTGTTATGCTTCTGATTTCGTTGATCAATAACATTCAGCAAATTTTTATTTCTCGTGGGTGAAGCTGTTGATTTTTTGTCGTCTGGTGGAATTATTCCACTCACTTTCCCCCTTTTGATTGGAGCTGACGAGTCTTCAATCACAAATTCTGTAGGAACTTCTTGTTGCGACTGAGAATACTGTAGTTGCGCCAAATACTTTATTTCTAACAAAGCTTGCTTTGCTCTCTCTGCTTCTTCTTGAGCTTCGAGGGTCGCTCTTCGCAAATAATCATTCTCATCTTGTACGGCTGTTTCCAACTTTGCCCTTTCTGCTTGGACACGCTTACGTTCTGTTTCTACACGTACTCGTTCAACTTCTATTTTCTTTCTTTCTTCCAGAAGGTTTTCGTCCATTTTTCGCATAGCTTCCTTATGGCGCAAATCATCATCTTCCATCCTTTTTTTATCTAATAGCACTTGTCTCGTCATTTCTCTTTGCACATCCGCAAGTCGAGTTTTCCCGATATCCATTTGTTTCGTGATTTCGTTTTGTGCATCCGCAAGTCGCGCCTTTTCGACGGCCATCTGGTCCTGCACGTCTTTTAGCTGCTTATCTAATGCCAATTTGAGGTTTTCACGATCTTTACGATGTTTTCTCGCATGACGATCTTCCATGTGATACTGCTTTATCAGCTGATCTTCTTGCAACCGTAATCCGTGAAATTCTTTTGTTCTCCTCTCAGCATCTTCTACTGCCGCAGTTGCACCTGCTTGTGTTAGCGGTACGCCTTCTTCATATCTTCGTGCTGTATCGTCAACTGCATCTTGTGTCTCATTAAACAATTGCTGCATCCGAAATCTAACTTCACGTAATAGTTCACGTGTTGGTGACGTTGTCCCCGACGTGGAAATGCTTCTACTGGACGATGGCGTCGCGCGCCGACTTTCCAGTTCCTTCACCCGTTTTCTCGTTGCTCTGACCATCGCTAATAACTCTTCTTTTGACCATTTATCATACGGCTTACTGTCTTTGGACTTCACACTACTCGCTCGTGAATGTGTTGGAGTCACGTAATCTTCTTGCCGAAATTCAGTGGTTTTGGTAGGTGTCAGCGCAACATCTTTTTGAGTTTCTCCCGTCTGCATATCTTGCGTCAGTAAATTTGGCGACTGTTGTCCGCCCTCTGCTTGTCCATGTTCAGACTCAGTGGACGGTGTACGAGAGGGCATGAAAAAACATTCAGCGCCGTCCGCACCTGTCGCTCTTCCTCGCGTCTTTGCACGACGTGAAGTACTCGCACCTCGTTGACGTGTTCTGTCTTTCTTCGGTGGCATTGTTAGTCAAGAAAATGACAGAGAAGAAAGAAACAGACTTTTAATGCTAAAATAATAAAAGATGGAGGTCCCTCAGTTAATTCAAAACTTTTTAAGGTTCAAATCTAAAGGCCAGGCCCCCAAGTGTTGTGATCTCAAATGTCACCTTTGCCAATGAGATACAACGGGTTGCCACGACGGGTCTTATCAAAACCTGAATATTCTTCTAATATTCTAAAACAAATAATTTCACTAATGAGGAGAAATATTAATGTTTAAATTAATATTCCTTCTCAAGACTAAACTGACTAAAATATTTAACCTATTAATAAAATACACTGTGGTTGCTTAAAATGAATATTTGTTATTTATTCGGGGAAAATTGGGTTAATTATACAAATAATGCGTAATTTAAACAATACTACTTAAAATAATCGAAATGTTAGTAATAATGGAAAATGAGGAAAACAATCTTCTCCCACGGCGTGGCTGGCTTGTCGACGTCGCGCTTCTCCTTATTATTACGAATGGCGACAAATAACACTCGCAAAGGCGAGAATAGTGCCGGGAAATCCGGAAAGGACGTGCTTTCGCACTGTTCAACACTACTCACGCTTCTGCAAACTCCTCCTCGACGGTCAGTGGTTCGGGTAATTTCTCGGGCTTGAGAAATTCCTTGGCGGCTGGTCGTCGTGGTTCGTCTCGGGCGGCGTCTCGCAATTCGGGTCCCGTGGTGGTTCCGTAAGTCGCGGCGATGTCGTCCGTCTCTCGTGCGTCTCACACAGTGAATCTCGTACAAGTACTTGATTCCTTCTTGATTAAACGCTCAAGGTGGCGCCCGCTTGTTAAAGTCCAAGGCTAAGACTCCCTTGCTCTGAGTGCAAAGATAAACTCCCAAATTGTTACACACAATTTGGCTTCAAAACTCTGAAATCTCAACTCAAACTGGCTGTTTGAGCAAGATAAATCTAGCTATTGAATCCCAAATAGCAAGACAAAATCTAGCCAAAGAATCCCTGTTGGCAAGATGACACCTAGCTGCTTAACCCTATCAGCAAGGTGAATCCAAATTCCTTTGGTGCAGGATAATCACAATCATATTATTACTGGGTTTGTAGAAACACTGGAGCAAAATATGACATGACTGGTACTGGTGAAAAGGAGACTTGAACTGAAGTTGTGAGAGCAATTTTCCCCAGAACTCCTAGGTGAATTGCACCACAACTCCTTATACGAATTTAGATTGCGCCATAACCCTTTATCCGGGAGCAGGATGCACATCCTGTGCACCATCCAGGGCTGGTTGCTGTGGTGATTTTGCATCACCTGTTCTCCTTGCTCAATGTGGTGCAATATCAAGTATGATTGAGAGAATAAAGAAATTAGTCTTTTTTATATAAGAAATAAAACATCAAAATATTTATTCTTTTAGATACAGCATAATGATATTTGGAAAAACGTGATGATTGCTCTGGAATTCTCAATTTCTCTGTCCAATAAATATTAAAACACTTGGAAAAAACACGATAAAGCACACAAATTATGATAAGAATATTAAATTGTTCTTTTCGAATCACTCAGTGACCATCATGGCCACTGCAATAGTAGCAGCGGGATCAACGTACCGAAGTGGCTCGCGAAATGGTAATTAACGAAACAATTATAACATTTATTCTACGTCAATATATATTTTGAATAAAGAACGTGAATAATCTAATTTTCAGGTGTGAATGTCTAAAATATTTCAAGTCTCGCATGACTTTTGACCGAAAGATTCAAATCTTGTTTATCGTTTCAAACGATGTGTTTAAGCACACTAGGATAAACGTCTGATGAAATCCGTTGAGTTGTGAGTACCAAGTTAATATATTAGAATATTATTTTTACTTTGACTGGTTCTGTTGAATCACGGACTCAGTTCGTGGTTGAATTTAAAACCTTTGAAATAATTTATTCGATCGAATGAAACTCCATAACAGCAGCCGATGAACCCAAATGTCTTCAAAGTCCTTGTTATCGTTTAATTGCACTACAATTTTGGGTTTAAATGTTATTATTTCCCACCCACGATCGGGTCAGTGTGTAGGCTCACTCTTCTATAATTGATCCTGTCTTTGGAACGTGATTATTTTCCAGAATTTGTGATTTTCGTATTGCTGTTAAAATGTCTGCGCATGCCCATTGCGACTGAAAACAGAAAAATCGGCCGCCATTTTTCAAGTTAGATAAAGACGTGCAGTTTCAAAAGCAGCGTAAATATGTGATTTAAAACGCCGTTTAGTCTAAATGACTTGAGAAATGCCGCCCACAATTTTTGTTTTAAAAATTCAATCAAAATTGTCAGACAAAAGTTTGTGAAATTATTAAATTATTTAATTATTTTCTAGTCACAAAAAATTAATCGAGTGTTTGTTTGTATATGGTACTGGTCATTTCATTTATTTGTTTTGATTTTTCTGACCATGACAGTAAAAATAGCGTATAATCAAACCAACCTTGAATTCAATTCACTTCCTCTACGAACCAGATTTCATTGAGATCAACTTGAATTAACCCTTTCATTTGTGACCTTGTCTTTTACTATAAAACCAGCTGGTGAACACATCAATAAAGCACTCCGCAGAAGAAAGAGGTATGCTCGTCCACACTTTAATTCTCCAACAATTTGTACTAATTACATTTATTTCCTCATTGCATAGAAGAATATGGACAAACTCATCTGTATTCTTATATTTCCGCTTTTGACGACTGCATTGATAACTAATAGAAGAATTTGCGAATCAACTGGAGCAAGAAGTTTTATTTGTTTTATAAACAGCAACATTTATGACATGCTATTGCCCAGACTTCCATCAGATCCGATTGAGCTGAGTATTATTGGTGGAAGATATCCAAACCTTCAAGGAAGACCATTTATCAAATTTATACAACTGAAAACTTTAAATATAGTCAGCGAGAACTTGGAAAATGTTAAAAACTCGGCGTTTGAAGGCTTGACGAACTTGAAACGACTGAAAATCAAAGCGTTATTGAAATCCTTCGAAGAAAACAGCTTGAAACCTTGTCCGCTCTTAGAAATCGTCGATTTTTCGTCCAACAAAATAACGACGCTCAATAGCATAGCGATTGCAGCTAAACCGTTGATGTATTTAACCAAGTTGATTTTCTCCGACAATCCCAAGCTGGAATCGCTCGCTGCGGATGATTTAATTGCACTGGAGAATTCGCCCGTAAATTACATCGATTTTACTAAATGCAATCTGAAAAATGTGGCCAAAGGCGTGTTTTCCCACCTGAAGAACTTAACGCATTTAATTCTGAGTGAAAATCACTTATTAGCGAGTGACATATCGAATGCTTTGTATCATATCTCGCCTCGTCTTACAGTGCTGTGGCTGAAAAGAATCAATTTGACGAATATTCCGAGAGATGAGCTTTTTGGTTTATCCCGTACGAATTTGGAGGAATTGATATTGGAAGGAAATAACTTGAAGTTGATTAGGAACGAGAGTTTTCCACTCATGTTGAATCTGAAGAAACTTGATTTATCCGACAACCAATTGGAGACGATTGATAGTTCTGTTTTCATCAAATGGCCGAATTTGGAGAAGTTATATCTGAGTTCAAACCGTTTGACTCAAATACCTCTGAGTGTGTCGCTGCAAATGAATAAATTGGTCCATTTGGATTTGTCGCATAACCACATACACTTGGTTAAGCGACGTGCTTTTTTCACTTCGGTGCCGAATTTGAGTTATTTGGATTTGAGCAACAACAATATTACTCACAATCTGCTTTTGTACGAGATTGGGTTAGCCAAATTGGAAACTATGCAAATTTCTTACAATTTTGTTGTTTCTTGGCATCGAAGCGTGGTGCATAAGAAAAACATGGCGTTACAGAAGTTGTATATTGGTAATAATAAATTGAACATTGTGACAGCAGAGATGTTGGCTGATTTTAGGGAGTTGAAGTATGTTTATTTAGATGGCAATCCACTCGATTGTACAAAATGTGAAATGTCTGCATTTGTTAAGTGGATTAATCAAAGTGTTCATGTTTATCATTCTAAGTGTAGATCTGAGGGGATGAATTTAAGGTTGGTTAATTGTAGCGTCGAAATTTAAGTAGGAAAGTGTAGGTAGAAATAGCAAATGTGTTTTGTTTTTGTGATTTTAAAGATCAGTCAGTTGTAAATAAACAAGTATGAACTACTATACTCTTCCGGAAGTTTTTGCATTAATTTGATGCAATTAAGTTGTATTTTTCGGATTTAAAACACTTATTGTTCACTTTTTTAATCCTGGGTTTTGTTTTTAGCAATCAACGTGTCTAGAAAACCTACATTGTCTTTGAAAATTGCAGCAGGTATGCTTAGGGTCGACTAGAAGGGTGAGGCGAAGCCGCTACAATTACCATTACAATTACAATTACGACGGGAACCATACATTGTTAGAGCATGTGGTGATCTTGATTTTATTTTGAATAAAATTATTTTCACCACTACAGAATTGGTTTTATTTTGCCTTAATTTGGCACACGCGAAGCACAAGCCAAGTGTAACTTGGGGGTGAAAACTCCCTAGGCACACTTCACCCTAATACGGCATATCAACTGCGAATAATTAATAATACTGTATTGTTATTAATTGAAATTCCCGGAGTCGCAGCAAGCATTTCTTGAAGAAACGCTCTGTTTGTGTATAGTCATGGACAAAAAAAAACTTCCCTTCAGTTTGGCTGTTTTAAGTTTATATATCATTATTTGACCGGTCTATCTTTCAGGTAAAAAATGTCGTTTTTGTTTGCAAAAAATGTCGTTTTTGTTTGCTAAAAATGTCGCTCAGAGTGCCCGTTTTGAATAACAGCCGCGGTTTTTAATTTGGTAAAATACCGGTACAGTACTCCTATTCTGTATTCAATGTGGTTTGTCTTGAGTATTTCATGGTCATTAAAACGTCGTGAGGGTGAATATTGTATGTTAGGAAATCAATTCTATCTTCAGATTTCATTAAAAATAGCTGAATAAAATACCCTGGGGGGGGGGGGGGGAGTTAAAATACTGAAATGATTGTTTTCAATAAATTATGATTAACCTTAGTATGCGAGTTACAACGCATTCCTCCAATCTTGAAGCCCATATGGTGCACAGCCGTTACAGGATTGTACTCCACACTGCCTTCGAAAATTTGTCAAAATAACGAAGGAATTCAGAAATTATTTTGTCATTTGCACATTTTATGAATTCTTATAAAATAGAACGGAGGCAAAAATGTATTACAATGCTCAGAAAGGCAGTTACGTCTGCACAACTTTCTGGTTGTGGACGTATATAACAGAACAGAATTTTATTTTAATTATGTAAACTGACCCGTTTTCACTTTGATGCATTTTCCAAATACAGTATCCAGATAGGACATATTTCCAAAATTTGGTATGAACAATGCCGTATCTTTACCAAACTGCTTTCCCACTTCCTGAAATTGTTCATATTTACAACTGATTGACCGCAATTAGATAATCGACATTTTTTACCATTATGAATTCGTAGTTTTCCTTATCATCCGTTGCTTCCTATAATTCATCAGCATCATTTTCAAACTGATCGAGCAAATTTAATATATCTATATCTGCAACGCATTTAACGTTAGTAGAAATATTTGAGGCATTACTTCTAAAATCATTTATGAGCTTTTCTTTGTTTTCGTACACGTCGGAATGTTCAGAGCAAAATACTATGGTAGGTGGTTGAACATACCGATCTTAAACAAGTACAATAATAACATAGATAGGAAATCCAAAATATTCTACGATTCGGATGAATATTAAATAGCAGCTCAAAATGAATGACAATAAAATGAAAATTATTTTGATTTTTCCCAACTACTTGTCGTTTGGCTGAATCTGCTTTTCTGCACAACGTTAGAATCTAAACAAGTAAAGGACAAAACAGATAACTCACTGGCATGTTAAATTTTGTTGTTTTATTTCAGTTAAGTAACAGTTTTGGTGACACTCTTCCATAAGAATACCAAGAACAATTCTGTTCAATTATATCGTTTTGACAATTGTCTTGCAAAATAAAAAATAAAAAAATATAAAATTGTTTTTTGAAGAAAAATTTGTTTTATGTTTAATTTCGTACTTGCAGTTTTCAAACTACTTGCAGTTTCCGTTTTATCAGTTTTCGATTCAGTTCCGATCTTGACTTCCTCTGCAGCGTTCTCGGTCTTGTCGACGATATAATACAATCCGCTTTGTTTTTCGGCGGTGAACACGATTTCTCCCTTCGAATTTACGATTTTCGCTGACTTGTTGTCAAAAATTACTGTGTGTCCCAACTCTGTGATCTTCCCGACCGACATTAGATTCATTCGCAAATCTCGCGCTAGAAGAGTCTCTTTTAAATCCAATTTCATATTTCCGTGCTCGGTCTTGACGATAATGTGCGCGGTTCCTTTTCCGTTGATGTTCATAGTCGTCTTTACACAGGCCAAATTCGCTTTTTGGTTTTTCAGGAATTCGATCGTTGAAAAAGTCGAATCGTTCAAACACGAGTGCGAACTTGCACCACTGTCCAAACACCAAATCTTCGGTCTTGACTTCTCGCTTCTTAGTGCCATCTCGTTTCTTTCGCGGACAAACGCGTCTCTCTTTGCTTTTCCGCGTGCGTTCCATTCGTCTTTTATTTCTTTTTCTAGAACTTCTAGTGATGGTAATTCATCTCGGGATTCGATCGCGCATCGGAAATTGTCGTAGGAATCAGGCAAACTGCGTAACAGCAAGATCGTTGTAAAATCTTCGGGCATTTTAAACTCCATCTCTTGTAGTTTGTCTACTAATTCAAAAAATTCTTTTAGGTGATTCTCTACGGTTTCTCCGTCGGCCATTCGGTGCGTCGCAAGTCTTTTTAACAAAGTAGTCTTCTTCGCAGGTTCTCTCGATTGGTAAACGTTGTGCAATTTCTTCCACAGTTCGTTTGCGGTATTGCAGTTCTTCGTATGTTGGAGTTCGGACGGTTTCATGTTGAACAATATAACGTATTTCGTGTTTCTGTCACCCACGTCCCAAATTTCGGCGGCTTGTCTCGTTTTTTCATTGTGTGGTACGACGATTGGTCGCTCCAATGTTCCGTCCGCGATCTTTAAAAGGAGGTTTTTTCCCAAAATCGCTTCCATTTGGATTTTCCACGTGTCGAAGTTCTCCTTCCCCAAAGCTTCGATTTTAGCCGAATTTCCGCCTGCGTTCGCCATTATTTTTGAGTTTGTTCCTTGAAAACGGTTCGTTTCAAAACTTTTTAACTTCTCCGATCGTTTCGTTCCAAATCTCGATATTAAGCGCAGTGGTAGTTTTAAATGTTCGAAAGTTGGGTGACACAAAGTAACAACGCGTGGCTTGCAATATTCAGCAGTAAATAGCGCACACGACTCTGATTGGTCGGCGCCAAATACATCCATTAGACGTTACAGGTGCGCAGGTGAAACGTTCACCTGGCGGTACAACAAACATTCAATTACAACAGGTTTGTTACGAAATCTTGTTCTGTGGTGACAAAAGCTTTTGTTTAGCTGCTAATTTTTTGTTTTCATTTATTCTCATTCTTAGTTGGTTGTGTGAATTACCGAGGATCATCTGGTGATGAGCATAAATTTCTGTCAGCAATGATTCAGTTATGAAGGCTTCGTGACAATTAAGACACGAGATTGACGGAACAATAATGGTAAGTTCCAAAATTGACAGATTAAGGTATCTCCTTCCGAGTTTTTTCCAAGGGTGACAACTGCCCATTGGTCAAGTGAGGTAATTTTTTAGAGGGATTTTCAGTGGGTTTTTCTCGATGCATCTTCTATCCAGGTGCATCTTAGTAGTATGAAATAAAAAATAAAGGGCTAGGGATTGAGATTGAGATGATTGTTCATTATTTTTACATTTTATAAGAAAGTTATTTGGTTTATGTAGTGGCAATTCTGTCTCCAGTCACGATCTTACTTTTTTCCAAGACAAATGGCGATTGGATTCTAAATTTGCAAGATTTGCATATTGTGTACTTTTTTCATAATTATGCACCACATACTTCAGAAATTAGTCTAAGAAATGGTCCTGCTTGGCAAAAAGAATGGGCAATTTTCTTACGAGGAAAATTGCATTATTTAGCCGCAATAATAAATTTTATATATACAAATACACATTTTGGCGCAAAGTGCGGAGACATAATAATAATTTTATTAAAGTGTAAGGTTTTTCGAGTAATTAATACACGCATTTCACGAGAAACAAATGCATTCTTTATAATAACAGACAAAATATAATTACATTACAGATAATTAATTATTGTCAATGTGCAAGTGTAATTTTAGGTTAAAAATGTTGACATTACGTTTATTTTCACAAAGTGACAAACAATCATAGAAATATTTTATATGGTGTTAACTGTTTTTGATAATTGTAAGTGCAAGTTTGGCTTAAGTTTTTAATCGCATCTTAATACTGTGCAGGAACTTTTCAAGTATTTCGAAACACGAAAGAATGGACAGTGCAAGAAAAAAGCCCAAAATTGATCCAATGTCGCACAGTAATTTGATAAAAGGAACAGCTAACTCTTCTTTGAAAATCTCGCGAATGTTGCTGTCGAATTCATATGATGTTACGACTACCATTGCTTTATCGTTGGCGGTGGAATAATCAATTAAATTTGTGTAGAGGGTATAATAACACGGGGGATGGCAATTGCAATCGTGATGGGCATCAGTGTTTGAGTGCACCTTAATGTACGATCTTTTTGTTGATTTAGCATCGGCTGCTGTTTTGCACATTGGTAGGTTGGTTAAGTTCAGAAATGGCAATCTAGTAAATTTGTAATACATTTAAATTATTTCCAATCAAATCAAAGTATTTTTTAAACCGTTATACCTGCAAGATATATGTTCCATTTCCATTTTAGTATTCACGCAGATTTCTTCGCATTTTTTGAATTCTTCTAATGACGTACATGGATTTGTAGGGGTGTCCAATTTATCTAACTAAATTTTGAAAAGTCAGAGAAAGTAAGACTATAAAAACTTTCTTAAATATGAGTTTGTTGTGTAGTTGATAAATAAAAAGTCCAAATAGAATACTTCCATCTTTACTGTTGAGGGAAACACATGTTACACTCGTGAATGAGTGATGACAGTGGTTAACCCCAGAGGGCATTATTATCATTACATCACCGCGTCGTAAGTCTACTACGTCGTAGAGATTGTGCATGTTTGACAATTGTCAGTTTTTTATTTGTAATGTTGTGCAGGGCAAGTGAGAGGGGGGACTATTGGAGCCAGTTGGCATAAGGTGACGCCCAAGTCCAACGGGTTCTCGTCTTAGAAACAGAAATTGGAAGTGGATAATTTGCGTAATGTTAACTTTTGTTTTGTATTGTGGTGCCATCAAATGGGTGTCAGCTAATTTGCAATACTATGTCTCGAAACTCGTAAACAAATAGTCTCAATATAAAATTAATTACCGTATTTTACCAATTATGAGTCGTCCTCGTTTTGTAGCCGCCCTCGAATAGTAGCTGCGCCTCAGAGATGCGGTTTGGAATAAGAACCACAAGAGCCCTCGAATAGTAGCCACGGCTACTATTTGAGGGTTTTTATAACCAAACTGGAAACGGTTAATGAAAGGGAAATTTCAATGGGAAAAAGTGAATTTCAATGGAAAAAACTAAAATTTTAATCGAGAAATTGAAATTCCAATCAAAATATGGTAAACAGTTGTAATAAAGAGCCACCTTTGATTAAGAGCCGCGGCTCAGAGTGCCCGTTTTGAATAACAGCCGCGGTTTTTATTTGATAAAATACGATACTTCTATTCTGTATTCAACGTTTTTACCGTTTGTCTTGAGAATTTCATGGTCATTGAAACGTCGTGAGGGTGAATATTGTATGTTAGGAAATCAATTCTATCTTCAGATTTCATTAAAAATAGCTGAATAAAAAAGCCCGGAGTTAAAATTCTGAAATGATTGTTTTCAATAAATTATGATTAACCTTAGTATGTGAGTTGCAACGTATTCCTCCACTCTTGAAGCCCATATGGTGCACAGCCGTTACAGGATTGTACTCCACAATACCTGTGAAAATTTTGTTGTGGACGTATAAAACAGAACAGAATTTTATTTTAATTATGTAAACTGACCCGTTTCCACTTTGATGCATTTTCCAAATACAGTATCCAGATAGGACATGTTTCCAAAATTTGGTATGAACAATGCCGTATCTTTGCCAAACTGCTTCCCCAGTTCCTGAAATTGTTCATATTTACAACTGATTGACTGTAATTGTCCATTAAATCATCGACATTTTTTACGTTTATGGTTTCGTAGTTGTCTAAATCACCCGTTGCTTCCCATAATTCATCAGCATCATTTTCAAACTGATCGAGCAAATCTAATATATCTATATCTTCAACGCATTTAACGTTAGCGGAAATATTTGAGGCATTACTTCGAAAATCATTCATGAACTTTTCTTTTTTTTCGTACACTTCGGAATTTTCAGTGCAGAATGTCATGGTTGGTGGTTGAACGTACCGATCTTGAACAAGTACAATAGTAACATAGACAGGAAATGCAAAATATTCTACGACTCGGATGAATATTAAATAGCAGCTCAAAATGAATGACAATAAAACGAAAATTATTTTGATTTTTCCCAACTGTTTGACATCTGGTTGATTCTTTCTTCCTGCACGACGTTTTCTCTTCAACATTATACTTTCGATTTTCGAAATAATCTTTTTCTCGAATCGACTTCTTTTGACTGGAAACAATAGCTTTTGGACCGTTTCAAGGGTGTCGTGAAACAATAATTTAACAATCGCTATGCAGGATATTCCGGTGTAGAGGCTCAAATAGCCTCCAACATCACACAGGAGAGCGATAAAGTCGTAGCTGTAATATTCTTTCAATTTTAGTATCCAGTTGCTGTAGGAGTAAAAGGTCGTCGTCTGTGACTTCTGTTTATCAAAATTGTAGTGAGAGGTAATGACTGTCTTTTCACATTCTCTCACACAGTTACAGAGGTATGGTGGGTTGACATTACTTCGAATTTCGCCAAGTGTTCGTGTGTAGTTACAAGTCAATTGATTAGAAATACATTCCTCGTGAAATTCGTTAGGTAGAAATGGGAATCTATAACGTATTACGCCTAATAGTTAGAATACAAACAAGTAAAGGACAAATCCGATAACTTACTGGCATGTAAAATTTTGTCGTTTTATTTCGGTTAAGTAACAGTTTTGGTGACACTCTTCCATAACAGATATTTTTACACAGGGAGACGACTTCCTGTTCAAAAATGAATACTAAAAAAAAATATATGAAAAGTGAGAATTTGGTTTTCAAACTTCGACAATATTCACTCACTTTTCTGCTTGTAAAGGAAATTTCATTTTGATTATATAAATGACCCAAGCGAACTGCTGCAACCGCTATGAATGAAAAGATGTAGTCTTTTGCTGTAAGGAATATCTGGAAGATATTTTTAGGGTTTTTAATTATTGTAGTGTTTATTTTCTGTTTTTTCTTCCCGCCAGAAGACTTGATCGAATACGTGATCGGGAAGCTTCACAAGGTAAACTTTTCGCACCGCACGAAGGTAAACCGACAGGGCGGTTAACAGATCAGCGAGTTGAGCGGTGAATGCAAGCGAGATATGAAGCATGTGAAGTGCTACAACAGCCAAAAGTTCGGGCATATGGCCAGGGACTGCAGGAGCCAAGCGAGCAACGAGACCAAGGGGAACACCAACCACAAGAAGTCAAAGTCGAACGCAAAGAAGGACCAGCAGCCGGATGCGACCGTCAGTGCTGTGAAAGCCAAGGACAAATTTGCTTTTCAAGTTTGAATCAACAAGGTGGAGGGGCGACAGTGGAAACTGGACTTGGGCGCAACATGCAATATGATGGTTAATCGCGACTTTTTTGAGATGTTTGAAGTGGAACAACCACATTGGGGATTTTCGTGGACGACATGTTAAATGTTACATCGAGCATTGAGATTGAGGAATGGACGTGCGAGTTGCTATGAAAATCCGTCGAAATCAAGGACCTCAGAACGCCGACGCGAATATTGGGCTTTGTCGTGAAGTGCGACAATGAGAGCGGGATGATAACCGTGTCGCAGGAAGCATACATCGAGAAGGTACTGGAGAATTTTGAAATCAGCTCGTGCAAGCTGGTTTAAACGCCGATTGTAAAATGCGACCAACCGAGTTTGGAGACGGATGTAAACTCCGAGGAGGTGCTCTACCAGAGCCTGATGTGGTCGCTAATGTACTCTGACAAGGGACGAGGCCGGACATTGCGTACGCCACCCATTACCTGTGTCGCTACAACCACAGCCACGGTTTGACGCACTGCAAAATGGGTAAGCTAATTTTACATTACTTGAAAGGAACGAAAGGGAAAAAGTTGCAATTTATGCGGAACGAGGACCATATGAGCGGCTATGTGGACGGGAAGCTGGAACTGCAACATTGAGGACAGGAAGTCAACTACCAGTTCCATATATTTGCTATCGGGAGCCAGAGTAGTCTAGAAGTCGTCGAAACAAACTTGTGTTGGGATGTCGAGCTGCGAGTCTGATTGCGAGTTTATCGCGATGAAAGAGGGACTTTTTTCAAGAATTTGAATTGAGCGAATTGATGGGGAATTGTGCACGACTGCAGACTAAAGCGAGTCGGCCGAGATGCTGGCGTGAGGATTGGCGCAACACTAACGCTCAAAACATATTAATTTAAGGTGTTGTTTTGCTAAGGAGGAGATCATGAACGGAGAAGTAGAGTTGCTGCACACTGGAACCAACCAGATGGGCGCAGATATGCTGACAAAGGCTGTGACATTGCAGAAGCAATGCTGGTGTTCGAAACAATGCGGAATGGATTAATTTTTGAATGTATTATGTTTTAAAATAAGTGTATTTTTGTTTATTGTTCGCAGGGCCGTTTCGACCTATGAGGCGAAGAGGCGGCCGGCAGGTGGCCATGCCGTGGTAAGTAACTTTACCAAGGCATGGCCACCTGGCGGCCGCCTCTTCGCCTCATAGGTCGAAACGGCCCTGATTGTTCGAATTTGAGATTACATTTTGAAGGATTTTTGAGTTTCACACTTTGACAAAACGGCGTTGACAAAGTGAAATTCTAAATGACTAAATGACCTCTTGTCCCAGCACCAACTCGAAATGTCGGGAATTTACAATGCCTCAATGGAAAACAATTTCTAACGATAGACGGAAATAACTTCCTCTCAACATCATTGCCCGTGCCAACTGGTGGGAGTTGGTCACAATTTGAAATCGAAAAACATAAACAACCCTCTCCCAATTAGTTTTACGTTGCGGCATAGTTTATTACTAACTTTGCCTTTCTAATTTTTTTCTATTCGTGCTAGGAACCTCAAATTTTGGCAAATTTTGTCAGCTGTGCTTGGTGATAATCTATCATCATTATAATACGTCATTACAAGTTTGCAAATAACAACCGTTTTGAAATTTTAGTTGTAGTGACCAATGGTCACTTGCCTCACTAATAATTCGCCGTTGGCAGCTCCTTCACACTAAACAGGGTCTCTTCATTTCGTCGCTTATCATTTTGTTGCCATTTATGATAACGAAATACTTGTTGCAATATTTTTGTTTGGCCGAGTGTTGGTGTTCTTTGTAAGTTCATTTCTACCACAAGCACAATCTTGGCCTTTATGCACATAGACAGTTGGTCACAGTGCTGGACTGGCCCGGCGGGCTACCGGGAGTTTCCCGGTGGCCTGTGGCCTGGTGGCCCGGTGATGAGCCCACTGTGGACCGTCCCTGGCACACTGTAGCCTGTGCTTGTGGCCCTACCCATCTAGATTTCCCGGTACTAAATTTGTACCCAGTCCAGCCCTGGTTGGTCACACCAAATCTCGACGAAACTGTGCAACTATACAGTATTTTCATTGGCCCACTGCCTTGAGCTCTTATTCAACAACATTTTCAAAACTGGCCATGTTTAAAACGTGGTCACGACACTGGTACCAGAGGTTAGCATTTATAATAGTAATTGAAGTATGAACTTACCCTCTTTAAAGAAATTGTCTTAATCATTTTGGTAAAGTTTCGTAATTCCATTACCTTTCGAAGAGGGGTATGATCATCAATCAAAAATCGTAAGGCTTGACTACAACCTGAAAGACAGACAAATTATTGAATACGAAAAAAATTGTTTTGTACTATAAACTCGCGCCATCGGATATAAAAATACCTTTCTTTCCCGGACTGTGGGCATCATAATAAGCAGTACTTTCGTCTGTAACTAATGAAGTTAAATGCATTGCGGGAAAGTCGTCAACTGATTTTTCTTCAATGTTAGCATTTACTTTGATTGGTTTAGTCATGAAATAAACCATTCTTTCGTAGCACTGATAAGAACAGAAAGAAAATGCTGTGATTATTATTATCAGCCAACTAATGCGAGACGGGAGTGAAAAGTTTGTATTGAAAACATTCGTCAATATCGAGGTCTCCGTTTGTTTTTCTTCGTACAAACCCTGGTGCTGCTTGATGATTTTTTTAACAACTTTTAGTTTTCTTCCAAATAGCATGATTAATACAGGCAGAGTGGACTAAAAATAAAAATCTTAACGGATTTGAGTTTCAATATTTGTCTGTTAATTATGAGAGTTTTCTCAGTTTGATGCTCACTCTTCAACGTTTGC
Source organism: Strigamia acuminata (assembly GCA_949358305.1). Taxonomy (NCBI): domain Eukaryota; kingdom Metazoa; phylum Arthropoda; class Chilopoda; order Geophilomorpha; family Linotaeniidae; genus Strigamia; species Strigamia acuminata. The sequence continues at coordinate 23,845,322 of OX442314.1, read as the reverse complement.
CGGTTTCTGTTTTATTTTTCTCAAAACTATAGCTACATATCATGATCGGTAAAATATGTACGCCTAAATGCAGTCGAAAGAAATTGGATTTATTTTTTAATGAAATTTATTCATTTCGTTAACACTCATTTTTTCAATAAACTTCATTTGTGAGTGTCTGTGATTACTATTTTAGAACTTTGGTGTCAATTTTAAATTCCTTTTTTCTGTTTATGATAATTTATATAATAGAAATCAATTTTTTTAGTGAGGAAATATTATTTAATTAAATTATTTTTAAAAACACAAACTTTAAAAATATTTTATTAATAAATCACTAGTTATCAGAAAAAGAATTTAAAATACAAAAAATATTTTTTTGGCTTGTCTTTTCAGACAAGAGCAGAATAAGTTAAGTTAAGTTAAAGTAAGGTGTCAATTCGCCATTCCTCTTTTCTGTTTCTTATTACTCATTACATAAGAAATTATTTTTAAAAACAAGTGATACTTTAAAAATATTTTATAGATCTTATCACTAGGATTACTGTAGATAAAAGATTTTTAAAATTTTAAAGCATAAAATCAAATGAAGATTACTTACTTGTTAGATTTTCTCCAACTGCTTGACTTCTGGCTGATTCTGTTTTCATGCAGGGTAAAACTTCTTTTCAACGGTATACTTTTAATTTTTCAAATAATTATGTGCGCAAAAATAGACCTTGCAGAAAAATAATGATGATTTTAATAAACTGGAAGGTTGTTTCAGTAATTAATCCGCATATTTCACGAAAAATGATGAATCCTTTATTATAACAGACAAAATACATTGCAGATTATTAATTGTTAATAATATAGATAGTATCTTGTTTAATTTCACACAGTGCCAAACAATACAGATAATCGAAATATTTGTATAACAATGTTAACTTTCTTTAATAATTGTAAGTGCAAGTTTTGCAGTGCATTGAAGTGATAATTAATGAATTGTGACAATGTCAGGATGTTATCGAAATGATTATTATGCAAATTATTGATGTAACTATGACAACTAGAATAAACGGACGAGAATGTGTGAGTATTCCGAAGTGAATGGACGTGTCTTTGTAAGCGATAGCGCCCCCTGGGGGTCTTTTCGATGACTTGTTCTATGTAATTTGGATTTGTTCTATGCTTTGAGATAATAAATCAGTCTAGTTCAGACATTCAACTTAACCGTATGTCTAAATCATTCTCACATGGCGCAGTCGACATAAAAAGACTTTGGGGAAGGTGAAATAGTTGAAACAGTTGGAAATTGATGACGGCGATTTGGATGAAGAGCGCGTGGGCTTAACATTTTCGAAAATCGAGTTGCGGAGAAATTTGGGGACGGAGACGAAGGAGACGACGCGCGTTACACGTGGAAAACGTCCAGATAACGTTCGATTTGGAGACGGAGACGTATATAAGCAGTTGAAAAGTTGTTGGTGATCATTGTCGGTGGTTGACGAGATCGGTGATTGTTGTTGAAAATTTTGCGAAACACGTGGCGGACGTAATGGCGGAAAATTTGGCGGTGATTTTGCAAGGATGTCGTTCGTCGCTTTTGTCCGTCGTCGAGGACGTCCTGAACGTATTCACGGTGACGATTTTGAAAGGAGAAATCGACAGGCGCGGATTGGAATCGACGAGCAATTTGAAGCAAGACTTGATGACGGTACTTTTGCAAAATAACAAGGAAATCGTTGCGTTTGAGGCGGCGGAGGCGGAGAGAATCGCGGCGGAGAAGTTGGTGGAAGACGATGCGGAGATCGTAGAGAAAACGTCAGCGGAGGAATTGGCGAAAGAAAGGTTGGAGGCGGAGAAACTGGAAGCGGAGGAGGCGGCACGTCCGGCCGGCGGAAGTGGGGCATCGTCCGCCGAATTGATGGTTTTTCAAATGGCCGAGATGATGAAGATGTTGATGCGGGACAAGTCGGAGACGGCGGCGCGTAATGCGGAAACGGAGACGCGTAATTCGGAGTTGTTGGCACAAAATACTTTGGTGATGAACCGCCTCATTTCGTCTCAGTGTCCGCAGACGGTTCCCGCGACCACGGTGGTGCAGATGCATTCGACAGTCGACACCGTGAAGGCTATTTCGTCATTTTCGGGTGACGATATGGAAAGTGTTCAAGCGTGGCTGAAGGAGGTGAAACGCGTGGCGAAGCTTTCGTCTTGGACGGACGAATTAACGTTGTTGAACGCAGCAACTAGGTTGGAAGGTCACGCCAGCGACTGGCAGAAGACCGAAGGAAAGAAAATTATTAGTCTGGAAGGTTGGATGTGGTCGTTGGAGGAGAGATTTAAAAGCCGCATGAACTTTCACGAATTCTTCGAATTGCAATCTAAAAGAAAACTAGAGGCGTCAGAGTCGATCGTCCATTACATTTACTCGAAAAATACAATACTGGAGCGTTGCGCGAATCGGATAAGCGAATCGGATCGAGTGTCGATGATTTTGGGCGGAATCGGCGAGGAGTTGGTGTCATTTCCTTTGGCATCTGGCAATATCGGTTCGGTTGAGGAGCTGATACATCGCGCGAGGGGTTTGGACGGGGCGAGGAAGATTAAGCCAAAGGACAAGAATATTAACAACGTTGAAGTTAAACGAGCAGCAAGGGACGTAGGGAAGGAATCGACGAAGGAAGCGTTGTCAGCGGCGTCGACGAACAAGAACTCTCAGCGTCACGTACAATATAAATACGGGATGGATAAGTCAACTCTCACGTGTTTTAAGTGTGGCAAGATCGGACACGTGTCGTTCGACTGTTTACTGGCAAGCGCGGGAGCGACGACGGAGAAGACGCCGGAGAAGGTCGCAGCTTGTGTTGTCAAGACAAGGAAACCGGAAATGAATTTAACGGTCGTTACGTGTAGCGTGGAGGAGTTTGACACGGACGTTGAGGCGCTGATCGATCCGGGCGCAAATTTAACAATTATCGATGGCAGATTTTTGAAGAACGATACGGAATTGCGGGCAAATAAATCGGGGGCCAGTTTTCGGGCTGTTAATGGATCACTGAAGATCGACGGGTTTTTGGACATCACGTTTAAAATCGGAGACTTCGAATCCAGCATGAAGAACGTGGCTGTCTCGTCCGATTTGCCGTTTCCGGTCATCGTCGGTACCGACTGGCGGAGACAGGAGGGTTTGCGTCTCGTGTTGGAGCCAAATGGCGACGTGAATATCTCCAGGGCGACGGAGTCGGTCAGATTGGGAAATTGCGCAATTTTTAACGAAGCAATCGATCGTGGAGGGGAGTGTCTCGTGGCAGTTTCCGAGGACGAGAAGTTCGCGAAAGAGGTCGACGAAATCGTCGAGTCGGTGGATAGTTCGGTTTCTCAGGAGGAGAAGTTACAGTTGAGAGCGGTGTTTCACAAGCGGAAGGAGGCATTCAACATCGACGGTTCGCTGGGACTGTACACGGACGAAGAGTGCGAGGTTCCTCTGACCCACGACCGTCCGATTCGGTGCAAGCCGAGGCGATTTTCGGTTCAAGAAGAAGTTCGGTTACGAGAGACCGTGGCAAAGTGGAGGAGGTTGGGAATTTGTAGAGAATCGAACTCGAATTACAATTTTCCTTTCTTCACCGTGGACCAGCCACATCACCCCACCACACCATGGCGCCCTGTAATCGATTTGAGGCGTCTGAACGAGGCGGTGGATATGACAGTATATCGGATGCCGACGATCGATGAGGTTTTGGAGTTTCTGTTGGAAGACGAGCCGCGTTTGTTTAATTCGGGTGACATTGCGATGGCGTACTACAATATTTTGCTAAGACAAGCGGACTGTCACAAGATCGCGTTTTTCACGCCCGAAGGTCTTATGGAGTTGCTGCGTATGCCGGTCGGCTACAAATTGGCTCCGTTCGTGATGCAGAGGGCGATGGACAGGATGTGCAGCGAGGTTAAGCGGACCAAACCATATTTGGACGACGTGGGGCAGTCGGGGAGGTCAGCGGGTGAGTTGATAATGTCTTGGGACGAATTTTTGGGTTTAGTAATTCAAAAGGGGTTTAAATTAAATTTGACAAAGTGTAAGCTATTAAGAGCAGAGATTAGTTTCTTGGGTTACATCATTTCGAAAGAGGGGAGGAGACCGGACCCGGAACGATTGTCGGACATCGATAAATTCAAGTTTTTTAAGAACGTTAAGGACGTTAGGGGTTTCTTGGGATTCGCAGGTTATCATAGACAATTCATTAAGGGTTTCGCGTCGAAAGTAAGGTGTTTGACTTTATTAACAAGAAAAGGGACTAGGTTTGAGTGGTTGGACGAGCATCAGCGCGCCGTCGATCTGATAAAATCGGAATTAAAGTCGTGCAATTGGTTGGGGAGTTTCCGTAGGGATGCCGAGACCATTCTGCACGTGGACGCGTCGTACGAAGGTCTTGGGGTAATTTTGCAGCAGCGACAGGGAGGAAAATTGGTCACTATAGCGTTCGCGAGCAAGGGCGTTCCAGAATCGTATTCGAGTGCGCATTCGAACGAATTGGAATGTTTAGCTGTTCACTGGAGCGTCACTGAAAAGTTTCGCTTCTATCTTTCGGGCATTAAGTTCGTGGTTTTCACCGACAACTGGTCGGTCTCTCATTTACTCGCAAAGAAGGAATTGAATAGGAAATTTGCTCGTTGGATATTAGATTTGCAAGAATTTGACTTTACTATCAAGCATAAGGCAGGGAGTCTGAACGTGGTTGCGGATGCGTTATCTAGAGCAGTTAGTATTGATAAATCGAACGTGTTGATTGCAGCGGCATTGAGGGTTGGGGGAGAGAGGTTGAAGGAGCATCAGGATTCAGATGAACGGTGTGCTGAATTAATTCAGAAATTGGGGGATAAGTTTGAATTGAAGAGCGGGGTTTTGTGCAAAAAGAAGACATTTAAGGGTAAGGAGATCTGGAGAGTAGTTATTCCTGAGAGGATGAGAGTACAGATAATGAGGGAGGCACACGTTAAGGGCGGGCACTGCGACGCTTTTCAGACGCGTAGTAGAATTCAGCGCAGAAACTGGTGGGAAGGGATGAGCAAGGACGTGCGTGATTTCGTCAGGAACTGCACACAGTGTCAGCTTCACAATCATAGAACCAGAAAAGCGGACGGTTTGTTGAAGTCGAGAGCTATTCCACCGAGGCCGTTTCACACGATCGCGGTGGATCACGGAGGTCCGTACACTAGCAGTTTCGGCTTTACACACATTTTAGTGGCGGTTGACTGCTATTCTCGATTCGTGGTAGCGGTCCCAGTGAGAGACGTTTCAACAAAAAACACCATTCGCGCGTTGGAGGAGGGCGTAATTGGTCGATTCGGAATTCCAAAGAAAATTATTTCGGATGAGGGAACGGCTTTCATGTCTCGTGAGTTCAGTTCTTTCGCGCAGGCAAATGGAATTTTGTTGGAAGAATCGCCACCATATCACCACGCGTCGAACGGTTTGGCGGAACGCGAGATTCAGAACGTTTTGCAGAAATTGAGAAAACTGGGGAATTCGGGGAAGAAGTGGTCGGAGGATCTGGACGCAGCAGTTTGGGCCATCAACACCAACATCCAGTCCTCGCTTGGATTCACGCCTTTCGAGTTGGTACACAGCTTCTGGCCTTCAGAAAATTTGGAGTCGGCTTGGTTGGAGGCTTTGGAAGACGGATTCGACTTGGAAGAAATGTGGCATAAACGCAGAGAGGCCGAGGAAAATCTGGCGAGTTCGCAGACCGAGCAGAAACAGAGATTCGACAGCGGTCGAAAGCCTTCCGATCTCAAGAAGGGAGACAAGGTGTTGTATTCGAAGGGACCGCGCAACAAAAAGTTTGACACGCTCTTCTCCGGTCCGTTTGAGGTGGTGAGGAAGTTGGGCGAGGAGGTGTTCCTCATAACGGACGTCGCGGAATCAAGATCGTGGAAAACACATGCATCCCAACTAAAGAGATTTTTCGCCGAGCACCAAGAGGAGATCGTCACGGGAGATGAGGGAGCGGCAAAGAGCAGCGAGGAGCCATCGGAGGCTCGATACGTTTTGAGAAATCGAAGTGTACCATAATTTTGTAATTTTGTATTGTTGTCGAGGACGACAACCCAAAAGGGGGGTCGTGTAAGCGATAGCGCCCCCTGGGGGTCTTTTCGATGACTTGTTCTATGTAATTTGGATTTGTTCTATGCTTTGAGATAATAAATCAGTCTAGTTCAGACATTCAACTTAACCGTATGTCTAAATCATTCTCACAGTCTTATTGAGTGGACATTTAGGATGAAATAGAAAATACTTAATTTAACCGCATCTTAATTTTAAAATTGTGCAGAAACTTTCCAGGTAATTCGAAGAACGAAAGAATAGATAGCGCGAGAAAAAAGCCCAAAATTGATCCAATGTCACACAGTAATTTGATAAAAGGCACAGCTAATTCTTCTTTGAAAATCTCGCGAATGTTACTGTCGAATTCATATGAAGTTACGACTAACATTTGTTTCTCAGTGATGGCAACGGAATAATCAACTACATTTGTGTAAATGGTATAATAACACGGGGGGTGGCAATCGCAATCGCGATGGGCATCAGTGTTTGAGTGCACCTTAATGTACGATCTTTTTGTTGATTTAGCATCGGCTGCTGTTTTGCACATCGGTAAGTTGGTTGAGTTTAGAAATGGCAATCTAGTAAATTTGTAATACATTTAAATTATTTCCAATCAAATCAAAGTATTTTTTAAACCGTACTTGCAAGATATATTTTCCATTTCCATTTTAGTATTCACGCAGATTTCTTCGCACTTTTTGAATTCTTCTAATGACGTACATGGATTTGTAGGCGTGTCTAATTTATCTAACTAAAATTTTGAAAAGTTAGAGAAAGTATAAACATTTTTTACATAGGAAATTGTGGGATTGTGCATGGGGCTGCGTGGCAGTCAGTTTTATATTTGTAACGTTATTTCCATTCTGAAAACAATTTTTTTTACTGTTTGTCTTGAGAATTTTATGTTCATTTGAACGTCATGAGGATGAATGTTGTATGTTAAAAAATCAATTCTTTCTTCTGATTTCATTAAAAACAGCTGAATAAAAAACGTTGGAATTAAACTTTTGAAATGATTGCCTTTCAACAAATTATGATTTACTTTAGTATGTGTGTTGCAACGTATTCCTTCACCAAAGAAGCCCACGTGGAACATAGCACTTACAGGATTGTATTCCACACTCCCTGTAAAAATTCAAAAAAAAAATTAAGGAATTTGCTCGGAAATTGTTTTGCATTTTTCATTTTTTTTATGAATTTTTATAAATAGAACGATTGGTAAAACCGTAAATGGGGGATGTATACGCATGACCAATAACTTATGTTGGAATGTCCCACAGATAGGGGAATCTGCAATGTACAATTTTGCTCACAATTGATCACGCTACTGTACACTACATTGGCTGTGACTATACTCCAAACCGGCACAATAAGGGGTTACATTAAATGAGCGATTATTGTGATTAGTTGATTATTGCAATAATCGTAATCACTCAATTATTGAGGGCCCAACAAAAATCTGATTATGTGAGTATTGCTTCGATTGTAACGTAACCTAAATCCGAATGAGAATATAAGTTTAAGTATTCAAACTGACCCGATTCCACTTTGATACATTTTCCAAATACGGTATCTAGATAGGACAGGTTTCCAAAATTTGAAACAAACAATGCCGAATCTTTGCGAAACTTTTTTCCCATCTCCTGAAATTGTTTACATTTACACTTTTTTGAATGCAACTGTCCGTATGATATTCGACATTTCTTACCACTACCGCTTCGTAGTTTTCCTTATCACCTGTTGCTTCCCATAATTCCTCAGCATCATTTTCGAATTGATCGAGCAAATCTAATATGTCTACATCTTCAACGCATTTACCGTTAGCAGAAGTATTTGAGGCGTTACTTCGAGGACCATTCATGAACATTTCTTTTTCTTTGTACATGTTGGAACTTTCAGAGCAAAATACGATGGTAGGTGGTTGAACATACCGATCTTGAACAAGTACGATAGTCACATACACAGGAAATCCAAAATATTCTACGACTCGGATGAATATTAAATAGCAGCTCAAAATGAATGACAATAAAATGAAAATTATTTTGATTTTTCCCAACTGTTTGACATCTGGTTGATTCTTTCTTCCTGCACGACGTTTTCTCTTCAACATTATACTTTCGATTTTAGAAATAATCTTTTTATCGAATCGACTTCTTTTGACCGGGAACAATAGCTTTTGGACCGTTTCAAGGGTGTCGTGAAACAATAATTTAACAATCGCTATGCAGGATATTCCGGTGTAGAGGCTCAAATAGCCTCCAACATCACACAGGAGAGCGATAAAGTCGTAGCTGTAATATTCTTTCAGTTCCAGTATCCAGTTACTGTAGGAGTAAAAGATCGCCGTCTGTGACTTCTGTTCATCAAAACTGTAGTGAGAGGTAATGACTGTCTTTTCACATTCTCTCATACAGTTGCAGGTGTATGGAGGATTGACTTTAAATCGAATTTCCCCAAGTGTTCGTGTGTAGTTACAAGTCAATTTATTAGAAATACATTCCTCGTCAGTTTCTTTAGGTAGAAATGGGAATCTATAACGCAAATAGTTATAATCTAAACAATAAAAGAACATGTTAGAGAACTCACTGGCATGCAAAGTTTTGTCGTTTTATCTCGTTTAAATAACATTTTTGGTGACACTCTTCCATAACAGATATACTTACACAGGGAGACGACTTCCTGTTCAAAAATGAATACTAAAAAAATATATGAAAAGTGAGAATTTGGTTTTCAAACTTTGACAATATTCACTCACTTTTCTGCTTGTAAAAGACATTTCATTTTGATTATACAAATGACCCACGCGAACTGCTGCAACTGCTATGAATGAAAAGATGTAGTCTCTTGCTGTAACGAATATCTGGGAGATATTTTCATGGTTTTTAATTTTCGTAATGTTTAATTTTCTTTTCTTTTTTCACTTACTGGCAGAAGTGATTTGCGTGGATTATAACGCCCAGTAATTTGCATCTTTACAACAAGTCTGGCTTCGGGACCAATTGATACCTTTTTAACTGTCGGATGTAATGTTACAAGTGAATGTAGTTTATTTATGTTAATTAGTGAGAATAATCTACACGTTTTAAGTCGCGGGGAAGCATTGGCTCGACACACATTAATCACATACCCAACAAAAGGTAAAAAAAACTCGTGACGCGATTAGGTTGGGTGGTAATAGTCAGTTTGTGGAATAGTTTTATCTCTGCTTGTTGGGGGCGTTATTGGCAAAAAACCGAAGGGGGAATGTCCACTTTTTCCTTGTGACCGCTTGGCCACCTAAGGGTGACCTGCGTTAATGTTACACACTGCCCAATGGCCCAAGTGGCATTGCCAGCATGTGGGTAGACTGGGAACTTTGACAACGGTTTAAAGGCCACCAACCCAACATTCTGGAGTCACTGCCTCTAATTTTCCGTGCGTCCCACACCAGGCCAACTGGCCCCTAGCTGCCCTGGTTAAGACCATGCCGTCACATACTTATCGCTGTCATCCCAATGCTAGTCCCGCAAGTTTAGTGAATAATTTTTAAAAACGTACTATTTTCAATCCGTGTTATAGTTGAGTAAACAGTGTAAATTTCTTTCGTATCAAACATCTTGTCATATGATGTACGGCCCTGTGAAATAAATTATAGAAAAGAGACTTTATCACGATAACATGTGCAGCACTGTTTTTAAGTGATGGGACAAATGATTTTTTTGGTTGTAACTTTTTTTATTCATGCTAGGGTCCTCAAAATGTTGGCAAATTTCGTCAACTCGGCTTAATTATTATCTATACTCTGGCCAAGTATAAGAGTGCGCTATTTCCTATTGGCCCAGCCTTTTCACTCGTGTAGTGATCCCAAAAATCGATCAAAATACATACTGCTTGCTTTCCTGACAAAGCAACCAATAAACTCAACAATCTGAACTAACGTATTTAGAAATTAAACCAGCATAAAACACTATTTTAAAAAACATTTTATTACAGAAAGAAATAAACTTGCATCATTTCAATCATTAAAATAATCAAATAAATTAAAAATAGAACAAGACTACTTTTCTTGGTGGAAGTACACAGTCCTCAGTTAGGAGTAATCAGGCTGAGCCAATAGGAAATAGCGCACTCGTATACTCGGCCAGAGTATAGGTTGCTCTATGACCATGCAGATCTAGAACTGTCCCGGGTGCAGTTCTGCGAATCGCAATAAAAATGTTTTCTGAAGCTGTTGGGGGACCCCTGTATTCAACTTACAAGGAGAACACTTGAATAAGATACTCACAGATTGTTGCAATAGTAAATGTGAAGGATTGTTATGTCATGCTGAATGAGATCCCAAAATAATTTTATTCCATAAACAGCCAACAATCTAAACAATGAGCTGAAAGTTGGCACTACAAACTATTATTGTCTTCGTGCAGGCAGTCATGTTGTTTACAGTATTCATACACTAGGCCTGATTGTTCAAATTGAATAAATACACAGACAAAATAGTGCCAACTTTCAGCGCATTGTTTACATTGTTGGCTGTTTATGGAATGAAATTATTTTGGGATCTCATTCAGCATGACATAACAATCCTTCACATTTAATATTGCAACAATCTGTGAGTATCTTATTCATGTGTTTTCCTTGTTAGTACAATCGGCTCTTCCAGCGACCCTGTTGTCCGCTCTGTCACCTCACTACTACAAATATTGTCTGCTAACATAATTATTATTGCATAGGAAGCAGAAAACTGATAAGTTCTGGGAAAAAGATTTCGTATAACCAAGAGTTTCAAAACAATGGTAGCATCTTTTGGCTCAGAAAGTGACATTCAGAACAGTAAATGAAGTCTGAACTTACCCTTTTTAAAGAAATCGTCTTAATCATTTTGGTAAAGTTTCGTAATTCCATTACCTTCCGAAGTGGGGTATGATCATCAACCAAAAATCGTAAGGCTTGACTACAACCTGAAAGACAGACAAATTATTGAATACGAAAAAAATTGTTTTGGACTATGAACTCGTATCATCGGATATAAAAATACCTTTCTTTCCCCGACTGTAGGCTTCATAATAAGCAGTGCTGTCGTCTGTAACTAATGAAGTTAAATGCATTGCAGGAAAGTCGTCAATTGGTTTTTCTTCAATGTTAGCATTTACTTTGATTGGTTTAGTCTTGAAATAAGCCATTCTTTCATAGCACTGATAAAAACAGAAAGAAAATGCTGTGATTATTATTATCAGCCAACCAATTCGAGACGGGAGTGAAATGTTTGTATTGAAAACATTCGTGAATATCGAGCTCTCCGCTTGTTTTTCTTCGTACAAATGCTGATGCTGTTTGATGATTTTTTTAACAACTTTTAGTTTTCTTCCGAAAAGCATGATTAATACTGGTAGGTGGAAAATGAAAATTTTAACTGAAAAGACTTGCGTTTGAATAGTGTTCGTAAAGTTTGAGAGTTGTCTCAGTTTGATGTTCACTTTTGAACGTTTGCCGGTTTCTGTTTTATTTTTCTTAAAACTATAGCTACATATCATAATCGGTAAAATATGTACGCCTAAATGCAGTCGAAAGAAATTGGATTGATTTTTTAATGAAATTTATTTATTTCGTTAACACCCATTTTTTCAATAAACTTCATTTGTGAGTGTCTGTGATTACTATTTTAGAACTTTGGTGTCAATTTTACATTCCTCTTTTCTGTTTATGATAATTTATATAATAGAAATCACTATTTTTAGTGAGAAAAAATTGTTTAAATAAATTATTTTTAAAAACACGTAAACTTTAAAAATATTTTAGTAATCTTATTACTAGTTATCAGAAAAAGAATTTAAAATACGAAAAAGATTTTTGTGGCTTGTCTTTTCAGACAAGACCAGAATAAGTTTTCATAAGAATTAAACATTCAGATTTTCAAAGTGCTGTTAAGAGTTGACTTATAAAATAAGTGCAACTTTAATTGCATTAATTTAATTTGGTGCAGAAACTTATCGAGCAATTCAAAGCATAACAGAATAGAAAGTCCGAGAAGAAAGCCAAAAATCGATCCAATATCACACAGTAATTTGATAAATGGCACAGCTGACTCGTCTTTAAAAATCTCGCGAATGTTACCGTCAAATTCATAGACTGTTAAAACTAAATCTTTGACATCCAAATCAATATTTGTTGGTAAATAGTCAATCAAACTTGAGTGAGCAGTATAATAACACGGAGGGTGGCAGTTGCAATCGCGAAGTCCATCACTGTGCACTTTAATAAACGATTTTCTTGTTGCTTTGGCATCGGCTGGTGTTTTGCACTTAGGTAAAGTGGTCCAGTTAAGAAATGGCAAGCTAATACATTTTAATCATTTACAATTAAAACGTGTGTCGGATAATACCCATTGTACAGTATACACACCTGCATGCTATATTTTCATTCTCCATTTTAGTGTTGATACAGTCTTCTTCACACTTTGTGTATATGTCTAAAGTAGTACATGGGTTTTTTGGTGTATTTAATTTATCTGTCTATTTTTTAAAATTAGTATAAAATTAATAAGTATAAAATTAATTAGTATAAAAAGAAGATAAGTTCTATTTTCTCTGCTCTTACTGTTTTTCTTGAGAATTGTATGTACATTAATACGTCGTGCGGCTGAATATTATACGATATAAAATCCAATCGTTCTTCTGATTTCATTAAAAATAACTAAATTAAAAGCCATCAAGTGAATCATTCGAAACTAGTGACTGAAATATATTATGAGTTACCTTGGTGTGTGCGTTGCAACGAATTCCTCCACCTATGAACCCCATACTGTTTACAGCACTTACAGGATTATATTCTACACGCCCTATAAAAATGTAAGAATAGAAGGGGAATTAGAAATCTTTGTTCAGTCTGAAGTTTAATGCACAAGACAGATGCTATACTCCCTTATAGTACTGTAATGTATTTGATTTACAGTACCTGATTCTACTTTGATGCATTTTCCAAATACGGTATCAATATAGGACATATTTCCATAGATGAATCTAAACATTGCTGAAGATGCTCCGAACAGTTTCCCCAACTCCTGAAATTGTAAATATTTGTAACGTGTTTGAATGCAACTGTCTATTTAATAATCGACATTTCTTACCACGAAATATTCGTAGCTCTCTAAATCACCCGTTGCATCCCACAATTCTTCAGCATCATTTTCGAATTGATCGAGCAAATCTAATATGTCTACATCATCAACGCATGAAGCATTAGCAGAAGTATTTGAGGCATTACTTCGAGAAGTATTCATGAACTTTTCTTTTTCCTCGTGTATGTTTGAATGTTCAGAGCAAAATACTATGGTTGGTGGCTGAACATACCGATCTTGAACAAGTTCAATAGTAACATATACAGGAAATCGAAAATAGTCTACGACTCGGATGTATATTAAATAGCAGCTGAAAATGAATGACAATAGTATGAAAATTGTTTTGATTTTCGCCAGCTGCTTGTCATCTGACTGAATCTGCTTTTCTGCACGACGTTTTCTTTTCAACATTATACTTTGAATTTTGGAAATAATTTTGGTTTCGAATCGGTTTTTTCTGGCAACAAATAATAACTTTTGAATTGTTTTCTTGACGTCGTAAAACAACAAATGAACAATAGCGATACAGGATACTCCTGTGTAGAGACTTAAATAACCCCCAACATCACACAGGAAAGCGATAAAGTCGTAGCAGTAATATTCTTTCAATTCAAGTATCCAGTTGCTGTAGGATGTAACGATTGTTTTGTTTGTTTGGAGTTTATCATAGCTGTAATGAGACATGATGACTGTTTTTTCACATTCTCTCGCACAATTGCAGGAGTATGGTGGGTTGATATTAATTCGAATTGTCCCAAGTGTTTCTGTGTAGTTACACGCTATTTGATTTGAGATGCATTCTTCATTATCAGTTTCCTTCGGCAGGAATGGTAGGCTGAAATGTTGTACAAACAATCTTAAGATTATAGAAAGGGAGGGGGGCATTTTATTTTTCTATTAAAGGCTACTGTTGGCTTAACTAACAAACAAAATTAGCTTCACTAGAATCACGCTTATTGGTCGTATTTTGCATTTTGCTAATTAGATCTAAAAATGTAAGCATTTCATAGTTGAACAATGGGAAGATGTTTGCTTTAGTGATAAAATCATGTTTTTAGTGGGAATATTTGGAGACTCAAACATGAAACTAGCCACCCAGATGGCTTGCAACAAACTGTAAAAATTTCTTCTAAAGTAATGGTGTGGAGTTGCTTCAATGGGCGGGGTTCATTTCCGCCAGAATCAATTTCACCAGTTCCTAAACCGCCCCTTTCAGTAAAAAAAAGTTGCAATTCCGCCTCGATGCAATTCAAATCAGCTCATCCCAATTCCGCCCCCTCTCAATTCCACTCCAAAATATTCGATATTTGATGTTTAGGGTGGTTCCAATTCCACTCTGAATTTTAAAAAACAACCCGCCGCCCTCGCCCAGTCCGCCAGGCACTTCTGACGCGCTGCACGCGTTCCGGTGCGGTCCGCGGTGCCGGTGCCGACTCGCCATGTGTTTGGCGAGCCGGTCGTGCAGCGAAAACATCTGGCCGCATACAGGACACACGTACGCGACGTCCTCGATGACAGGGGATACCTCGACCGGCACCAAGTTCAAACAATGATGTGCTCATGAAAATTTGGATTTTTATAAACTTTTCGATTAATCGATTAATCTATTTCAATGTTTAAAACATGTGATCTGTTCCAACCTATTTCAATTCTCATGGTTGAGAATCTGTTGGAATCTTTGGGAATCAGGAATCTCGGACACAGTTTACACCTATTTCGTACTCCTTGCACTGGCCTCAAATGCTGTAAAATCACCACTGCCAACACTAGTGTACTTACTGACATGAAAAATTTTGTTTCTTTATTTCGTCTAAATAACATTTTTCGTGGCACTCTTCCATGGCTGATATATTCCAACACGGAACTGTCTTCCTGTTCAAAAATGAGTACTAGAAAATTTGAAATGAGTGAATTTGATAATAAAACTTTCCAATGTTTTATTCACTCACTCTTCTACTTGTAAAAGAAAGCTCATTTTGATAATACATGTGACCCAAACGAGATGCTGTTGCAGGTATAAAGGACAGGTGGTAGTTTTTTGCTGCCAGATACGTCTGGAAGATATTTATTTCGTTTGTAGTTTACAAGTTTTATTGGTTTAGTTTCCACTTACATGTACAATTAACTGATTCCTAGGAAAGTTTTCAGTTGTGTGTGTCTTAACTGTAAGCCTGGCTTTTGGACCAACCGATACTTTTTTAACTGTGTAATCAGAGAATTAGAGAATTTTTGTAAAATCAAAATATTGTTATATTTACTCACACTGGCGCATCATGGTGTTTGGGGACCCTAGGCCCTCAAGCACCAAATGAATATCTAATTCATTAACTTTTTATTTTTTGATAATTTATTGAGTGAAATGGGACCCCCTAAAAATTTGGGACCCTGGACTATACGAATGATACGATAATGCGGCATTGTTTATACAATATGTAAAAATAAGTTAAGACATACCACTTTCAATTTTTGTTACACTGGAATAGAGGGTATATTTTTCATATGCTTGAAACAAATTGTTGTACACTTTGGTTCCCTGTAAAATAGATGTTAGCAACTTATAATGAGATGGGGAAAAAATATCAATTGAAATATTTCTGCATTTAACAGGTTTTTCATAATTTTGTCACTAGTGGCCGACTGTAACTGCTGTTTACATACCCATTGGAAGGACACTTTTTTAATCATTTTTGTATAATTTCTTAATTCCATCACTTTGCGCAGTGATGTGTGATTATCCAACTTAAAAGTTAAGGTTTGAGTGCATGCTGAAAAAAATAGATAAGTTATTATCGAGTATTTTATTGACTATTGTTTAGATTTTATAGTTATTCCAATCAGGCAACCCAATCGGCAAATTAGCTGACAAGACCAAACCCAACAATGTATTGATGAGCCTACAGTTAACAACATTTATTGCCTCTTTATAATTTATATTTTGCATTATAACTTAGCAAAATATCCAAGAAATGAATTTAAAAATTCATTTCTTGCTCTCAATTAATACATACTTGCGACTAAATGACCATTCTAAGGTCCATGACCTCCATGGCATCCAGCATTTCTTTTGGACCTGCCTTTCCCTAAGCTAAGGTTTGCCAAGTTAATTTTCTGTAAGGCTATTCAGAGAAGTCACTTTTCATTGCAATTATTAAATGCACCAGATGATTTCATGTGAATTTTTTGCGCACTAAATGTAAATGATTGTTGAGCTTGGTCAGAAAACTTAAGAGATATATTATTACACCCCTACTCTTCCTGAGTTTACCACTAAATAAATATTTAATGTCTCAATCCCTATTTTTCCCACTAAAAAATTTTTTTTGTCCACTTATTTTACAATATCCTAAAAAATTGAATACTCCATTAAAAGGGAAAGACCATCTAAAGTTAAGATGGCAGTAGTTGTATAATATAAAAAATAAATTATTTTTAATGAAGAATTTAATTATTATGGATATAATTAAATAAGTGGGCTAAAACAAATGTTTAGTGGGAAAAGGAGTTGGTGGGTCATTCAATAACCGAAAGACCATCTAAAGTTAAGATGGCAGTAGTTGTATAATATAAAAAATAAATTATTTTTAATGAAGAATTTAATTATTATGGATATAATTAAATAAGTGGGCTAAAACAAATGTTTAGTGGGAAAAGGAGTTGGTGGGTCATTCAATATTTATTCAGTGGAAATCTGGGAGAAATTAGTGCCGGAATAAATGGAGCCTGAAAACTAACTGTACGCACACTACTGTTTAGTTATGAGTAAATACCTTTGTATTTAGTAGCATTACGGGCAGAATAATAAGCATGACTGTCATCCGTAACTATAGTGGCTAGATGCAGTACAGGAAAATCATCCAATGACTTTTCTTCCATTTCAGAATTTACTTTTATTGGTTTACTCAAGTAATAAGCCATCCTTTCATAGCACTGATATGTGCACAAAGAAAATGCAGTGATAACAATTATCAGCCAACCCATGCGGTAAATTGGTGAAAAGTTGGTGTTCATCACATTCATTAGTATCGAAACATCTGTTTCTTCGTACAAATCCTGATATTGTTTAGTAATTTTTTTAATTACTTTATTTTTTCTTTCGACACGCATGCTTGTTTTTACTGTTCGTGCTATAAATTAGAAAAGAATTAAAATAAAACTTGTGACAGTTTGGAACCGTAATATACGAAGTCACTTCATTTCGTCGCCCCAGTTTTTAGGCTGAGTCCTGCCTCTGGTATTCCTAAGAAAGAATACGTTCCGGTCACGAACGGATGACGTAATTCCTACCGAGATGTTGTGAAACATATGTGATACATACTGTATTGTATGCTTTGATGTCAAAAATTTTCGGCTTTTATGATTCCAAACCGTTACACACTTTATGTATTTAATTGCGAATTAAAATGAAATATGGTCAGAACACTATTCCGCGCTCATTTCGCAATTAAACTTAGCATCATTTTGGTCTCGCATTACTGAGACCCATTTTTATAAAAAAAAATACCACTGTCCCATAAGACAATTGAGAATAAAAATGAAAACTAATACGGAGTAGAATTTTTGAGAAATTACGCGTAATTGGACTTACGTTTAAGTCGAACAAGAATTTTATCTGAATAAGAACCTCTCTCTCTCACTGGCACTCGCAGAAATGCAGAATGTTGTTTGCTCAGCACTATGGCTACATAATTTGATTTAAAATAATTTGTGAGTACATGCACTATAATCAGTGCACAAAATTATTAGTCAAAATCATCATGGTGCATGTTCGTATAAATTCAAACCGCGGCACAATGCAGGAGGGCCTCGTCTCTGTGGCAAACTGCGGAGTGATTCAGGAGCGATTCTATCATGTGCAATAATGGGTTTTAGGTCAAGATTGCGTGAGCCAATTATGGAGTAAGATTGCAAGTGGATTTTTTTGTAATACTCATTATTACCATAAAGTTTATTATATGCATTTGCTTTCTCGGAGTGTGATGATTTTAAATTCAATTTTCTCGTTACTTTTGTGAAAACGTAAGCCAATATTTTTTACAATTTATATTTCTGCAATTTACAGATTTATTTTTAAATAAAAGTAATTTGAACTAAATATTTGATGAGATTTCTTGCCACTGCTATAAAAACTAATAATCAGCGCAAGAAAAATCATTTTTGGCCAACTGCAGAATGAGCATTTTTAGCTGTATGACATTAATGAAGACAATCAACACCAGATTGATTAAAGGAAATTACAATTAAACATCTACAGGCTTTTGATATTCATGCGAGCGGAGGCTGATTTGTTGGTTCTCGAAGAGGAAGGGCTCCAAGTTCCGAAATGTTTATTTAATGTGTAGACTACAATTATGAGCTAGGGCCTCAAACCAGAAAACACCAGAATAGCGACGCAACTTAACAGTGTCGCACAAGACAAAAGTGGATACCTGATGACTTGGTGTGTGGAAAATGTAAATGTTTTAGAGGTTTTAATTTTTATTGATCAATTAAAAATACTCAGGGCCAATTGAATTGAATTCTCAGAACCAAATATTAGTATGAATCTTTAATAAATTATTTTTATTAGTTTAGATACAATTACAAATACTTAAAAGAAAAGAGGAAAATACAAAATTCACAATTCATACCATACCCAGGGCTAATTGAAAGGAATATTCATAACCAAAATATTAGTACCGGTATAAACAATTCATATTAGCTTTTTAACGCAAAAATACAAGTTAATAAACTAGAAAATAAAATTTACAATTCAGACTGGTCAACAAACTTTCCATCCCACTGCGTCCATTGCATTCCAGTTGGTGTTTCGCGTTTAACTTTTCTCTTGCGAACATCTTCCCAGTTGTTGCTTAAAACTGTCCCCCCAGACTCGACGAACGATTTATTCATCGCTCTTCTCATTTCGTCCGAACATTGACCAAACAGCTGACCCATCAGATCATCACCACCGGCTTCCGATTCTTTTTCGTCATTTTCCGTAATGTCGGTCACAACTTTGTCCCAATTCTTTTTCGACGACACGCTCGCTGTTTTGGCAATTACCTGCGCTTCTTCCAACGTTTTCCACAATCCGCCTTCCAATTTTTCCATTTGAATTTCGATTTTCGTTTGCCTAACGTTCCATTTGCTGTGCGCGGGATTAACCGTATGCGCCAAATTAACGTCCAATTCGTAGGCAACACGTTTATCGTTTCCTTCCACGCTGCATCGCAAACTTTGACTGCCAATTTGCACAGAAACTTCGCCCGGCTTCGCATTTTTAACCAGAATAGTTACGATCACGTTAATTTCGGTTTGGTACCATTCGTGTCTCACCTTGATAAGACTAGGCGTAGCGATGATAAGACTAGGTGTAGCGATGATAAGACTAGGTGTAGCGATAGGACGAACGATTTTCGATTCTCTGACTGCAATTTCTTGCAGTTTGACTGCGCACCGATCCAACCACACGCCAAAAGTATCTTTACTCTCGCTTAAAGTTTTTCCTTCCAAAAATGCATTCTCCGCGTCTTTGTATTCACCTAAATGGAAGCACGCAACACCTTTCCACAGCCTTAATCTAGGTTCTTTCGTTCCTAATTCCAAGGCTTTATTGGCGTCGTATTTAGCTTCTTCGTACTTTTCAAGTTTCAAGTTGGAATTCGCCCGATTGACATAATAATTCGTTTGCGTCGAGTCCATCCCAATGGCTTCTGTGTACAAATTAATCGCTGACTCATATTCTTCTCTAACAAAAGCTTCGTTGCCCTTTTGGTAGTAGTCGTCGGACGATGTCATTTCGGATGCGATCAGACTCGGATAATCAAAAGAAAGGTTGGCACAAGTAGTCAGCTTCGAGATCGTGTCTAAACTGATTTTTACAAAGAAAATACCTGATTAAATAGTAGGATGGACTAGTGACGTTGACTAGTCGTTCACAGACTGGTAAGCCAACCAGCAAACGTTCTTCCGAAATAATCCCAATCTGCGGGGTCCAATCAAAACTGGAATCAGGTGGAGAGCGGGAAATAACGTGACCGTTGGTGTAATGGAAATTTACATAACTGGTTTATTTACAGGTTGCAATATAGGGATCGCTGTGGAAATAGCGTCACAAAATAACAGTGAAGTCAAACACAGCAAATTTATCCTCTATTGTTGTGATATTTTGATGTTTAATTAATATATACCATGTTTGAGGCTAGTATAATGTTATGACCACATATGACGTATTTTTTTTACTAATGACAAAATACAAAACTGCTCACAATATCAATTGCCAACGAAGCGCGAATTTCTGACCTCTCTGAATAGAGAAAAAAATAGAAAAATAGAAATGCATTCAAAAAAGTCGTGATACGACGCGTGTTTTAGGTGTTTTTTTTTCTGTTTTGTGATGTTACAAAATAGAAAAACAAAAAGACAAACACGAAAAAACCCTTAAAAAACTCAACTTTTTGAATACAGCTAGTGGTTAAATATAGCTAAAGGTTAAATTAAACTGCAATTGAAGTATAATACAAGAAATAACAAAATAAAAATTTCAAAAATTAATGTGCTGGCGTTTTTGAATTCAGTGTGCGCCGTGACAGACATACAGCGTGCCGTGAATCAAATAAGGTTTGTCGCGTCCTACTTGGTATAGGTTTAAATAGCGCTAACGTGTAATACTTTACCTGTGATCAATTATGTAAATACCCAAATGAATACCAAATGTATGTAAATAAACAGGTAATTTATTCACCAGGCTTTATGCCTTTAAAATACACTCAGTAATAATTCTAGAGTCGACGTGGTCAGCGTCGAACAAAGGATTTCTCAAGATGGCGTCGTCGATTCCGCGTGGTCGGCGGAACAAAGGCGGCGTCTCGAGTTGTCGTTAATTCGTCACGGATTCGTCTTCACGGACGCGGTGGAATGCTCTTTCGAGTCTTCTATCCGTGCCTGTTGTCTAGGGTTTGTTTAGCGTCGCAGAGGCCTCGTCTAGGAACTTTGGGGTTCCCTACAAAGCACTCGGACACTTACTTCGGCGAATAATCGTCTGGGCGATTATTCTGGGTGATTTCACAAGGGCTATTCTCGTGCTTTCGCAGGAATAGCTCGCAAGTGACTTCGTGAGAGTTACAGTTTGCACTTTACTCAGCGATCCTCGATCAATCCTAACTTGTAGTTGAAGTTGGCCTGACGGTGAGGTAGTTGCTGTGTTCTTGGTGTCGTTTGTGTAAGTTCTGTCTTTAGGCGGGAAACACAGCCTTTTATGCAGTGGGGTGAAGGGCCGGCGATCAACCAATGGGGGCTGACCACCAGCCGCTTCCTCCCCCTCGGGGCACACACCTGCCATGGGGAGGTGGAGCCAACTCGGGGGGGAACGACTCTTTAATCATAGTGACTCATAGGACAAGTATCCGCCCTGGGGGGA
Source organism: Strigamia acuminata (assembly GCA_949358305.1). Classification (NCBI taxonomy): domain Eukaryota; kingdom Metazoa; phylum Arthropoda; class Chilopoda; order Geophilomorpha; family Linotaeniidae; genus Strigamia; species Strigamia acuminata. The sequence goes on along the minus strand of OX442314.1, from coordinate 23,823,761 downwards.
CACTTATCCAACTGGGTCACCACACGTCCCTCCTCCAGCTTCGATCTCGGATCGGAGCGATCTCAATTTTCTCATCGCTCTCCTCTGCGAAGAGCCGGCAGCACTCCTCTGCATGGGCGGAGGATCACGGGTGGCACTGCCGGTGGCGGCGGTGGTAAATCCGGGGGCAGAGAGGTTGTCAGATCCGCAGGATTTTGTCGCTCGTTGATGAAGTACTGCGGGTGACTGCCGGCTGGCTCGCCAACCAACCCCGTACGCCAGAGAATAACATTGGCGAAAAAAGTTTACCCGTTACCCGCCCGTTACCCGTCACCGAAACAATTTCGTACCCGTACCCGCCCGTACCCGGGCTATCCCGGAATCCCCCTACCCTACCCTACCCGTACCCGCGATTACGTGGCCAGCAGGACAAAAAACGTACAAAAAACGAACAAAAAACGTACCCGTACCCGACCCGTAACCGGGAGTCGCGGGAGATCTATAACCGTACCCGCCCGTACCCTACGGGTACGGGCGGGTACGGTTACGGGTACGGGTACGGGTACCCGATGTTATTCTCTGCCGTACGCTCATGGATCCAAATCCGGGTAGACGCGGGGAATCGATCGGGGACGAGTCGGATCCTTCGCGACTCGGCGCTCGATCCGGGTTTCCTGTGGGCCCGTAGGATACGGCGATGGAAGACGGCGTCCATGGTGGATCGGGCTTCTCTGTTTAGCCATTTGAGGATTGATTCGCCGTGATCGTCGGAGTCAATGATGCGTTGTCGCGTGAACTCCGACATCTGAAGGAAGGGGTATTCCACTCCCAGCCTCAAATAAAGCTGCGCTGCTGGGGGCGGCGGAGGCGATGGTGGGAGCGGAATCTCCATTGGGCTCTCCAACGGTGGCGTAGCCGGCTCTGCAGAGAGAGCGGCCAGCCCTGCCGCTGGTGGTGAAGGAGAGGGCAGCGGAGGAGTTCGGGGTCCTCGCTTGGAACGCTTCGGAATCAATATGGGTCGATTCGCGTGTCGCTTCTCCTTCGGGAATACCGGCTTTGGGGTCGGTATGTATGGTTGGACCGCCGCCTCTGGGGGGGCGGTCTCGATGGCCTGTGGAAGGCTCGCCGCCGTTCCCGGTATCTCCGGAACCTCCCGAATTGTTCGCAACAAGGAAGGGTGGACTCCGGGGTTCCGGTAGCGGAATGCTAACGAACGCATCTTTGAAAACTGTAGGCCTGGGTTTTCCGTATTTCTGGCCAGGTCGAAGCGCAGCGAGGCGGGCTCAGGAGTCCATCCGGCCCATACCTGGTACAACGCCCGAGGAAGGTGAACTCCCTCACGGTCGACGATTGTCCAGGCCGCCATAGCTTGCCGACTGTCCAAGAAGACGCCCAGGGATAGCAGCTGGGCCATGACGTTCGTCACTGCCAAATTCAAACTGCTCCGATGGCAGGGGTGAGCGCGGTCCGGATTGCCACTGAATTGTTGTGACAGCGTCCGCATCTGTTCGATCGCCCAATTGATGTGGTGGGTTTGGGCGGCGTCGGCCTGTCGTATGGCCAACTCGGCAATCGCGGGGTTCTCGTATTCGGCCAGATATTCTTGTAGCTCGCTGAGTGGGGGATAGGCCGCTTCACGCCGGCATCGAGCGTCCATCTCTCGCTGGGCGTACCATTCGGCGTTGCGATAAGGTCGACACACTCGTGGCGTTGGGGGTGACGGTGGACGGCCCAGCCCGGGTAGATTATCGTATCTGACCCGCTTCGGAGCTGGATTCCCCACCGGAATCATCCGGGGAGGGGTCCAAGCGGTCACGGCTGGGTTTGTACCCTCGAGGAGTGGCGGCCATCGCGATTGCACTTGTGGGGGCACAAGCGCGGTGGGCACAGCCGGTGTTGAGCCCGACGGCCGGTTGGCCGCGTATCCTCGGAAGGCGTTCTTCAATGCTACGGCCAGATCCTGTTTTGTAACCGGCCCATCTTTGTCCGACTCATCTGGGGACATTTGCTCTTCCGTCAACTCTCCCAAATCAATCTCTGCTTGGCGCCTGGACGGTCCAGCCGTGGGTCCGAGACTCTGGGGTTCGGACCGTTTCGCGGCGGCCATCTCTCGCTCCTTCTCTAATCCCTTAGCTATCAGGGATTGTGCTCGCAACTTCTGACGTACTTTGCGCTTTCGATTCCTCCGGGTGCTGGCTGCGACGGATCTTCGTTGGGCCGTCCTCTGGGGGACGTCCGTCGGAGAATTCGGTCTCTGGTGTGATGAGACGGTTCGTCGCGACGAGGATTGATCTGACGACTGTGTGGTAATCGCCATGAACAACGAGGATCTTTTCTTTCCTCGATCTTGGTGTGTCTCGGTCCTCGCAGCCCAGTGGGCGGAAGATTCGACTGTTCGCTCAGCCCGCGCGTCGTCTGGCGAGGCAGGCTCGAGCGTTACTACTCGGCGACACTCCGAGCGCACGACAACTCGAGTTCGGGAACTGGAGCTGCTCGAGCGGCTGCGGTAGTCGCGGCTCGTTGACGGGCCGGCCTCTATTGGGGAGACGGCCTGTCTTCTTCGTGCGGGTCCGCGTGGGGCGGACTCCGCCGGACGCTTCGATCTTCTGTGATGGCGGCGACTTCCCAGGATACCAGCGTGGTATAACTGCCACATCTCAGACTGCGTGGCCGTAAAATTCGCCGGCGGTATCCATCTGGGTGTCAGATGATCTTCTTCGATGTCGCGAAGCCATCTACGGATTTCTTCGGGGGAGAAACCGTTTCTCTCGAGAACTCGGGTTACTCCGTGAGTCTCGGTGCGCTTTAAGCGTTTGATCTCGTCGTCCACTATTCTCTGGCGGGCTGCCAAGGTCGGGGCCTCGCTCCACCTATGGGAGGTGTGCAGCTCGGCCACCGTGCCTGGGTAAGCCTCTTCCAGGTACCCGGAGTAAACGGGGCTCGGCGGATCCGCATCGGGTGGGATCCGCGGCCCCACTCGCTCCCTCATCTCCTTCGTCATGCACTCGACCAGCGTTTTTGATCGCTCGAATTTTTCCTCGAGGGTCCTGGAATACATCAATCGGATTTTCCAGGCGCTGGTCTCTGCAGGATAGGCCTGCCGCAGGTAAATCGGCAGGGCTCCGCGAAAGATGTTGTTGGCGGTTGACGCCGTCGGAGGCAGGGCGTCCCACGATTCTAGCGGGTCGACCTGAATAATTTTAGATCACAAGATTAATATAATAAATCCCAGTTAACGATGGGGATCAGAAATATGCTCAAGATCGACGGTGGCAGCAACTCCTTTCTTTTGTTGCGGCCGTCGGTCTTATTTTCTTGTTTCGCAGTTCTGCGATGATCTCTGCCGTCGTAGCGCTGATCCAACACTACTTTTGAACTCAGGTGATCCGCTTTTTTGGAAGGGGTCGCAGGCAAAACCGATCGTTAAATTTTAATTTCTTACGTTAAACTTTTTTATTTTAACTCTAATCGTATTTTAATTTATTACGATGTTTAAATTTAAAAGAAAGAAAACCTTTAGTTTTGGTTTTGGTTTGCCACGACGCCATTCCGCGAACACTTCCTTTGTTCTAGTTTTTTGGCGGCCTTGACTCCGAGGTGAATCTGGGTCCACTCTCGGGTTTTTAGCCAGCCTTAAATCAACAATAAAACAGAAAGAAATATATCAGTCACAAGTCACGCTCCAATCTGGGTTGGATGCAACAGATTCAAAGAATTATGTGATTTCTCTGGGGAAATCACACTAATTTACCTGCAGCGGCGGTTGTTCGTCCCAATTCTCATCTTCTTCTGCATTTACGATTAGGCCGTCGCTCTCGTCTCTCGACGATGCGCTCGGCTCTAATCGTGGGTTGCGTCGATCGGCCATTTCAATTTAGGAAAGTGAAGTTTTTTGAGAGGTCTTTGTTTTCTCTTTGGGGAGAAGCAAAAAACACGTCTCGTCGTGTTAAAAACAGTCGGAAACTGGGCCCATCGACGCTGAGAATTGTGGGTCTCGAACGCGTCTCGTATTTTGCGAGATCCGCCGTGCTGGCAATGATGCTACGGGGTCGACCGCGTGGTTTCATTGTCACGTGGTCGCCCGATACGTCATAACTTCTCGTCTGTTAGTGGTGACTGCGACAATTCGTTGCGAAGTTTGGACTTAGCCAAATTTTCGCGTCTCAACATGTGCAGCAGCTCTCGTAAGTAAATCTTTTTATTTTACAAGGCCTCCGCTCCATGTTATCACCTTTTCTTTTATTTTTAGTTCTTCCCCACGACTTTGCCGTCCCGAATGAACGGATTATTGCTTCGTCGTGGTCGAAGGTTGATTTTCGACGTGCTCGTAGATCGTGACTCTACTTGCTCGTTCATCTCCGATGTGTTGGCATTTTTCTCATTATTAATTTTTTTATTTTCCATTTCAGAAGTACATTCTTCTGCTTCCTCCCTCTCCGAAATTGCTTGCTCCGGCTGAGCTGGAGCCTCGTCGGCTGGGGATTCGGCGTCGAAGAATTCATCCTCGCTCTCCGCTATATTTTCAGCTTCATTTGTTTTTTGGAACGTGTCGACCACGGTGCCCCCTTGGCCGCTGTGTGTCTGACCTTCCAGCCAAATTTCCTGTGGAAATTCTGGCAGATATGGCCTTAAATCTCGGCCATGTATCGACTGAAAATTTTTGTTGTCCTCTAGGCGGCGTAGTTGGTATGCGTTGCCTCCGTGTTCGGCCACAATTACGTAGGGACCGTCCCTCTTGTCGGCTAAACCGGCGGCGATGCCCCTCGCTGCATTGGACAACGTGTGTGCCTCCTTCCACACTAGATCATTCACTTTAAAGTTCGCGAAAGCGAGATCGCCTTCTTTATCTGCGATTCTCTCTCTCATGTTGAAAATATGCGCCATCATATGCTGGTACGTGTCGGATATAGTCTGTTCCAACCGGCACACGTACTCATGTGGGCTCGACGGGTCTAATACGTTAACAGCTTCGGCAACGCGTGGGTCCCATGGCATCCTTAATTCGCGGGCGAAGTTGAGGTACGCCGGTGAGAATTCGCGTGTTCGTGACACGGTTGAGCGAATGCTGAAAGCGATTTCTCGCAGGTATTCGTCCCATCGATTGTGAATGTCGGTGAATACTGTCAGCGCATATTTTATATCTTTATTTAATCTCTCGACTGGGTTTGTCTGAGGATTATATGTGGAGGTGTTCGATGCATCCATTTTAAATTTCCTACAGAAGTCCTTATATATTCTTGATCGGAATTGGGGGCCGTTATCCGAAATGAGTTTTCTGGGAAACCCAAATCGCATTGCCACGTCGTAAAGGCACTCGACTATGTTTTCAGCCGAGGGCTTCGCGAGGGCGTACAGCTCCGGCCATCGGGTGGCCACGTCCATAATTACGAGAATATACATGTTCTTGTTTCCCGTTGTGGGCTTGGGGCCCATCAAGTCTATGCTTAAGCAGTCAAACGGTGCGTAGGGTCCGAGAGACATGGCGTTTCTGGCTACTTTATCTCGCGGTCTGCATGCTTGGCACCGGGGGCAGTGTCGGATAAATTTCGTTATCTTTTGCCGCGCGCCCGGCCAGAAGAAAAGTTGCTTTACTCGATAAAGGGTTCTCGCTATGCCGGAATGGCTGGCGAGCGGGTGTCCGTGCATCAGCCACAACAGTCGGTTGTGCAGTGATGCCGGTACGACCACTTTAACCGAGTTTCCCGCTCCGCTGAGGTCATCTTGAAACGTCGGGTGGTATTTTACCAGGAGTTCATCATCTATGAGGTAGCTTGTTGCTTCTTTGACGAACTGTTTCCGGCGGTGTGGGTTTGTCATCCCTTCCGGAAATTCGCCGTTCAGCAAATATTGCGTTATAATTTGACATTTTGTGTCTGCTGCCTGGTGTTCGACGAACTCACGTCTCGTGGGTGGAGCGTATTGTGTTTTTTCTTCAATTTTTGCTGTGAAGGCGCGTAGTAGTGTTTTGTGGGTTTCTCCGGGGGGCGGAGATTGAATTTCGGATGTTGAATTGTTTGTCCCAGCTGGCTGGTATGTTCGAGTCCAAAAACCACAAAACGTTCTATCTTCAGGCTCCATCACTGGTAGCTCGTTCGCCTTTCGCAAACGCCATATTCTCCGTGGAGTCGGGCAGTACAAGAGGTGGGTGTCGTCCTCGCCGTCGTCGTCTGGTCCCTGGGGGTCAGAGGCTGGGGCTCTCGAGAGGGCGTCGGCCACATGATTGTACTTCCCGGGGCGGTACGTAATTGTTATATCGCACGCCATTAACTCCAGTTGCCATCTTGCGAGTCGGCCGGAAGGTTCCTTGAGCTTCATCAACCAGCTTAGTGCCTGGTGATCTGTCTGAACCTCGAAGTTCGTGTACTCCAGATAGTCGCGAAATTTCCGAACAGCCCAAATTACGGCTAGGCATTCTAGTTCCGTTGCCGTATAATTTTTCTCCGCGCCCTGTATTTTTCTGCTTATAAACATACAGGGTACTTCTTGCGAGATTCCGTTGTACACGTGGGTCTGCAGAAGGGCTGCACCCAGTCCGATTTTACTCGCGTCGGTGTGCAACACGAACGGTCGGTTTAGGTCCGGCAATGGCATCTTTTCGACGTCAGCCAGCATTTGCTTGATAGTGCTAAATGCGGCCTCGCACTGGACCGTCCACTCAAACTCTTTATCCGTTCGTAAGAGATCCGTTATAGGCGCGGCCACCTCAGCCAGACCAGAGAGTAGTCGGCCGAAGAAATTGACCATGCCCATGAATCTTTGGACACCTTTTATATCTTCGGGGGCGGGGAATCCGTTTATTGCTTTGACTTTTTCGGGGTCAATCGCGATTCCCTCGACTCCTATTCGATATCCTAGGAAGGCAAGCTCTTTCCTGCAAAACTTGCTCTTCCCTGGATGGATGTGGAGTCCTGCCTTGGCTAGGCGAGAGACCACTCTATCGATGTGGTCTATATGTTCTTCGAATGTGTCCGACGTTATTATGATGTCGTCGAGATACGCCCACACGAAGTCGTGCAGCATATCTCCCAACACGCTTTCGATCAGTTTCTGGAACGTGCTCGGGGCGTTTACAAGCCCGAACGGCATCACGTTGAACATTAGTCTTCCTATCGGGGAGTAGAAAGCCGTTTTTAGTTTGTCTTCGGGTTTTAGCTCCACTTGCCAATACCCCTTTGACAGGTCCATGGTGGTTACCCACTTGAACGGGCTCAGTTCCCGGAGGATCGAGTCTATAGACGGCATCTGAATCGGGTCTATAACTGTTATCGCATTCAGGGGGCGATAATCAATGCATAGTCGAGGCTCCGAGCCTGGACGCATTACCAGGACGATCCGCATCGCGTATTCGCCCAGGGCTTGCGTTACTATGCCCTTGTCGAGCATGTCTTGGCACATTTGCGTCACGATGTCTCTTTTCTGGGGGTTCATCCCCTTGTAAGGCACTCGAATCGGCTTGTCTGTGGTTAAGACTATTTCGTGTGTTGCTTCCGTCGTTCGACCAGGTGTCTTGGTCAGAATTCTTTCATGCTTTCGAAGCACTCGCCTTAGTAGCGATGCCTCGTTAACACGCAGTGCTGCCTCCTCGACCAGGGTGTCCACGACGTTACTCCTCTGTAATTCCAGAGTGAAGGCTGCGAAATCGTAATCTTGGACGAATTTTCGCAATCCTCTTCCGTATTCCTCTTTGTCCTTGGCTTCGTCCAGTAATTTTTGGGGAACTACGGGGACTGACCGTTCTCCCTCGGGACTTATCCAGTTCCATGAACGGGTTATCGGGTTTGGCTGAATTTTCAGTTTCGCCATGATGTCCATCCCTAGGAGGAATACTTTGTCGTGGGATGGCAAGACTATGAAGGGGTGGGACAGGTTCCCCCCCGTCCAGTCGATCATGATGCGAACTACGCCCTTCGGCTTGACGTAGCCGTTGGCGGTGAGCAATTCTACGTTCGCGTTCACTTGTGCCACCTTCTTTCCAATATCCAAGTCTTTTACTATATCTTCGGATATGAATGAACGATCCGCTCCTGAATCCAGTAGACCGAACAATTTTTGGCTTTCTATCTCCACTGGCAGCATACACAGAGTTTCGCAATGTGCTTTCGTGACATTGCAGTGAAATACGCGTAATGTCTGGGGCTCAACCTCCAGATTGAACGGAAGGTCCGTCCAATCCATGTCGACCTCCGGTTTCGTTCTCACTTGCATACTCGTTAACGTCACTTTTTCCTCCTTCTTCGGAACGATCTGTATGCGGTCTTTGATCTGTGCCTCTGCCAAGGCATGACCTGCGGGTCCAGTGTGATATTTCTTCTTTTTAATTTCCGCGGCTGGCGCAGACGAAGCTGAATTTATTTCGGCGACGCCTGCGCTTGGAAGTTTTTTGCCAGATCAGTTCTTAACTCCATCATCATTTTCATCATGGTTTGCATGATGTCCTTTTCTTTGACGGTTTTCTCACATTTATCTGAGTAGTGGCCGTATTCTCCACAGCTGTAACATTTGATGTTACTTTTATCCCCTGTGGGAGTGAATCCCGGTTTTTTCGGGACGAAGGGCGTCGGGAATCGTCTTTTTCCTCCCAATGCCCCTCTCGCTTTTGTTGCCTGCACGTGTGCTCTGAATTGTGCGATTGCCAAGGCCCGGTGTGCATGGTGCAAATAGGGACCTTGATCGTCGCATCCCGTCGATAAGTTTTCGAGGTGCTCATTTAGGGCTTCCTCGTCGCTCGATGCTGGCTCCTCTTCTTTAGCCGTGGCGAGAGGTGTTGTCTCTTCGACTTTCTCCATCTGGGTGGAGTCCGTCGAGGTCACCTGCATCGCCGTCGCTGCCGGTGCTTTCTTTGGGGCAGCTATCGGGTTGGCTGGAAGAATACTGCCTGCTTTAGGCGTCAGCATTCGTCCGAAGGATGCTTCGGTGAGACTCATTATGCCGCTCAAATATTCACTTGGCCTCATTAATTTTTCTGAGGTCTTGTGGCGTTCGGCGCTCGTCTGCAACCGCTTCTCGTGCGCGTCAGCTTCCTCCGGGGGCAGAGTGGCGTAATACCGCTGTTCTATTTCTAACGTGTTTGTTAGAAGATAGTTACTGACATCTTGGTAATCGCCAGTGCGGGGTGCACGCATGTCTAGCAGAATTCTTTGCGAGTGGGCCGATAATCCTCCGTAAAAGATCATCGTAAAACCAGCGGGGTTTATTTCGTACGGCGCTCTTGCAAACAGGAGTTTCGCTCGGGCGTCGTAGTCGGCTAATGTTTCTCCTGGGGCTTGCCGTAGACCACGTAATTTGTTACTGATCTCGTCTGGAGTCTCGCCGTATCGGAGATCGAAACGGACGAGAAAATCGTCCCAGGTTGGGTTTTTCAGTCCCTGATACCATTCTCGAGCTGACCCCGTGGTTAGCTCCACTAGACCGTGGGTTAGCATGTCGGCGACGGTGGCTTTTGTCGCTTTCTTGATACGCATTACTTCGTCTAGGAAGCGGTCTCCGGCCTTCCACGAACCGTCGAATCGTGTTTGTATGTAGTGTTGCCAACGGATGTTACCCGTGGCTTCGCTGCTTGGTTCGTTTCGTACGCCATATTTACGCTTAACCCTCTCTCCAGCGCGATTATGTTCGTCGCCTGGATGGCCTAGATCGATTCCTTCTCTTCTGAAAGAGTTCAGCAGGGCTCGGCCTAGCTCAGACATCGTGTAATGTCGGCCAGATGAGTCCTGAAAGTTCCCTTCCTCCGAACGAGGGTTGGAGCTCCGGGAGGAGCGGTCTGAAGCATTCGGCCGGTTCGACCGGTGCCCATCGCTGTCTTCTTGACTCCTCCCTGTAGACGGTCGACTCGGATGGTCGTCGTCCGACGAATCGGAGGGCTCGGAGGGATCTCCTTGGGGGTGAAACCTCGGCCCTCTCGGTGGGGTCTCTCCGCCAGCCTTCTTCTGTTTCGAGCCTCCGGATGGCGGCGGCTCCCCTCCGTCGTTGTTCTCGTAAAAAGAATGCCATCTGTTTTCCTCGCTTTCGGGGCGTTCCCGATTTTTATTTGCGTTTTTCTTTTCGAGTAACGCGTCGATGGCTGCTCCCGTCTCGGATCTTTTTGAGGGGTGACGGTCCTTTGTTTTTGGGACCGACTCGTCTCTCTTTTGAGATTTCCCCCTTTTCGCCGTTTTTGCCGGCTTTGTTGCACCTTCTCCTGTGTCGGTATCAGAGCCGCTGGGGGGTTCTGGTTTCCGTTTCAGGTTTTCTTCATTTTTCTTCCTGTCCGAGACGTCTTGTGCGTACTCTTTCTGGAACTTTTCTGTCTCCTTCTCCCAGTTTTCGGCTTCCCATCTTTTTTGCTCATCTATTATAGCTTGTTTCTTCGCTTTGTACTCTTCGGTCCATCTGACTCGATCCCACTCTTCTTTCTCTTTCAGAAACTGTTCTTTTTCTTTTCTGGCTTCCTCTTCTCTCAACCTCTCGCGATGTTGTTCTTCCCATTTCTGATGTTGTAGAATGGCCTCTTTTCGCAACATTTGTAGTTTTTCTGTTTTTCTTTGAGCTATTAGCGCTTGAAATTGGTCCTCGTACTCTTGAGCTTCTCGATGTCGCCCTTCTACTGTTGCGTTCCATTCTTTTCGAATTTTAGCTTCTCGTTCTTCCCTCATTTTTTGGACCAGTTTCTCTGTTCTCTCGGTGGTTCTTCTCTCGCGTTGCTCCCTTTCTTCCTCTTCCTTCCAGAGTTCTCGCCGCTCTGCGCTCAGCCTTCGTTGGCGACTAGTCGCTTCTTGTCTGGCTTCCTCGCGGGCCTTCTCTCTGGATTCGTGAAGTGTTCGGTTGGGGTCTGGCGCGAAACCTCCGGTGTCACTGGGCGTTACCTGGGGCATGGGCGTCTCCGCTGCTGGTCTTGCGACCGGCGTCGGGGCTTGTGCCGCACAGATAGCGTCAGTGAGTAGAGTAATCGATTCCCAGACTGACGTTCCTACTGGAATGTCTATCATCGCTTTCAGTTGGGCAGCTTGCCGTGTCAACCGAATTAGGTGAGATACCTCGAAGGAAACAACCGCAGGACTCGCCGTAACTCGGGGGGTTATCGGGGTCCCGCCGTCGTTTTTTCGTGGGGTTTGCTCCACGGACGTCTGAGCCGTGGGTGGCGATGGGTTCGTGCCGACCGTGACCGTTATTTTCGGAGCTTCATTCGTCTCCTCGGTCATCAATATCGATACTCGTCCTGGCGATATCTCGCGAATTTCTTCTCGATTTTCTATGGCTTCCGGATCGGTATCTTCGAAGGGTTGCATATTCAAGGGAACCCGCTCTCGCTCTGGCCCGTCTAGGGCCGCGAGCGATGCAGCTTGCTCCTCTTTCTGCGCCTTCGCTCTCCTTTTATTCGCTCGGGCTTTCGCCTTTGCGGACATTTCAGGGACGGGACCATCCGATCTCAGGTGGTAGTCGGAGGTCCTTTTTCCCTTCTCGGGCATTCTCTGCTCGGTTTCAGACGTGGATTGCTCGTCTTTGTCTGACATTTTCTTTCGGTAATTCTACGATTTGGGTTATCTTATTGAGAGATCACAAGTTCAGATTTGAGATTTATTTCTAAATCCCGGACAGACCCCCACGTGTCGCGTCCTACTTGGTATAGGTTTAAATAGCGCTAACGTGTAATACTTTACCTGTGATCAATTATGTAAATACCCAAATGAATACCAAATGTATGTAAATAAACAGGTAATTTATTCACCAGGCTTTATGCCTTTAAAATACACTCAGTAATAATTCTAGAGTCGACGTGGTCAGCGTCGAACAAAGGATTTCTCAAGATGGCGTCGTCGATTCCGCGTGGTCGGCGGAACAAAGGCGGCGTCTCGAGTTGTCGTTAATTCGTCACGGATTCGTCTTCACGGACGCGGTGGAATGCTCTTTCGAGTCTTCTATCCGTGCCTGTTGTCTAGGGTTTGTTTAGCGTCGCAGAGGCCTCGTCTAGGAACTTTGGGGTTCCCTACAAAGCACTCGGACACTTACTTCGGCGAATAATCGTCTGGGCGATTATTCTGGGTGATTTCACAAGGGCTATTCTCGTGCTTTCGCAGGAATAGCTCGCAAGTGACTTCGTGAGAGTTACAGTTTGCACTTTACTCAGCGATCCTCGATCAATCCTAACTTGTAGTTGAAGTTGGCCTGACGGTGAGGTAGTTGCTGTGTTCTTGGTGTCGTTTGTGTAAGTTCTGTCTTTAGGCGGGAAACACAGCCTTTTATGCAGTGGGGTGAAGGGCCGGCGATCAACCAATGGGGGCTGACCACCAGCCGCTTCCTCCCCCTCGGGGCACACACCTGCCATGGGGAGGTGGAGCCAACTCGGGGGGGAACGACTCTTTAATCATAGTGACTCATAGGACAAGTATCCGCCCTGGGGGGACACTTATCCAACTGGGTCACCACAGGTTTAAAAATCTAGAATAACTGTGTAATTGGCTAATTGTATTTACGTCATACGAACATATGACGTATTCCCGACATATATAAATTGTACTTGTACTTATAATAAATCACTTGTTAGTTAGACTTCACACTGACCTGTCATTCATTCGTCATTCCTGATAACACATGGTGGCAGCGGTTAAACCGACTTAAAATTAAACTCAAATCATTCGTGAAATTTCGCTACGATGACGACCACTCCGTTTCCCGAACAATTCGACTTTTCAACTCCATCCGACTGGCCCGAATGGAAAACGAGATTCGTACGATTTTTGAACTTTTCTGGACTCCGCGAGAAAACAGACGAAGACAAGATCGACGGTTTGTTATACAGCATGGGCAGGAAGGCGGAACACGTTTTAAAAAAAGCGAATCTGACTCCGAAACAATTAAAAAAGTTCGATTCTGTCATCGCAGCTTTCGATAAATTATTCGTCGCAAAGAAAAACCTGATCTTCGAACGAGCGCGTTTCAATCAACGAATCCAACATGAAGACGAATCGGTGGACGATTTTATCACCGCGTTATACGAATTGGCCGACAATTGCGAATTGGACAAGTTGACCAGCGATAATCTCCGCGAAACATTGATCTGCGATCGGATCGTCGTGGGTTTGCGAAATCGTCAATTATGTGAAAAATTACAGTTGGCGGACGATCTAACGTTAAAAAAAGCTATCGATACGGTTCGAATGAACGAACAAGTTCGACGACAACAAGTAGAATTACGACAAACGCTCGACATTAAAACAGAAGTAGGACGCTCTAACCACACCGCGCCGGGCCCCGATTCCGAAACTAAACGAGATCAAGAAAAGTTTAGACAAAATGTTGCTTTTGGGCGTTATCGTGCCGGTGGACGAGCCAACCGACTGGTGTTCCGGTCTCGTCACAGTTCCGAAACCCGACGGATCCATCCGAATGTGCGTTGACTACGTTCCACTCAACGTTTACATCAAACGAGAAATTTTTCCGATGCCAAACACGGAAAATCTATTTGGACGCCTCGGGAAAGCGAAGTATTTTTCGAAATTGGACGCTAACCACGGATTTTGGCAATGCGAATTGGACGAAGAATCACAACTCCTCACCACATTCATCACACCATTCGGACGTTTTAAATTCACTCGTTTACCATTCGGCATCGTTGCGGCTCCGGAGGTATTTCAGAAACGGATGACGGAAATTCTAGAAGGATTAATCGGCGTCCAGTGTAACGTTGACGGTATTTTGGTTTACGGAGACACGATCGAGGAGCACGACGAACGATTACGGGCCGTTTTGAAACGTTTATTTGAAAAAAACGTGACGATGAACAAAGAGAAGTGCGTTTTCGGTGTGACAAGCATCAAGTTTTTGGGCCATATTATCGATTCGGAAGGGGTACACATCGACGACGATCGAATTGAGGCGATAGCTAAAATGCCTGCGCCACAAAACAAATCGGAACTTCGTAGTTTTCTCGGTACAATCAATTACTTAGGGCGTTTTATTCCACACCTAGCTACGTTAGCACACCCACTAAACGATTTACTACGAGAGAAAAACGAATACTTGTGGAGCCCGATACAAAACGAAGCGTTCGAAAAACTGAAACTCGCATTATCAGCAAAACCCGTCCTCGCTTGGTTCGACCCGAAACGAGAAACTGTAATCTCCTCCGACGCATCAAGTTACGGGGTTGGAGCCGTGTTAAAACAAAAACAAGATAGCGGCGAGTTTCGGCCTATTGCATACGCAGCGAAGACATTCACATCGGCTCAAACTAAGTGGGCACAGATCGATAAAGAGGGATACGCACTTACCTGGGCATGCGACCGTTTTCAAGATTTTATTACAGGCATCCCGATCCGATTAGAAACCGATCACAAGCCGCTGGTTCCGATCTTCATGACCAAACCACTCGACGAATTAACCCCGAAACTCCAGAGAATGCGGTTACGACTCCAGCGTCATGCCTATACAGTGGTTCACATCGCGGGAAAAGATTTGGGACTCGCCGACGCTCTCTCTCGCCGACCAATCGAAAGAACGGAGGGCGATTACGATCTAGACCAAGAAATAGTCGCGTACGTACATTTGGTGACCAGATCACTTCCAGCCACGGACGAACGTCTACAACAAATCACGAAAACACAGCAAGAAGACGAAATTTGCAGACATCTCATCAGATTTTCACAACATTATTGGCCGCCAAAAAACGAAGTTCCCGCACTCGTTAAAGACTATTGGCAACATCGAACGGATCTCACTGTTGATGACGGAATTTTGCTCAAAGCGTCTCGTATCGTGATTCCGGCGGCTCTCCAGAAGGAAATGTTAGCAAAAATTCACGGCGCCCATCTTGGAATAACTAAATGCAGAGCCTTGGCAAAACAATCGGTTTGGTGGCCAGGTTTGTCGACGCAGCTTGAAGAATTGATTAAAACCTGTCCCGAATGCATCAAGGAGACGAATAATCAACACGAGCCGTTGATGCCATCCGAATTTCCAAAGCGACCATGGCAAAAGATTGCGATGGATTTATTTAAACTGGAGAACAAATGGTATCTCCTCGTTACCGATTACTTCTCACGATTTCCATTTATTTTTCCGATGACAAGCCTTCACGAGAAAACGACAATAACGCATTTAAAATCTTTATTTTCGGAACAAGGATCGCCCGAAGTCGTCTACAGCGACAACGGAACACATTTTGGACCATTATTGAATTCGGAATTTCGGACGTTCGCCAAAGAATGGCAATTTACTCACGTCACGAGTAGCCCCGGATTTCCTCAAAGTAACGGATTCGTCGAAGCAGCGGTGAAAATCATAAAACGAAGCTTGAAAAAAGCGGATGACGGCTATCGCGCACTGCAGCTTTACCGCGCAACTCCTCTTGCAAACGGATTTTCACCAGCCGAACTGCTGAACGGAAGAGCTATTCGAAATTTGTCAGTCCCTATCATCAGCTCGAAATTAAATCCGAAAACACCGAACGAATCAACGTTACGCCAGAAGGAAGAAAACAGACGGAAAACACAGAAAACGAATTACGACAGACACCACGGCGTACGAGAACTACATCCACTAAAAATCGGCGAAACTGTTTGGATCACCGATCTACGACGCGAAGGACGTATAAAACAACTCGATACATCACCCCGATCATACATCGTCGAAACCGATAAGAGAACGATCCGACGGAACCGATTTCACTTGATACCACTTCCCGACATTGCTCCAGAAGCCGAAGACCAGAGAGGAGCATTGGCGTAAAATTTCTACCCGTTACCCGCCCGTTACCCGTCTCCCCTTAAAAGTTCTTACCCATACCCTACCCTACCCGTACCCGTACACACCCTACCCTACCCGTACCCATACCCGATCGCAATCACGTCAAGTGTTTTAACTGTTTTTGCTGTTTTTGTCGCGTGGTCTGTGGTGTTGTTGTGTTGTTGTGATAATTTGCAAAGTGGTGCTAACATTTTTATAGTTCAAATTCAAAATCAAAGTCTGTATTTACGATGTTAGCATCACGTTGCGGACGTACAAAAAACGTACCCGACGCGTAACCGTTAGTCGCGAGAGAACTGTACCCGTTACCCGCCCGTACCCGTAGGGTACGGGCGGGTACGGTTACGGTTACGGGTACGGGTACCCGATGCTCCTCTCTGCCGAAGACGAAGAGGTAATCTCGGGAGAAAACGAGGATCAGACGGAGGAAGAGGAAGAAGAAGAAGAAGAATTGATCAACACAGATCACCCGGTAAATCCAGACGAAGGAGTTATTCGCCCCAACGCTCCCACAGGATCTCCATATTTTACCAGATCCGGCAGAGAAGTTAAAAGACCGACTCGTACGAATTTGTGAGCTTGAAAAGGGGAGATGTGTAATTGGCTAATTGTATTTACGTCATACGAACATATGACGTATTCCCGACATATATAAATTGTACTTGTACTTATAATAAATCACTTGTTAGTTAGACTTCACACTGACCTGTCATTCATTCGTCATTCCTGATAACACAATAACCAATGGGATTTCTTATTTGACCTCATAGGTCGGCACGGCTCTGGTGTGCAGGCTTATTGCCGCATCGTTATGGTATTATGGTAGTATTATGGTTTATTCATTACTTGGCGCAGTTTATTGCACAGGCTTATTGCGCATCGTTCTGCGCCGATTTAATGCGCATTGTTCTGCGCTGGTCTAACCTGCATCGAACTGTTTAGGTCTGACAAATAATGCACAGCTTTACAAGTTTTCATCCAAAATGTAAATTTTTTTTACCTTTTATTTACATTCGAAATATTCGAAATTTATACTGCGACTACTTTGTGTACTATAACGGTGCAGTTTATTGATGTCCGGTAGACGAACTTTTTATTTTGCTATTCTCACTATTCAATCTAAAGCAGGGGTCGGCAACCTGCGGCTCGTAAGCCGCATGCGGCTCTTTCGGTGTCAAGATGCGGCTCTCCAGTTCCGTGCGCAAATATTAATAATTATATTATTTTATTTTCAAAACTCATAACAAATATTATACTGCAAAAAAAATAAAATTTATATACCTAATCCTAATCAAATACCATAATATTGAAATAAAAATGTTAGTGGCTCTTTAAAAACTGGGAAATTTTGTAAATTGTAACTTTTGGCTCTTCTGTCTCAAAAGGTTGCCGACCCCTGATCTAAAGGCTTGGTCGCGTTCAAATTGACGGCCATCTCAACTCAAAACAACTTACTCGTATAAGAAAGAGATGATGTGTTGTGATGAAAGAAATTGTACATTTTATTTTTACAAGCGATGTGTGATTACAAAATGCTGGAAATTATCGTTTATATAGAACGTGTACATTCAGAAGTTTGCATGAATGGGAGATAGACTATTAATTTAATTTCTCCCTCTCTTAAGTTGGCGTTTGAATTGTACAGCAGAGCTGGCAAAGTTTTCTAAATATTCTAAACTTGACAAAACAGATATACCCAAAAAGAAGCCCGTGATTGATCCAAAATCGCAAACTAATTTGGTCAATTTAATTGTTAATTCTTAAAATATGTACGCCTAAATGCAGTCGAAAGAAATTGGATTTATTTTTTAATGCATTTTATTCATTTCGTAACACCCATTTTTTCAATAAACTTCATTTGTGAGTTACCATGTTTACATGTACTCACTTATCTAGATAAGTGAAAATGCGAATTTTACTTTTCTAGAAAACTGATCATGTAAACAAATCAGTTTTCCAGAAAAGTCAAACTTATCTGGAAAACTAAAATCCACTTGTTTGAGGTAGATTTTGGGTGTTTTGCGCATTGCCATTTGCAATGTAAACACCCACTCATTGCTTATCTGGATAAGCTAACGTCACAACAACGCTGTAATGCAACTGTTTAAAAACATGGCGGCAAAATGGAGCGAGCACAGTGCTCACAATGTTAGAATGAATACTGTTACCTGGGAAACTCCAACGAAACAAAACAATATATTCCGAGGTTGGCGGGAAGATATATTGTTTGTGCACAGTGCATTGTGGATGATTAATGCGCAAGTTTAACAGAGAGTTAAATACGTCATATAACGTCACATTTTTTGGAAAACTGATTCTTTGTAAACGCATGCAGTTTTCTAGATAAGTAAAAATTCGCATTTTTACTTATCTAGATAACTGGTAACATGTAAACATGGTAATTGTCTGTGATTACTATTTTAGAACTTTGGTGTCAATTTTACATTCCTCTTTTCTGTTTATGATTTTTAGTGAGAAAAAATTATTTAAATAAATTATTTTTAAAAACACGTAAACTTTAAAAATATTTTAGTAATCTTATCACTAGTTATCAGAAAAAAAATTTAAAATACAAAAAAGATTTTTTTGGTTTGTCTTTTCAGACAAGACCAGAATAAGTTTTCATATAAGAACATTCAGATTTTTAAAGTGCTGTTAAGAGTTATAAAATATGTGCAACTTTATTTGCATTAATTTAATTTATTTTTAATATGGTGCAGAAACTTATCGAGTAATTCAAAGCATAACAGAATAGAAAGTCCGAGAAGAAAGCCAAAAATCGATCCAATATCACACAGTAATTTGATAAATGGCACAGCTGACTCGTCTTTAAAAATCTCGCGAATGTTACCGTCAAATTCATACATTGTTAAAACAAAACCTTTGTCATCCATTGCTGGGTTATAGTCAATCAAACTTGAGTGAGCAGTATAATAACACGGAGGGCGGCAGTTGCAATCGCGAAGTCCATCACTGTGCACTTTAATAAACGATTTTCTTGTTGCTTTGGCATCGGCTGGTGTTTTGCATTTAGGTAAATTGGTCCAGTTAAGAAATGGCAAGCTAATACATTTTAATCATTTACAATTAAAACGAGTGTCGGATAATACCCATTGATACACACCTGCATGCTATATTTTCATTTTCCATTTTAGTGTTGATACAGTCCTCTTCACACTTTGTGTATATTTCTAAAGTAGTACATGGGTTTTTTGGTGTATTTAATTTATCTGTCTAATTTTTTAAAATTAGTATAAAATTAATAAGTATAAAATTAATTAGTATAAATAGAAGATAAGTTCTATTTTCTTTGCTCTTACTGTTTTTCTTGAGAATTGTATGTACATTAATACGTCGTGGGGCTGAATATTATACGATATAAAATCCAATCGTTCTTCTGATTTCATTAAAAATAACTAAATTAAAATCCATCAAGTGAATCATTCGAAACTATTGACTGAAATATATTATGAGTTACCTTGGTGTGTGCGTTGCAACGAATTCCTCCAGCCATGAACCCCATACCGTTTACAGCACTTACAGGATTATATTCTACACGCCCTATTAAAATGTAAGAATAGAAAGGGAATTATAAATCTTTGTTCAGTCTGAAGGGATCAAGCAGACTTATTTAACGACAAAATTACAAGTTTAATGCACAAGACAGATGCTATACTCCCTTCAGTTTAGCTGTGTTAAGTTTATCCTACCAGGTGGTATAAAAATCCATTGAGTTTCAATGACATCAATCTTGACCCGGTTTCTCGTCTTGCCCCAACAAACAGTATTAAAAGATAGACCGGGCAAATAATGATAAATAAACTTAAAAAAGCTAAACTGAAGGGAAGGTTTTTTTGTCTACGACTGTACCTGATTCTACTTTGATGCATTTTCCAAATACGGTATCAATATAGGACATATTTCCATAGTTGAATCTAAACATTGCTGAAAATTTTCCGAACTCTTTCCCCAACTCCTGTAGTTGTAAATATTTGTAAGTAACGTGTTTGAATGCAACTGTCCATTTAATAATCGACATTTCTTACCACAAAAAATTCGTAGTTCTCTAAATCACCCGTTGCTTCCCACAATTCCTCAGCATCATTTTCGAATTGATCGAGCAAATCTAATATGTCTACATCTTCAACGCATTTAACGTTAGCAGAAGTATTTGAGGCATTACTTCGAGAACTATTCATGAACTTTTCTTTTTCCTCGTATATGTTTGAATGTTCAGAGCAAAATACTATCGTAGGTGGTTCAACGTACCGATCTTGAACAAGCTCAATAGTAACATATACAGGAAATCCAAAATAATGTACGACTCGGATGTATATTAAATAGCAGCTGAAAATGAATGACAATAGTATGAAAATTATTTTGATTTTCTCCCACTGCTTGTCATCTGGCTGAATCTGCTTTTCTGCACGACGTTTTCTTTTCAACATTATACTTTGAATTTTGGAAATAATTTTGGTTTCGAATGGGTTTTTTCTGGCAACAAATAATAACTTTTGGATTGTTTTCTTGACGTCGTGAAATAACAAATGGACAATAGCGATACAGGATACTCCTGTGTAGAGACTTAAATAACCCCCAACATCACACAGGAGAGCGATAAAGTCGTAGCAGTAATATTCTTTCAATTCAAGTATCCAGTTGCTGTAGGAGGAAACGATTGTTTTGTTTGTTTCGAGTTTATCATAGCTGTAATGAGAAGTGATGACTGTTTTTTCACATTCTCTCGCACACTTGCAGGAGTATGGTGGGTTGATATTAATTCGAATTGTCCCAAGTGTTTCTGTGTAGTTACACGCTATTTGATTTGAGATGCATTCTTCATCATCAGTTTCCTTCGGCAGGAATGGCATGCTGAAATGTTGTACAAACAAAGATTGTAGAAAGGGAGGGGGGGGCATTTTCTTTTTCTATTAAAGGCTACTGTTGGATTCACTAACAAACAAAATTAGCTTTACTAGAATCACGCTTATTGGTCGTATTTTGCATTTTGCTAATTAGATTTTAAAATATAAGCATTTCATAGTTAAACAATGAGAAGATGTTTGCTTTAGTGATAAAATCATGTTTTTAGTGGGAATATTTGGAGACTCAAACATGAAACTAGCCACCCAGATGGCTTGCAACAAACTGTAAAAATTTCTGCTAAAGTAATGGTGTGGAGTGGCCAGAATCAATTTCGCCAGTTCCTAAACTGCCCCTTTCAGTAAAAAAAAGTTGGAATTCCGCCTCGATGCAATTCAAATCAGCTCGTCCCAATTCCGCTTCCTCCCAATTCCACTCCAAAATATTCGATATTTGATGTTTGGGGTGGTTCCAATTCCGCTCTGAATTTTAAAAAACAACCCGCCGCCCGCGCCCAGTCCGCGGTGCCGGTGCCGACTCGCCATGCGTTTGGCGAGCCGGTCGTGCAACGAGAACATCTGGCCGCATACAGGACACACGTACGCGACGTCCTCGATGACAGGGGATACCTCGACGAGCACCAAGTTCAAACAATGATGTGCTCAAGAAAATTTGGATTCTTATAAACTTTTTGAACTGACTGTATTTTGATTTTTATAAGCACAATCTATTCAAAAATCTATTAATCTATTTCAATGTTTAAAACATGTGATCTATTCCAACCTATTTCAATCCCATGCTTGAGAATCTGTTGGAATCTTTGGGAATCAGGAATCTCGTACACAGTTTACACCTATTTCGTACCCCTTGCACTGGCCTCAAATGCTGTAAAATCACCACTGCCAACACTAGTGTACTCACTGACATGAAAAATTTTGATTCTTTATTTCGTCTAAATAACATTTTTCGTGACACTCTTCCATGGCTGATATATTCCAACACGGACATGTCTTCCTGTTCAAAAATGAGTACTAGAACATTTGAAATGAGTGAATTTGATAATAAAATTTTCCAATGTTTTATTCACTCACTCTTCTACTTGTAAAAGAAAGCTCATTTTGATAATACATGTGAGCCAAACGAGATGCTGTTGCAGGTATAAAGGACAGGTGGTAGTTTTTTGCTGCCAGATTCATCTGGAAGATATTTATTTTGTTTGTAGTTTACAAGTTTTAATGGTTTAGTTTTCACTTACATGTACAATTAACTGATTCAAAGGAAAGTTTTCAGTTGTGTGTGTCTTAACTGTAAGCCTGGCTTTTGGACCAACCGATACTTTTTTAACTGTGTAATCAGAGAATTAGAGAATTTTTGAAAATCAAAATATTGTTACAGTGAGGGCAAAAACTAAGTTAACAAACGCATCATGTTGATTCTTATGGCTGTATCTCGGGAAAAAAGAGAGGAAAATTTATGAAATTTTAACTGGAGACTCGTACAACTTCTTACTTTATTCACCTAAAATTTTATCAACATCTATCCATCAGTTTCTGAGAAAGAAATTCTTTTGTGAAGTGACATCAAAAATTACAGGCAAAAAGTAAGGAAACAGACCCATTATCCACAAACAATTAGTCATTCCCGTTATAAAATATGCGGCAAATATTAAAATTTATCCATAAACACACGTGTAGTCACTCATACACTTCATTAAAACATCCAAACCACAAGCAATGTCAATGTGAAACACTGAGCAATTGCCTTGACTTTATGCTTAAAATCATTTTTCTGCTGAAATATCCATGTCAAAGGCAGTTTATCATGTGGAAATGGAAGCATAACAATCCACCAATACTTTTTTATAAGTACTAGTATATTGGTCCATGATACCCTTAATTTAATGGGGTGGACGGATACACATATAAAAAAACCATCCCAATAGTAAAATGGCTTGGGGATGGTTTCTTGTATGGATATCGGTCCAGTAGTCCAGTAACCTTAGTTTTTGCCCTCACTGTATATTTACTCACACTGGCGCATCATGGTGTTTGTGGACCCTAGGCCCCCAAGCACCAAATGATAATATCAAATTCATTAAATTTTTTTTTTTGATAATTTATTGAGTGAAATGGGACCCCCTAAAAATTTGGGACCCTGGACTATACGAATGATACGATAATGCGGCATTGTTTATACAATATGTAAAAATATGTTAAGACGTACCACTTTCAATTCTTGTTACGCTGGAATAGAGGGTATATTTTTCATATGCTTGAAACAAATTGTCATATACTTTGGTTCCCTGTAAAATAGATGTTAGCAACTTATAATGAGATGGGGAAAAATATCAATTGAAATATTTCTGCATTTTACAGGTTTTTCATAATTTTGTCACTAGTGGCCTACTGTAACTGCAGTTTACATACCCATTGGAAGGACACTTTTTTAATCATTTTTGTATAATTTCTTAATTCCATCACTTTGCGCAGTGATGTGTGATTATCCAACTTAAAAGCTAAGGTTTGAGCGCATGCTGAAAAAAATAGATAAGTTATTATCGAATATTTTATTGACTATTGTTTAGATTTTATAGTTATTCCAATCAGGCAACCCAAATTAGCAAATTAGCCAATTAGCTGACAAGACCAAACTCAACAATGTATTGATGAGCTTATAGTTAACAACATTTATTGCCTCTTTATAATTTATATTTTGCGTTATACTTAGCAAAATATCCAATTTTTTTAAATTCATTTCTTGCTCTCAATAAATACAATCTTGCGACTAAATGACCATTCTAAGGAGTCACTTTTCATTGCAATTATTAAATGCACCAGATGATTTCATGTGATTTTTTTGCGCACTAAATGTAAATGATTGTTGAGCTTGGTCAGAAAACTTAGGGGATATATTATTACACCCCTACTCTTCCTGAGTTTACCACTAAAAAATATTTAATGTCTCAACCCCTATTTTTCCCACTAAAAATTTTTTTTGACCCAAGCTTACTTACTTTACAATATCCCAAAAAATTGAATACTCCACTAAAAGGGAAAGACCATCTAAAGTTAAGATGGCATTAGTTGTATAATATAAAAAATAAATTATTTTTAGTGAAGAATTTAATTATTTTGGATGTAAATAAATAAGTGGGTTAAAAAAAAGATGTTTAGTGGGAAAAGGAGTTGGTGGGTCATTCAATATTTATTCAGTGGAAATCTGGGAGCAATTAGTGCGGGAATAAATGGAGCCTGAAAACTAACTGTACTCACACTACTGTTTAGTTATGAGTAAATACCTTTGTATTTAGTAGCATTACGGGCAGAATAATAAGCATGACTGTCATCCGTAATTATAGTGGCTAGATGCAGTACAGGAAAATCATCCAATGACTTTTCTTCTATCTCAGAATTTACTTTTATTGGTTTACTCAAGTAATAAGCCATCCTTTCATAGCACTGATATGTGCACAAAGAAAATGCAGTGATAACAATTATCAGCCAACCCATGCGGTAAATTGGTGAAAAGTTGGTGTTCATCACATTCTTTACTATCGAAACATCTGTTTCTTCATACAAATCCTGATATTGTTTAGTAATTTTTTTAATTACATTATTTTCTCTTCCGACACGCATGCTTGTTTTTACTGTTCGTGCTGTAAATTAGAAAAGAATTAAATTAAAATGAAACTTGTGACAGTTTGGAACCGTAATATACGTTCCGGTCACGAACGGATGACGTAATTCCTGCCGAGATGTTGTGAAACATATGTGATACATATGCTATGATGTCACAAATTTTCGGCTTTTATGATTCCAAACCGTTACACACTTTATATATTTAATTGCGAATTAAAATGAAATATGGTCAGAAAACTATTCCGCGCTCATTTTGCAATTAAACTTAGCATTATTTTGGTCTCGCATCACTGAGATCCATTTTTATCCAAAAAATACAACTGTCCCATAAGACAATTGAGAATAAAAATGAAAACTAATACGGAGTAAGATTTTTGAGAAATTACGCGTACGGTAATTGGACTTACGTTTAAGTCTAACAAGAATTATCTGAATAAGAACCTCTCTCTCTCACTGGTACTCGCAGAAATGCAGAATATTATGTTTTCTCAGCGCTATGGCTACATAGTTTGATTTAAAATACATGTAGTATAATCAGTGCACAAAATTATTAGTCAAAATCATCATGGTGCATGTTCGTATAAATTCAAACAGCTGCACAATGCACGAGGGCCTCATCTTCGTGGCAACTGCGGAGTAATTCAGGAGTGATTCTATCATGTGCAATAACCGGTTTTAGGTCAAGATTGCGTGAGTCAATTATGGAGTAAGATTGCGTGAGCCAATTATGGAGTAAGATTGCAAGTGGCTTTTTTTTGTAATACCCATCCCTACCCAGCCATTCCTAACATAATAATTTGCTTGGTCTGTATTTCGCAGCTTACTTTTTCTTCCACAGTATGTCGCTAGCATACGTCGCATGTGCAGTACAGCTCAGTACTGCTCAGTACTCCGTAAAATATACGTATTGCCTAGTTGCCTACGAACTGCACATGTATTACATTTTGACATTTTGTGTTGCTGTGAAACAACAGTTAACAGAAAACAGTTACAGAAAAGTTATTTAATTATATCAAACGTATATCAATTTCTAAGTAAGATTTTATTAAAAGAGCTTTTAACCGTACACCAGATTACGACAAACTGTTGCAAACCGGTGTAAACTGATTGCATTTTGACCAAGGAAACACCCTGAGGCACTGGTCAGCTCGACTACCTACCCAACTCACAAAACTACTACACCTACTTTCCATCCACTGAATCACAGAAAAACTATTTAAAAAATTAACCAGTTTCATTCTTTATATCTACGGTGTAGAGTGTAGCTTGGTCGTAAGACTGGTCACAGAAAGTTGTCTGGATTAACAGACGGGGAAAGAGAATTTAACATTACTGGGTATAGGTTGGGTCCAGCAAACCGGTCTGGATCACACAGCTTTCCGGGTGAGCACTGTTCATTCCGTACAGAGTACACTGTATCTTAAATTCAAAATTTAACTTACTGTTTTCTCCAGTTGACAACTTCACAATGGTCACTGAAGTGATCGGATACAGCATGAGTTTAATCTAAATGCAAAATTTTTCATCTATTATTCATGTTTCCAACACTTTCCAACACTTTCCAACAGTGAATAATTCACCAGATGTACTGTATAATTTTTAATTTCAAAGAAAATTATTTTTAAAAGTTGAATTTTCTTGCGTGAGTTTAATCTAAATGCAAAATTCTACATCTGTTATTCATGTTACTTTTCAATAATGAATAATTCACCAGATGTAACGTACAATTTCTAATTTCAAAGAAAGTCAACTTTATGAAGTTGGAGTTGCTTGAATGAGTTTGATCTAAATGCAAAACACTTCATTTGTCATTCTATGTCACTTTCCAAAAATGCAACAGGATCCTCAGCAGCTCTTATGACGTATAGTCAGAGCTACTATTGAGCATCGCTTTGCGCAGTTTATTGCACAGGCTTATTGAGCATCGCTTTGCGCAGTTTATTGCACAGGCTTATTGCACATCGTTCTGCGCCGATCTAATGCGCATTGTTCTGCGCTGGTCTAACCTGCATCGAACTGTTTAGGTCCAACTAATAATGCACAGCTTTACAAGTTTTCATCCGAAATGTAAGTTTTTTTTACCTTTTTTTACATTCGAAATATTCGAAATTTATACTGCGACTGCTTTGTGTACTATAACGGTGCAGTTTATTGATGTCCGGTAGACGAACTTTTTATTTTGCTATTCTCATTATTCAATCTAAAGGCTTGGTCGCGTTCAAATTGACGGCCATCTCAACTCAAAAACAACTTAATCGTATAAGAAAGAGATGATGTGTTGTGATGAAAGAAATTGTACATTTTATTTTTACAATTGATGTGTGATTACAAAATGCTGGAAATTATCGTTTATATAGAACGTGAAAATTCAGAAGTTTGAATGAATGGGAGATAGACTATTAATTTAATTTCTCCCTCTCTTAAGTTGGCGTTTGAATTGTACAGCTGAGCTGGCAAAATTTTCTAAATATTCTAAACTTGACAAAACAGATATACCCAAAAAGAAGCCCGTGATTGATCCAAAATCGCAAACTAATTTGGTCAATTTAATTGTTAATTCTTGCTTAAAAATTTCACGGATGTTGGATTCGAATTCTAATTTTATCACCATTAAACTCAGCATATTAAACGTTTGGTAATACTCAGAAAATGGTATGAAAATTGTGTAGTTGCAAGGGGGCGAGCAGCTGCAGTCGCGAATAGCATCATTATTTGCGTAAACTTTGAGGTACGAAGTTCTTGCTGATTTTGCTGCTGCAATTGTTTTGCATGGTGGCACATTGGTGGCGTACATAAACGGCAAGCTTGGGAGATTTGTCATAAAAAGAAAATTAGATTAACTAATAATAATTTAAAAATATGATAACAAACCTGCAGTTGATATTTTCAGTTGTCAAGACAGTTTTCTTCACAAAGTTTGAATGCTTCTAAAGATGGTGTACAAGGGTTTGTTGGGGTGTTTATTCTGATCATCTAAGTTATTTTGAAGATTGTTAAATAGTTTAAATAAGAATTTAGGCAAACATAAATGTGTTGTCAATTTACCACTATCTATACTCTGGCAGAGTACTTGTACTTGTATAAGGTTGCGCTATTTCCTATTGGCCCGGCCTTTTCACTAGTGTAGTAATCCCAAAAAATAGATCAAAACACTGGCTGATATTTTGAATACTTTCTAGGCAAAACAACCAATAAAAAAATTAAAAAATTGCTTGCTTTCCTAACAAAGCAACCAATAAGCAGAAGTTCTGCTTACATGTTTGTTCGGTTGGTTCTGCTGCAGAACCAACCGAACAAACATGTATTTTGACAACATAAAACATTATTTTTTGAATTGAATAAACATTTTATTATAAAAAAATAATAAACTTACATCATTTCACTCATTATAATAATCCAGCAAATTAAAAACATAACAAAAAAACTTTTCCTGGTGGTAGTACACAGTCCACAGTTACAAGTAATCAGGCTGGACCAATGAACAATGAGCAATCTTATACTCTGCCAGAGTATACTTGTAAGTCATAAAATCACATCCAATGAGAAGAGTTAGAAAACAGTCATCTTGCAGCTGAACAATTTTGAAGTAGATAACAAACCATATTTGACATCTGCTTGGTTTTCATTGATAAAAATTTCTGGTGCCAGGAATTTTCATCGGTGATATCTTGTTTCTTGTGGGTGTTTCAAACAAATCCAAATGGTGTTCGGTTTAAATTTGAAATCTTCACAATGGTATGGATATGTTTTTATTTTTATTTTTAGATTTTGTATACCGGGAGGTAAATTTTCGGATTAAATACAACTTGCGCTTAAGTAATTGTCGCAACTATACTGTGACCGTCTGGCCACCCACGGTGATCTACAGTACGTCACTCCACACACTGCTCACTGGCCCTAAGGTCATCCACCCTTGTGGTGTGGACTGACCCAGCCAGGGAGGGAGGGAGCTGAGTGGTGTGGTGAGGAGAGAGAGAGAGAGGAAGAGTTTGGACAGCACAGGGAGAAGACATGTGCTTGTGAGGTCCCATAGCCAGCCTGGGCAGCAGTGCCCGAGTTGACTGTTCTCTCCTCCCATTCACCACTGTGACGCTCAGTGATGGGAAGATGTGCGTGTTGCAGCCTTCATGAGCGACTAAATGGGCTGTAGGTGAGTTCTACAGCAAAATGTTATGTGTTATCCAACCATGTCACTCACGGGCTAAAGCCCTGCGTGTGACGGGTCGGTTGCGGGTGTGGCATGCCTTACTGGTATCGCCGACACGGATGATGGGAACTCTGACTCCTAGACAACGGATTAAAGGCCAACAACCAACAACCCGGAGTCTGTGTCTCCAATATTTACATGAGGTCTAGTCCCACTCACGGTAACCAATTCCTAGATTGCTATGGAGAAGACTGCACCCGTCACAATATAATTATTACTCGGTTAATAGGTTCACATGGTATTGTTGTATATTAACAACACTTAAGCCTGGCTTTAACTTAGATGTTATCGTTACTTAACACTGACCTAATTATCCCGACTTGTGACAATTACTTATTGCGCTTGGCATATTAGTTTAGTACTAACTGATTGTGCTCGGTACATTAGTTTAGTACTAACTGATTGTGCTCGGTACATTAGTTTAGTACTAACTGATTGTGCTTGGTATATTACTGCTGATACTTACTGTTTGTCGAATGAATTTCATATTCATCCAAGAGTTATGAGGTTGAATATCCATTGTTTTTAAATCAATTCGTTCTTCAGTTTGCATTAAAAAAGTCTACATGTGTTTTACAACAAACAAACAAGCATATTCAATAAGAATTAATATTTATTTTTTAATGTTTGAAATAATTTGAAACCTTAGAATGTGAATTGCAGTTTATTCCTCTAGAAATAAAAAATGCTAAGGCTATTGCTGTCGTTGGGTTGTACTCGATGATATCTGCAGTATAGGTAACCAAAAGTGAAATTTTTAATTTTTAAGTTTAATATTCCTTTTTTGAAATATGTCCACTGTTGCTGCCGTAGGCAAATTTTGTCTATTATTTACTAACCTTAATTTTAGAGAGCGTACTTACATCAATTTATTTTATTTCATCTTGGGGATAGTGTGCTATCATAATAATACTGAGTAAGCTTGAATTTTTTTCGGATTGGGTCATATTCGGCGCCAATCCGAATCGATCAGCAAATTTTGCGGATCGAAATCAGGCGATCCGTCCCGGATTGCCAATAAAATAATATTTTTTTTGAGAAGTTTCTAAAAAATTCTGTTTGACAGTTTTCTGATGTTTTCGTCACGAAAACACCTAAAATTGACCGAAACATCACCAAACTACTGAAAAATAACAAACATCACCTTGCGTATCGGATTTCAGATAAAGACAATTCGATCCGCGCGGATTGAATGCAGATTCGCTTGGCCGTCTGATCCAAGTTCAGATGGCCAAATCCGAAACCAAGACCGATCATGCAAGCTTTCTAGATGCCAAATTCAAACAGCACAACACATTTAACATGGCGATTGTCAAGCTTGTGGCACACAAAGGAAACAAAGCAGCAAAATTTTGGTTCCATTTTGTAAATGAGTTTATTGTAGTCTATTTACTTAATTTTAGCGTTATCAGGCTAGATAACGACTGGAATTAGGAAACCGTCTTGATAAAATGGGAAGTGCGCTGTACATTGGGATGTGCACTGTACTGTACGAATTTGGCATCCAGATACTGGGTGCATAATGTATATGTGGTCGCATCTAATAAAGCAGTTCTCTTACTAGACTCCACTTTAACACAGTTTCCAAACACGGTATCTATGGATGAAATATTTCCAAACCTAGGTTGTAAAAGAGCACTTAGCTCTCCAAATTGTTTGCCCATGTTCTGAAAATTGTCATAATAATAATAATAATTTAATTCCTTATTAAAAATTAAGGGGGGTGCCCCTCAACAGTCTAGACCTACAAGGAGGGACACCGATTAAACAGTAACGCACCTTGCCCATTTTAAAG
The DNA here is from genome assembly GCA_949358305.1 of Strigamia acuminata. NCBI lineage: Eukaryota > Metazoa > Arthropoda > Chilopoda > Geophilomorpha > Linotaeniidae > Strigamia > Strigamia acuminata. Next base: position 23,793,559 of record OX442314.1, on the reverse strand, counting down.
TTTTTCAAATCGCTAGATTTCTTCCATAATAATGTGGCATCGTTTTTATATAGATCGAGTAAATCGAGTATGTCTATATCTTCGGAACAACGCACATTCATTTTTTTCTTTTGCATTTTTACCTTTTTCGTGTATATTTTTGCATTATCACTACATATAACAATGCTTGGGATTTGAACATCTTTGTCTTGTACAAGTTCTATAGTAACGTATGTAGGATAGGTCAAGTAAAACACACTTTGAACGTACATTAAGTAGCAGCTAGTAACTAAACCAATTAGAATTGTCGCTTTCTTTATATTGTTGAAAAGCTTGAAAAATGGGTCGTGGATTTTATTTGCTAATTCTTGTTCAGTCTGCATTATCATATTTTGAGTTTGCTGAACGACATGCTTTTTGTACGGACTGATTTTCTTGAGGTGGAATGACAGTGTCATAATATTGCTGACTATTGAGTACGTAAGTGTCAGGCAAGAAATTCCCGTATAAAAACTTAAATATCCTCCGATGTCGCACAAGAGGGCTATGAAGTCGTAGAAGTAATATTCCTGCAATGTACGGATCCAGTTGCTGAAGGAGTAAAAACTTGTTGATTTTTCTTCATATTCGTCGAAGTAGTGATGGGAAGTAACCACAGTTTTACGGCATTCCCTTGGACAATTGCAAGTGTATTGGGGATTAATTGTCCATCTCACTCGTCCCAATTGTCGCGTGTAATTGCATGTCAATTCATTTGTAATGCAGTCGATTTTGTTTTCCTGGGGCAATATAGGTAGGCTATAAATTCACACATGTAAAGTAATTATTTAATTATTTTGTTTTAGTTGATTTTCTAACTTACTGGCATGTAAAATTCAGAGCATTGATGAAACTCAAGTAACATTTATGGTGACAGTCTTCCGTAACAGTTAGTGGGACGCAAGGAGAGGATTTTCTATTAAGAAATGTGTACTAACAAAAGATGATTATTTGTCAGTAAAAAATTGCTAATTAACACTTACCGTAAAGCGGGGTGACTTTGTGCCACTTTTTGTTGCAGATTTCAATAACAATCCTAGGAATAATCATATTGTTATGAAAATTTAATGTAAGGTATATATTTGTATGTGCTAAACAATGGCAAGTTTAAAAAAAATTATAGTTATTACATTTTTAAAAAAAAAAAATTAATCCAGCTGACCAATTTCACACCTGCTTGGGGTGACTTTGGCCATCAATTGGAACACCATTGAAATCCAATGATAATGTTTAATCAGATAATAATTATAATAATAATTATAATAAGATTTTATCAGAAAACATTTAAAAATCATTTTGTCACATTCTAAAGTTTTTCTGACATTTTTTATGTTCAGTCTATAAATTCATGTGATCATGACTTAATTATAAGAACATTAGAAATTTATTTCTTACAAAAAATTGAAACAACAAAAAAAACTGCATTAAAAATGTCATAAATAATCACAAGTGTTTAAAGATAGAAAAATAAACAAATAGGAACAAAACAATCAAAAAATAATATTACAAAGCTCTTGTCACCCCATCTGTAGGGGTGGTGTAAAGTCACCCCAAAAAATGGCCAAAGTCGCCCCAGTGATGATAACATGTTCCCCTGACTTTCCTGTTCATGATAAGTGCATGAAATTTTAACTGAAAGGTCGTGAATAATTACAGATTAACACTTTAAAAGGACATTGTCCTGACTCTAACCATTTCTGAGATATAAAATAATTTTTGAGTGTTTCTTTTTTTAAGTTAAAAACATGCATCCACTTGTGAATTTTTTTAAGGTTTGTGTGCATGCTGAGATAAAATCCAGCTTAAGAGTGTGAAAGAGCATACTTTATAGTATATTTTCATATTTTTTATTTGTTAATATTTCCTACTGCCTGTCTTTGGCAATGCAGCAAATCTTTTTTTTCACTTTGGGGTAAAGTCACCCCTTAAGCCAAAGTCACCCCGCTTTACGGTACTCTTTTAGAAGTGAAAGCAAAGGAAGTTTGTTTAAATAAATGAGCCATATGTATGCTCAGTGGCATTATAAATGATAGTGTGACTATTTTTGCTTGCAAGGTTACCTATATGCAAAAGAAATTACGGAGTATTTAATTTCTTTAATTTATGTGTGTATTGCGCATTCTTTTTACTTACTCCAAGAAGGAAACGGTTTTTAGTGTAGGTCTCCTTTGTGTGAATCTGAATTTTCACTCGATTTTCCGGTCCAATTGGTAATTTGTTAACTATTTAATCAAATTAAAAACCAAAAAGTTAATGTGCAGGAACACTATTGCATTTAGATAGTAGTAGGTGCATTCTTAAAGTGATTTAGACTTTACTTTGTGTATTACTGTACCGTAGGAATGCCTTCAGCCTCTGAATATGAAATTTTGCTAGTGTGGCCATTATAATAAGTCAACTTTACTTACTATTTGTAACTTTAGTTACAGTTGCATAAATGGTGAACATTTCTTTAGTTTCAAACAAATTGTATTCCTTCTTGCTTCCCTACAAAGAAAATAAAAAAAATAATAAAATGGATTTTGCTAGTTTTATGAAGCAAACTTATAGTTGATCTAAACAAATAAATGTTGACTCGGCTTATTCAAAAAAAATTACTGGTAGTTCAAAAAAAAATTTAATTTTACCTACTCTGAAAAATGTAATGTTTTGAATCATTTTTGTGAAGTTACTTTTCTCCATTATTGTTCGTAGTGTAGTGATGTTATCTTCCGCAAATAAAAACGTTTGCCGACATTCTAAAAGAAAAAAAAATTAGGAGTGAATTTTTTTGTATTGATTGAGAATAATAATTCGTTTATCTTGCTGTACGTCTTATTTGCAAGCTCCATGACCGGTTTTTCTGAAAAGCGATGATATCATCAGTAAAGGCTGAAGAGATGTAAATTGCCGGAAAATCATCAGTAGTTTCTTCTGTAATTTCGGTTTGAACTTTGAAGGGTTTTTCGAAGTAGTAGTTGATCACGGTGGAACATTGATAGATGCATATGTTTAACGCAGCGACGATAGTTACTATCCAGCGCACGCGATAAAAATTGAAATTTCCATTCAATGCAGTTTTCAACATTGGAATTAAAGTTTGTTTATTCTGGATCTCGTACAAACGAATGAATTCGCTTGTTAGATTTCGAATTTTTTTTGCTTCTCTTCTAATTATCATTTTTGATTGCACCTGGTTAAGAAAATTAAAAATATTATGAACATAATTGTAACTTAAATTAAATACTGAGAATTTTTTTTTTTTAAAAATGAAAAATTTTTCAACTTACCGGTACGTTTTTCTGGTTTGAAATTTGATTTAGTTTTTTTTTCATTATCCTTTGACTGATGTGTAACACATGAGTTAACAGTGCATACCGGTATATCATACATGCGGAAATGCAACAGATATTAATATAAAATTTTTGTTTTGAGGTTTGAGTGTATGGTTGGATGTTTATACGCTGGGGTATCCCTCCTTGTAGGCTTCGGCTGGTTAGGGGCACCCCTCCTTCTTGGAAATAAACAATATATTAATTAATTAATAATTGAAACAACCGTATCTAGATATTAAAGTAATTTACACACTAGCTGCATTCAAAAAGTCAAAAACGCCTCTAAAATTCGTTTCGTGTCTGTACCGGAATAGGTCACTTTAGCGACAGTCCAGATAGCAAATTTCGGAAAAAACGGGACGTTTTAGCGACGTATACATTAGCGACAACAAGTCGTACGAAGACAATTGAGAATAAAAATGAAAACTAATACGGAGTAGGATTTTTGAGAAATTACGCGTAATTGGACTTACGTTTAAGTCAAACAAGAATTATCTGAATAAGAACCTTTCTCTCTCACTGGCACTCGCAGAAATGCAGAATGTTATGTTTTCTCAGCGCTATGGCTGCACAGTTTGATTTAAAATACATGTACTATAATCAGTGCGCAAAATTATTAGTCAAAATCATCATGTTGCATGTTCATATAAATTCAAACAGCTGCACAATGCACGAGGGCCTCGTCTTCGTGGCAACTGCGGAGTAATTCAGGAGTGATTCTATCATGTGCAATAACGGGTTTTAGGTCAAGATTGCGTGAGTCAATTATGGAGTAAGATTGCGTGAGCCAATTATGGAGTAAGATTGCAAGTGGCTTTTTTTTGTAATATTCATCATTACCATAAAGTTTATTATATGCATTTGCTTTCTCGGAATGTGATGATTTAAATTCAATTTTCTTGTTACTTTTGTGAAAACGTAAGCCAATATTTTTTACAATTTATATTTTTGCAGTTTACAGATTTTTTTTAAATAAAAGTAATTCGAACTAAATATTTGATGAATTTTCTTGCCACTGTTATAAAAACTAATAATCAGCGTAAGAAAAATTATTTTTGGATAGATTGCAGCGGCCAATTGCAGAATGAGCACTTTTAGCTGTATGGCATTAATGAAGACAATACGCAAATACTGCCACGAAGTAAAGAACCCAAATCTTATCAAAAACCAAAGAAATAGCATAAACTCAAAAAATTAATCACTTTATTTTGTATGTGCACCGGGGCCCTTTAACTTAGAATTGAAGGGCATGGGGCAAGTGATTACTCAATCGGGTAATCTTTGGTGAAAAGCAAACAATAGAACCAGTGGCCAAAAAGATAGTGTCAGTTAGACATTTATTGACAATTGCCAATCGACACCAGATTCATTAAAGAAAATTACAATTAAACATTTACAGGGTTTTGATATTTATGTGAGCAGAGGCAGATTTGTCGGTTCTCGAAGAAAAAGGGCTACAAGTTCCAAAATGCAGACCATGGAGTGCCTTTTTAGGAAGCCAGACCACATTACAGTCCCTATTTTCGCCTCCATATCTTTTCGGACAACGCATGTACTACCCGCACCCATGTGTATTGGGCCGCATGTATATTTTAATGTTAAAAAAAATAAAATGGTGAAATTCAAACCCTAAAAGATGCTTCTAATCAAAACAAATGTAGCTTAAAGAACAAACATTGGGCTTTATTTTTTAAAAAAAGAATGAATTTTTAATTTAAATAGGTCAAAAGTTATTTCCATTTGAATATGCGCTACTTGGCACAAGTGTATTTGGCCACCACGCTTAAGTGAGTTGGGCCGGCAGAAAAATTTTAACACCACATTCAAAAAATCACAAAAAAAAACCGGTTTCTTCAGAAAATCATTGTTTATTTGAACAACACATTTCAATATTTTGTTGGAGAACCAAAATATTGTATGTGATTGTGAAGGCCAAGTCAAAGCCTACATGTAATGGGTTTAGAACACTGAGCAATTGACTTGACTTTATGCTTAGAATCATTATTCTGCTGAAATATCCATGTCAAAGGCAGTTTATCATCTGCAAATGGAAGCATAACAATCCTCCAATACTTTTGTATTAGTGTTATGGTCCATGATACCCTTAATTTAATGTTTTAGACCGATACCCATACGGAAAAACCATCCCAATAGTAAAATGGCTTGGGGATGGGTATTGGTCCACAACATTAAATTAAGGGTATCGTGGACCAATACAAATACAAATACAACTTACAAGAACGAGATCATGTGTTGTGATGAAAGAAATTGTACATTTTATTTTTACAAGCGATGTGTGATTACAAAATGCTGGAAATTATCGTTTATATAGAACGTGTACATTCAGAAGTTTGCATGAATGGGAGATAGACTATTAATTTAATTTCTCCCTCTCTTAAGTTGGCGTTTGAATTGTACAGCAGAGCTGGAAAAGTTTTCTAAATATTCTAAACTTGACAAAACAGATATTCCCAAAAAGAAGCCTGTGATTGATCCAAAATCGCAAACTAATTTGGTCAATTTAATTGTTAATTCTTGCTTAAAAATTTCACGGATGTTGGATTCGAATTCTAATTTTATCACCATTAAACTCAGCATATTAAACGTTTGGTAATACTCAGAAAATGGTATGAAAATTGTGTAGTTGCAAGGGGGCGAGCAGCTGCAGTCGCGAATAGCATCATTATTTGCGTAAACTTTGAGGTACGAAGTTCTTGCTGATTTTGCTGCTGCAATTGTTTTGCATGGTGGCACATTGGTGGCATTCATAAACGGCAAGCTTGGGAGATTTGTCATAAAAAGGAAATTAGATTAACTAATAATAATTTAAAAATATGATAACAAACCTGCAGTTGATATTTTCAGTTGCCTTTTTGGTTTCAAGACAGTTTTCTTCACAAAGTTTGAATGCTTCTAAAGATGGTGTACAAGGGTTTGTTGGGGTGTTTATTCGGATCATCTAAGTTATTTTGAAGATTGTTAAATAGTTTAAATAACAATTTATGCAAACAATGAGGAGAGTCAGACAACATTGATTTAATTTAATAATTAAACAGTGACAACATCTGATTGGTCTTCACTGATAAAAATTTCTGGTGCCAGGAATTTTCATCAGTGAAATGTTGTTTCGTGTGGGTGTTTCAAACAAATCCAAATGGTGTTAGGTTCAAATTTGAAATCTTCACAATGGTATGGATGTGTTTTTATTTTTTTATTTTTAGATTTTGTATACCGGTAGGTAAATTCTTGTGTTAAATACAACTTGCGCTTGAGTAATTGTTGCAACTATGCAATTATTACTCGGTTAATAAGTTCACATGTTATTGTTGCATATTAACAACACTTAAGCCTAGCTTTAACTGATGTTATTGATACATAACACTGACCTAATTATCCCGTCATGTGACAATTACCCATTGCGCTTGGTATATTAGTTTAGTACTAATTGATTGTGCTCGGTATATTACTACTGATGCTTACTGTTTGTCGTATGAATTTCATATTCATCCAAGAGTTATGAGGTTGAATATCCATTGTTTTTAAATCAATTCGTTCTTCAGTTTGCATTAAAAAAGTCTACATGTGTTTCACAACAAACAAACAAACAAATTAAATACGAATTAATATATATTTCTTCATGTATGAAATAACTACCTTAGAATGTGAATTGCACTTTATTCCTCTAGAAATAAAAAATGCTAAGGCTATTGCTGTCGTTGGGTTATACTCGATGATATCTGCAGTACAGGTAACCAAAAGTGAAATTTTTAATTTTTAACTTCAATATTCACTATTTTCAATATGTCCACTGTTGCTACCGTATGCTAATTTTGTCTATTATTTACTAACCTTATTTTTAGATAGCCTAACTACATAAATTTATTTTATTTCATTTTGGGGATAATGGGGTATCATAATACGGAGTAAGCTTGAATTCTTTGCGAATCGGGTCATATTCGGCGCCAATCCGAATCCATCAGCAGATTTTGCGAATCGGAATCAGGCGATCTGACCCGGATTGCCAATAGGGTATGTTCAGCACGCGTCATATGACGATGCGTTGGTGACAAAAAAAATGGCGGATGTTTGTCACGTGACCGTGACCGTGCAGTGCAGCACAGTGATTGTTAAGCAACCCTTAAGCGTGTTTAAATGATAGAAATAAGTAAATAAAATGAAGAACAATTTGTTAGATTTTTTTTAGTTTTTAATAAAACTGTATTTTTTTTTCTATAATTATGTTCTGTAGTTATGTCCGAACGGCCGAACGAGTGTTCGGCTGTCCATTTGCCCGCCCAAACGCCGGTCGTCCGTTCGCCTGCCCAGACGCTCAAACACTCGTCTGTTCGCCTGCCCAAACGCCCAAACACTCGTCCGCCCGAACGCTCGTCTGATCGCCCGCTCGAACGTCCGGACGAGTGTTCGGCTGTTCGTTACTTTTATAATAAAAGTAACGAACAAAAGTTTTATTACGTACTACGTACTACGTACTACGATTAGTCCATCCCTCAGAATAATGGCTACGTAATACGTAGCCATTATTCTGAGGGATGGACTAATCGTCAGCTGACGATTCGAATTAACCGAAAATAGTCGAAATTAACCGGCAGCTGTCAGTTGTCAGCCGTCGACTGTCGCGGCCGTCACCTGTCGAATGACGATTGTTGCGGCTGACCGTCGACAGTCGACGGCTGCGACATTCGATGGCTGACTGTCTACTGTCGGCCGTCAGCTGTCGATTATCGTCTCCGTTGGTCGTCGACCTGTTGCGGCCGTCAGCTGTCGACTGTCACGTCCGTCGGACGCCGACTGTTGCGGCCGTCGCTGCTGACGATCGACAGTCGACGGCTTACGGCGCGACAGTCGACTTCTGACGACCGCGACAGTCGACTTCTGACGACCGCGACATTCGACGGCTGACAGTCGACGTCCGACGGACGCGACATTCGACAGGTGACGGTCGACTGTCGACTGACGGCCGCGACAGTCGACGGCTGAAAGCTGACAGCTGCCGATTAGTCCATTCCATTAGTGGCTCCCTATGCACTACCGAAAAATGCTCAACGTATAAGAACAAATCACCATGGCAAATAATAATCACGACAAACAATGAACGAACAAATATTAATCCGGCAAATAATTAAAGTGAATTCATATGTATAATAAAATGCTCAACGTATATGGAGCGTTCTATTGAAAAACCTACAGTATACGGAGCGTTTGATATTAAAAAATAATCAAGAAATGAATATACAAATCACTAAACTATTGTTATTTACTTTATTAATCATCTACTTGCAAAATTAGATGCATAATTTTTCGTATTTTTAAAAATAAATCCAAAAAACATACATTTCCCTGTTGTTTACATGCATCCTTGTACACCAACATGGCCGCCGACATTTGTTTACAAGGGTTGCTAAGCAACCCTTACCCACAATGCAACGCAAGGTCACGTGCTGAACATACCCTATAAAATAATATTGTTTTTAATAGTTCCTAAAAAAATTTTTTTTGACATTTTTGTCATGTTTTCATTACGAAAACGCCTAAAATTGACCGAAATATCACCAAACTGCTGAAAAATAACAAACATCACTTTGTGTATCGGATTGCGGATTGCGGATCCAGACAATTTTATCCGCGCGGATTGACTGCAGATCCGCTTGGTCGTCTGATCCCAGTTCAGATGGCCAAACCCGAAAACTAAGACCGATCATGCAAGCTTTTTCTAGATGCCAAATTCAAACTGCACAATACATTCTGCGCATGCATTTAACATGGCGATTATCAAGCTTTGTGTGGCTTACAAAGCAACACAATTTCGGTTCCATTTTGTAAATGAGTTTATTGTTGTTTATTTACTTTATTTTAGCATTACCAGGCTAGATAACGACTGGAATTAGGAAATCATATTATAAAATGGGATGTGCACTGTGCAGTACGAATTTGGCATCAAGTTCCTGGGTGCATAATGTATATGTGGTCGCATCTAATAAATAAGTTCTCTTACCAGACTCCATTTTAACACAGTTTCCAAACACAGTATCTATAGATGAAATATTCCCAAATCTTGGTTGTAAAACAGCACTTAGCTCTCCAAATTGTTTTCCCATGTTCTGAAAATTGTCATAATAATAATAATAATAATAATTTAATTCCTTATTAAAAAATAACAGTGGTGCCCCTCAACAGCCTAGGCTTACTTGGAGGGACACCCGATTATTTAAACAAATGCAATACTAGCTAAATGCAATAACGCACCTTGCCCATTTCAAAGTTTATGAAATCGCTAGATGTGTTCCATAATAATGTGGCATCGTTTTTATATAGATCAAGTAAATCGAGTATGTCTATATCTTCGGAACAACGCACATTCATTTTTTTCTGTTGCATTTTTACTTTTTTCATGTATATTTTTGCATTATCACTACATATAACAATGCTCGGGATTTGAACATCTCTGTCTTGTACAAGTTCTATAGTAACGTATGTAGGATAGGTCAAGTAAAACACACTTTGAACGTACATTAAGTAGCAGCTAGTAACTAAACCAATTAGAATTGTCGCCTTCTTTATATTGTTGAATAGCTTGAAAAATGGGTCGTGGATTTTCTTTGTTAATTCTTGTTCAGTCTGCATTATCATTTTTTGAGTTTGCTGAACCACATGCTTTTTGTACGGACTGATTTTATTAAGGTGGAATGACAGTGTCATAATATTGCTGACTATTGAGTAAGTAAGTGTCAGGCAAGAAATTCCCGTATAAAAACTTAAATACCCTCCGATGTCGCACAAGAGGGCTATGAAGTCGTAGGAGTAATATTCTTGCAATGTACGGATCCAATTGCTGAAGGAGTAAAAACTTGTTGATTTTTCTTCATATTCGTCGAAGTAGTGATGGGAAGTAACCACAGTTTTACGGCATTCCCTTGGACAATTGCAAGTGTATTGGGGGTTAATTGTCCATCTCACTCGTCCCAATTGTCGCGTGTAATTGCATGTCAATTCATTTGTAATGCAGTCGCTTTTGTTTTCCTGGGGCAATATTGGTAAGCTATAAATTCACACGTGTAAAGTAATGGAGTTTACGTAATAAATTTGTTTTATTTGATTTTCTAACTTACTGGCACGTAAAATTCAGAGCATTGATCGAATTCAAGTAACATTTATAGTGACAGTCTTCCATAACAGTTAGTGGGACGCATGGAGAGGCTTTTCTATTAAGAAATGTGAACTAACAAAAGATGATTATTAGTCAGTAAAAAAGTGCTAATTAAAACTTACTCTTTTAGAAGTGAAAGCAAAGGAAGTTTGTTTAAATAAATGTGCCGTGTGTATGCTCAGTGGCATTATAAATGATAGTGTGACTACTTTTGCTTGCAAGGTTACCTACACAAAAGAAATTATTTAATTTCTTTAAGTTGTATGTGTATAGAGCGAATTTTTTTTTTTTTACTTACTCCAAGAAGGAAACGGTTTTTAGTGTAGGTCTCTTTTGTGTGAATCTGAATTTTCACTCGATTTTCTGGTCCAATTGGTAATTTTTTAACTATTTAATCAAATTCAACACCAAAAAGATATTATTGTGCAAGAACATTATTGCATTTTAATAGCAGTAGGCACATTCTTAAAGTGGTATTATGCTATACTTTTCGTATTACTGTATTCTCTCGGATTTTGTCATGACAGGTTTCGCCTTTGAGGCGGAAACATTCTTTCTCAAAGGCCCTGCATGGGGCCTATTTGATTTGGTACACAGGGACACATTACACAAAACATTCCACTCATGATCCAAAAGAGTTTTGACTGAACTCACAAGTCAGTGTGGTTCGGGATCACACCTGCATGTATGTATTTCGCAGATATGCCTCAAAATGATGAAAAGGCAAAACCGTGGGAGCTGCATTTATCTAATTAGTGTCTTAACTTATCTGGAACAAGTGAGCAATCTGACTCGAATTGGATGATTTATAGCAGGGGTGGTGAACCTTTTTTCTGCAACGAGCTATTTAGATATTTATAGCATTATTTGTGGACCTTCCAAAATTATCAATTAAAAAAACCTGCTACATTTGTTCAAACGTTTAATTAAATTGGCCCAGTTCTGCTTGTGGTTGGCATGGCCAGACTAAATGATTTCGCGGGCCATATACGACTCGTGGGCCGGACGTTCTCCACCCCTGATTTATAGTTATCGATAAAAGTGAAATTGTATGCACTGAAGGTGTGCAATATTAGAATACTTTCAGCCTTTGAATTTGAGATTTTGCTAGTGTGGCCATTATAATAAATCAACTTTACTTACTATTTGTAACTTTAGTTACAGTTGCATAAATGGTGAACATTTCTTCAGTTTCAAACAAATTGTATTCCTTCTTGCTTCCCTACAAAGAAAAAAAAAATGGATTTTGCTAGTTTTATGAAGCAAATTTATAGTTAATCTAAACAAATAAATGTTGACTTGCTTATTCAAAAAGAATTACTGGTAGTTCATAAAAAATATTTAATTTTACTTACTCTGAAAAATGTGATGTTTTGAATCATTTTTGTGAAGTTACTTTTCTCCATTATTGTTCGTAGTGTAGTGACGTTATCTTCCGCAAATAAAAACGTTTGCCGACATTCTAAAATAAAATAAAAATTAGGAGTGAATTTTTTTGTATTGATTGAGAATCGGTAATAATTCGTTTATCTTGCTGTACGTCTAATTTGCAAGCTCCATGAACGATTTTTCTGAAAAGCGATGATATCATCAGTAAAGGCTGAAGAGATGTAAATTGCCGGATAATCATCAGTAGTTTCTTCTGTAATTTCGGTTTGAACTTTGAAGGGTTTTTCGAAGTAGTAGTTGATCACGGTGGAACATTGATAGATGCATATGCTTAACGCAGTGACGATAGTTACTATCCAACGCACGCGATAAAAATTGAAATTTCCACTCAATGCAGTTTTCAACATTGGAATTAAAGTTTGTTTATTTTGGATCTCGTACAAACGAATATATTCGCTTGCTAGATTTCGAATTTTTTTTGCTTCTCTTTTAATTATCATTTTTGATTGCAACTGGTTAAGTATTTAAAAAAAAATTTTCATTGTAATTGTAATTAAAATTAAATATTGAGAAATTTTTTTTTAAAAAATAAAGCTTTTTCAACTTACCGGTACGCTTTTCTGGTTCAAAATTTGATTTCGTCTTTTCTTCATTATTACTTGACAGATGTGTAACACATGAGTTATCAGCGCATTTGCATCCGGAAATGCAACAGATATTAATGTAAAATTTTTGTTTTCTGGTTTGAGCGTATGAATTCAATCGATATGTAAATTTAATCAATAAGAGTGTCTTCAAATCTAATTTAAAATTCAATGTTTACTACTTCAATGTAGTAAACATTTCCGCAAGATTTTTTGCAAACATACAGAAGGCGGGCATAATATTGCAAAGAAAAAAAACAGTAGTCGTGAATCGTTATCTTCCTTTTCCGTATACAAGTTTATTTTCTATTTTGGCAATATTTTTATATTTTATATTTTAGTAATGAATTAAAAATGAGAAAGACAATTTTTGTTAAATTTGTAAGCATTGCTACTGGCTACCAGAGTCGCAACAATAGATTAAATGGTATTAGTATTCTGCCTCATCACTCTTATAGGTTCATGGGCTTTGGCCTGATGGTGAAATTTGCAAGATGGACATTGAAATTTGCAAATCTCACTATCAGACAATTTGGAAAAAGTTCAATCGGTCGTTCAATCGTTTCATTAAAATTTTATGCATATATTAATCTCTTTGATGTGTCACATTCACAGCCAACCTAATTAACACCTCAACTAACGAATTCCTAGAATTTTCAGAGATACAAACTGTGTGGCAATGCACGCAGCGACTTAAAATATTGTAATTCTCGAAGCTTATCTTAAAAACAGCGAATGGAGTTGGATTTAACTTGATGTTGGAGGATGCAAGAAAAGCACACCTTGCTGGTTACATTTACAAAAATTTTATTGTTGTGACAAAGAAGGAATTAACATAAATGGGTCACAGCGGTGAATTTACATCTGTGCCACAGTGGTCAAACGTGTAAACTAAACTAGGGTAGTCTTTTTGGGAACCGTCAGTTTCCACACTTATGTTAAGTTTACGTGTCTGACAAGGCTGAGCGCAAAACCCTCGCTCTTATTGTTGTTAAATGTTGTTTAATATGATTCTTTATTAATTTATAATTAAAAAATAAGATAAAATGTTTCTTTAATTAGGGTGAACAATTTTTCCACATTGTACACCTTAGCTGGACTTCAGAAGAATTCGGAACTGGTTCGTAAGTTGAGGAGTTACTGTATTGTAAACAGAAAACGGCGCGTAAAAAATTAATTTTTGGATAGATACAGTATTAAATTACGTCATTTCTCAAGTCATGAAGGGAGTTTTGAAATAAATATGAGATGGGTTGCTTATTTGACACATTTTATTGCACATTTACACAAATGTAACTGATACATCAAAACCTCTTGAATGGTTATACATTGTGGTGAAGACAAGAAGCACCTGATTAGTTTTACCTACAACTGTATTGTGGTGAAGTTCGTTAGCGCAATGTCTAGTAAATAAAAAATGAACAGTATTGGTAACAATTTCCTTTTTCTTGATATTGGTATTAATTCTTACACGTTACCAGGATCATCATTTATTGCATCTCCATTTTTTATGCGTAAGGAACTCCAGAAACACTTATTTTCAGTTCCTCCACGACCCATGAGATTGAAATCATGGAAGTAGAGTGAAGGCAATTTATCAGGAGGAGCCTTGAATAAAACGAATAATATCTTACAAGGAGACCGCAGGAGTGTGTAATCCACAATTGTTAAATTTTTTTAAAATAATGTGTTCACATGACCTAAATAATGTTTTTTTTTTAATACTGTATTCATTAATAAAGTATTCACATGACCTAAACAATGTTTTTTTCTAAAAGCACTTCTTTTTTACATTGTATCAAACAGTTACAACACAGAATTCTTTACTGTGTGTTGTAATACCATGTTCACACCAAGCTTTTGGGTCTCATTTGAAACTAGGGATTTAGATCCAAGATTGGTGTGAACACCCCAAATTCTTCATTGTAAACAACTAGTTGGTTGCCTGCCTTACTTCACCCATTATCATTTCACTATAACGAATTCTCGTGTGGTGACCCGACTGGGGTGGGGCACGAAGAGTTTCTCTCGTGGCCTACATACGGGTAAAGAGGGGGAGTCACACGCGCGCCTCCCTTCCCTCAGAGCATTGACATCCAGTCAATGGACGGGCGTCTGCCCTGGGGGAGTGGGGGAGATTCGCCTTCTCCACCATTGGGTGGCTTTAGTCACCTGTCACCCCCCCCGCTTTGTGCAAAGGAATTTGCCTTGCACTGAGCGGGCAGAACCAACACAAAAATCAACCAAGATACACGTAAAAGCCAAACGTCCTAAAACGATCAAGCCTAAGTACAAAGACTTCAGGAGTGACCTAGGACAAGGGACTTCCAACGTGAGTACGATTGATTTGTGTTAACCTCCGCAGAGTAACCTGCGAAATAAGATTACCACACTATTTTAGCAAGCCAGCTAGAAATAGTAAACCTACTCCAACTTAGCGAGTTGTGCAGACAAACGGTCGCACAAGCCTAAATTGCAGTAACCACGACGAGCGTTCCCGCCGCTGTGTGTATCGCCGGGAACCACCAAGCGTCCGCCGCTGTGTGATCGCCGGACACCTACACAAAACCCTAAAACCTAGACAACAGCCGAAGTAAGACCTTTTAGGCATTCACTCGCGCCCGACCAGCGTGAGCCCGAAGGACCGACCAAGAAACGAGAGACGAGGACGCCATTCATTGCCACGCCGGCCCAAGACGACACCACGTTGCCACGCGGACGCCATCTTGGATCCACAGCGACAAAGGACGACCTCGACCAGTTTCCCGCCAACTTCACACACCTTTCCTTTTACCTTTTTATTCCCTTATATATTTTATTCCCTTTTAACTGTATATTTCCGTATAATAAATACATTTATTATATTTACCTTTTTCATTGTCTTGCCGTGTTACATTATTTGGGTAACCGCTTGAGTAAAGCGGTATTGCAAGATTAGAGAGTGACTCATACCACGTATTAGCGACAGACCGAGTTGAGCGCGACACTCGTTATTACGAACTATTTTTCCTCCCCGAACCTGTTTGTAATAGCGAGTTTCTACTTGAATGACGGTGCATATGTTGTTTAATTTTTTTTAAATTAACAATTAATGTTTATACGATCTCCCAAAATGAAACAGAGGATTACAGAATTTTAAGTATTTACCAAATGCTTTAATTCATAAAGAACTTACCTCAATTATCCAAGCACATCGCAAATCTGCAGGAAAATTCTTGGGGTAATTAGACGTTTGAAACCGAGTTGGAGTTTTAATTTTTCCACCGCAAGGAGGTTCTAAAAAAACAATTTTTGCTCTAATTTATATAGATGCAGTGAAGACTTGATGAGTATGATGTGACCCCAATCATACCGACATCTACTTTAGTTTCGCAGTTGGAACCGGAAAATTCAGGTGGACATTCACATCGACAGTCTTTTTTATTATTCCATGTGGCGTATCCACCATTGTGACAAGAAGGTGGATGCTGGCATTTATCTGTTGAAAATCCAAGAAAAAATATTACCGGTAAGAATATTTTTCAAATATATTAAAATATGCACCTGTACAGTTGTACATTCTGTTAACCAATTTGTAATCGAGAAAGGTCATCTTATCTGCAGTTCCCATTAATGGGTATGCCATTGGATCTTTCGGAACAAGAACAAGTTTGCCATTACTTGAAAAAGACTATTTCAAAATATAAATGTGACAATAAATCAAATCTTGATAAAAAATAGAGGTTAATTCAATTGGTTTATTGACTTACATCCGGTGCATATTGCATAATTGATTTATATTCGTATGGTACATCATAAGTCATTATATCTTTGACAGATTCGAAACGCAGTTTGTTTTCTCCCATGTTGTCAGTGTAAATTTTTAAGTAATCATCGCGGTCCAAGCGATCTTGCTCATGCCATAATCCAATAGCATGACCTAATTCATGACTTACAACTCGTATCTGCAAATAAAAGGAATAAGCCGCTACAGGTTATTTTTGGAGTGATTTCTAGGAATTCCATTTCTTTTTTATTTTTGCCTTCTTATAAAGGACATGGATGTACTTGTATTGTGGCTCAATATCTCGGATATGTATGCTCATTTTTAGGGTTGTTTACGAGTGCGAAATATCGCACAGCGATTTTTTTTTTCCAAAATCGCACTGCGGTTTTTATAAAAAACCGCAACACGATTAACCGCAAACCGCAGAAAACCGCAAATCTGCAAATTTCATTTTATTTTATTTAAAAAAAAAAAATGTAATAATTTTTATTTTTTTATTTCTGAATTTTGGAGTTTTTAGATTTTATTTTCTTGAAATTTTGGGTTTTTGCGGTTTTGAGATATACCGCGTGCATTGAGGTTTTTTACGGAAACCGCACCGCACTTGCCAAAAAAAATAACCTCACAATCCTATATTAATATTACTTACTGATGTTGCACAATTAGGATAATCAAGTGATACAATCTGCTCGGTAGTATTTTCCGTATAGATACCAATCCAAGAATTGCATCTGAAATATGAAAGGATATAAATAGAAATAGAAATTCTGGAGTAAAATTGTAGTAAAATTTACCCCGTCCCCGTTTGCTTTAACACCAAGTGCGGTTGATCATGAACATCTGGTGAATTGGTAAATTCAACGCATGTATTATCCATCCATAATTGCATAGCTGCACTGATTGCACTTAAACTTTCTGTTTGGTCTACTAAAAATTATTGTAAAACTATAAACATGACTAAATTAACTCTTAAGAAAATATTCTCAATTTCAGTTAATCGACGGGTATGGTAACAAATTCAAGTTAGTGGCAGTGACGTCGTATAAGGGTGGGGCACCTTGTCGCAGTGTGTTTGAATTTATTACCATGTTTTATCGTTTTAAATCTTACACGATGGATGTATCTTGTAAGGGATTTGTCCTTGAGGCCACCTGGACTTTGGGTCTTTGCGTGCAGTTCTTTCATTTATACCACTCTTTTTAGTCTTTCCATGGAAGACGATATCTTCTTCCCAGACTCTAAAGCCATCCTTATCTATTTTGCTATTTCGCTCCATAACTGCCCATAACTAAAAGAAATATACACTATGTCTGTACAGTAATCGTTCAATTTACTGTGTAAATGAATTCTCGTATGTACTTACAGGCAATTTTAATTGCTCTGCTTTTTTTGACTAAATTCGGAAAAATCAAAATATTATTGTAATGATATTTAATAAAAAAATATATAAGTAATTTACTTCAGATTGATATATAAATCCGAAAATTATAACTACGAATATAGAGTAGAAAAGACCCATTGTCAATGTGTGAAAGTGGTCAGGAACTTTAGCTTTTTTATAACGAGATTTGTATGAATATTTAGTCATTGTTAACACTGATGGAATAAGTATACAATTGGTCTACGAAGGAAAAGTCATAAAAATAGATTGTTTTATCAGGTGGTCTGGCTGAGCAGGATGTGTTTCTCAAGTTTCATCGTGAACAGAGTTTGATTGTCGTGATCCGGCTTACTCATCTCGGATAACCAAGGTGGCAGACAGTATTTATCGTGGACTTTTGATACCTGTGATTGAGAATAAATTAGGGAGACAATTTTTTATATAATAATAACAAAAGTTTATTGTGCCTAAATAACAGTAACACTACAAATTGTAAGAAGTTATCATAGTAATATTAAATAGTAACTGGAGTGGGTGTGGAATACGTGCGTATTCAATAACACATAAACGATAGTTTGAAGTTTTGTTTAAATGATTGTTTAAACGGGCTAAAACTAAACAGCTTAAATTATTGTCTTGTGTAACGAGTTTTCACGTTTAATTTGCAGCTTGTTGGCAGCCATTTTGCAGTAGCTGCATTCAAAAACTCTAAAACGTATGCAAAACATTTCTGTTATTCAATGGGAATGATATCACGTACAAACACGAAACGAGTTTTGCATACGTTTTAGAGTTTTTGAATGCAGCTAATGTTAGATCGACAATAGTAACGATTGTAAATGTAGGGGCCGTTTTGAAGCAGTTAATTGTTAAGAACAAACAATAATAATAACTGTGCCATAACGTAGAACTATGCGGGGAGGGCGTTGTTTGTTGTGTGTTTATTGTTATTTTGATTTCAATTTGTGATCATTTGCCACCAATTGGTACTGGCAACGGCGTAGGCGGGAAATTATCTCTTGATGAAAATTGTTTTCCATTGTGGCATTGGAAATTCCTAGCAATTCGAATTGATGCTGGTCACCATTTCCGTTGCTGGCTCTGGTTCCATTTCCGTTTAGAAGATTATCCGCTAGATGTAGTTTTACGTGAAAAACAATAAAAGAAAGCGAGGTCTGTAAAAATATTTTTTTTAAATGTACTACAACAGTTTGCTATTTTTCAAAAGCTTGAATTGCGTCGTTTATCAGCCATAAAGGGAGTTGTGAAAAAATATGACATCAGTCGCTTATCAAACAAATTTTATCCTTCTTCATTTCTTATTTATTCTTACCTAACTTCTTAAATTTACACAAAATTAACGGATACATCAAGACCTTTTGCCTGGTTATATGATGAGGTGAGGATAAGAAGCGTGTGATCACCTTTACCTGCAACTGTTTTTTGATGAAGTTCATTATCGCAGTGTCTATAAAATAATAAATAAAAATTAATGATATTAGTTCAATAACAATTTGCTTCCATTGAATTTGGTATTAATTCTCACATTGTGCCAGGATCATCACTCAATAGATCTCCATTTCTTATACGTAAACCGCTCCAGAAACATTTATTTTCTTTTCCTGAACGTTTCATGAGGTTGAAATCGTGGAAGAAGAGTGAAAGGAGTTTGCCACGAGGAGGCTGTAGTAAAACGAATAACATCTTAGACCGTATCTATAAAAACATCTATCTCAATGCGCACCTTCTTTTTTGTAATTAATAGAGTGATTTTATTGACATTAATGGCGCTCTTAAAGTTTAAGAGCATCATCAATGTCATTAAAATACACTATTAATTACACCGCATCTGTTATTAGTAAGATGTAAACCGGTATGTTGTGTAATTAATTTATAAAATTGACAGTTAATGTTGTACGATCTCCCGAAAAATGGTACAAAGAATGCCTTAATCAACATAAAAATTACCTCAATTAGCCAAGCACATTGCATGTCTGCAGGATGGTTCTGGGGGTAGTTAGGACTTTGAAACCGTGTTGGAGTTGTAATTTTTCCACCGCAACGAGGTGCTGAAAAAACAATTTTTGCTCTAATTTATATAGCTGCAGCGAAGACTTGATAAGTATGATGTGAGCCCAATCATACCAACATCTACTTTGGTTTCGCACTTGGAACCATTAAATCCAGGAGGGCATTCACATCGACAGCCCTTTTTAATATTCCATGCATTGTATCCACCATTTTGACAAGAAAGTCGAGGCTGGCATTTGACTGAAATTCCAAGAAAAAAATATCTTTTTAGCAATATTTTTCAAACATACTAAACTATGCACCAGAACAGTTGTACATTCTATTGACCAATTTATAATCGAGATGTGTAATCGTTTTTGAATTTCCCATTAACGGGAATGCCATTGGATCTTTCGGAACAAGAATAAGTTTACCATTACTTGAAAAAGTCTATTTCAAAATAAAATATAAATCAAATTTTCAGAAAGTAAAAGTTAATTCTATTGGTTTAAACTAGTGGTTCCCAAACTATATCAAGCTATTGGTTGAGCCAGATTATGCCTAACTGTGGACGGTGCTCTACTACGCAGAAAAGTAGTTCTGTTTATTTTCAATGAATTTCAGTGTAAAAAGTGATTAGAATGATGGATTTTATTTATTTGGTAATAAAATATTTGTTTTATTTGCTAAAATAAGCTTTTTCCCCTTTTAATCAATCAATGTTAGCATACCGGTAGTTTGTTTGTTTCTTTCCGGGGGTAAACAAAGGTTTAGATTTGGTTGTTTTGTCTAGTTAGATTACCATTCTGGTGTTACGGGCTACTTTTTTGTGCCACTACACCAGTGAGACGGCTCAACCAATAGGAGTTAGGACCACGTTGTATCGGATTGGAGTATATATGGTTTGACTCTGGGAGCTGGGAAAAAATCTCGAAACAATATGTGCGCCGTGAACAGAAAAAGTTTGGGAATCCCTGGTTTATACATAACTTACGTCAGGTGTATATTGCATAATTGATGAATAATCGTATGGTACGTCATAATTTATTACATCATCTTTGCCAACTTCGAAAAGCACTTTGTTTTTACCCATGTTTTTCTTGTAAACTTTCAAGTGAGTGTCACGGTCCGCGCGATCTTGTTCGTGCCATAATCCAATAGCATGGCCTAATTCATGTGTTACAACTGGTACCTGCAAATACAAGAAGTCGGGTTTGAGTTTTCTGATTTTGCGATACAGCAGG
Organism: Strigamia acuminata; assembly: GCA_949358305.1. Classification (NCBI taxonomy): domain Eukaryota; kingdom Metazoa; phylum Arthropoda; class Chilopoda; order Geophilomorpha; family Linotaeniidae; genus Strigamia; species Strigamia acuminata. The sequence goes on along the minus strand of OX442314.1, from coordinate 23,772,628 downwards.
TCATTTTTGGGCTCATTCTCGGGACATCCCACAGTTGCTTCTTATTCTTTGCCGTCTTATCAAAGACATGGACATCTGCCAATCACTGGGCAAATGGTGTTTTTATAATCTTATCGCTCAATTTCTCAGATTTGCTAATTTCTTCAGTTAGTAGGTTATACTCTGGCCAATCATAAGAGTGCAACTTTTTCCTATTAGCCAAGCCTGTTTACTCCTTAAGTGTTGCCTTTATATTACCACCAGAAAAAGTAGTTTTGTTCTGTTTTTAATTTGTTTGATTATTGTAATGGTTGAAATGATGTAAATTGATTTGTTTTTACAATAAAATGATTTTAAAAATTTTAAAACAATTTTTTATGCTGTTCTTTTTTCAAAATACGTCTTTGTTCAGTTTATTGAAAAAGCAGGCAATTTTTGAATTTTTTGATTGGTTGTTTTGTCTGGCAAGCACTAAACATGTATTTTGGCCTACTTTTATGTATAACTACACCAGTGAAATGGCTCAGCCAATAGGAAAAAGTTGCACTATTATGATGAGCCAGAGCATAATTTTACTTACTGATGTTGCACAATCAGGGTAATCAAGTGATAGAGTCTGAACGATGGTAGTTGGTTCATAGATACCAACCCAAGAATTGCATCTAGAATAAGAGATAATATAAATAAAAACTCTAGAGTAAAATTGGAGTAAAATTTACCCACTTCCCGTATGCTTTATCACTAAGTGTGGACGACGACTTATAGTCGGTGAATATGAAAATTTAACACAAGTATTATCCATCCACAATTGCATGGCTTCCATAATAGCACTTTTACTATCTTTGTGGTCTACTAAAATAATTTTAAAAAATAATGAGCGTGACTGAATTAACTCGAGAAAATATTTTCAATCTAAGTTAATTGATCAGTATGGTAACAAATCCAAGTTAGTGGCAGGTAGGGACCGTGAGCTTACGCATTCCTTTTCGAAAAGACAAAAATCATCTAGGTGTGTAGTGTCCTCGCATTTTTAATCATGTGTTTCATTGTTTGAATTTATTGCCATTAAAATATCACTATAAATTGGTGTTTTAAATCTTACAGGATGGACCTATCTTGTAAGGAATGATTCCTAGAGGCCATCTGGACAGAAGGTCTTTGCGTGCAGTTTTTCCAAATAAATCATCCTCTTTCTTCATTCCATGGAAAACAATATCTTTTTCCCAAATTCGAAACCCATTCTCATCAATCCTGCTATTATCTGCCAAAATTGCCCACAACTAAAAACATGTATAATATGTCTATTGTAATCATTAAATTTTTCTTGTATATTAATTATGTACTCACTGGCAATTTTAACTTCTTTGTTTTTGGCTAAATTTAGAAAAATGAAAATAATAATATAATACGGAGTAATATTTTTGAAAAATTATAATTTAATTACTTCAGATTGATATATAAAACCGGAAAGAAAAACGATAAAGTAGATAGAATGCATTGTGAAGTGTGCAGGAACTTCAGGTTGTGATTAATGCCAGTCGAAGTTGATTCAATTTTAATTTCGTTAAACTTTAAATTTTGATTTCACTTTCCAGGAACGGCCTTAGTAGTAGGTACTGGAATCTTATGGGCGAGGATACGTTTATTGCCATAAAATTGGTACTGTTTTAATACTTACAAGTACTGCCGATCTTGTAAGGGATCCTTTTTGGTGCTGTTTTAAATTGAGCTCGGCTTTTTATGTGCATTTCTTTCAGATATTACGTTCTGTTTATTGTTTCCATGGAAGGTGATATCTTCTTCCAAAATTGGATAATCATCTTCATTAAACTTGCTACTGTGCGTCAGAATTGCCCTTGTCTTATATTACAAAATATAATATCATATTGTATTGTGCTATGCAAAATATTGTGACCGCTTGGCCACCTGGGTGACCTGCGGCACTGCCACACACCGCCATACGGCCCCAAAGGTCATCCCCTCTGTGGGTGATTGACCTAGCCTGGGGGAGGAGGGAGTGGAGTGGTGTGGTGAGGAGAGGAGTGTAGAGAGTAGCACTGGACACGGACTGAGAAGGACGTGTGTACAGTTGCTGAGGAGGAGAAGGTATTCATCAAAGGGACAAAACGTGTCCCGGGTTGGACTCTGTACTCCTCACCATTCACCACGTTGATACTCAGTGCTATGGCAGATTCAATAACGCAGCCTCCATCAGCGGATACGCGGGTCGTAGGTGAGTACGACACAAATGTTTAGTCGAACCGACCACGTCACCCATTGGGCTCACACCCAGTGTGTGACGGGTCGGTTGCCGGTGCGGCGTGCCTTCGTGGCACCCCCGCAACGGGTAACGAGATTCCCCATACCCCTAGACAACATTAATAAAGGCCAACCAACCAATATTAGGGGAGTTTCTGTTATTTACGTGAGTATGCGTCCCAAACCAGTGTCTTCAGTCCCGTGATTGCACTGGCGAAGACCATATCAGTCACAATATGATTATATTTTATTACCACACTTTAAGCAGCATGCCAGTGCATATGAAATTACCAACCTTAATCCTTATATTGGCATGAGGAATAAGTGAAAAAGCTGTTTCTTTGTTTTTTTTTGTTTTTGAATACAGTGATATAATATTTTCAAGAGAAAGATTTGCTGTTTTTTAGCAAGATATCTCGTCATTTATAAGCCGTAATGGGAGTTTTAAAAAAATGTGAGGTGGGTCGCTAATTGAGCAAATTTAATTCAATCTGAATTTCTTTATTCTTACTTCATGTTATTATGTATTACGTTTTCAATAAACTTCCGCTGGGTTGGAACTCAGGTTCGAGGTGACTAAGTGAGTTTAGTATGTTAACTAGTTGATTTTTATTGATGATGGTTGTCAGAGGAGAAAGTCTTGGCAACCTCACATTGTTAGAACACAGTATAATATATAATATAAGCATGTACATAACATATCTTCCCCCTGAGAAAGCCTTCATAAACAGTAAAATTTCTATTTTAAAACGTGTACGTGTGGTGTGTGGTGTGTGTTTAACTCAGTGTTTACAAAACGATGTCATGCATTGCACAAAATTGTTCTCTTTTTCAAACGGTAAAACCACTACTTGATTATTGCTTAAGTTATGCAGAAGAAAATATTCTATAACCTTTTTTAAGGTTATTTCAACTAGATTACAGGAATTTTTCATTTCTTTTCCTATGACCTTGAAAGTACTGATTTTAGGTACATTAAATTGGACAAGCCATAAGTAACATCATTTATTTCTTAACATTATTAGAACATGGTATAATTTATAATACAAGCATATACATTACACACGTTTTAAATTTACTCAAATTTAACTGATACATTAAGATGTAACCAGCTGCCCATGCGCGCTGATCACTTACCTGCAGTGCAATGCACTTGGTTTACACAAATTTAACAGATACATCAAGACCTTTTGCGTGGTTATATGATGAGGTGAGGATAAGAAGCGTGTTATTGCCTTTATCTGCAACTGTTTTTTGATGAAGTTCATTATGGCAGTGTCTACAAAATAGTAAATAAAAATTAATGGTATTAGTTCGATAACAATTTTTTTTCATTGAATTTGGTATTAATTCTCACATTGTGCCAGGATCATCACTCAATAGATCTCCATTTCTTATACGTAAAGAGCTCCAGAGACATTCGTTTGCTTCTCCTGCACGTTGCATGAGGTTGAAATGATGGAAGTAGAGTGAAAGGAGTCTGCCAGGAGGAAGCTGTAGTAAAACGAATAACATCTTACACTGTATAAAAACATCTATCTTAATGCGCACCTTCTTTTTGATAATTAATAGTGATTTTAATGACATTAATGGCGCTCTTAAAGTTTAAGACCGTCATCAATGTCATTACAATCACTCTATTAATTACACATCAGTGTAAACCGTAAGTTACTTCTAGATGTAAACCAATATGTTGTGTAATTTATTTATAAAATTGACAGTTAATATTATACGACCTCCCGAAAAATGATACAAAGAATTTCATAATTAACAGCATTCACTAAATGCTTTAATCAACATAAAAATTACCTCAATTAGCCAAGCACATCGCATCTGTGGGGGATGGTTCTTGGGGTAGTTAGGACTTTGAAACCGTATTGGAGTTGTAATTTTTCCACCGCAACGAGGTGCTGAAAAACAATTTTTGCTCTAATTTATATAGATGCAGTGAAGACTTGATGAGTATGATGTGAGCCCAATCATACCAACAGGCACTTTGGTTTGGCAGTTGGAACCATTAAATCCACGAGGGCATTCACATCGACAGCCCTTTTTTTTATTCCATGTGGCGTATCCACCATTCTGACAAGAAGGTGGATTCTGACATTTATCTGATAATCCAAGAAATTATATATTTATACATTCAGGAAAATTTTTCAAATGTATAAAAATGCAAACCTGTGCAATTGTACATTTTATTGACCACTTTATAATCGTAATGTGTCAATCTTCTTGTAGTTCCCATTAAGGGGTATGCCATTGGATCTTTCGGAACAAGAACAAGTTTGCCATTAGTTGAAAAAGTCTATTTCAAAATATGAATATAAATCAAAATTTGATAAAAAGAAAGTTAATTGGATTGGTTTATACATAACTTACATCTGGTGAATATTGCATAAGAGATGAATACTCGTATGGTATACCATAATTCGTGACATCATCTTTGGCAATTTCGAAATACACACTGTTTTCACCCATGTTTTTCGTGTAAACTTTCAAGTGAGTGTCACGGTCCGCGCGATCGTGTTCATGCCATAATCCAATAGCATGGCCTAATTCATGGGCCGCGACAATATCCTGCAAATACAAGAAGTTAGGATAAGAGTATTGAATTTTCTGATTTTTGCATTGCAGCAGGTCTTTCTTGGGCTCATTCTCAGGGATCCTCAGTTGCTTCTTATCTTTGCCTTCTTATCAAAGACTTGGACATCTGTTAACAACTTTCAAACGAAGTCACTTCATTTCGTCGCCCTTTATTTTGTCGCCACCGTTTTTAGGCTGAGTCCGCCTCTCGGATTCCTAAGAATGCCTAACAATGGGGGGCTAGCGCCCCCCCCCCCCTTGACCCCTCGCGAACTTAACCTTACCACTTTCTTTAATCAGAACTCCTTCTAGGGAGTAATGGTGGGCGACGAAATGAAGAAATGCAGTTTTCACAATTTTTCGTGCAAATGGTTATGTGGTCTTTGATAATATTGTGATATTTTGGCTCAATATCTTGGATATGTTTATTTCTTCAGTTAATAGGTATTATTTTTACTTACTGATGTTGCGCAATCAGGGTAATCAAGTGATAACTCGTGTACGGTAGTTTCTTCTGAGTAAACACCAACCCAAGAATTGCACCTAAGAAAAAATATAAATAAAAATATAAATTACACAGTAAAATTGTTTTAAAATTTACCCCGTTCCTGTATGCTTTAATACCACGTGTGGTTTATCACTTATTTTTGGTGAATTGGTAAATACGACACATGTGTTATCCATCCAGAATTGCATAGCTTTACTGATTGCATCTTTACTATCCTTTTTGTTTACTAAAATTATTATAAAAACAATAAACATGAAATTAATTGTGAGAAAATACTTTCAATTTCAGTTAATTGATGTGCATGGTAACAAATTCAAATTAGTGGCAGTGACATCGTATAGGGTGGGGCCGCAAAGGAGGAAAATACCGGGCACCAGGTCGGCATGGCACTTAAATTTTCAAAAACTCAAAAATTTAAAATTAAATAAATGTATATAATTCTGATATTTAGTTGGTGTCTATAAAAAAATTAATCACTTTTAAACAAATCTTGTATTAAGATTTTTTAAGGCAGGCTTTTCTGGGTCACATTGGAAGAAGAGGAATTGTCTAATGCTGGGCGCACACATACCGCGATTTCGCGTCGCGTCGCGATCGCGTTGCCATTGCGCATGCGCAGGTCACATCATTTCCTTCGCGCCAGTTCAAAATCTACTTTGCGAAATAGTATTTGTCCCAAGTACTATTTCGCCCGCGATTCATGTTGCAGCCAATCCCGTGAGCTGTTTGAAATGACGTCATTTCATCAACATTTTCGGTTGCTGTGTGAATGCTGTGGAATGACGTCATAAGATTGAATTCGCAGAGTTGAAATGCTAGCTACATGTGAGTAGCATTGCGCGCGATTTACAGCACGATTTCGCTGGTGAAATCGCGACGCGACGCGAAATCGCGGTATGTGTGCGCCCAGCAATAGACAGCACATAAAATCAGAAAAGTTTTAGCGACGTGTCGTTTTAGCGAGGGTATGTCTTAACGACGTGCCGTGTTACCGTTGAAATCAAATGGTGTATATAAGTAGCACACAAATTATAGTATGCATTAAAAACAGTAGCAAAACACACTACACTGGAATCCGAAATGGCAATCCAAATGCTGAAAACCATTAGAGGATGTTTTCTATGTTTGTTATTGTAAGCCGTCAGTTATTATCGTTTGTGAAAAATATTTGATTATTTCTTGTAGGCAGTGGCAATGCACCGCAGGAAGTGTAAAGCAGCATGTTAATCCTGTCTACCATTACTTCCTGGAGATAGGCTTTCCGACATAAGAACTTTTCCTTCTTCTTTGGCCTTGGTCCTCGGCGAATAATCAATTCCATTGCCGTTTCTGTGTCTGCTTGCTCCCTTCTCAATGTGACCAGCATATGGTATTTACCAACTTACGCAGCTGCCACTAAGCCATTGAAGCTGGGTGGAGACTTAGGTGCAGCCCGTGTACCATTGTGCCTGGATTTCTTAAACATGTAATTGTCCTTCCACCACTTGAGTAAGCCGCAGGCTCCAATGCCGAACTGCGGCTTTAGCAGCCTGTATGCTGACTTTATTCTGTTATGAAGCAAAAACGAACAGAGCTGCTAACTGCCGAACTGCCATATTGAAATCGTTGTCCTTGGTCTACTTAGTCTTGACATGGTGGTAGATGCTTTGCACAAGGTGGAAGAAACAACCATCCAAGGTTGTGTAAAGCCCTGCTTTTCAGGGCATGCATCACTTGAACAACATCCGCTCGGGTGGAGTCTGGTGGATGGCTGTGTGTAAAAAGCTCTTTAGTAACTTCTGGATTTAGACTGTTGTTACTTCTCATATCTCCAGTAGATGCATTCAGGTTTCTTCTTTTCGACTATGGACTTAGGTTTGTTCCTGATGGTCTTACTCATCACAATTTCATTGTCGTTGGCCATTGCGCAGTGTAGTAATCGAAATTAATGATCACTAATTAGTTATGCAGTGCTTTTATAGTGGCTCAATTTGGGCACGTATAGCGGCGTAACGTCCACCTTGTGTGACTTAAAATGAGTGGCGCCGAAATGTGTTTGAATTTATTACCATTAAAATACCATTATGAATTGGTGTTTTAAATCTTACATGACAAATCTATCTTGTACGGAATTATTCCTTGAGGCCATCTGGATTTTAGGTCTTGACGTGCAGTTCTTCCAGATACAACATTCTTTTTATCCTTTCCATGGAAGACGACGTCTTCTTCCCAGATTCTAAAACCATCCTTATCATACTTACTATTTTTTGCCAAAATTGCCCATAACTTAAAATAATATATAACATTCTTATTGTAATCTTTCAATTTTCTGTGTAAATTAATTAATCAAGTACTAACAGGCAATTTTAACTTCTTTTTATTTTTTTGTGACTAAATTTAGAAAAATCAAAATAACAATGTAATGATATTTTTAGTTTATTGTAAGTTACTTACTTCAGATCCATATATAAAGCCGAAAATTAAAACGATGGCGCAGAAAGGACCCATTGTGAATACACGAAAGTTTGCAGAAAGTTCAACTTTTCTGTAACGGAATTTAAATGAATATTTAGTTATTTTTAACACTACGATAGAGTAAGCAACAGTTGCCGTTAAATACAAAGCTGAAAAGTCATAAAAACAGAAGCTCTATTATCTGGCTGAGCAGGATGTGTTTCTTCAGTTTCACCTTGAAATGGTGAATACACTAGTGAATGAATACACTTATGATTGTCATGATCTGAAATAACGGATGAATGGGCAGTTAAACTTTGTGGTTTCTTGACATTCTGTAATACTAGTACAGCTTTGATGTCAATTGCATTAAAAATTCAGAGGGGCACCGTATTAACTATGCCGCAATATAGAACCAATCATAGGGAGGGGTTGATCGAGCGGGTTATGTTTTTATTGTTATTTCGATTTCGATTTGTGGCCAGCTGCCACCAGTTGTCACTGGTATTAACATACGAAGGAGATTGTTTCAGTGCCATCTCTTGATGGAAATTGTAAATTCCCAATAATTCAAGTTGGTATTGGTCTTTATTTTTGTTGCTGGCGCTGGTGTCCATTACCCTTTAGAGTATTGTCCTAGTTCTACTCCAATTTGATGTAGAACTACGATCCACCCCAGACTTCGATCTACCTCAGACGTTGTGGGACAGAAACCATTGGGTTCATTCGGCACTTTTTGGCGGCGAGATTAACAATGGATGATTTAGTAAATGTAATTTAGTCTTCCAAATGCAACTATTTGCTGTTTTTAAAGCAAGATATAGCATCATTTATCAAGTCATCAAGGGAGTTTAAAAGAAATATGAGATGGGTTGCTTATTGGCCAAATTTTATTGCAAGTTTACACAAATGTAACTGATACATCAAAACCTCTTGCATTGTTAAACATTGTGGTGAGGACAAGAAGCATCTGATTAGCTTTACCTACAACTGCATTTTCGTGAAGTTCATCAGCACAATGTCTAATTTAAAAAATAGTTCGATGTTAGTTCTATAACAATTTCATTTCTATTGAATTTGGTATTAATTCGTACATTTCACCAGGATCATCATTCATTGGATCTCCGTTTCTTATGCGAATGGCGCTCCAGTAACACTTATGTTCATTTCCTGCACGTTCCATGAGATTAAAATCGTGGAAGTAGAGTATAGGGACTTGACCAAAAGGAGCCTGGTGTAAATATATCATATAAAGTATTCAAGTTACTGGTAAGATGTATGTTGTGTAATTTTTCTTTTTAATTGACAGTTATTTATTATACTTTTATCCATAATAAAAATTACCTCAATTAGCCAAGCACAATGCAGGTCTGCAGGATGATTATTGGGGTAATTAGGACTTTGAAACCGTTTTGAAGTTGTTAAATGTCCGCCGCAAGGAGGTTCTGTAAAAACATTTTTTGCTCTAATTTACTAGATGCAGAGAAGGAATTATTAGTATGATGTGAGCCCAATCCTACCAACATGTACTTTGGTTTCACAGCTGGAACCATTAAATCCAAGAGGGCATTCACATCGACAGCCCTTTTTACTATTCCATGTGGCATATCCACCATTTTGACACGTAAGGGGATCTTGGCATTTATCTGATAATCCAAGAAAAAATATTTATATATATTCATGATATCATGAACAAATGTATTAATATATTCACCTGAGCAATTGTACATCCTATTGACCAATTTATAATCGAGGTGTGTAATCTTTTGGCCATTTCCCATTACTGGAAATGCCAGTGGGTCTTTCGGAACTAGAGTAAGTTTACCATTACTGCTATATGCCTATTCCAAAATATTGATCATACCAAATTTTGATAGTAAAATATAAGTCGATTGGTTTATATTAAACTTACATCTGGTGCATACTGCATAATTGATGAATATTCGTATGGTACGTCATAATTCATTACATCTTCTTTGGCAATGTTTAAATACTGACTGCCTTCACCCATGTTGTTCAAGTAAATTTTCAAGTACGTTTCGCGATCCAACCGATCTTGTTCATGCCATAATCCAATAGCATGGCCTAATTCATGGGTTATAATTGGTACCTGCAAATACAAGAAGTCAAGAACAGTGTACAGTTGAGCATCGTTAAAACAAATCGCAAGGGTCCCGAAAAAATCGGTGTGTTATAACGAAAGTTTGTTATATCAAATTTTTTAATATGCTTTTCTATGGCCTACCAATCAACTAAGCCATTTTTAGGTATTCGTTATAACAAAAAATTCATTATATCGCGGTTCGTGATAACGTTTTTTTACACGTTTTTTCTGGAACTAATCTACCGTGTAAAACAGAAATTGGATGTACTTACCGACGTTGAACAGCCAGGGTGATCAAGTGATACAGTCTGATTAGTAACTTGTTCATCACGAATACCAATCCAAGAACTGCATCTTGAATAAGAAATAATATAAATATAAATATAAATTCTGGAGTAAAATTGGAGTAAAATTTACCCCATCCCCGTATGCTTTAACACCAAGTGTGGTTGATCATGTACCGTTGGTAATTGGAAAAAGACAACACATGTATTATCCATCCATAAATGCATGGCTTCGTCAATTGCACTTATACTTTCTGTTGTATTTACTGGAATCGTTATAAAACAATAAACATGAATTAATTGTGAGAAAATCTTCTCAATTTCAGTTAATTGATGAGTATGGTAACCGGTTATAGTAATTTTAGCGACGATCATTTTAGCGATTTTTACTAAAAAAGTCCCATTTTAGCGAACATGTCATTTTAGCGACACAAAACCCTAGGTTTTAGCGACAAGCCGGCTCAAAAAAGTGGTTTTTATCAAAAAACCAGTAAGGTTAGGTTCGCGGGGGGGTCAAGGGGGGGCGCAGCCCCCTCTTGTTAGCCCTTCTTAGGAATTAAACCTAGGTTTTTGTGTTGCTAAAATGACATGTTCGCTAAAATGGTGTGTCGCTAAAATGAAATCGCTAAAATGAAATCGCTAAAATGATGGAGATCCATGGTAACAAATTGAAGTATGTGGCAGTGACATTCTATAATAGGGATGGCAGACCTTGAGTTTACTCATTTGCCTACTATCAGTTTCTTTTTCGAAAAGGCACAATGTGTTTGAATTTATTACCATTAAAATACCATTATGAATTGGTGTTTTAAATCTTACACGACGGATCTATCTTGTACGGAATTTTTCCTTGAGGCCATCTGGATTTTAGGTCTTTACGTGCAGTTCTTTCAGATAGAACATTCCTTACATTCTTTCCATGGAAGACGACATCATCTTCCCAGATTCTAAAACCATCCGCATCATACTTGCTATTTTTTTTCAAAATTGCCCACATCTAAAATTAAATGTATAATGTGTCTGTTGTAATCATTCAGTTTTCTGTGTAAATTAATCAATCAGGTACTTACAGGCAATTTTAATTCTGATTCTGCCTAAATTCAAAAATATCAAAATGTAAATGTAATGAAATTTTTTAAAAAAAATTATATTGATAAGCTAATTACTTCAGTTAGATGTATAAAACCGAAAAGAATAACGATATAGGAGAAAAGACCCATTGCGATTGTGTGAATGTATGCGAGAACTTTAGATGATCTATAACGGGATTTATATAAATATGTAGTTAACAATTGTTAACACTCCGATAGAGTAAGTATACAGTTAGAGCTCAAACACAAAGGAAAAGTCATAAAAATAGAATCTTTTATCTTGTGGTCTAGCTGAGCAGGATGTGTTGCTTAAGTTTCATCGTGAAATCGTGGCAGTGGTTCCGTAGTAGCTGCTGTGATCCGGGTTATTTCAAATTAGAGTGCCAAACTTCTCTTAAATCTGGAATAAAAATGGTTAAGTTGTCTGGGGAATAAAATACTTGCGCGATAAGATAAATACACGGTTTTATTGTTAAAAAAGAAATTAACAATATTTAATGAATTGTTCGTATTGAGAATAGATATAAAAAGAATAATTTTACTGATAGGGTGGGCCAAAAGTCATTAACCGGTCCGAAGTTTTAATAACTTTTCTTAAAATAATTTTGTTTTAATAACTTTTCTTAAAATAATTTTGTTTTAAATTTTTCTTTAAATATTTTGGAAAGAAGATTTCGGGGATTAATCATGGAAAAATTCACGACCAAACAGCAAACACAAATTGGGAATTTTACTGTCTTGGGTCAGAATTATTGATCCTCAGATTTTGTTAGTAAAATTTAACAATTTGTGTTCTCTGTTCGGTTGTGAATTTTTCCACGATTAATCTCCTGCATCTTCTTTACAAAATATAGTTAAAGAAAAATTTAAAATTAAATTAATTAAAAATAGACCAGTTCGGTGACTTTTGGCCTACCCTGTACAAATGAATTTAAGGTATAATATGCCTACAAGACAAAAGTGGCAGAAAATGCCGATTTCGTACTCACTGATGAACACAATTGAATCAGTTCGGAACAATCGTTGTTAGGTGCACACAAGTTGGGATCTCTTTTTTTGATAAGATAAGATAAAGATGTCCTGTTATTCATAAGATCAGAAGGAGAGAAATGTTGAAGTCTTAGTGCTACCATACTGTATTAGTTTTTGGAGTGCTAATACAAGTAATTTCAAGGCAAGCATGTGTGTACGTTATAAAGAACCCCACAAAAATTTTTGCGATTTATACTGGTGTATCGTATTTTACAAATAATTTTATAAGAAGAATGTTAGATTATTTATAATGCCAGGTTCGGCACATAGTAAAAGGCCGAACGGCTGAACGGGCCGAACGACCCGGTATAGCGAAAACCCGGTACTGCGCAACTATGGTGCACCGATACCGGGTTGTTCGGCCCACACTTACGCCGCGTTCGGCCACCCGTCTGCCGTTTGTGAACGTCGGCCGAACGTCGAGATTCATTATTGCATGTGTGTGAATTAAATTTTTAAGATTCGTTAAATAAATTAATAAATTCATTTCAATTCCAAAGGGTTGGTGACTTTAAATAACAATTGTAAATTATTGTTCATGTTAACCGGTCCCAGCATTCACAATGAGAAGCAAAATGACACAGAATGACCAGGCGGCCCTCTGCAACCCAATAATACTGTTCCGTCCCATTTCCGTCCCATTTCCGTCCCATTTCCGTCCCATTTCCGTCCCATTTTCGTCCCATTTCCGTCCCATTTCCGTCCCATTACCGTCCCATTACGTCCCATTTCCGTCCCATTTCCGTCCCATTCCGCAACAAATTCTTCAACAGCCAGAGATTCATTATTGCATGTGTGTGAATTAAATTTTTAAGATTCGTTAAATAAATTAATAAATCCATTTCTATTCCAAAAGTTTGGTGAGTTTAAATAACAATTGTAAATTATTGTTCATGTTAACAGGTCCCACGGTGGCACAAGGCGGGGTCTGGCAGCTCATGCGCCGTGGCTAAAATCGATCAAAGCACAAGTTATAGCAATCGTCGCTATACTCTGATCCGTCGATCAACAGACATGATTTTATCCTTTTCAAGTAGCTCGCCACTTTGGCATACCGGTATGTCAGATGAATGTTCAGGTAAGAGCTTATTACATCTGGTCCAAATAGTTTCAATTGCTGTCTGGAATAAGAACTGGCCTGAATTCGTCTACCTAGGTCATAAAAACGATCAATATTTGATACTCTAGTTTAAATGTCAACAATTCAAAACAGGATTTACAATTTTAGAATCACTTATAGGGTCATACGAGTAAAGTAAAATGGAATTCATTCTATTTTCATTCATATTTCTCTTGTTTTTCTAACTGGCACACTTTTGTCAGACTTGTTTATCGTAGTTGTCATGGTTACAATAACAACATTTAACAGTTTAAAACTAGTGATGATTGTTTACAAAACAAAGTTCATCACCTGGAGTGATAATTTTTAGGATTACAAGTAATAAATTATACGCCGTGGATAATCAATTTTGATTTTCAATCAGCAGGTTATTGCTATCACTGGTTAAGTCTGCAGGACACACTTCGATAAATATAATGGCCAACCTATTGATCTTTAGTAATCATTTGCCATTTATCATTTATGGTCATAAATGGTGACTGAAAGAAGTGAAAGGGGTGTTGGAGGATGCTGTTTCATAGCACCCATGGCACAAATATTATCATTGAAGAAGAAGAAACGAGAGCAACCCGATTGGACAGTTTTTGTCACGGAATCACGTTCAGGTAGACATGACAACACACAATGGTTCAATGAGATTATTAACCTTGTTTTAACAGCAAAATGCCATTGGAGGTTAGCATGCACGTGACAATTGTAGTCACTCAGATCCACGAATGGAGCGGTGCTCTTAGAATTGGAGTGACTGCCCAAAATCCAGAAAATATTGAACACCTTCCACGATATGCTTATCCGAACTTGGTTGACACTGAAGGATTCTGGGCTGATGCCGTACCAGAGAAATTAGTAACAAATGGAACCAGGTAAAAAAATATATATATTTTTTAATGCTTTAGTTCAATTTTGGAAGGATGTGTGACCTATCTTCATGTAAATGCCATTCAAAAGACGGAAGTAATAAAAATTTGTCATGACTTATTATATTCATGTGTCATAACTCGCGTAACATGGACTTACTTTGAGTTTTGATCTTTATTTAAACTGCTCAAAGTGGCTTAGAAAAGAGGAAAATAAAAAAAACTAAGCTTTAATGCCAAAAAATGATTGACAGGTCCAGTGTGTTTATTTTGTAGTCAAAGTTACACAATCATGAATTTGAAACACTGTGTAAACTATAAGTGAACATGTTGTGGAAAATAATCTGAAACACAAACATGTTGACTGGTAGTGTCATATTTTCTAAAAAAAAACTTTCCATATTAATACAGGGTGGGCCAAAAGTCACAAACTGGTGAAGTCTTAATAACTTTTTTTAAATTAATTTTTTTTTAAAATTTTTTTTAAACAATTTTGTAACAAATGTCATTGTAATAAACAAATGACTTTGTTATTGAGACTTTCTTCCTACATCTTCTTGAAAAAATTGCTAACGTTTATTATTTTACTTATCAATAGACATTTTGAACCCTGACAACAGACACTGTTTCCATTGACATGTATAATATTTCTATAATCACATTCTATTTAACTGAAGATAATTCATTGCAACTATTTATCAACAATGAGCACCGAGGTGCTCACCTGTCTGATTTACCAGATTGAACAAATTTTATTTTTACTTCAAATTCCATTTTAGAGTGAATTACTTACTACAGTAATTTATACAAAAGTAACAGATATATCAAAACCTCGTGCGCCATCATACGCTGTTGTAAAGACAAGAAGTATTTGGTTACTTTTACCTCTAATTGATCTTTGGTGAAGATCATCTGCGCAATATCTATTGAAATTAAATTTTCTTTTAGTCTTAGACTTAGGTACGTTATGACAAATGATTATGGAATTAATTTTCTTACATTTCGCCAGGATCATCATTCATTAAATTTCCATTTCTTACGCGTAAAGCGCTCCAATAGCACTTATTATCAATTTCTGCACGTCCCATCAGACTGAAGTCGTGAAAAAATAACTGAGGGACTTTTCCACGAGGAGCCTGGTGTTAGGAGAATACACTTGTCATTCACTAGAGAAAAACTTGCTTGTTATTCGAATACAAATCTACTTCAATTAGCCAAGCACATCGCAGATTAGCTGAATGATTGTCAGGATAGTTAGCAGTTTGAAATCGTGTTGAAGTAGTAATCTTTCTACCACAAGGAGGCTCTGCAGCAATAAAAAAAATATATACAGTGTGTCGATTATGTACACAGGAGTTCATAAAACCGATTTGTTCGCATAATCAGATATTAGGCTTATGTACAATGTATAATAAAAAAACCGTTTAAAATCAATTAAACATTTGATAAAAATTAATGTAAAATATCGATCGTAACCAGTCGTTTACAACCGAAGTTCGGATAATCGACTCTACTGTAAATAAATACCGTATTTTTTTTATTATCATCTATTGTAAGATGCAACGCGTTTTTAGAGATGTTTATATGGGGAAAAAAGTACGTCTAAAAGTGGAAACACAAGGGAGCGGGTAAAATTCCCAAGCGTGCTAGTACAAGTTTAAAGAAGGAGTCATTTACAAGCTCACTTGACCAGCTTTTGGCTTACCAGCTTAACTGGCAAACTCAAGCTAGCTGGCTATCAGAAATTTTCACCAAAATCTCCTCCAAGAATTTCCTCACGATTCTGATTGGCTGTCAAAGTCACATGACCAAAACACCAGCAAGCTTGAAGCTGGTAAATCAAACTCAGTTTGATCAGAGCAGGTGAGTACAAGCTCGCTTCAAAACAAAGTTTTGAATAAAAACGCAAGCTTGTGTTTGCTCAAGCGGGCGAGCTTTTATCCGCTTTTTCAAGTAAAAGCAAGCTTTTAAATTTTACCTGCTCTCTTGTGTTTCCACCTTTAGAATCGACGATATACGGTAATTTCAAAAATGGAATTGTGTGTGCATACCAACGTGAACTCTGCTTTGGCAGTTGGGACCATTAAATCCTGCAGGGCATTCACATCTACATCCTTTTTTATTATTCCACGTGGCATATCCTCCATTTTGACAAGATGGAGGATTCTTACACCTATTATCTGATAATCAAAGAAAAAAATTATATTTTTATGGATATTTTTTACAGATATTTAAGTGTGCACCTGAGCAATTGTACATTCGATTAACTAGTTTAAAATCCAAATGCGTGATTTTCTCAAAATTGCCCATATGTGGCAATGCCATCGGATCTTTTGGAACGAGTGTGAGTTTACCATTGTTGTTAAAAGCCTATTAAAAACAAATTAGTGACAAAATTAATTCCAATTTGACGGGATTGCTCAATATTCATTCAATTACATCTGGTGGGTATTGCATAATGGATGTGTACTCATATGGCACATCATAATGCATTACGTCATTGTTGGCGGTTTCGAAGTATATTGAGTTACTGCCCATGTTGTTTTTATAAACTTCCAAATAACTGTCACGATCTAAACGGTCTTGTGTGTGCCATAACCCGATGGCATGGCCTAATTCGTGAGCAATAGTACCAACCTGTAGATATAAGATGTGACATATCTTTTCGGTGTACTCTTAAATGATTAATACCACTTACCACTGTCGAGCAATCGCCGTCCAGCGATAGAGTTTGATTGGTTATATATTCATCTTGAATGCCAACCCAAGAATTGCATCTGGAATAAGGGAATAGGATAATAAAATCGTAGACTAGACTCATCATTGGTAATTTGCTTTATCTGCTTTCGAAAGTCGGTTTAAAATTGCAGATAAACATGTTTTGCTACTTAAATGTTGTGCAGACATAATTAGAATACTCGAAACAATTAAAAATAAACAAAACTACTTTTCCATGCAGTAGTGCACAGTCGCTAGTTAAGGGTAATAAAGTTCGGCCAATGGGAGTTAGGCCAACCTTGAAGTGAGTTAGATTGTATTGAGTTTATAATTACCCAGTTCCTGCTTGCTTTAACACCAAATGAGGTTGATCACGTACTTGTATAGTTGGTGAGTTTACAAAAGTAACACATGTATTATCCATCCATAATTGCATGGCCTCAGTGATTGCACTCCTACTTTCTTGTTGGTTTACTAAAAATTATTAGAAAATTTAAATAAACATGTTGATTGTATATTTGAAGTGTTGTAGGCAGTATAAAATCTTATAGGGGTAAAGGTGCTTTTTTTACCATCCAAATGGTTTTAACACTTACAAGTACTGTCGATCTTGTAAGGAATTCTTCCTTGGGGCCATCTTGAATTGAGATCTTTACGTGCATTTCTTTCAGATATTACGTCGTTTTTATTGTTTCCATGGAAGAGGATATCTCCTTCCCAAATTGGATAACCATCTTCATCAAACTTGCTATTGTGCTTCAGAATTCCCCATGTCTAATATTACAAAATATGTAATATCACATTGCATTGAGCTCTGATAAATGTGAACACATTCGATTAAGTACTTACAGGCAATTGAAGTTTTTCTGTGAGTGACTAAATTAAGAAAGTGGAAGACGACAGTAATGTGATAAAACTATTTTCTAGACTTGCTTACCTCTGATTGATAAATGACTGCTACAAGAATAAGGATGAAGTAGATAGGTGACATCGTGAATATTAGTGAATGATATAAATGAACAAGTGCATTTTATTGTAACAAGATTTTATGTAGGCTTCATTTTTGAATGCAGACGAAATTGATGTTTACATTTTATATTTGCACTATAAGTTTTGTATAGGATTAATTTAAGGTGAAAAAACGGTATTCAACTGTCAATAACATGTCATAATGAATTGCCCGTAATTTTTGCTTATTTTTTGTCTTGGCTGTTTATTTTTCACCAAATGTTCATAATTGCAAAAACACGAAAGCGGAAAACCGCAAACTCGTCACTTTAAGTCTTGAAAAACACAAAACAAAGTGTGTCACAAATAATTCGCAATGTATCAAAGTATTTCTGAATTTCTATTAGACCAAGAAACAACTTTAGTGGTCATGGACTAGATCGTTAGCGGTATCGGATGGTTTATTCTCTGCTGTAATTTTAATTTTAAGCATGGTGTTGAGATTATGCTTGGATGGGGTCATTTGCATCAGGATGTGGTTGGAGACACAACTGGACACGTCTTATATGTGCATGTTAAACAGGAAGTGAGATTTATTCTCTTAGTATACAAATATATTCAAATACGCTTGTACGCCACCTGATTGTGACGCACCAAACAATATCACCAACACATGGCCCATCTGGGATGCTGAGATTCCAGAGGATGGCAATACCATGGCCGAGAGTTACAGAAAATGAACGCATGCGATTCTTCACCTTACTGGTGAAGTTAGGACTGTCTTGACCATATTTGCCACTTTCTGTTGCCCAAGTGCTTGTGTGGATTCCAGAATTTTTTTGGAGCCACAGCTTTACCTGGTGACAGGACCGTTGCATTGATGGTCACAGGCCACAGCATAAGTTTGTACATAAATGTGAAAGAGCTGTTATACTGTCAGATAAAAATCCACACAGCAAACTTGTAGCTGAATATGGCCAAAAAATTGTTGTAAACGTTATTTTTTTTATTTTTTTTTTTTATTTTTTTGTTAAATTTGAATGTCACTTTTTGCCAAATTGATCGATACGATTACTTAATTTGTGTGTTACGGATTTAAAATTTTTTGAAATTGATAGTAAAATGATCAATGCCAATAAAACAAAGCAAGCTAATTTATTATGGTATTTATAAGATTACCTTAATGGTTGGGTTTGTATTATTTGCATGAAAGGTTACAAATTACGGATGTTATTGCTTTCATTTCTTGTTTTGATAACAAAGGTACGATTTATTACTTAAATTACACTTCTGTTCCATTACTTTCTTTAATGCTGCTTTTTTACATACTTGGTGAAAGCACAAATTAAACAAATAAAATTAACGTTTTTTTATTAGTTAAATTAGGATGCAAATATTATCAACTTCTCGTAGATTATCACTCATCTTGAGGAAAACCACCAACTTCTTCATTTTTGTAGCATCCGGTTGCACAACTATGGTTAAAAAAAGAAATATCAAATTGTTTTGCCTTCTTTTAGAATCTGTTGCGATTCTTTATTTGTCATTTACTCTGTGCGTTTTAATATTTCAATTACTATCGAATAACCCAATTGTAAATTCTCGCAATTGTGTGTGTCAATCGATGGATACAAACTTACAAGTTGCATTTTCAAAAGGCGGCTCAAAGTCTTACAATTTCCGTTGTCCAATGACAATAAATTATCTCGGTGAGTTTACACTTGATTTCAGCCGATTTGCACAGACCCAAAGTTAAACCGTTTGCTTTCATAGGTCGGTTAGGAAACTCGATGGGCCAATACGCCACGCTCTTAGCACTGGCTCCAATTAATGGGCACGCGCCGTATCTACAGAAGTCAATGAAAGACGAATTAAATAAATATTTCGACACTTCGATTCCCGTGGTCAATCAAAAAGTATACAACACAAGCGTATGGACTGAACACGAGATTCACGATTGGATGAGTGATGAATATTCTGAATTTGGGTGCAACTTCACCGAAATTGCAGGGTTTCCGAACTCGTGGACATTTTTTCATCACATACGAGATGATGTCAAGAGAGAGTTTCGATTTAAACATAACTTCGTACACGATGCTCAAACGCACCTGGAGTCATTAAGAAAATCAGAGAACACTACTTTTATTGGGGTGCACGTGCGACGAGACGATTACGTGCCTTTGATGAAATATTTATACAACGGGGTGTTGGCAAATTCGGAGTTTTTTACTGAAGCCATGAATTATTTTCGAAGTCAATTTAAGGATTGTGTATTTGTCGTGTGTAGCGATGACTTGAATTGGTGTAAAAAGAATATCGATAATAGTTTGAGAGATGTACATTTTTGTTGGAATGGTAATTCGAGATCGTCCGGGCGAGACATGGCACTGCTCACTCAGTGCAACCACAGTATAATCACTGTTGGTACTTTTAGTTTTTGGGTGGCTTATTTAACTGGTGGTCAGGTGGTTTATTTTAATAATTATTTACGGAATGACTCGTTTTTTCTTAAAAAGTTTTTGTACAATTCATCTTACCTACCTGAATGGATTTCTATTGACGCTGATTTATAATGTACGCTCTAACTGCATTCAGTAGTCACGTATACTAGTACACTACATACATATTATGGCACGTATAAAATAAATATGTTAAAAACGAAATTAAAACTTGTCCTTTTTTTCATCTATCAGTAAGACACACAAGGTGCACACAAGTTGGGATCTCGTTTTTTGATAAGATAAGATAAAGATGTCCTGTTATTCATGAGATCAGAAGGAGAGAAATGTTGAAGTCTTAGTGCTACTGTATTAGTTTTTGGAGTGCTTTCCGTCCCATTTCCGTCCCATCACGTCCCATTCCCGTCCCATTACGTCCCATTTCCGTCCCTTTACGTCCCATTTCCGTCCCATTACGTCCCATTTCCGTCCCATCATGTCCCATTTCCGTCCCATCACGTCCCATTTCCGTCCTATTACGTCCCATTTCCGTCCCATTTCCGTCCCATTTCCGTCCCATCACGTCCCATTTCCGTCCCATCACGTCCCATTTCCGTCTCATCACGTCCCATTTCCGTCCCATTTCCGTCTCATCACGTCCCATTTCCGTCCCATTTCCGTCCCATTTCCGTCCCATCACGTCCCATTTCCGTCCCATCACGTCCCATTACGTCCCATTTCCGTCCCATCACGTCCCATTTCCGTCCCATCACGTCCCATTTCCGTCCCATCACGTCCCATTTCCGTCCCATTACGTCCCATTCCCGTCCCATTTCCGTCCCATCACGTCCCATTTCCGTCCCATTACGTCCCATTTCCGTCTCATCACGCCCCATTTCCGTCCCATTACGTTCCATTTCCGTCCCATTCCGTAACAAATTCTTCAACAGCCAGAGATTCATTATTGCATGTGTGTGAATTAAATTTTTAAGATTCGTTAAATAAATTCATTTCAATTCCAAAGGGTTGGTGACTTTAAATAACAATTGTAAATTATTGTTCATGTTAACCGGTTCCAGCATTCACAGTGAGAAGCAAAATTTAGCAAATTTAGCAAATTTAGCAAATATATTTACACCTTTTCTTTATATTTTTATTTAAGGTTTTAAATTTATACAAATTTAACTGATACATCAAAACCTCTTGCTGAGTCATACATTGAAGTGAGGACTAGAAGCATCTGATTACCTTTACCTACAAGTGAACGATGGTGAAGTTCATCAACGCAATGTCTAGTAAAAATTATGTACGCTTTTAGTTTAATCACAATTGCATTTCTATTGAATTTGGTATTAATTCTTACATTTCACCAGGATCATCATTCATTAGATCTCCTTTTCTTATGCGTAAGGCACTCCAGTAACACTTATTGTCATCTCCTGCACGTACCATGAGATCAAAATCATGGAAGTAGAGTGAAGGAACTTTACCACGAGGAGCCTGGTATGAAACAAATAATATGTTAAGTAATTGTTTTTTAAATTGGCAGTTAATGTTTGTTCGATCTTTCGACTTGGAACAGAGGATTGCAGAATTGGAAGTATTTACCAAATGCTTTAATGCATGTAAAAGTTACCTCAATTAGCCAAGCACATCGCAGGCCTGCAGGATGATTATTCGGGTAATTAGGACTTTGAAACCGTGTTGGAGTTGTAATTTTTCCACCGCAAGGAGGTTCTGAAAAAACCATTTTTGCTTTAATTTATCACATGCACAGAATAAATGATAAGTATGTAAGGTGGACGTGAACCCAATCATACCAAAATCAACTTTGATTTGACAAATGTAACCAGAAAATCCAGGTGGGCATTCACATCGACATCCCTTTTTATTATTCCATGTGGCATATCCACCATTTTGACACGACGGGGGATTTTTGCATTTGGCTGTTAATCCAAGAAAAAAATATTTATATACAGTCATGAATATTTATGAAATATATCAAAATTTGTACCTGAGCAGTTGTACATTCGATTAACCAATTTATAATCGAGAAATGTAATCTTTTCTGCATTTCCCATTAATGGAAATGCCAGTGGGTCTTTTGGAACGAGAGTAAGTTTACCATTCGCGGAATATGCCTATTTCAAAATATAAAAAAATATCACATTTTGACGAAAGAAAAGTTAATTCGATTGGTTTATACATAACTTACATCTGGTGTATACTGCATAAGAGATGAATATTCGTACGGTACATCGTAAATCATTACGTCATCAGAGGGATATTCCATATGAAGTCCGTCTTCGCCCATGTTCTTAGTGTAAACATTCAAATAAGCATCACGATCCAAGCGATCTTGTTCATGCCATAATCCAATAGCATGGCCTAATTCATGGGCTACAACTGGCACCTGCAAATACAAGAAGTTAAGCTCTCCGTGCAAATGGTTGTGCTTCTTGATAATGTTACGATAATGTAATTCGGATATTATCATTTTTTCAGTTAGTTGGTATTAATATTACTTACTGATGTTGAACAGCCAGGGTAATCAAGTGATACAGTCTGATTAGTAACGTATTCATCACGGATACCAACCCAAGAAGTGCAGCTAGAATAATAAATAATATAAATAAAAATATGAATTCTGGAGCAAAATCGTAGTAAATTTTACCCCGTCCCTGTATGCTCTAACACCAAATGTGGTTGATTATCAATATTTGGTAAATTTGCAAATGCAAGGCATGTATTATCCATCCAATTTTGCATGGCTTGATTGATTGCAATTCTGCTTTCTTTTTGGTTTACTGAAATCAATATATAACTTAATCAACGTGAAGAAATTAACTGTGAGAAAATATCCTCAAATTCAGATAATTGATGTGTCTGGTAACAAATTCAAATTAGTGGCAGTGACATCGTATAGTGGTGTTTCACTTTGAGCTTACATTAGATGCTCACTATTAACTATTAGATTCTAAAAATTATCCACGTGTTCTCTTCGCATTTTTATTTTGTTTGAATTTATTGCCATTAAAATATAGCACTATAAATTGGTGTTTTAAATCTTACAGGATGGACCTATCTTGTACGGAATCTTTCCTTGAGGCCATCTGGATTTTAGGTCTTTACGAGCAGTTCTTTCAGATATAACATTCTCTTTACTCTTTCCGTGGAAGACAATGTCTTCTTCCCAGATTCGAAAGCCCTCCGCATCAAACTTGCTATTTTGCTCCAAAATTGCCCATAACTAAAAAAATATATATATCTATTGTAATCTTTATATTTTCTTGTGTAAATCAATTGATTAGTAAATACTTACAGGCAATTTTAAGTTCTCGGCTTTTGACTAAATTCAGAAAAATTGAAATATATTGTAATGATGTTTAAAAAAAATAATAAGTGACTTACTGGATATATAAAACCGGAAAGAAAAACGATGAAGAAGATAGGAACCATTGTGAATGTGTGAAAGTGTGCTTAAACTTTAGGTTTTTTATACAGCAAGATGTTTATGCATAGTCACAATCACCTGCATTATTGGCATTACTTGCAATAATTTGAGATACTTGAATATGGAATAAATTTGTTTGCAAAAACGTGTATTGAAACGTTTATAGACATAAGTGTCAATAACAATCAAATTGATTGCAAAATGTCAATGATGTTGACTGTAATTTATTGCTGTTTTTTTGTTTGCTTGCAATAAAGAGACAGGTAAACATTTTCACCATAAAAGAAAAAGAATGTGTACTTAAGACCACATAGCAGAGGTTAAAGGTCTTGACATGGAAATTGTAATTTGTAATTTGCAATTTTTAGTATTTAGTTTTGCCTCAATTAAGTTTCTTAGCCAATTAAGTTTTGACTAAAGCTGCGCATGCACCTGACATGGTTCCTTGCAACCAGGTGGAGCTGCGGGCCCCGGAAATGACCATCCGGAAGTAGTGTGGGGCAACTGAGTGATCCACGAGTTGTTATTCCGCATAGTATTCAAGTAACCTTGATTCCGCAGAGCGAATGGTCGCATCTGACCACATCTGCAATGCTGTTTGCGAATCCCACTTGCACGATCGGCGAATATTCCACGCTCTTAACACTAGCTCCAATTAATGGATCCGCGCCGTATCAACGTCAGGCAATGAAAAAGGAATTGGACAAATATTTCAACAGGTGTTTGTGTGAAAACTGGCATTTTGAGATCGAGTGGGTGGGGTATTATCAAGAAGAAAGCCAACATTTAGTGGGTGATTTTTGCGATATTGAATGACGCGAAATAGGAAGTGTCCGAAATAGTCACAAATTGTCCTGGATAACCCTTTCTCCCCCTGATTTTATGTATGTGAACCCCAAGAAATGTAACAACGAACTTGTTCTTGACCATCAAAGCATGTTTTATTTTCATGAGATCAACAAATACGTAATTACATAAATCTTAGCGATTTATGAACATTTGCTCAGTGCTGGTGATTCTAACATTGAAATAACTTACAATAATGTACCGTATAGTTTCTACTAATCCAGACAGAATATTGAATAAATTTTATTTACCGAATTTATCTAAATTTTACAAATACATCAAACCCTTTTTTTTTATTTAAGGTTTTCAATTTATACAAACTTAATTGATACATCAAAACCTCTTGCTGAGTCATACATTGAGCTGAGAACAAGAAGCATCTGATTACTTTTACCTAAAACTGCATTGTGGTGAAGTTCATCAGCGCAATGACTAGTAAAAAAAAAATAGTAAGGTACCGGTATTAGTTCAATAACAAATTCATATCCATTGAATTCGGTATTAATTCATACATTTCACCAGGATCATCATTCAATGGATCTCCATTTCTTATGCGTAAGGAACTCCAGTAACACTGGTTGTCATCTCCTGCACGTACCATGAGATTAAAATCATGAAAGGAGAGTGAAGGGACTTTGCCACGAGGAGCCTGGTACAACACAAATAAGATTTTATATGGTATCCTAGTTTCTCGTGTCGCGTCCTACTTGGTATAGGTTTAAATAGCGCTAACGTGTAATACTTTACCTGTGATCAATTATGTAAATACCCAAATGAATACCAAATGTATGTAAATAAACAGGTAATTTATTCACCAGGCTTTATGCCTTTAAAATACACTCAGTAATAATTCTAGAGTCGACGTGGTCAGCGTCGAACAAAGGATTTCTCAAGATGGCGTCGTCGATTCCGCGTGGTCGGCGGAACAAAGGCGGCGTCTCGAGTTGTCGTTAATTCGTCACGGATTCGTCTTCACGGACGCGGTGGAATGCTCTTTCGAGTCTTCTATCCGTGCCTGTTGTCTAGGGTTTGTTTAGCGTCGCAGAGGCCTCGTCTAGGAACTTTGGGGTTCCCTACAAAGCACTCGGACACTTACTTCGGCGAATAATCGTCTGGGCGATTATTCTGGGTGATTTCACAAGGGCTATTCTCGTGCTTTCGCAGGAATAGCTCGCAAGTGACTTCGTGAGAGTTACAGTTTGCACTTTACTCAGCGATCCTCGATCAATCCTAACTTGTAGTTGAAGTTGGCCTGACGGTGAGGTAGTTGCTGTGTTCTTGGTGTCGTTTGTGTAAGTTCTGTCTTTAGGCGGGAAACACAGCCTTTTATGCAGTGGGGTGAAGGGCCGGCGATCAACCAATGGGGGCTGACCACCAGCCGCTTCCTCCCCCTCGGGGCACACACCTGCCATGGGGAGGTGGAGCCAACTCGGGGGGGAACGACTCTTTAATCATAGTGACTCATAGGACAAGTATCCGCCCTGGGGGGACACTTATCCAACTGGGTCACCACACGTCCCTCCTCCAGCTTCGATCTCGGATCGGAGCGATCTCAATTTTCTCATCGCTCTCCTCTGCGAAGAGCCGGCAGCACTCCTCTGCATGGGCGGAGGATCACGGGTGGCACTGCCGGTGGCGGCGGTGGTAAATCCGGGGGCAGAGAGGTTGTCAGATCCGCAGGATTTTGTCGCTCGTTGATGAAGTACTGCGGGTGACTGCCGGCTGGCTCGCCAACCAACCCCGTACGCTCATGGATCCAAATCCGGGTAGACGCGGGGAATCGATCGGGGACGAGTCGGATCCTTCGCGACTCGGCGCTCGATCCGGGTTTCCTGTGGGCCCGTAGGATACGGCGATGGAAGACGGCGTCCATGGTGGATCGGGCTTCTCTGTTTAGCCATTTGAGGATTGATTCGCCGTGATCGTCGGAGTCAATGATGCGTTGTCGCGTGAACTCCGACATCTGAAGGAAGGGGTATTCCACTCCCAGCCTCAAATAAAGCTGCGCTGCTGGGGGCGGCGGAGGCGATGGTGGGAGCGGAATCTCCATTGGGCTCTCCAACGGTGGCGTAGCCGGCTCTGCAGAGAGAGCGGCCAGCCCTGCCGCTGGTGGTGAAGGAGAGGGCAGCGGAGGAGTTCGGGGTCCTCGCTTGGAACGCTTCGGAATCAATATGGGTCGATTCGCGTGTCGCTTCTCCTTCGGGAATACCGGCTTTGGGGTCGGTATGTATGGTTGGACCGCCGCCTCTGGGGGGGCGGTCTCGATGGCCTGTGGAAGGCTCGCCGCCGTTCCCGGTATCTCCGGAACCTCCCGAATTGTTCGCAACAAGGAAGGGTGGACTCCGGGGTTCCGGTAGCGGAATGCCAACGAACGCATCTTTGAAAACTGTAGGCCTGGGTTTTCCGTATTTCTGGCCAGGTCGAAGCGCAGCGAGGCGGGCTCAGGAGTCCATCCGGCCCATACCTGGTACAACGCCCGAGGAAGGTGAACTCCCTCACGGTCGACGATTGTCCAGGCCGCCATAGCTTGCCGACTGTCCAAGAAGACGCCCAGGGATAGCAGCTGGGCCAGTACGTTCGTCACAGCCAAATTCAAACTGCTCCGATGGCAGGGGTGAGCGCGGTCCGGATTGTCACTGAATTGCTGTGACAACGTCCGCATCTGTTCGATCGCCCAGTTGATGTGGTGAGTTTGGGCGGCGTCGGCCTGTCGTATGGCCAACTCGGCAATCGCGGGGTTCTCGTATTCGGCCAGATATTCTTGTAACTCGCTGAGTGGGGGATAGGCCGCTTCACGCCGGCATCGAGCGTCCATCTCTCGCTGGGCGTACCATTCGGCGTTGCGATAAGGTCGACACACTCGTGGCGTTGGGGGTGACGGTGGACGGCCCAGCCCGGGTAGATTATCGTATCTGACCCGCTTCGGAGCTGGATCCCCCACCGGAATCATCCGGGGAGGGGTCCAAGCGGTCACGGCTGGGTTTGTACCCTCGAGGAGTGGCGGCCATCGCGATTGCACTTGTGGGGGCACAAGCGCGGTGGGCACAGCCGGTGTTGAGCCCGACGGCCGGTTGGCCGCGTATCCTCGGAAGGCGTTCTTCAATGCTACGGCCAGATCCTGTTTTGTAACCGGCCCATCTTTGTCCGACTCATCTGGGGACATTTGCTCTTCCGTCAACTCTCCCAAATCAATCTCTGCTTGGCGCCTGGACGGTCCAGCCGTGGGTCCGAGACTCTGGGGTTCGGACCGTTTCGCGGCGGC
Organism: Strigamia acuminata; assembly: GCA_949358305.1. Taxonomy (NCBI): domain Eukaryota; kingdom Metazoa; phylum Arthropoda; class Chilopoda; order Geophilomorpha; family Linotaeniidae; genus Strigamia; species Strigamia acuminata. The sequence continues at coordinate 23,744,712 of OX442314.1, read as the reverse complement.
CATCTCTCGCTCCTTCTCTAATCCCTTAGCTATCAGGGATTGTGCTCGCAACTTCTGACGTACTTTGCGCTTTCGATTCCTCCGGGTGCTGGCTGCGACGGATCTTCGTTGGGCCGTCCTCTGGGGGACGTCCGTCGGAGAATTCGGTCTCTGGTGTGATGAGACGGTTCGTCGCGACGAGGATTGATCTGACGACTGTGTGGTAATCGCCATGAACAACGAGGATCTTTTCTTTCCTCGATCTTGGTGTGTCTCGGTCCTCGCAGCCCAGTGGGCGGAAGATTCGACTGTTCGCTCAGCCCGCGCGTCGTCTGGCGAGGCAGGCTCGAGCGTTACTACTCGGCGACACTCCGAGCGCACGACAACTCGAGTTCGGGAACTGGAGCTGCTCGAGCGGCTGCGGTAGTCGCGACTCGTTGACGGGCCGGCCTCTGTTGGGGAGACGGCCTGTCTTCTTCGTGCGGGTCCGCGTGGGGCGGACTCCGCCGGACGCTTCGATCTTCTGTGATGGCGGCGACTTCCCAGGATACCAGCGTGGTATAACTGCCACATCTCAGACTGCGTGGCCGTAAAATTCGCCGGCGGTATCCATCTGGGTGTCAGATGATTTTCTTCGATGTCGCGAAGCCATCTACGGATTTCTTCGGGGGAGAAACCGTTTCTCTCGAGAACTCGGGTTACTCCGTGAGTCTCGGTGCGCTTTAAGCGTTTGATCTCGTCGTCCACTATTCTCTGGCGGGCTGCCAAGGTCGGGGCCTCGCTCCACCTATGGGAGGTGTGCAGCTCGGCCACCGTGCCTGGGTAAGCCTCTTCCAGGTACCCGGAGTAAACGGGGCTCGGCGGATCCGCATCGGGTGGGATCCGCGGCCCCACTCGCTCCCTCATCTCCTTCGTCATGCACTCGACCAGCGTTTTTGATCGCTCGAATTTTTCCTCGAGGGTCCTGGAATACATCAATCGGATTTTCCAGGCGCTGGTCTCTGCAGGATAGGCCTGCCGCAGGTAAATCGGCAGGGCTCCGCGAAAGATGTTGTTGGCGGTTGACGCCGTCGGAGGCAGGGCGTCCCACGATTCTAGCGGGTCGACCTGAATAATTTTAGATCACAAGATTAATATAATAAATCCCAGTTAACGATGGGGATCAGAAATATGCTCAAGATCGACGGTGGCAGCAACTCCTTTCTTTTGTTGCGGCCGTCGGTCTTATTTTCTTGTTTCGCAGTTCTGCGATGATCTCCGCCGTCGTAGCGCTGATCCAACACTACTTTTGAACTCAGGTGATCCGCTTTTTTGGAAGGGGTCGCAGGCAAAACCGATCGTTAAATTTTAATTTCTTACGTTAAACTTTTTTATTTTAACTCTAATCGTATTTTAATTTATTACGATGTTTAAATTTAAAAGAAAGAAAACCTTTAGTTTTGGTTTTGGTTTGCCACGACGCCATTCCGCGAACACTTCCTTTGTTCTAGTTTTTTGGCGGCCTTGACTCCGAGGTGAATCTGGGTCCACTCTCGGGTTTTTAGCCAGCCTTAAATCAACAATAAAACAGAAAGAAATATATCAGTCACAAGTCACGCTCCAATCTGGGTTGGATGCAACAGATTCAAAGAATTATGTGATTTCTCTGGGGAAATCACACTAATTTACCTGCAGCGGCGGTTGTTCGTCCCAATTCTCATCTTCTTCTGCATTTACGATTAGGCCGTCGCTCTCGTCTCTCGACGATGCGCTCGGCTCTAATCGTGGGTTGCGTCGATCGGCCATTTCAATTTAGGAAAGTGAAGTTTTTTGAGAGGTCTTTGTTTTCTCTTTGGGGAGAAGCAAAAAACACGTCTCGTCGTGTTAAAAACAGTCGGAAACTGGGCCCATCGACGCTGAGAATTGTGGGTCTCGAACGCGTCTCGTATTTTGCGAGATCCGCCGTGCTGGCAATGACGCTACGGGGTCGACCGCGTGGTTTCATTGTCACGTGGTCGCCCGATACGTCATAACTTCTCGTCTGTTAGTGGTGACTGCGACAATTCGTTGCGAAGTTTGGACTTAGCCAAATTTTCGCGTCTCAACATGTGCAGCAGCTCTCGTAAGTAAATCTTTTTATTTTACAAGGCCTCCGCTCCATGTTATCACATTTTCTTTTATTTTTAGTTCTTCCCCACGACTTTGCCGTCCCGAATGAACGGATTATTGCTTCGTCGTGGTCGAAGGTTGATTTTCGACGTGCTCGTAGATCGTGACTCTACTTGCTCGTTCATCTCCGATGTGTTGGCATTTTTCTCATTATTAATTTTTTTATTTTCCATTTCAGAAGTACATTCTTCTGCTTCCTCCCTCTCCGAAATTGCTTGCTCCGGCTGAGCTGGAGCCTCGTCGGCTGGGGATTCGGCGTCGAAGAATTCATCCTCGCTCTCCGCTATATTTTCAGCTTCATTTGTTTTTTGGAACGTGTCGACCACGGTGCCCCCTTGGCCGCTGTGTGTCTGACCTTCCAGCCAAATTTCCTGTGGAAATTCTGGCAGATATGGCCTTAGATCTCGGCCATGTATCGACTGAAAATTTTTGTTGTCCTCTAGGCGGCGTAGTTGGTATGCGTTGCCTCCGTGTTCGGCCACAATTACGTAGGGACCGTCCCTCTTGTCGGCTAAACCGGCGGCGATGCCCCTCGCTGCATTGGACAACGTGTGTGCCTCCTTCCACACTAGATCATTCACTTTAAAGTTCGCGAAAGCGAGATCGCCTTCTTTATCTGCGATTCTCTCTCTCATGTTGAAAATATGCGCCATCATATGCTGGTACGTGTCGGATATAGTCTGTTCCAACCGGCACACGTACTCATGTGGGCTCGACGGGTCTAATACGTTAACAGCTTCGGCAACGCGTGGGTCCCATGGCATCCTTAATTCGCGGGCGAAGTTGAGGTACGCCGGTGAGAATTCGCGTGTTCTTGACACGGTTGAGCGAATGCTGAAAGCGATTTCTCGCAGGTATTCGTCCCATCGATTGTGAATATCGGTGAATACTGTCAGCGCATATTTTATGTCTTTATTTAATCTCTCGACTGGGTTTGTCTGAGGATTATACGTGGAGGTGTTTGATGCATCCATTTTAAATTTTCTACAGAAGTCCTTATATATTCTCGATCGGAATTGGGGGCCGTTATCCGAAATGAGTTTTCTGGGAAACCCAAATCGCATTGCCACGTCGTAAAGGCACTCGACTATGTTTTCAGCCGAGGGCTTCGCGAGGGCGTACAGCTCCGGCCATCGGGTGGCCACGTCCATAATTACGAGAATATACATGTTCTTGTTTCCCGTTGTGGGCTTGGGGCCCATCAAGTCTATGCTTAAGCAGTCAAACGGTGCGTAGGGTCCGAGAGACATGGCGTTTCTGGCTACTTTATCTCGCGGTCTGCATGCTTGGCACCGGGGGCAGTGTCGGATAAATTTCGTTATCTTTTGCCGCGCGCCCGGCCAGAAGAAAAGTTGTTTTACTCGATAAAGGGTCCTCGCCACGCCAGAATGGCTGGCGAGCGGGTGTCCGTGCATCAGCCACAACAGTCGGTTGTGCAGTGATGCCGGTACGACCACTTTCACCGAGTTTCCCGCTCCACTGAGGTCATCTTGAAATGTCGGGTGGTATTTTACCAGGAGTTCATCATCTATGAGGTAGCTTGTTGCTTCTTTGACGAACTGTTTCCGGCGGTGTGGGTTTGTCATCCCTTCCGGAAATTCGCCGTTCAGCAAATATTGTGTTATAATTTGACATTTTGTGTCTGCTGCCTGGTGTTCGACGAACTCACGTCTCGTGGGTGGAGCATATTGCGTTTTTTCTTCAATTTTTGCTGTGAAGGCGCGTAGTAGTGTTTTGTGGGTTTCTCCGGGGGGCGGAGATTGAATTTCGGATGTTGAATTGTTTGTCCCAGCTGGCTGGTATGTTCGAGTCCAAAAACCGCAAAACGTTCTATCTTCAGGCTCCATCACCGGCAGTTCGTTTGCTTTTCGTAAGCGCCATATTCTGCGTGGAGTTGGGCAGTACAAGAGGTGGGTGTCGTCCTCGCCGTCGTCGTCTGGTCCCTGGGGGTCAGAGGCTGGGGCTCTTGAGAGGGCGTCGGCCACATGATTGTACTTCCCGGGGCGGTACGTAATTGTTATATCGCACGCCATTAACTCCAGTTGCCATCTTGCGAGTCGGCCGGAAGGTTCCTTGAGCTTCATCAACCAGCTTAGTGCCTGGTGATCTGTCTGAACCTCGAAGTTCGTGTACTCCAGATAGTCGCGAAATTTTCGAACTGCCCAAATTACGGCTAGGCATTCTAGTTCCGTTGCCGTATAATTTTTCTCCGCGCCCTGTATTTTTCTGCTTATAAACATACAGGGTACTTCTTGCGAGATTCCGTTGTACACGTGGGTCTGCAGAAGGGCTGCACCCAGTCCGATTTTACTCGCGTCGGTGTGCAACACGAACGGTCGGTTTAGGTCCGGCAATGGCATCTTTTCGACGTCAGCCAGCATTTGCTTGATAGTGCTAAATGCGGCCTCGCACTGGACCGTCCACTCAAACTCTTTATCCGTTCGTAAGAGATCCGTTATAGGCGCGGCCACTTCAGCCAGACCAGAGAGTAGTCGGCCGAAGAAATTGACCATGCCCATGAATCTCTGGACACCTTTTATATCTTCGGGGGCGGGGAATCCGTTTATTGCTTTGACTTTTTCGGGGTCAATCGCGATTCCCTCGACTCCTATTCGATATCCTAGGAAGGCAAGCTCTTTCCTGCAAAACTTGCTCTTCCCTGGATGGATGTGGAGTCCTGCCTTGGCTAGGCGGGAGACCACTCTGTCGATGTGGTCTATATGCTCTTCGAATGTGTCCGACGTTATTATTATGTCGTCGAGATACGCCCACACGAAGTCGTGCAGCATATCTCCCAACACGCTTTCGATCAGTTTCTGGAACGTGCTCGGGGCGTTTACAAGCCCGAACGGCATCACGTTGAACATTAGTCTTCCTATCGGGGAGTAGAAAGCCGTTTTTAGTTTGTCTTCGGGTTTTAGCTCCACTTGCCAATACCCCTTTGACAGGTCCATGGTGGTTACCCACTTGAACGGGCTCAGTTCCCGGAGGATCGAGTCTATAGACGGCATCTGAATCGGGTCTATAACCGTTATCGCGTTCAGGGGGCGATAATCAATGCATAGTCGAGGTTCCGAGCCTGGACGCATCACCAGGACGATCCGCATGGCGTATTCGCCCAGGGCTTGCGTTACTATGCCCTTGTCGAGCATGTCTTGGCACATTTGCGTCACGATGTCTCTTTTCTGGGGGTTCATCCCCTTGTAAGGCACTCGAATCGGCTTGTCTGTGGTTAAGACTATTTCGTGTGTTGCTTCCGTCGTTCGACCAGGTGTCTTGGTCAGAATTCTTTCATGCTTTCGAAGCACTCGCCTTAGTAGCGATGCCTCGTTAACACGCAGTGCTGCCTCCTCGACCAGGGTGTCCACGACGTTACTCCTCTGTAATTCCAGAGTGAAGGCTGCGAAATCGTAATCTTGGACGAATTTTCGCAATCCTCTTCCGTATTCCTCTTTGTCCTTGGCTTCGTCCAGTAATTTTTGGGGAACTACGGGGACTGACCGTTCTCCCTCGGGACTTATCCAGTTCCATGAACGGGTTATCGGGTTTGGCTGAATTTTCAGTTTCGCCATGATGTCCATCCCTAGGAGGAATACTTTGTCGTGGGATGGCAAGACTATGAAGGGGTGGGACAGGTTCCCCCCCGTCCAGTCGATCATGATGCGAACTACGCCCTTCGGCTTGACGTAGCCGTTGGCGGTGAGCAATTCTACGTTCGCGTTCACTTGTGCCACCTTCTTTCCAATATCCAAGTCTTTTACTATATCTTCGGATATGAATGAACGATCCGCTCCTGAATCCAGTAGACCGAACAATTTTTGGTTTTCTATCTCCACTGGCAGCATACACAGAGTTTCGCAATGTGCTTTCGTGACATTGCAGTGAAATACGCGTAATGTCTGGGGCTCAACCTCCAGATTGAACGGAAGGTCCGTCCAATCCATGTCGACCTCCGGTTTCGTTCTCACTTGCATACTCGTTAACGTCACTTTTTCCTCCTTCTTCGGAACGATCTGTATGCGGTCTTTGATCTGTGCCTCTGCCAAGGCATGACCTGCGGGTCCAGTGTGATATTTCTTCTTTTTAATTTCCGCGGCTGGCGCAGACGAAGCTGAATTTATTTCGGCGACGCCTGCGCTTGGAAGTTTTTTGCCAGATCAGTTCTTAACTCCATCATCATTTTCATCATGGTTTGCATGATGTCCTTTTCTTTGACGGTTTTCTCACATTTATCTGAGTAGTGGCCGTATTCTCCACAGCTGTAACATTTGATGTTACTTTTATCCCCTGTGGGAGTGAATCCCGGTTTTTTCGGGACGAAGGGCGTCGGGAATCGTCTTTTTCCTCCCAATGCCCCTCTCGCTTTTGTTGCCTGCACGTGTGCCCTGAATTGTGCGATTGCCAAGGCCCGGTGTGCATGGTGCAAATAGGGACCTTGATCGTCGCATCCCGTCGACAAGTTTTCGAGGTGCTCATTTAGGGCTTCCTCGTCGCTTGATGCTGGCTCCTCTTCTTTAGCCGTGGCGAGAGGTGTTGTCTCTTCGACTTTCTCCATCTGGGTGGAGTCCGTCGAGGTCACCTGCATCGCCGTTGCTGCCGGTGCTTTCTTTGGGGCAGCTATCGGGTTGGCTGGAAGAATACTGCCTGCTTTAGGCGTCAGCATTCGTCCGAAGGATGCTTCGGTGAGACTCATTATGCCGCTCAAATATTCACTTGGCCTCATTAATTTTTCTGAGGTCTTGTGGCGTTCGGCGCTCGTCTGCAACCGCTTCTCGTGCGCGTCAGCTTCTTCCGGGGGCAGAGTGGCGTAATACCGCTGTTCTATTTCTAACGTGTTTGTTAGAAGATAGTTACTGACATCTTGGTAATCGCCAGTGCGGGGTGCACGCATGTCTAGCAGAATTCTTTGCGAGTGGGCCGATAATCCTCCGTAAAAGATCATCGTAAAACCAGCGGGGTTTATTTCGTACGGCGCTCTTGCAAACAGGAGTTTCGCTCGGGCGTCGTAGTCGGCTAATGTTTCTCCTGGGGCTTGCCGTAGACCACGTAATTTGTTACTGATCTCGTCTGGAGTCTCGCCGTATCGGAGATCGAAACGGACGAGAAAATCGTCCCAGGTTGGGTTTTTCAGTCCCTGATACCATTCTCGAGCTGACCCCGTGGTTAGCTCCACTAGACCGTGGGTTAGCATGTCGGCGACGGTGGCTTTTGTCGCTTTCTTGATACGCATTACTTCGTCTAGGAAGCGGTCTCCGGCCTTCCACGAACCGTCGAATCGTGTTTGTATGTAGTGTTGCCAACGGATGTTACCCGTGGCTTCGCTGCTTGGTTCGTTTCGTACGCCATATTTACGCTTAACCCTCTCTCCAGCGCGATTATGTTCGTCGCCTGGATGGCCTAGATCGATTCCTTCTCTTCTGAAAGAGTTCAGCAGGGCTCGGCCTAGCTCAGACATCGTGTAATGTCGGCCAGATGAGTCCTGAAAGTTCCCTTCCTCCGAACGAGGGTTGGAGCTCCGGGAGGAGCGGTCTGAAGCATTCGGCCGGTTCGACCGGTGCCCATCGCTGTCTTCTTGACTCCTCCCTGTAGACGGTCGACTCGGATGGTCGTCGTCCGACGAATCGGAGGGCTCGGAGGGATCTCCTTGGGGGTGAAACCTCGGCCCTCTCGGTGGGGTCTCTCCGCCAGCCTTCTTCTGTTTCGAGCCTCCGGATGGCGGCGGCTCCCCTCCGTCGTTGTTCTCGTAAAAAGAATGCCATCTGTTTTCCTCGCTTTCGGGGCGTTCCCGATTTTTATTTGCGTTTTTCTTTTCGAGTAACGCGTCGATGGCTGCTCCCGTCTCGGATCTTTTTGAGGGGTGACGGTCCTTTGTTTTTGGGACCGACTCGTCTCTCTTTTGAGATTTCCCCCTTTTCGCCGTTTTTGCCGGCTTTGTTGCACCTTCTCCTGTGTCGGTATCAGAGCCGCTGGGGGGTTCTGGTTTCCGTTTCAGGTTTTCTTCATTTTTCTTCCTGTCCGAGACGTCTTGTGCGTACTCTTTCTGGAACTTTTCTGTCTCCTTCTCCCAGTTTTCGGCTTCCCATCTTTTTTGCTCATCTATTATAGCTTGTTTCTTCGCTTTGTACTCTTCGGTCCATCTGACTCGATCCCACTCTTCTTTCTCTTTCAGAAACTGTTCTTTTTCTTTTCTGGCTTCCTCTTCTCTCAACCTCTCGCGATGTTGTTCTTCCCATTTCTGATGTTGTAGAATGGCCTCTTTTCGCAACATTTGTAGTTTTTCTGTTTTTCTTTGAGCTATTAGCGCTTGAAATTGGTCCTCGTACTCTTGAGCTTCTCGATGTCGCCCTTCTACTGTTGCGTTCCATTCTTTTCGAATTTTAGCTTCTCGTTCTTCCCTCATTTTTTGGACCAGTTTCTCTGTTCTCTCGGTGGTTCTTCTCTCGCGTTGCTCCCTTTCTTCCTCTTCCTTCCAGAGTTCTCGCCGCTCTGCGCTCAGCCTTCGTTGGCGACTAGTCGCTTCTTGTCTGGCTTCCTCGCGGGCCTTCTCTCTGGATTCGTGAAGTGTTCGGTTGGGGTCTGGCGCGAAACCTCCGGTGTCACTGGGCGTTACCTGGGGCATGGGCGTCTCCGCTGCTGGTCTTGCGACCGGCGTCGGGGCTTGTGCCGCGCAGATAGCGTCAGTGAGTAGAGTAATCGATTCCCAGACTGACGTTCCTACTGGAATGTCTATCATCGCTTTCAGTTGGGCAGCTTGCCGTGTCAACCGAATTAGGTGAGATACCTCGAAGGAAACAACCGCAGGACTCGCCGTAACTCGGGGGGTTATCGGGGTCCCGCCGTCGTTTTTTCGTGGGGTTTGCTCCACGGACGTCTGAGCCGTGGGTGGCGATGGGTTCGTGCCGACCGTGACCGTTATTTTCGGAGCTTCGTTCGTCTCCTCGGTCATCAATATCGATACTCGTCCTGGCGATACGTCGCGAATTTCTTCTCGATTTTCTATGGCTTCCGGATCGGTATCCTCGAAGGGTTGCATATTCAAGGGAACCCGCTCTCGCTCTGGCCCGTCTAGGGCCGCGAGCGATGCAGCTTGCTCCTCTTTCTGCGCCTTCGCTCTCCTTTTATTCGCTCGGGCTTTCGCCTTTGCGGACATTTCAGGGACGGGACCATCCGACCTTAGGTGGTAGTCGGAGGTCCTTTTTCCCTTCTCGGGCATTCTCTGCTCGGTGTCAGACGTGGATTGCTCATCTTTGTCTGACATTTTCTTTCGGTAATTCTACGGTTTGGGTTATCTTATTGAGAGATCACAAGTTCAGATTTGAGATTTATTTCTAAATCCCGGACAGGCCCCCACGTGTCGCGTCCTACTTGGTATAGGTTTAAATAGCGCTAACGTGTAATACTTTACCTGTGATCAATTATGTAAATACCCAAATGAATACCAAATGTATGTAAATAAACAGGTAATTTATTCACCAGGCTTTATGCCTTTAAAATACACTCAGTAATAATTCTAGAGTCGACGTGGTCAGCGTCGAACAAAGGATTTCTCAAGATGGCGTCGTCGATTCCGCGTGGTCGGCGGAACAAAGGCGGCGTCTCGAGTTGTCGTTAATTCGTCACGGATTCGTCTTCACGGACGCGGTGGAATGCTCTTTCGAGTCTTCTATCCGTGCCTGTTGTCTAGGGTTTGTTTAGCGTCGCAGAGGCCTCGTCTAGGAACTTTGGGGTTCCCTACAAAGCACTCGGACACTTACTTCGGCGAATAATCGTCTGGGCGATTATTCTGGGTGATTTCACAAGGGCTATTCTCGTGCTTTCGCAGGAATAGCTCGCAAGTGACTTCGTGAGAGTTACAGTTTGCACTTTACTCAGCGATCCTCGATCAATCCTAACTTGTAGTTGAAGTTGGCCTGACGGTGAGGTAGTTGCTGTGTTCTTGGTGTCGTTTGTGTAAGTTCTGTCTTTAGGCGGGAAACACAGCCTTTTATGCAGTGGGGTGAAGGGCCGGCGATCAACCAATGGGGGCTGACCACCAGCCGCTTCCTCCCCCTCGGGGCACACACCTGCCATGGGGAGGTGGAGCCAACTCGGGGGGGAACGACTCTTTAATCATAGTGACTCATAGGACAAGTATCCGCCCTGGGGGGACACTTATCCAACTGGGTCACCACACTCGTAAAATTTATTCGCATATGTTGCGTAATTACGGTACCTCAATGAGCCAAGCACATCGCAGACCTGCAGGATGATTATTGGGGTAATTAGGACTTTGAATCCGAGTTGGAGCTGTAATTCTTCCACCGCAAGGAGGTTCTGAAAACATAATTTTTTGCTCTAATTTAGAGGAGGAATGATGAGGGGGGGCTCAATCATACCAACAGGCACTTTGGTTTGGCAGTTGGAACCAGAAAATCCAGGAGGACATTCACATCGACAGCCTTTTAGATTATTCCATGCGGCATAACCACCATTTTGACAAGTAGGGGGATTTTGGCATTTATCTGTTAATCCAAGAAAAAAATATTTATATACAGTCATGATTATTTATGAAATGTTGTAGAATTTGTACTTGAGCAGTTATACATTCGATTAACCAATTTATAGTCCAGATACGTAATCTTTGTTGCACCTCCCATTAATGGGAAAGCCAATGGATCTTTTGGAACAAGAGTAAGCTTACCATTACCGGTGTAAGCCTATTTCAAAATATCAATAATACGGAGTATCAAATTTTGAGAAAGTAAAATTTAAGTCGATTGGTTTATACTTAACCTACATCTGGTGAATATTGCATAAGTGATGAATATTCGTATGGTACGTCATAATTCATTACATCGTCATTGGCAGTTTCGAAATAAACAATGTTTTCACCCATGTTGTTCTTGTAAACATTCAAGTAAGTGTCACGGTCTAAACGATCTTGTTCATGCCATAATCCAATGGCGTGAGCTAATTCGTGGGCGACAACTGGTACCTGTGAATGCGATGAAGTACTGTATTTTCTGATTCTGATTCAATACTACCACACGTTGCTCACTGTATTTGATCATTAATATTACTTCTTGATATTAATATTACTTACAGATGTTGAACAACCAGGTTGATCAAGTGATACAGTCTGATCGGTAGTATGTTCATCGTAGATACCAACCCAAGAATTGCATCTAGAATAAGAAATGATAAAAATATAAATGTAAATTCTAGAGTAAAATTGAGGTAAAGTTTACCCCGTCCCCGTATGCTTTAACACTAAGTGTGGTTTATCACGTATATTTGGTGAATTGGAAAATACGACACAAGTGTTATCCATCCATAATTGCATGGCTTGACTGATTGCACTTCTACTTTCTTTTTGGTTTACTAAAAATCAATAAAAACTTGATAAACATAAAGAAATTAACTGTGAGGTAATATTCTCAATTTCAGTTGATTGTTGAGTATGGTAACAAATTCAAGTTGTGACATCGTATACGGATGGAAAACCTTGAGCGTGCCAATTTGCTTACTAATAGGTTTTTATCTCGTATAATAATATAGAACTCTATTTGTTATTATAATGTTTGAATTTATTACCATTTGCAAATACTATGAATAGGGGTTTTAAATCTTACACGATGGATCTATCTTGTAAGGAATTATTCCTTGAGGCCATCTGGAATTCAGGTTTTTCCGCGCAGTTCTTTCGGAGAAAGCAACGTTCTCTTTATTCTTTCCATGCAAGACAATGTCTTGTTCCCAGATTCGAAAGCCATCCTCATCAAACTTGCTATTTCTCTTCAAAATTGCCCATAGCTAAAAAATATTTATAATGTATCTATTGTAACCATTCAATTTCTGTGTAAATTAATTAATTATATATACTTACTGGCAATTGTAACTTTTCCGCTTGTGACTATTAAATTCAGAAACATTAAAATATCAATGAAATGATCTTTAAAAGTAAAAATTATAAGTTACTTACTTCCGATTGATATGCTATAAAGCCGAGAAGAAAAACCATAAAATAGATATGAATCATGATGAATTTGTGAGAAAGTGGACAGGAACTTCAGCTTTTTTATAATGACATTTTCATGAATAGTCACCATTACTCACAATTGCAATAATTTGAGATATTGAGTATGGAATAAATTTGTTTACACGTGTACTTGACATGAAAACTTGTAGACATAGGTGTCAATAACAATCAAATTCATTACAAACTGTCAATGTTGACTCTAATTTATTGCTCTTTTTTTATTTGTTTGCAAAAAAAGTGAAATGAAAACATTTCCATCAAAAGAAAAAAAAGGAATTCAATGAGTATGAGTTATTACAATACCTCTGTATAGTACAGAATTTAACTTCCATGTGCAGTTCAGCAGTATATTACAACAATTCTTTGTCTGTAGACAGACAACTTCTCTGAAACAATAGAACATTGATCAGTTATAATACATATGAATAAATTAGGGTTAGGTGGGAACAGATCTCTAAACACGGACATTTCAGCAATGATGAGATTAGAAAGTTATTTTGCGATGTTGTAGTGTGAGTACGCTCTGCTAATAATTAATTTGGTAAATTTTAAACTAGAAAATACCAAATATTTCAAAATCATAACCTTTCGTGTTCTGTTGGAAACATACGTTGTTCCACAGGCCTCAACTAGATTTGCTTTTTTAGCACGAGCTGTCAATAGAAAATTTATAAATTTTAAACCAACTTTATTTTTTTCAACAAAAAATAAATAAATATAGCAGACATATTATTTCAAGCAAATTAAATTAAAGCTTAATTATTCATTCACATCATAAAGTTCCTTCATAAAACATGTCTAAATTTAGTTTAATTACAACTTCATCTTCAACTACCATAGGTTTATTATTTTAAAAATTAGACTTAAAATTTTAATTACTAGCAACCAGGATTTACTTCAGGACTGCACATAGCCATTACAATTAGAGAACAATGAAGTTTTATTTCAATAAAATTTATAATAACCGTTAAACAAGACGGTAAAATTTTTTAACGAGCAGCAGGTTATATATAATTGCGGATTCACTAGCAAAATTTATAACTTGTGTGATATCGATTCACGATGCATACATTTTTGAAAATGTTCGCGCTTTTGTTGCTAACAACTTCAGTTATTCTTCTTGTGAAGGTAATTTATGTAAAAAGAAATAATAATACGGTGAATATATTTTAAAAATAAATCGGCAGGCTGACGAAATAAAATTTGACCTCCGATCGCTCCTCGGCCCTAACGCTGGTATGGTATTTGGTATAGAGTAATGTTCTCGAGTGGCTTTTATCGCAGTTTTATCTGGAAAAGTACTATTTAATCGTTTGTTCTTGAAGTGTAATAAAAATTTTGGAAAGCGGCAAATCTGTGCAGTAACGTGAAGTACTTTGCAGTCGTGTTTTCACTTTGCTGCTTTCCACGATTTGCGGTTTTTCAACACTTAATTTAAGAAACATTGGGATTCGATAAGTGATACTTTGATAAGTGCCCAACCCAGTTGGGCTCTCATCTTTGTCTAATTAAATATGTTTTTATAATAAAAACATATGCTACATACCTTTAACTGGGTTTTCTGTGGTTTATACAGTTAAAGGCAGTAAAACTAGGTTGGGTTTTTGACTAACAAACCACAGAACCTTATATTTCGGCCTCAAAGCTAGAAATTCTAATTTATCACTTTTTGTGATTTCAAACCACTTCATTACGAATGTTATACACCTTTGCATGCAAAGTAATATATAATTTGTAAAGTGGTGGTTTTTTTGTTGCTGGTCGCTTAATTTCAATGGGTTTGCCAATAAAATAGAGACCAGTTTGGATAATTTATCCACTTTTATTTACCAGTACACTTTAGTTTACTGGTATAAAATTGAAGTGATAATTTATATACACGTATATACATTATCACTTTACACAAAATAACAATGAGTGCGTCCAATATTATTTTGCTTTCCTGTTTTCCATCATTTACTGCTTTTTATAGCAGGTTGTGATGTCATTTTGATGAATACCGGTAGTTTAAACTCTGGTTATAAAACTTACCAAGAAATTTCATTGATTTGTAAAATCAGAACATGGAGATCATGTGATTGACAGCTAATGGCACCTGTTCTGTTGAGTAGAGAATAAAGATCGGTCTTATACCACATGCTCGACCTAAATGCATTTCTTTATGTCGTGTCAGAAATGGGATAATGATCATAGTCTTATCCAATTATTAAAAAATTCAATTTTAAATTCACTGTTATTTAAGCAGTAAAAACTCAGGTGTGTAAATCAACTTCCCAATAAATTGGCGAATCTTCCAAACATGGCAAGTCTCATCTACTCGCGAGTGGCAATTTTAATGCGATCTTCAAGCAAAATATCTTCCAATATCTTGCAACAAATTTCATGTCTAATCGTGTTTGGTTTTTAGTTCAATTCTTGAGACATTTTATATCTCGTGGTAAATCTCGCACAATCGTGTCGTATATTTTTGCAGTAAATCTCAATAGCGACCCTAGGGGTTTGCAGAGCTGGCTGTAGCAGTTTTGGGATTTCTCCAAGGAAATTTTCCTGTGGCATAGCGGTTGGGGGTCAGCCTCAGAATGCTTCTGTGAGGAACTTTGAACAGATCTGTCAAAAAAATCTCCGCTCGTCACTGACAAGTCTCTAGTCAAATCTCATCTGATTTTTGAGAAAGTCTTGTGCAATTCTGTTGCAAGTTTCGCGAAATCTCGCATAAATTCGTTGCAATTTTTCCTGCAAATTTGCTAATTCTTGTCACAAATGAAGTGAAATCTCGTTGCAAAATTTTCTGCAAATTCACGGAAATCTGCAAATTTTCATAAAATTTTGTTTAAAATCATGCGAAATGTCAGCTCAGCTGTGAAAGCGTTACAGTAAAATATTACTAAGTGTATTAAAGTCATTGAACGGAATCTTGAGCCAAAATTGTCACGCACGTGCAATCTTGAGTCAAATCTCATGCAATCGTGAGTCAAATCTCATGCAATCCTGAGTCAAATCTCATGCAATCGTGAGTCAAATCTCGTGCAATCGTGAGTCAAATCTCGTGCAATCGTGAGTCAAATCTCATGCTTTCTTGATCTTGAGGCAAATTTCATGCCATTCCCCTTGGCCTCCTCATGCAAATCTCTCACAATGTTGCAAACAAATATTCAGTCAAATCTTGCCTGGTATTTGCTCAACACTTGAAAAATATCTCACTCGATCTCAGGGCATAACTTTGAACAAAATCTTGCACAATTGGTCAATTGCACATTAGGCCTCGCGTATTCCTAAAACAAGATTTATAAAGATCTCGTCTGATCTTAGAGAACGTCTTGTGTGATCACGCTGCGAATTCTGGTCGCAATTTTGACTGCAAAAAAGCGAAATCTCTGCAAATTTTCTTGCAACTATAGTAAAATTTCACAATTTCTTACCGAAAATCTTGCGGAATTTTATCAAAAAAGGAAAGCAGTACAGTAAAATATTCAGTTCATCTAGTGCCAAAATTGTCAGACGCATGTTCTCGGTTAACGACTAGCGTCTGATTGTAGTATGGGCATACATAAATAGTCATCATGCGTGTGCATGCATGATATCTACATACAGAGCATAAAGTGCTGCCCTCAATGGCTAGCTGATGCAAATTCTAATTGATGCCTTTTGTTTTGAGACTTTAATTCCAATTGTGGAGTTGTACAGATTATCCAGCAATGATTGGCTCATGTGCAGATATGGTTTAAGGTCAAGTTTCTATATTTTGTTATTCCTACCAAAAAATTGATGCAAAGTAATTTATCCGGCATTCTATTTTGCGTGGGAATAACAAGGACCTGGTAAGTGCCTGTATAACGTTAAACCGTGAGACAGCAATTGAAAGTACAGCAGGAAAGCTAGATGAAATAGTATTAAAAAGGCGTAAGTATAAAGCATACCGTATACTTACAGTATACATCAGTTTTAATTTTTTTTTTATTCCTTTTTAAGCTTGTCCAAGTGGGATAGTGTAAATTGTTTTATTTAGCACTAACTTGTAAGCTGACAATACGTTTGTTCTATTTGTTGTTAAATATTTATTGTTAATATTTTATTGTTAAAATTGTGGTAGATTTTGATGTTATACTTTTTTGTCGTCAGAAAGTAGCCTTTAAACAAGGCAATAAACTGAAATAAAATATAAAGGCAAATCCTGTTATAATTCTTAAAATAAATTTAATAAAATTTAGAACAAAGAAAAAGGAAACGTTAACTCAGCCATCACCAGTACGTCAGAAGAGTGCACAAAAAATTGATACAGGCCCAATGGGAAAAAAAATATTCAATATTGAATATTAAAATTATTAAAATGGCAAAATTTAACCAAAAAACCACACAGATCGTACAAAAGCAGGAAAGATGTGGATCGGCTGGGCTGTGACATCATGGCATCAATTTTCAATTTCCCTTAGCAACTTTCTGCCACTGAAAACAGGTTGGCAGTTGATTTGGTTTAAAGAAAACATAACTATCCTATTAATAATCAGTAATCATACCACTGATGGCAGGCCCACATTTGTGATCAACTGGCCGCCAGTTGGCACTGGCAACATAATCTAGATGATTCTCTGCAGCTTCTATGACATAACGTCGAAGCTGATTTCCCATGGCAGCCAATGGAAACAGAGGATTCTGCAAGGGGTCAATCTGTTTCAAGACCGCCACAAGAGACCCAGCACAATCATGGTTACGAGAGACTGGTCGTGCTTGGAGATAAGGTGACGATACGCAATAAGAGGCGAGCTTGCTGTCAAGTCCGCAAAGACTTGAAGCGACCCGTTGGGCCGTGCTGCAATGCACAGCAGGCAAGTAATCCGGCCACGTGGTCAGGACTGGGCTTGGTTGCTGAAAGGCAACCCAGCGACCTAAGCGATAACATGGTGAACGCTCCCCTAGACCCCTAGACCCCTAGACCCCTAGACAACTACAATAAAGATATAATCAATTCAAACTGTGTGTTCTCTGTGTTGTTTTTAATTGTGATTGGTGTCAAAACGTCCCATAGTTCTCCCCTGGCCATGAGGCGACCTACCGCCATTCACACATTGACTGTGGAGCTTAGAAAGAACGTGTCCCCCTGATATCAATGTACAAGCATAACATCAATATTTTGCCTCAAAATGCGTCGACAATCCGTGTTGTTGGCAAGATATAATAAATTGTTTTTATTGTCAACGCTAATTTTTGCGTCGATAAAGCGGCTTTTTCAAAAGACGTCGAACTCCCTAAATTACATCACATCCGATTAATTTTTTCAAAAGGTCTTTATTAATTTTATAAGTCAAATAAGACAAATTTAGCCTAAACTTATTGATGATATGTCTCCATCTACTAACGTATACGTAAACTTGGTTTGCTATGTTAGCAATTTGTTTTGTTACAGTAACATAATAAAGCAATAAATGTACTTTGAGCTTTTCATATGTTTACATTTTAATTACTAGCAACCAGAACTTATTCATACCGAACAATGGACTTGTATTGTAATTAATTTAATAATATCCTGAAAGCAATAAATTAATTGATGTAATAGAATCAATTTTTGTAAATTATTGCGCACATACCAAACTCCAAAGCAATATTTAATTCTTTCGTTTTCGATAAATCATACAAGCAATGTTTAAAATATCATGGCTTCTCTCCTCAGTAATTCCAACGATTCTTCTATTGCAGGTAAATACGTAAATTGAAATAATACGGTGAATATATTCTGAAAATTAATCGACAGGCTGTAGGAGCTGACCCCCAACCCGGTGACAAAGAAAATTTTGGTAAGCTAAAAATAGGACCGGCATTAGCAATTGCAGGGCCCAGTTAGTTTGGACATGTTGATTTTTATTTTTGTTTGGGGCCCCCTTTGCAAAATATTGGGTCTTTAATGCGGGGCCGAATGGCTCCATTATGTTCAATTGTGAGATTCAAGGGGATCAACCAAATTTGAGTGGAAATAGCTAAATGGTTTTTTTCTCTCGAATGTGGTATGAAAGTAAGTAGCGTATATAACTTTAACGACAAGATTATGGTCTGGCAGGGCCACTCGGTGCTAAGGCAAGTGCACCAGAAACACCCGTAGTACCAACTGGCACACCAGATGTTGCTGCTGTAGATAAAGGCGTAAATATAATACAACATGGACAGTATTAATATATGACTTTAATTTATTTTGTAACTTTTTTTTAAGCAGGATAAACCGAAAGGTATGTATTGTACAATACAAATAAACATTTTAATAAAAGTAAATCGAGTAATACATTTTTGGTGCAGGTGGCAAATTCTCACCACTAGCAGGAATTAAAGGCGCGGTAAGTATAAAATATAATTTTAATTTTTTTTATATTTATATACATTTGTATATTTGTTTAACTAGTTGGCCAGTGCAAAAGATCGAATTAAAAAAAAGTTTGGTGATGGTGAGTATTGGCAGTACAACACAAAGATATTAATAATGTTTTTAACAATTTTTTTTGCTTTTAGGATTAGGCGGTAGATCAAAAAAAGTACCTAATTAATTATATACGAGTATGTTGTAGTTGCTAATTTCTTAATAAATTTATTTCTAATGTTTAAGAAAAGTCATCATGGAGACGGGGGTGGAAATTCATTACGGATGAACACGAACAAAGGCGGCTCAGGTATAGATAACACTTAAGTAATCAACTAAAAATAGAAGAACGCATAATAAATGTTTATACAATACAGAGTTAGGAAGTAGTAAATCGAATCCAAATTCCGAGTCACAAAAAGTAACTAACTTAATGTATTGTAGTTGCCTATTTGTAATTATCAATATATTTCTACTATTTAAGAAAATTCCAGAGACCGATGTGCAAGGCATCTCAGGTAGATAATACTTGGATAATCCATGTAGAGTATAAAGAATGCATAAAATATCCTTTAGTATTGAATTTATTTATATTGACAATGCGATGCCGTCGTCCAAATTTTCCCATATATTTAATTAATTTTACTAGTAGAGATTTTGGGTACATAATCATTTTATTTTAAAATCCTCAAATTAAAAATTATACATTTTTTAATATTCTCTTTTAATAAAAATTTATTGTTTTTCTAGATCCGTTGGCTTTGCTGCAAAATGCTATTCAAGCGCGAGCAGCTGGAAACGATAATGTACTTGGAAGAGGTATAAATATTAAATTGGGTTCTGATCCCAATTCCGTTGGAATAGCATCACTAGCAACATCGACTAACCTGTTGAAAGGCGTCTCAGGTATAGATAATTTTTGGATAATCCATGTAGAGTAGAAAGAACGCATAAAATTTTATTTTGTATTGAAGTTATTTATATTGACAGTGCGATGCTGTCCCCAAATTTCGCCATGAATTTAATTAATTTTGCTAGTAGAGATTTGGTGTACATAATTATTTTAATTTAAACTCCTCAAATTAAAAATTATACATTTTTTATTATTCTCTTGTAATAAAAGTTTATTATTTTTCTAGATCCGGAGGCTTTGCTGACTAGTGCTATTGAAGCGCGAGAAGCTAAAGCCAAGAGTAATTATTTTTTTTTTTAAATTTAAAAATTACAAATTATTCATTTTTCAATAAACTCTTTTAATGAATGTTTATTATTTTTCTAGCTCCGGTGACTTTGCTGACAAGTGCTATACAAGCGAAACTAGGTAGTACCGATGATATACTTGGAAGAGGAATAAATATTAAAACGGATTCTGATTCGAGTAACTTGTTGAAAGGTGTTTCAGGTAAAGATAATATTTGGATAATCCACGAAAAGTAGAAATAAATTATTAAACATTATTTTGTACTGAATATTGACGGCGCGATGCTGTCAGCCAAATTTTATCATAACTTTAATTAATTTTACTAGTAGAGATTGTGTGCACCTAATAATTTTATTTTAAAATCTACAAATTAAAAATTATACATTTTTTTAGTAAACTCTTTTAATAAATGTTTCTTATTTTTCTAGATCCGCTGGCTTTGCTGACAAGTGCTATTCAAGCGCGAGAAGCTAGTACCAATAATGTACTTGGAAGAGGTATAAATATTAAAATTGGTTCTGATTCCAAATCCGTTGGAATAGCATCAATAGCAACATCGGCTAAAATCGATCCTGCTTTCAATTCCGCTGCATCCGCTGCACCCGCTGCACCCGCTGCACCCGCTGAATCCGCTGCATCCGCTGCATCAATAGCATCATCGAATAACCTGTTGAAAGATGTTGCAGGTATAGATAATACTTGGATAATACATGAAAAGTAGAAATAAATTATCAAACATTATTTTGTTCTTGTGAGTCAGTTACGTATGTGCATGTTAGAAAACAGCAAAATACTAATTTATTACAGGTCAAACAAGATGGCGAACAATGTAGATTTACGAGAGCCAATCCGTAAATCCATTACATTAATGGGGTCCCCCCTTATGGTAGGGAAGTGGACTTAGAGCAGGGGTCAAAGTCCGGTGCCCCAGAGTCACAGTATTGAATCTATGTATATTGACGGTGCGATGCTGTCAGTCAAATTTTACCATGAATTTAATTAATTTTACTAGTAGAGATTGTGTGCACCTAATAATTTTATTTTAAAATTTACAAAAAAATTATACATTTTTTAGTTAACTCTTTTAATAAATGTTTATTATTTTTCTAGATCCCGTGGGTTTGCTGACAAGCGCTATTCAAGCGGAAGACGCTAAACCCGAGAATGCACCCGAGAATGTACTTGCAAGAGGTTTAACTGATACCGATTCGAAAGGTGTTTCAGGTTTAGATAATTCTTGAATAATTCATGTAGAGTAGAAAGAACGCATAAAATATTATTTTGTATTGAATTTATTTATATTGACAGTGCGACGCTGTCCCCAAATTTTACCATGAATTTAATTAATTTTGCTCGTAGAGATTTTGCATAGCTAATTATTTTATTTTAAAATCCTCAAACTAAAAATTATACATTTTTATTATTCTCTTGTAATAAAAGTTTATTGTTTTTTCTAGATCCGTTGAGTATGCTGCAAAATGCTATTCAAGTGCGAGCTAAAACCTCGGGTAATTATTTTTATTTTAAATCTACAAATTAAAAATTATTCATTTTTTAATAAACTCTTAATAAATGTTTATTATTTTTCTAGGTCCGATAGCTATGCTGAAAAGTGCTATACAAACGCAAGTAACTGGTCCCGATAATATATTTGCAAGAAGTTTAAAAGCTGATTCCGAGTCCGTTGCAAAATCGACAAATCTGTTGAAAGGTGTCTCAGGTATAGATAATCCTTGGATAATCCATGTAGTGTAGAAAGAACGCATAAAATTTTATTTTATAGTGAAATTATTTCTATTGACAGTGCGATGCTGTCCCCAAATTTCGCCATGAATTTAATTAATTTTGCTAGTAGAGATTTGGTGTACATAATTATTTTATTTTAAAACCCTCAAATTAAAAATTATACATTTTTTAGTAAACTCTTTTAATAAAAGTTTATTATTTTTCTAGATCCGTCGGCTTTGCTGAATAGTGCTATTCAAGCGCGAGCAGCCAGAAATGCGGGTAATTATTTTTTTTTAAATCTACAAATTAAAAATTATTTATTTTTTAATAAACACTTTTAATAAATGTTTATTATTTTTTTAGATCCGGTGACTTTGCTTCAAAGTGTTATACAAGCGCGAGTAGCTGGTACCGATGTACTTGGAAGAGGTTTAAATGCGGATGCATCGTCTATCCTGTTGAACGGTGTCTCAGGTATAGATAATACTTGGATAATCCATGAAAAGTAGAAAGAAACCATAAAATTTTATTTTGTATTGAATCTATTTATATTGACGGCGCGATGCTGTCAACCAAATTTTACCTTGAATTTAATTAATTTTACTCCCGGTAGTAGAGATTGTGTGCATACCGAATAGTTTTATTTTTAAATCTACAAATTAAAAATAATACGTTTTTTAATAAACTCTTTTAATAAATGTTTATTATTTTTCTAGACCCGGTGGCTTTGCTGACAAGCGCTCTTCAAGCGCGAGAAGCTAAATCCGAGAATATATTTGCAAGAAGTTTAATACCTAATTCAGATTCTGTTTCTGAAGCCATTGGATTATCGAGTAACTTGTTGAAAGGTGTTTCAGGTATAGATAAAATTTGGATAATCCATGAAAAGTAGAAATAAATTATTAAACATTATTTTGTACTGAATATTGACGGCGCGATGCTGTCAGTCAAATTTTACCATGAATTTAATTAATTTTACTAGTAAAGATTGTGTGCACCTAATAATTTTATTTAAAAATCTACAAATTAAAAATTATACATTTTTAGTAAACTCTTTTAATTAATGTTTCTTATTTTTCTAGATCCGGTGGGTTTGCTGTCAAGTGCTATACAAGCGCGAGAAGCTAGATCCGAGAATGTATTTGCAAGAGGTTTAACTGATTCCGAGTCGAAAGGTGTTTCAGGTTTAGATAATTCTTAGATAATTCATGTAGAGTATAAAAAACGCATGGAATATTATTTTGTATTGAATTTATTTATATTGACAGTGTGATGCTGTCCCCAAATTTCACCATTTATTTAATTAATTTTGCTAGTAGAGATTTAGTGTACATAATTGTTTTATTTTATAATCCTCAAACTAAAAATTATACATTTTTAAATATTTTTTTGTAATAAAAGTTTATTGTTTTTCTAGATCCGTTGGCTATGCTGCAAGGTGCTATTAAAGCGCGAGGGGGTAATTTTTTTTTTTAAATCTACAAATTAAAAATTATTCACTTTTTAATAAACTCTCTTAATAAATGTTTATTATTTTTCTAGATCCGATAAATATGCTGACAACTGCTATAAAAACGAAAGTAGGTGGTACCGATAGTGTTCTTGGAAAAAGTTTAAAAGCGGATTCTGACTTGTTGAAAGGCGTCTCAGGTATAGATAACACTTGGATAATCCATGAAAAATAGAAAAAAAAAGAACCATAAAATATTATTTTGTATTGAATCTATTTATATTTATATTTATATTATTTTTCTAGATCCGGCTGCTTTGCTGCAAAGTGCTATTAAAGCGCGAGGAGCTAAGCTTAAAACCGAGAATGTATTAGGAAGAAGTATAAATATTAAAACGGATCCTGATTCCTCAATGGATTTTGGTGAAGCTATTGAGCACAAAAAACAACACAATGTTAAAAAAAGCAAAGATCACCGTCCAGATTACAAACGTGTAGTGGAGTATTCAGATTCAGATTCAGAATCAAGCGGAACTGAAGAAAAACATAACTCGCATGTTAAACGAACCCACAGCGGAACACACACACCACACGGTAGAGAACATGGAGACCACAAAGGACATTCTGCTCTCAAAGTGCATCCCGTTCGTAAAGAGCAATACGTATACAGACCGCGTAAACACTCGAAGACGGCAGAAATTCCTCATCACATATCTCCTTTAGATTTTATAACTTATATTAAGGCTAATTTGGAAATTCGTCATAAAAAGTCAAGGTGAGAATATGATAATCAAATTGTACGTTTTTACTTATTTTTATTTTATTAGCGGTAAACACCAAAGAAAAACTCATCCTGCACATTATGACACATCATCCGATGAAAGCGCCTTTTTTGAGGATAAATAATTTTCATTTAAATTTTTTTTTTAAATTGAATAATAATAATTATAATAATTAATAAAACAAATTAAAACTTTTATTTATAACAACACTAGAACAATAAAATCTTGAGTTTCCAGTTACGTATACAACAGAAATTGAACGTAGAAAACTAAAGTCAGCAAATATAAAGAGAGTTGTGGCAATACTGCCGGAACTGATGACTTGTGGGTCATCCACGGTCGTTTTGGCTGCGATTTCAGCGGGAGTAATTGAATGTAATTCGAATCGATCATTTTTTTGCAAGTTCCTGTTTTGTAAACACAGAGAAAGTATTGCCGGTATTTACTCAACAATTTTCTATCTGGACATCCCTCGTTGAAAGTAATAGCGATACAAAGACTTTTCTCATTTTCTGCCCTTAAAAAATAATTTTAATCAGGTAAACGTTACCAACTTTAATTTTGATCAACTTACTTGCAATAGTCGTTCACACTCTCCGATCCAATTGGTTTCCAGTGGAAATCTAGTTTTCCCTCGCCTTTTTCCGATAATTTACAATCTTTCATTAATTCTTCTTTCAATTTCACTGTACAGTTCCTTGCCTTTGCATTCACGCTTTCTGTATTAAAAAGACAAATTAAAAAAAAAAAAAGAACACAATAACAGCTACTTTCAAAGTGTCTGTTTTTATGTTTTTGGTGTTTTTGGGTTTTACAAGTTACGTTTTTAGTCTTACTTAGATCAAATACACATTTAATATCAGAAGTAACGTTTGATTTTTCAGTGTCGTTTTTCATCATGCGCTGGCGGTGGTGCTGGTGCAGGCCTTTTTTCACGGCTTGTATTTGAACGTTCATTAACTCGTTGGAAGGTTCATTAAACAAACAATCTTGGACTTGATCTTCGAAAGCATTCACACAATGCATAATGTTATTTTGCCTACAGTAACGATTTTTTAAAAAAATTAAAGAGAGATGTAGATGTATCTGTTTCTATTCCGTGTACAATTCGTGGTCGTTTGTGTGGTTGTTGACACAGTTCTCCAAGTCATACTGTACTGAACCATAGTCAATTCCTTTTTCTAATAAACAAGTCTTGGACTCGCTTGGCAACTGATACGTTGAAACAGCTAGGTAATATACACATGATGGTATTATTATTATCGCTACACATATTGCAAATCTCACTTGATGTTAATACTGAAATAACAAACAAAAGTATAAATGACATTATAACTGTCTTAAAAAGTGGAGTATATTTCGAAAACTCAAATTTGAGACAAATCGGTAAACAATACAGTATTGCTATGTACGCGGTAATAATTGTTAACGTTTTTTATTCTATGCACGAGGTTAAATTTGGCGCGTAATTTGTTAAATGAGTTGAATTTATTGCAACTAGATGGAGCCACATACATTTTTCCTTTACCCGACATCTGACGGTCATTCGTGTCGTTGCTAACACAAAATGGCGGAACTCCAATAGCAACGACTGAAATTAACTCAATTTGCCTCTATATTTTGCGATTTAATTGGTGAGTAAAGTGTTGCATTGTGATAAGCACTAATTTCCATTGGTTGTTTAATATTTCAGGGTTAAAAATGACTACTAACCGAGCTATTATCGGAGAAAAAATGGATTCGTTGTCCATTAGAAGCTTAGAATTGATGGAAGAAATTATAAAAGAACGAAGTTTACTCGATAAACTTCTAAAAGAAGCGTTTATTAACATGGCCAAGTCACGATACAATATTGGAAATAAATTTGTCGGTATCAGCCAATTACCGAACGAGGAAAAGGGAATTGAACCGTTGTTCAAAGTATCCGCGAAAGAGGAAGCCGGAAATATCAAAGAATTTAATTTAATTTCGCTGACAAAAAATGAAAAGGAAGACGAGCTGACCGGTGTGAGACGGAGAGGGAAAAGTGGCGCGAAAGAAACCGAAGCCAGAAAAGAGAAAAATCCACTCAACTGGTTCGGAATTTTAGTTCCAAGTACTTTGAGACAAAGTCAGACTGGATTTCAAAACAGCCTCGAAATTCTGTGTAAAATTGCCACGAAACAAAACGAATTAAAAAGTGTGTGCTCTGAACTTAGGAATTTGAGAGAGAATGGAAATTTCTAAGCCAATTGTAACGCTTTGTTGTAAACTAGATTAGATTGAGATTGAGAGATTCATTATTTTTGTGGTGGAAATATGCAATATTGTATTCCAGATAAACGTGTATTTGAAAACAACAATTTTTTTTTGTTTTCTAAATTAAAAAAATTAAAAAATCATTTAAAATGACAGAAAATTTGTTTTTTTCTCATTTTTCAGATTTATCAAAATGAAACCCGTAAGCTTATTGCAACTTGATTGGCACACGACCAAGGAAGCGAGTGAAATTCTTCAAACATTGTATCAACCCAATTCGTTTAAATTGAGACAGTTTGGTAAATTATTTTTATCCACACGTTTTTTTTTTTTTATGAAATGAAATGAAAGTATTTAATTTTTAGGATTGTTGGAACGTCCTCAATTGGAGTTGGATGAAGTTAATTACAAGCTGTTTGTGTGCGGCAAAGGTGGGATTGGAAAAACGAGTTTAATTGCACGTTTGTCGGGTAATGAAACGTCAACTTCGTACTGCGAAACACCTGGAATTCAAATATCGATGGTGTATTGGCCCGTCAAGCTGCTCAACACGTCGCGGATTGTGATGTTTCGGTTGGAATTTTGGGATGCCGGAGAAGGAGCGTTGAAGAAATTTGATCACATTTTACCCGTCAGTGAAAAAACAAAATAATTTTGAAAATCATTTAACTTATTTCTCCGTTTTAAAAGGCGTGTAAAGAAGATTTGGACGCGCTAATATTTGTTTTTTCATTCACCGATCGTTCGAGTTTCGAAGAAATTCCTCAGCAGCTGTCGAAGATTTTCCAGCCAACTGAAAGACCCTGTCCCATAATTTTTGGAACGAGGTTAGAATGATGTGTAGCTCGACATTTTCATGCATAAATTATACAGCGGCGTGTTTTGTTTGTACAGATTTGACCAACATTCCATGAGCGAAGTGACCTTACGCGATGTTCGAGACTTTGAGCAACGGTGGAAAATTCCGATCATTAAATTGAAAAATAACGTTGTGGATTCGCAAAGTAGTAAATCACTTCAAGCTGCCGAATTAAGCGAGATAGGTTTAGCTCTGAATGTTGTTTGTAACCATTTGTGGCAGCGAGATCAAAGTCTAGCTGGAATTACAGTTACTCAAAAGACACAAACATAAATTTAAAAATAAATATATATACATATATATATTTTTATATAATTTTCAGGGTTTATGGGATAGAAAACAAAATTAAATATTTTAAATATTAAGATCAATATTTATCTCAACTGTCGGATTTGACTCATGATTAAATGGTAAATATTTGTAATAAATCAGGAAATTGTTTAATATTTGCCATTGCCAATGTTTTCTTACTAGATATTGATTTGCCATTATTTTTATTTTCACTTTTCATTATTTTTTTAATACTACTCTTAAGTCTGTTCAGATCGAATTAATGTACATTAAGACGGATTATAATCACTTGGTGCCACATAAATAAGGATGATAAAAAGACTTGATGGCTTCCAAATAAGAATTATTATTTTTTTTATTATTATGTTATATGAATGTTTGATATATATATATCTTTTTACAAAATCATCTCAAACTAATACCAATCTTAAATTCTGGTTGTTGCAAACTCCGATCTTCCTACTATAGGAACCCATTTACTACTTTTTACAATAAATGCATAGGAATAATTTTTATGTTTAAAAATCTGGTCTCATCTGCTTGTAAGCAAAGCTGCATGTGCTTTTTGGTCTTTTTCTTATCATCGTCGTTATTAATAGAGAATATAGTTATTATAAAAAGTAAATAAACTGGCCATTGATTTATCAAGGTTGTCATGACAACAGTCAAGCAGACGCCCTTGGCTTGTTTACCCAAGCATTTCAACTACTGTTATGGTAAAGTTTAAAATGATAAAGAATGCCATTACAGGCATCTAGTATAATGAACAAATTCCAGTGTATACTGTGTATTGTGTGATAGCACTTAATTCACCCAGTTTTTGACTACATTTCAGTTGATGCCACGTTTTCGGCCGACTTGAAAACCATTGACTGAATGTCCTCCGCACTCTTCACTTTGCGCGAGAAATTCTGAGCTGATGTGGAGGCATTGATTGAACCGTGGACAAATACAGAGTTTTGGCGAAGTCTTGCAGGTCTGTGGACATGGGCAACGCTTAGGAGACGTTCGCGTTCAAACAGAGCATTCATTGATACGTGCATCTAAATGAAACAACAAATAATTCAATCAAATTGATTGACAAACACCCTAAAGCTTCAAATTGCAGCCCGGGCGTTTATTTATTTTTCGGACCCGACACCCCCGGTGCTTATTCAAAAAATCGCTGATTTTTTGTTGTTGTAAAAATCACCAATTCTCTAAATTGCTGCTGACACCTCGGCGTTTAAACAGGCTCCGGCGCCAATTTGAAGTTTTGTGGTACATTTCTTACGCAGATCTCTTTATTTTGTCACCTATCATTTTTTCGCCATTTTTCGCCCATGAAATGCTCATTTGTGTGTGCATTAACTATTTTGAAGCGCGAAATGATTGGCAACAAAATGAATCGAGTTCGTTCTCACCTGATCGAGTGTCAGTCTTGACCCTTTTAGTTGACAAGTGGGTACATGTGATTGTTTGTACTCGGGATGATACGGCTCGAGCATGCGTATTTTGCCCCATTTATTAAAAAAAAGCAAAATGACAAAAACCCATAAAAGTAGAACCACCACGACGATGCCTATTTCTTCGCCTCGTGCGTACAACGTGCCATTCAAACCGTGAGATGATTTTGTTGTTCCGGTCCCATTGACTATAATAGAAAGAAAAAAATTAATATAACAAAGAATGAAAGCACACTATTCTTTCGCTATTAACGGTACGAAACGAGATTGAAAGCGATTGTTTCAATCCCAAAGTGTCTTTCCTGTTGGAGCTTGATAGCTATCCAAACCCAATTAGCAATCCCATTTGATACGAGGTAAATCCTCGCTTAAAACTGGCCATTACAGTGTATCCCAGAGGATAAAAAAGAACGGCACCCGCGTTACTTTTAACGGTTATCTGCTCCTTCTCAACGGTCGACGCCATTAAATCATTTTTATCTCTATTGTCTGTAAAAAGATTCTTCTATCAAACTCCATGGAGTCTGGTGTTACTAATACATACGAAGGTTGATCGATAAGTGCGAATTTTATATAAAAATGCAACAAGATTTTGTGCGGTTGTAATGTTTTCTGCTGAATCATTTAGACATGGGATTTTTTAAAAACTATTTGAAAGATGAAAGGAAATTTATTAGGATAAGTTTTCGTCATTTCTCTTTATTGAATCGAAAGAAGTGATTCATAATCTGTTTTAATGGTGTCGTAACGAACAGATGGGGTCATTAGAACATCCTTGAGAATGCTCTTAATCCTTATCTCGAGCAGAGTTCATAAACATATCACATTTTAGTTTAAAAGAGAAAGCTTTCCATAAATCAGCATATTCGCAAATTTAATGTCGCTGCTCGGCTCATCAATATACATCAAAGGTGATTGAGTAACGCGCTTGTAAACACCAAAATGGCTGCTTTTGCTTTGATTAAGTTTTCTGCGCGATGATTATTTACTTGCTGATTGGTGAAACTCGTGTTTATTGTCGAGGGATTGATTTTAAGCCAATTTAGCAATTAGTATCCAGTTCCCAGAGAAAAAAGGAATTGGATCCTAATTCAGTGATAAACAAATTGTTTTTTTTTTTTACTGGTGAATAGCGAACGCTTTATTTAATGAGAAAACTTTTAATACCACTTTGGTTTGACGAGAAGTCGTAAAATGGAGATGGTTATCAAGATAAAAAAATGACTATATGGGAAATTCTATAAAATTAAATTTGCTGGATATGTGATAGTTATTATTACACACTTTTCGAGGAAAAAATAATAATTAAGCGTTGAAATGAAATTTGCAGTGTGAATCAATAACATAATGAAGTCCTAACAGTGCCAACAACAGAAACCAAAAAAAAAACAAAAAGTAATTTAAAAGTTTTTGAATTAAAATGCTTTCTGATGAAGAAAACCAACAACAATTTCCTCTTTAATAGTAAATTATAATAGGGGGTTTCATTATATGAATGATTTTGTAATTTTATGATTTTGCATTAATCACAAAATCATTATTTTTTGATGCCTCCAAAAATGGGATTACATTGAATTAACCCAGTCAATTTTGCAATTGTGTGATCTGGACAATTTTGTGATTTTTGAGTATTACCATGTGATATCTGTTCTACCAATCACATTCACATTCACTAAAGTACAAGAGAGCTAAAACACAAAATCCCAAAATCATCTAAAAGGTAGTTTTTGTGATTTTGATAAGAAGTGATTTTGAGGCTTGTGAAAGTCAAAACAAAATGGAGGCATCCAAGCTCTATCTAAGTGGCCAACTTGTATCCTTGTATATCATCAATATGCTGATGCATCCATGACTGTATAACAGCTAGGAAACTCAATTAATGGCTCTGGTGCAATCTGTGAAACTTATATTTATTAAAATGCACCTTATTAAAAAAAATTTTGTTCCATCACACAAATAGAACTAGTTATTTTGCATCACATTTTAAAATTGGTTGGATATAACTAAAACCCAATATGGTGGATAGGAAGTCATGTGACTATTTAAATAATTGTTTTTGCACCTAATTGTTAATCACAATTTGTGATGGCCACTTGGATTGAGCTTAGCTGCTGTCATTTTGTCAAAATAGCAAAACTACCTTTGATTTTGTGTTTTGTGTATTTTTTCTGTTTTGTGTTTTTGCAATTATGCACATGATTGGTGGAACTGATACCATGTGACAAATCCAAAAGTGCAAAATTGCTAAAGTTGCAAAATTACAAAATTGCTTAATTAATGAAACCCCCTAATAACAGTATGTGAAAACTATGAATTTATAAAGCGAACAAAAATCCATTAAAATAGCATGGGAAATTTGATTGACAAATAATTCTTGTGTTTTGTGAATGTCACTGAATAGTGAACCCGAAAACACATTTATAGTTCATAAGTTATTCATTTATAATGTACAATCCATTCACGACATGTAATTAAGTTGTTGCTCGGGTTTTCAAGTCCAAACTCTTTTATACACTCACACTGAAACTTTCTCGGACAATTGACCTAAAACCATTTCAATCATTGATTCTTCATAAATCCTTTTCAACCTAACAAAGTGTGAAAAAGTGTCAAGTTGAATGAGTTCTCAAGATGGCCACTTCACTACCCTCGTTCTAACCCAATCATTGATCACACGAACCTTAATAAAGAAGATTGATCAGGCTAGAAACTAATTACATTAGGCTTTTCACTCATCCAATTGAAATCATTTAATTATCTCGCAAGAAAAGAAAAAAAAATAAAAAATATATATAGGCCTATATGTGTGTGATTCGAGTTTCCTTATCTGGCTTCATTCGATTCACATCTTTCTTGTAAAAATATTGGTTTGCAACATTCTGTAAAATGGCAGAGGAGGAAGAAAAAAGCGTTTGGCACTGAACTTGTTCTTTCAAGTGATAAATTTTATTGATTATTATTCAATTGATCCCTCCTTTTTTATTAACTCTCAAGCTCTCACTTGGGATCATCATTCAGCGTTTTTCAATTTTCTGTCTTAAAAAATTAACAAAAGAAAAAGAAGAAAAAAATTCAATCAGCCTAAAACGTTCATATTAAAAATTAATCATCTAAAGCATATTATATGACACTGGAAAGGAAACGATGATCAATAAAATCGTTTAAACCTAAAATTTCTAGTTGTATTTAGAAGCAAACCTCAAATTGACCGCCAACACAAACTTTCCTGCACAGCATCACTTCATTTCCGTAATAAAAGTTGATTAACGTGAACTCACTTACGCGCATCAACAGTAGCCATAACCTCGCCTCTATCTGTCTCATAATTCCCACAAGATCTCGTGGCACTTATTTATAAGAGATAAGATATGCTGTGAAAAATGTCAAACATAACTCTCAATTCCCACAAAGGAATAAATGTGCACTAATGATTATGAATCGCAAAAGATTAAAAAACTTTTTTTTTCAAGACGCAAACTAATCTTTGGATACTTGTTCGAGAACCCAAACATAAACTTTAATTATCTGTTGGTGTCAATATATATGTGTCAAGTTCCTAAACGGAAACTCGTGTAAGGCGCAGTAGGGTTCCAAGATAATCACGTGGAAATGTCAACACGTCGCAAAGTTTTACTTAATCCGTAGACGATAAATAAGGTGACCCAGAAGTGTTTTTTTATTTTTATTTTGTGGAAACGTTAAAAAAACTGATAGAAAACTTGATAGTTTAACAAGTTGTTTTATATTTATCAATGAGTTGATACGTCCTTGAGGATATTGACGATGTAATGGGGAATTTTACAGTTAATTACCCCATTAAGATGTCGTTTAATCAGGTTTAATTGCTTCCGAAAATGCAACATTTTCAATTAAGTGAATGATGACACTGAAGTGTGATGGTTGTGTTTTTTTTTTTTGATTTTTTTTCTTGAAATTGGCGCAAAGCCAAGTTTAAAATTTGTTGTTTTCTGAATTGATTTTGTTTAGAAAAGTTATTATTAAATATATAACTTGGTTTGGTCTGTGTCTATTCAATAATGGAGAGCGTGATTGAGTTGGGCGGGAAACTAAATCAATGTATTCAACTTCCTTTCGGTAATTGCTGATCAATAATGCAGTGACGAAAGAAAATGAGAGTCGTAAAAGCAGCCGTGGATTATATGACGAGAAATCTCATTTTCTTAAAATATCTACCGCGATTACGCCGTTGATAAAATAATTTGTCGTTTAGTCGCTGACGAGTCGAAATAATTAAAGGGGAAAACAATTCCGGTCGTACAATGCAGAAATGCCTAAACAAATTTAAATTTAGATTGTAGCAAACTGTTGTTCCAAATAAAAACTTGGCACAAATATTTGATGATAGCAGAATATACTGCAGGTGGAATAAGATAAACACGTTCAGAAGGTTGAGTCAATCTATGGGGCAATATACACTCATAAAGTTCTATCAACTAATATTGCGTGCCGCAGACTTAAATAAATAACAAAAAAATAAAGTTCACACCTATATATAGTTGTTGTTGTGCCATGTGGGAAACTAAATATGTCAACCAAAATTTAATAATACATTCGAAAAATCCTTTAGAAAAAAATCCCATTTCCCAGTTTGTGAAGTACAATCATTTATTTATTTATTTATTTTTTGTTTTCCAAACAGCAATGAAAGCAAAAATTGTGGACACACTTTTATTTTATTCAGCATGTTTATCACTGAATATATTGAGAAAGAATTTTTATCTTAATCTCTTTAATATTTCAACCAGCATTTGTACGAAGTAACAACCAGGCTGAAGTTGGCACAACATTACATTCGCGATAGTCTACAAACAGACCAATATCTAAGTTTCTCAAAATCTATACCTTGGAATTTTCTAAAAATTGGTCAGCATGTTGTCAAGAGGGTCCCTTTGCTTTGTTTAAAAGCACAGACACGTAACTCTTGCAGGCTGTAGACCAGCCGTCGGAAATAGGCGGAAGGTCGAAACTTGGACCGCGGTTTCTTTGGTTTTCGGTGTTTTTTCTTGTTTTTCCTGTATTTTCCTGGTATTTTTTGGGTTGTGTGTGTTTATTGGGGGGTTTATTTCGTTTTTAAGTGTTTTTTTCTGGACCTCGATAAAAATTTTCAATAGTATTCGGACCCCACTTAAAATTATTTGCCGATCCCTGCTGTAGACTATCGCGAATGTAATGTTGTGCCAACTTCAGCCTGGTGAAATAACGAGACAATTTCATATCTGTATTTCTTTTGCCTTTTCGCTTGAATAATCAATGATTTACGTGGTTTTAAAAAAGATTACAGGCAAATAGAAATTCAGGTAGCGTAATTCTATAATCTCTTGGGGAATGAACTTGGACAATTGCCCACTGGACTCGAGAGCATGAGTATACAAATCACGAGCGCTGCTTCGCATGCATGAACAACTCGAAAAAGGGCGATTCATTCCAACATTTGCCTAATCATCACATAAGCAAAAGAACAACACCACTTACTTGAACCCTGTGACGTATCAAAAATAATAGTTTGACTCTGGTTACTTCTTCCATCATCATTAATAGTTGTTATGTGAACTTGGTACAAAGCTGTCGGCAGTAACCTCTCCAGTACGAACGATTTCTGACGAGCATCCACTTCGGTCACAATTTTGTAGCTAAATTTAGAATATAAACACAGTTAATTGCGATCTAATTAATCAAGATATAATGTTTTAAAGCGAGCCATCCAATTTAATTTAGTGCACAGTACTGAGCTTTTTTTTTTTACTACTGGATTTTATTTCAGTGCAAGACTTGACTTTCTTGAAGATTAGACGGATTTTTCATTTGATACGCGCAATTCAAATTAGAATCAAAGTCAAACGACTTGGAGAATAAATCCAGAACATTAAAGGAAAGGCTTTGATGATTGTTCAATAATGTTGTGATTTTGAAAAGTTTTTATCATCGTGTTCAAGGTTTTCGTTTCAAAAGATTTTTGGACGTTAGATGATTCATAAAGAAAGCAATTTTAGATATAAGCTACAGCACATTTAAGATTAATGCAAAGCCTGGCGATAAAATAAAAATTCAATTAATAGATGTGAGACTAAGGAATGTTATTTCGAATGTTTTACGTTTCTATGCGGTAACCGGTACTTATACCTTCTAAAGATAACGATTTTGTATCTAGAGTGAAATTATGTTCACAAAAAGCCTAATACCGTATCTGTATATTAGACTTTTTATGAACTTTATGTGCAATCCAGGCGGAATAACTATAAAAAGTGTCAATAAAGGACCCCATTTAATGTTGCATTATCGTGCTTTATAACTTTAGTGTTGTGGCTACTGCATTAATCAGATTACAAATAAAATATGGCAATGTGTGCTGCCAGGGGAGAATAAAATGGCAGCCTTCCCTAATCTAACCCAACTTTTATGTCCTAAACCGTCCTAAATGTGCCAATAGACTTTTTGTGCATGAAAAAACTCGCTCGTAAGCAGAAATTTTAAACTGGGTTTCTTTTTCAAATCTCTATACACTTCCAAAATGAAATATAATTATGTAAATAAATAAATTATCGAAAAATCGTAGTCTATATTTCAAATTATTAAAAGGTTTAAAAATCAACTCTTACAGCAACTCGCAGGAAATTTAAAATTTAAATGAAGCAGCAGTTGGTGAAAAGAGAATTTTCCACCTACTGATAAGAAATTGCAATAAAAAATTTGTGATATTTTTATGATAAATTTTATTCAAGCTTAATAAAACAAAATGAGTTGATAGAATTCTTTACAAAACTGCAATTAAAGTTTTAGTAATTATCATGAAAGGTTGATTCGCTTGATTGCCTGTGGTTTGAGACTAATTGAGAATTGTAGTTCGGATATTAGGTATTGTTAAGTTTCTGGATAGATAATTAAATTTTTTGCAAATTTATATTTTAGGATTTTAAGTTGCAAAGTCAGGAAGTTGTTGCAAATTTGGAGCAGTGCAGCGAACCTTTAGAGTGAAGAGCTTTGCTACAAAGCTCCGTAATATTTTGGCTAAATTGCAAAGGGTTTTACTCGACGGGATTATATCTATGGTCATGTGCAAATGAAATTACATAAAAATATTAATTAGCAGTTAGCAGTCAACATCTGATTTTTCTGACAATAATAAACAAACAATTTCCTCTCCTTTCACTCCACTGAAAGCAAAGAAAATGTGCGTAAATGTTGGCCAATTTTCATTCCATTTTCATCACTTTATCCGTAACTGGAAACGAGAAAATTGATTTCAGAATTTTACAATTTGTCAAAAGCTTAAAAATGTTTCTCATGTTTTTCCCTCTGGAAATTTTAACAAATTCTTAGCAATAAATCTTTAATAAAAAAAATTGCAGCATGATGAAAGATGCGGTCAATGAACAAGTTAGTCCTATTGATCCTGAATCGCATTTTAATTTAATGATACTAAATGTTCATTAAATAATTTGCGAGTTGCAGCATAACATCATGAAATATAAATAGAATAAAAGTTAAATATTTACTCTTCTTATTTTGAATTTGACTGTGTACTATTTCTAAGGTACTTAATTAGAGAGCTCGTGCTCTCCAAGAAGCTTGTGAAAGTAATCTCCGCCTGCCATTACGCCTCAATGAATTACAAGCTGCGCTTTTGCCTTCTGCTAAATTACTCCGCTGTTCTTAGGTCATAAGCCCGCAATACAATTCTCTATATTTGTTCTTATTAACAGAACAAGCGTGAAGATACAGTAGCACAACCACGAAGAATAAAATGTGAATAACTTTTTCCAAAATAATAAACTCCTCCAAAGAAATTATTTTCCGCAACCTTGCAACCTCCGATACTCTGAAATATAAGCCTAACATACAAAATATTGATCAGTAGCCGCTGATTAGTGTACCTCAGGAAAGGTCGAGAAAGTCAGTACCCTCCTATAATCGATGCAGCCTATTTCTACAAACTGTGATATTTAGTTTCAATCCACGTTTCGAGATGTCATAACACGAAGTTTCAAGGAATAAAGAAGTTTTATGGACAAATAAAGATTTTTATTAAATCTGGTATTATTTCTTTTAGTTATTTATTTTACTACGTCAGGTTTCTGACTGCGAGGATAAAACCTGAATGTTAGAAATAGCCATGAAAAAAAATAGGCATATAACACTGAGACATTTGGCTTTTTTTTATGGCCCGTGCTGATTGCACTCAGGAAAAACACCCACGGTTTGTTTTGACGGCGGTTGCAAGAGTACGAGCAGAATAATGCTTTAAGGAGAAACCGGAAATAAGCATCAAAGAACGAGTGGATCGTTGCCATTAAAGTTTGACATGTGCCTAGTGCTGTGTTTGTTTTGTTCTTAACACCAAAAAAATTGCTAAATATTTTGATATAAACTCGGCTGAATTGTTCTATTCACCACAGCCTACACTAAATCAATGTCATGATAGAGAAAAGGCTAAAAATTCAACTATAGAAATATAAATTTGAATGTAATCAGGTGAGTTATTGCAATTTTCCCACCGGGATGTAACATAAAACTATAAAAGTCTCATTGTAAATGTGGGAAACCATAAACAAAGAATAACAAAAGCAAATATGGTGCAGAAACGTGAGATATATATAACTCAATTTAGCCTGCTCTCTATTAATAACGCCACCATCTTTAATTTTTAATGTTGGTTAATAAAACGGGAAAGTTTTGTTCTTTTATTTTATATTATTTCATAGTTTTACCCAGAAATTGGAATTCAATTCGGCCATATAAAAAAAAACACGTAAATAATTGAGGATTTTGCTTTTAATAAATGATAACGGAATATCGGCTGTCTCATCCATCGGGTTTTTTTTCTTCTTTTACTTCTTTGCTTTACCTTATAAAGTAATAATTGGATTTGCTTCCCAGAGGTACCTGGGGCTAATGACGCCCTTAAAAGTTAATTAATCACGTGTCCAAAGCACATGCTGAAATGTCTTGAAATGAAGTTTACAGCATGTGTCATCAATAATCATCTCAAGAAGAATTTAGTGAGACAAATGGATTGTCTGCTGCTATCATTTCATTCTGGTTGACCAGTGGAATGGATCATTGATCTTTGTTTAGTTCAACGTGAATCAAATCACATTTCTTCATTTATTCACTTTTTTTTTCTTTTCCTTTCTTTTAATTGTGACAAAGCGAAGTAATTTATTCACTTTCAACCATGTATGGATTTTTCACGTGGGCAAAACGATTTGATTTTGGTTTTACACAAAACAAACAAAAATATATAAAAACTTTTTTGGAATTAAAATGAAAAATGAAATCAAATTAAAAAAAATTCAATTTTGTTCTGCGAAATCTTATCTAGTTTATTGGTTTTTTATTTCAAGAATATGAAATGTCGGATAGAATAAAGAAATTTAAATTTTCTTACCGTAGTCGTTTGATTTTTATTTCTTTCTAGCTTTAAATTTTTAAACTTCACAGATATTTATCTACTTCCATTCCCCTAAATTCAACCAATAACGGCTTATTAATATTAGATGTCTCGTTTTTTACACTTATAATAAATAATACTGTACCACAAGTATATAATTGCGATATAAATTCATATATATGCCATTGAATAAATGATACGTAATTCAAACTCCATTAAACTTATCATTCGTATCATGCAGGAACTACTAGCTAAATTATTTATGAACATTTTCGATTTAGTCCAAAACAAAACATTCCGCTCAGCTCGGCTCAATACCTCAGCAAAACAAAACAAACCTCGCGGTAAATAGCGTACACATTGATTATTTTTCTTGTTTTGCTAATAACTTAATTATTTATAACACCACTGTTAGTTTTCTTTATAAAAACTGCAAAGTTGTACTTCCAAATAATTTTTTATTTTGTCTATCGTGATTCCAAAAAGAATGTGGTAAATTTACAAAGCTCTATAAAGACCCTCGAAGTAGAAACAAAAACTGCTTTCCGATCAGATGCAAATGAGATAAATGTAAAACAGTCCAATTGGGACGGGTTCCACGCACTATCAAGCACCAAACGCATCACGCACTTTTGATGGCAAACAGTGATTTGCAAATTCAATTCAAAGATATGCGATCTTACCTGGCCTTCACAGGTTTGTACGAGATTTCGTAACGAGCGTTTTCATCCGCGTTCGCCAGCCACGTGAGAACCACAGTCGATGGCGAAATGCGCTTTACTGTCACGTTCTCTGGTCGGCCTGGAGGTGAACCTATGCGCATGCGTTAAGGAATAGAAAAGAAAAAAAATCTTTACATCGTTTCAAGGTGTGTTCAAAAATAAATTTCTACACTCTCGTCTCATCCGGTAAAAGTTTACGATTGAAATTAACGAGCTCTGTATCTGTTTTTAATTGCCAAAATAAATTGTTTTGGAGGTAAATTAGGAATTTTGAGTTTAAAAGGAGGTTGCAAATAATTAAGCAAGCTGGTGATGGAGATGGGGAAAGAAACACATCAAAACGCGTTTTAACCTTGTTTCGTTTCTCGTGTCAGCTGAAATACACAGCACTTAAAAGTACAAAAATTAAACTTGTTTTTTGTTTTGTTTTTGTTTTGTCTACGGAAGAGAACTCAATTAAATAAAACGAAACACGAGAAACACATTTTGTTGTTAACTGTAATTTGAGAAGTAATTGTTTATCTTTTGCGTTTACTACCATTTTAGATTTACATTTGAGCAGCATCTTTACTAATTACGGTCGCTAATAAGTGACCATTATACAAAATAATGTTTGTTGTTGACATTTTGTCTAGATAACAGAAAATTAAAGTTATCTTTGTTCGTCGATTAGACAAAAATAGTCCCAGATGTAAGTTTTCCCTGGTTGCTAACGGCAGTGCTTCGTGTCAATCGTCAATGCAATTTGCACTATCTGCGTTCAAACTCCCGTTAGGAATTCCTAAATCACAACAAACTTTGGCTGTATTTTAACGAGCAAAGATAAAATAATTCTAATTCTGTAAATGGACTGTCTACAAGTACAGACCTTATTTTTCGTACATGCGTTTAGTTATTTTATTACGAGCGCATGTATGACTTATAAACTACTCCTCTAAGTCTTTCATGACAATCGTAAAATACTTATAACAGGATCACCAGATGTAGCTATTTTCACATTACAGCGTGATCCATCCGAATGCAGTAGAAGCGTTTGATGGGCCCATTTAAATTACCAAGAACTTGTATAA
Source organism: Strigamia acuminata (assembly GCA_949358305.1). NCBI lineage: Eukaryota > Metazoa > Arthropoda > Chilopoda > Geophilomorpha > Linotaeniidae > Strigamia > Strigamia acuminata. The sequence goes on along the minus strand of OX442314.1, from coordinate 23,705,032 downwards.
ACTAGCAAATAAAATAAAGCGCAGTTAACGTTTTACACCAAAACTATCACGTGAAATGAGACTATTAAAAAGTTTAGTCCATACTCAAAATTAAAATAATAAAAAAAAACGTTGTTGACTGGGTAAGCTCATGACCTCGACTGAAGCAGAATGAAATGAACACGAAGAATGTTGGTTATAATTGCAGCCATTTTTATCAAGTACATTCCGTTTTTAACTAATGTATACCACAGACATAAACTTTAATTCACTGCGTGCGCTTCGTCTCCATTGTGCAAATAGCAAATGTTGACCATAAACAAAATCACGAAATTCAACAAACTTTTGCATTTTTGTTTTAAAATCCCACTTCACTTACCGAAAATCTATTGAATTATTGAAAAAGCACGTTTTCTCTACTAAAATGGAAATCTGTCACGGAAATGGTTAGATTTTTTTTTCAAAAAAAAGAAATTCAAATGCTTTCACTTCAGATGCAAAATGCAGAGATAAAAGATGATTCGTCCTGCATAGAAATCTAATTTTTTCCTCAATACGAAGTAAAAAAAAACGCAGTAACGCCCGTTGTAAGAAGACAAATGGGTTTTCTTTCAACAAAACGTATCTTGATCTGTGTGATACACGAGTGATTGATGACGTCAAAGCTACATAAATACAAATGGGTCAGTAACATAAGATGCAGTGTATACAAGTTTCCATAGAAACCATACATAAATAGATGAGATTGGGTACAAATATGACAACAAGTTGTCATTTTTTCTGGCTTTTCAAGTGAATTGGGATCTAATTTACAAATGGTGGGTGGTGAAATCTTTTTTTTTTTTTTTTCATCATAAACATCTGACTGAAAAATGATTGCACAAGTGGTTTTAATGTAAGCTACACTTAAAAGGCTTTAGAAAATATTATTTTTTCCTTCCAAAAATAACTACTTTAAAAGCAAAAAAAAAAATAATTTTTTTTAATTCATGGATTAAATTTTGCTTTAAAAAAATTTCTGCTTGCATTTCCAAACTTAATTTCCAAAATTTTGAGAGCAAATTAAATATGTCAAGCGACAAGACTCGCAAAAAGTGCATGGAAACGGGCGAAAGTAGTTGAGGTCATATAAATTTGATGCAATAACTGTCAGTCAAACCTCATTTTAAAACGAAATTTTGGTTGAAAAAGGAAAACGGGTAAAAAAAATATATATAAAATATAAAATATGCTCAATTATTGACAGTTATCTCTTCCCCCGTGACGGCATAGTCCTCAAAAAATTAATAATTTGCCACAAAGAATGACAATCCTTCCCGAAAAAAAGTTTAAATCAATTTTAAAATTGTCTACCTATAGCGTCAAAACTTTTCTAATAACCTCCCAACATTTGTTTCAGACATATTGCAACACAAGTGTAGCTTTACGTGATTAGTTTTTACCTGCAGAAGTAATTCCTGAGTTGTAAGAAGCCATGTTGATGGCTGTACCTGAGCCAAGGTTATCCAGGTGAAAGTGAAACAGCTGCTCGTCGCATGTTCTAATGGTGAATGAAACACGCTTTCGTGTGCACGCGAAAAGGATGGTCACGTGATTCACGGCTTGAGATAATCGATAGCACTACAGAGCATTATGGGTATAAAGTCAAATGTCAGGCGAGTTCCAAGTTTTAAAGTTAATAACGAATTACTCTTGTTTATATCGCAAGAAACGGGCTGCAAATTACGTGTACATGGTTTCGCTTTCCATTTTACTGCACTCAGCAATTTAGAAAATAAAAAGACTCAGCACCTTCTTGTCGCGCAAATACCTTAGACAGGCAAATGCTGGAATGCAAATCTTTGGTTTCAAAGGAAAACGGTTGGCGAGATACTTCTCACAGACCTTCATTTGGCTCTTATTAACCTGCTGATCTCGCACGAGTCGAGGTCTCCAACCTTTTTCTTCTGCAAGCAGTTTAAAATATTTAATTAATTTTCAAGTCAGTGAAGATATTCTTACTAAAGCAAATTTGTACGTAGTATAAAATGTAGTCGATAAAATTATTTAATACTACCGGTAGTCTTTTAGTAGCCCAATGTCCTTCATTTTGAATTTGTTGTTTAAGTCGGATTCGATCTTCTTCGTTGTTTCCGGGTTTTCGGTTATTATAATCAGATCGTCTATGTAAACTGCGATGATTACTGAGTTATTGAATACTGTCAATAAGCCAATAAATGTTAGATCAATCTAGATAGTGTTAAATCGCGGAATCAGTGAAAAGTTTGAAATGCACTGACCGTATGTTAATCAATGATAAATTGATAATTCAATGACACAAATGGGTTAACATCAATGGAACAGAGATAATCCATTCAGCGTAATCACAATAGTTGTTTTATATAAATATAATGATGTGGTATACTGGTAGCAAACAATGTCTAAGGTTTTTAGTCGACTCAGGCCATTCCAATGCCGGTCATAAATCTCACTATGCATGGCCCGAAATTTCGGAAATAAACACAAACTACTTTAAAAGACAACATCTAAAACCTAAACTTAAATTATTCTTTCATTGACTGCAGCTGGGCACTGCCCAAGCCTTGGCTGAGAGGTGGAAACTGAGCAACAAGCAAGTTGATTAGTATCACTAGTAGATTAGTTCTTGAGCGGAAGCGTTTGCAACCATTCTGTAAGTTTCCCCATGTTTTCTTCACGAAAATTGGCACCGGAGATCCAATCTGACATGATAATCATCATAAAAAGTTTAACCACTCATCACGATTGGACTCGGTTTAATTTAGAATAGTCTAATCAAAATGTGCTTTCATTTTAACTACGATTGTCATAAATATTTCTGTGTTTGTGTTCTGATTGTGACGCGGTGCTATTAAACAGTCTCAACAATTCTCCATAGAATGCTGCAGCAAGATGGCAGTGCAGTCCTTAATCGAATTGATAGCTCAAGAGGTTGGTCACTTGTCCGATACGATCAACCATCCGACCGCAACACCAATACGCTCAAGGCCCAAACCAAAAACAAAACAAGAAAATCCTCCACAACCAACCCAAACAATCTCGCAATAAAAGAACAACAAACAACAACAGAATACCAACAACTCTGTGACAAAAACTGAAACTCCGTTCAGAAATAAAGGAAAGGGTTGGCACTTTCGTAAGATGTGAGTTCACCTTGCTTGACCAGTGGTGTGATCTGCTGTGCTTTAAAAAGGCGCTAGCTTTCTTGACCTGGCTTCACAGCTTTTCTGGTTTTAAATTAATTTATTTACTTACGTTAGCTGATATCTTGGGATTCCTCGGGGTTCGGGTCGAGGCAAATATTTTTCAATTTCACGCCAAATTGAATTAAGCCAATCTTGGAAATTCTCGCACCAGATTCCACACCAGACGGCGCAATTTCTCGTGTCGGTAATCTTTCGCCTCTAAGGATGTGCACTTTCGTGCAAAAATCGCTTAAAACGTCCGAAATCTCATCATTATTTTTCTGCTGCTCGTTGTAAATATAAATAAAACGAATGTTTGTCTATTTTTCCATTTACTTTACTAAAAATTCTAGCACTTTTCGGTGTTCTCACCAGAGGATGAACGGCACTAAGAAGAAAATGCCGCGAATCTTTGAACGGCCATCAATAAAATATTAAATATGGAGTTCTCCCGACAGATGTCAGCATCAACCTTCGAAGACAAATGGCGGGGGATTTTGTCGATGAATTTTCTGTAGATACTGAGAAACCTTTTGGAGTAGACTTCTTTTGTGTCGAATGTGAAAAGGATTTAGTGTCTTTTAGGATTTCCCTCCAGGTAAATGGTCAATGGAGGGTCCTCATTGGGGTTTTTCTTTGATTGCCACATTCCTCGCTTGATGGCTTCAGTGCCACTCTTGTCAAGAGGGTCCACTTTCATCAAATATTTAGTACTTGCTTTACTCAGCGTAATATTACACATATTAAACTTCTCGATTCAAAAATTTGATCAGTTGCCGAGTCAGGATTAAATTAAATATATTTTTTAAATCGATTTTTAAGCAATTTTTGACTAATTTTGCAATAAAATGTCCAGTTTTTAAATTTTAAAATAAAAAATGAAAAAAATAAGATTTTTGTGACGATTTTTTAGCTTTTTGCTGTCAAAATTTATTTAAAAAAAATAAAAGAATCGTATAAAAATAAACTTGGTTGTTGGTGGTGAGGGGCCGATCCCATTGTGTATGAAAACGTTTGAGTTTTCCGTCGCCAGAGGCCGATGGTCGTTCAAGGGGAGGATTTAGGAAGAGGTTAAGACGCTCATCCGATGCAAACGCACGTGCAAGAAGATACGCTGGCCGTAAAGCAGGCCGCACCCTCCTTAGGGACTCTTGTCACTCACCCGAGGTGGGCTCCCGTGCCCCACCCCCACTCATCTCGAACACCTGTCACCGTAGAAAGAATGATGGCGCTTGGTGAGCACGTTGCAGCAATGAGGTCATTGCGAGCGAAGAAGAAGAAAATGTCTCCTTTATCTATTATTTATTTATTTATTTTATATTTTTTCAAAAGGGCTCGTGAGTTGGAAATTAAAATGTTTGAAGAACTCCAGAAGCAAAGTTGTTTGGAAAAAATTTGAAAGTTAATTTCCAGTTTCCGTTTCCATTAAAAAGCAGATTAAATAAGGAATATTTTTAAATTAGGCTTCAAAGGAGAGCAATTATCAAAATTGGAATTAAAGATGAAATTCGTTTTAAGAAAAAGTTATCAATAAGAAAAAATGGAAGTTGGGGGAGATGCTAATTAAAAGCAATCTAATTTCGTGTACTGCGTGTTGCACTAACACAACACTTTAAAATCCCTTTTGCACACTGTTGAATAACGCGAAGAATATACAAGCAAAGGTTAGTACAGTGTTGCTTGCTAAGATTAAAAACAAATATAGTCTCTTACAGCTTTGGTAATGACGATTTAAATTGGAAACGGTGCATTTTTCTCCTCCTTAGCTTCGTTAAACAAAGTCCTCCTCTATGCATTATTAATTTCCAATTTTCTGCGTATGAAAGGGCGGAGGTTGCCATTACATGACGTCGCAAACTAACAATTTGTCCCTTTCCGCACATTTTCAGTCTAACTAAATGGCTTATGAATAAATCCATGAATAATTGGCAAGCAAACCCACATTAAAAACGTTTCTACATTTATTTATAAAAGAAAAACTAAAATTTCATCTAAAAAATATGAAAATAAGTGTAAAAGTTAGCATTTATTCAGTATACAGCTGTGGCACGACACCTGTTTTTAGGTAACTTTTAAAGGTGGAGATCAAAGCAACACCTGGGCCAGACTAATCACCTTAATTACAAGGTGTAAGTGATTGACTCCATTATTGTTTGTCTTTTAAAAGAGGGGTGGAAACAGTGAAGCTTTCAGGCGGCGTATGTTAAAGACACAGGTGTGCAGCAACTACACCTGGGCTTTAAAGGGTTAAAGAAGACCGGCGAGTCTCGCGTTTTGCAAACTATGATTATAAATGAAAAGTGATGTTTGTTATTCAGCTCATGTTGGTCTTCACCATGATTCAGCGTCCTCATCCATCAACCAATCATTTCGGATCAGGGTCACATCATTTTCCCCTTGATGCGCGCCACACAAATCCATTTTCTCACCACTAGGGTGTATCTTAGCAACCACAGCAGCTCATTGTTGCGTGGGATGAGATGCTTCACTTGCAGACAACTACCAATCGATAGAAATCTTATTCCTCAAAACAAATGTTATTAGAGCGAATACTTTGTCACGAGGCATATGACGGTGTGTCTTATAAATCATTCATCGTCATGATGGATTAGATCGAGCCAACTTTCTTTTCAATAACTTGTTGCGGTGTTGTAGACAGAAACAACGTTATTTTTTTACACGCGAGCCAAATGTTTATAATGTATTAAAGTTTTAAAGGGGGTTCCGAATTGTTGTTTTAGTTTAATACGTATAAATTAAACTCATGTTTATTAAATGGGTGAATTTGTTGTGTTAGTGTGTGTAGCAAGCGGTTGAAAAACGAATAAAATGCGTGTTGTGGTAGCGCTGAATAAGACGGAAGACATTGAAATGGGAAGCAGGGTCAACAACCGCCAACCACCGTGCCAATGGCGCCGTTTAGCGGGTTTTCCTATCTCCATCAGCGACGTAACGAAAACATATGAAGAAGAAATGTTGCTTGGGCAAAATTGAATTGAACAAAGAAAAATAAGTTAGACGTATTTATTTTAATGTGTGGAATATCGATTTATAGAAATGTACTAGTAGTGTTGACGCTTAAATATCTCCACATCTGTTTATTTACATTTTGCTTGAAGATTTGATGTGCATTAAAGTACAGAGTATTGATTTTCTTTAAGCTCTTGTGCAAATAAAATAAATATGCAAATAAAATAACCTTATCTAGAAAGATGGAAATATCTAACCCAAAAACAAGTTTGATTTTACTTTTAGCTCATTTGTTTATACTTGTGTTCAAATAATACATTCATCACTTGTGGAAAGGCAGCTTTATGTTTACTTGAGAACTGTCACTGGCATTTCACCTTAGCACAAAGGAATTGAACATTTCTTGATCAATTTGAATACCGGTAATGCATTTAAAGGTTAATGTACAGTTCGAAAAGTTGTTGAATTGTAAATTTGGTTTTTAACGGTGTTGTGTAGATAGATTGCATACATTATGAGATATTATTTTACTTTTTAATGCAAAATACGAAAGGTGAGACATCGAAAAGGAAAATTTGTTAGACATGTGTATAAATACAGAGTTAGAAGAGACCACATGTATCAAATTTGATTTGTTTTAAAATAGTCATAAATTGCACGCTTTTAAAATTGCACGGGCAATTTCCCATCCCATATTTAAATCTAAATTTAAATTCTTTCTACGTCACATTTATTTTGCAGTTTTAATTTTCATAAAGTTTAGTTTTTGAGAAAGATAATATTTGCTATATAGTTTAGGTATATTTTCGCTTCATGACCTGGTGGTTGTGGATGTTGGGTTTTTGGAAAAGATAAAACATGAAAAAAAACGGAATTTTAATTTTTTCGTTTATTTTTATTTATTTTTCAGCAAATTTTTTTAAAAACGTGTCTTTTTAGGATGTTGTAATTCAGTATTCTTGTTTGCTATCAGTTGGTAGAAAGCAGTGGGTATAATTTGCATAGCAAATTAAGCACAGCACGTTGAGATTAAGCCCAATTAGGCTTGGGAATGATTTGTTCTTGACACACGCTACATTTCCCTCTTCAATAAAGTGCATCAAATGAACAAGCGCTTCTTTATGAAAATCTCGACAGCACTTAATGAAAATATCATCTCCCGTAATAACGTACATTTCATTAAAAATTGTGACAATAAATTCAACATGTGTCTATATTTTCCTTCCATTTTTCGAAATTTATTTATTACGATTTAAATACGGCGGTAACTGCCGGATTTGTCATTTATGATTTTTTATTTCCGTTAAAAAACATGAGGATGATTGACTTTCAAATTAATTTTGTCTTTTTCATCTGAAGACCTTCAATCTCAACGAAAACATCAATATTTGTCATAGAAGGACAAATCGGAACCATCGAAGCCAAATCACATTTTATTAGCAGCCAACTTTAAAAATTTTACATCAATTTGTCACTAGAGGGCAACTTCCCAATGGCGAGCTATAGACGAGTCGCGACATGCCTCGTCGTGTTTCCCTTTCCTTGCATTTTTTAAATTATCTCTACGGATCCTCTTCAGACAAATTGTTTATCTAGAGTGAAGAGGGCCGTTATTGATTACTTATTTGTTTCATGCGGGATTAGATCGATTATGTAAATGAAATGAAAAAACAATGGAAATTCTCATCCGGTAAGGCCTAAACAAAAACGAAGCAAACTACAAGGAAAAAGAAACTTGATGATATAATACATTAATACGCGATGAAATTACCCGAAAAAAATGACAAAAATGAAAGGGAAATGAAGAAGTTTAACCCCTTTCACATCTTAATCGGCAAAAAGCAATTTGGTGAGCTTTTAACGGGGTACTTATTCCTGTCATAAACAAAAGCGTCGTCGAGGATTTTTATTATTTTTATGACACCGAATAGGGTTAAAACGCCTTCCAGGTGTCGCAATTCTATCATAATTCCTTAATTTCGCATGGGAAATTAACGTTAACGATACGTATGAATTCAAACTCCCAAGTTCTATTGCTCGAAATCGAAACTGAGAAATGGCGCTTCACAATTGACCTTGTTAAGCTTCTTAAACCGGTCTGTTGACGCTTAATTATCTTGTTGATTTTTCCACAACTTGTGTTTTAATTCCCGCTTAAAGTAGAAATCCCCTACGTTTCGCCTCGTGGCCAGCGCACAGAGTCCAAACGGGCTACCAAAGTCCAGGGGTTCTCGAGTTAGAAGCAAAACAATGGAAGGAGGCGAGTTTCTGTCTGTGGCCCCTTTATCTGGGGCTCTGATTGGAAAAAATGTCAAAAAATATTTTTTTTTTGAAAATTTTTATTGAAAAAAATTTTTTTTTGGAGTTTGGGGGGCCCCAACGCATGGGGCCCTTCGGATAATTAGCATAATGTTTGAAAATCTATGCTTTTTGATGATTTTATTCACACAGGGCCCATATTTGATTTTGTGGGGCCCCATTTCATCTCCCAAAGGCCCCTCGATGGTTTTATTTTTATATTTTTATTTCGGAATTTTATGTTTGGAGTTGCATTAACTGATTGGCTTTTTTGTTTTCATCATAGGTTACACTTTAGGGATGCTGCGTTTCCTTATTTTTTTTTTTTTTACATAATTCAAGTGTTGGAGACATTCGACGTTGGACTCGTCCGCATTGCATCAAGTGTAGGTCCGGAAGCCTAACCCAAAGGGGACTTGCAGTATTTTTTTTTTCTTTTACGTTCACAACGTGGAAATGGTGGAAGGTAAAATGGTATTGAAGATAATTCGTGCAATTTTATTTTTTTTTATTTTTATTTTTTTTATTTTATTTTTTTTTTCGGTTGCGAATATTTTTTTCTTTAAGTGCGAATTGAAAAATTGAAGTTTACATGCCGGAAGATTTTGTATTGTGCGAAAAAAAAAATTGCGCTGGTAATTGGCGTTTGTGTGGAAGTAAATTTAAAATTGAAATGTAACTTCCGGTTGTGCTGATAGGGATTTTAAAATCGAGGTCTGCTGGTATATGTAATTCCTGCAAATGAGGAATACAGAAAATCGATGCTCTCGAGGATGTTGCAGTGCGAGCGAACATGTAGGGAAGTTTGTGAAAGTTGGGTGTATACATGGTCGGGGGAATTTCCTTCGGACCGAGAAATTTCGAAATTTTCTGCCAAGTAAACAAAGATGTTCGGGGGCGGGGGAAGGAATTGAATTGTGTGCGTTGGTGGTTGAAGAGGATGTTGTTATGAAAAAAATTTGTAGGAGTTGTTGTTATGATTTCCATGTTTATTATTAGATTTAGACGTTGTTTAATGAGATTTACACGATTTTTTATTTTATTTACATGTTGTTTTATAAGATTTACACGATTTTTATTAGATTTACACGTTTTTTATTAGATTTACACGTTTTTTATTAGATTTACACGATTTTTTATTAGATTTACACGATTTTTTATTAGATTTACACGATTTTTATTAGATTTACAGTTTCCACTTTTTTTGAGATTTACATTTTTTGACATTTTTTTGATTTTGACGAATTGTTATGTGAATTTACATGATTTGTATTATATTTTCATGATTCTTTATTGGATTTACATGATTCTTTATTGGATTTACATGATTCTTGATTGGATTTACATGATTCTTTATTGGAGTTACATGATTCTTTATTGGATTTAGATGAATTTGTATTGGATTTGGATGATATTTTTATTAGATTTAGATGAATTTGTATTGGATTTGGATGATATTTTTATTAGATTTAGATGATTTTTTATTAGATTTACAAGGACTTTATTGGATTTGCACGAAATCTAATCGGTTCAAATAATTTACAATTGAGTTTCAATAAAATCTCTAACACAATCAATTTAAAACTTGACTGATCCCCGTAGAAATACATTGTTACATACATTTTTTATTTTTTATAAATATAATTCAATTTTTTTTTCTTAAAAAAACTTTTTTATTGATTTATTACTTTTTTATTTATTATTTATTATAATTTTTTTGTTATTTTTTATCTATTCCAGATCCATGTGTTTCTTCCTTCTCCACTTTGATTTCGAGTTAGTACAATTTCATTTCCCGCCGTAGAGGGCCGCAGCATCAAGGTCGTGTAGCAACCAATCCCAACAAGAGTCACAAACCCTCGTTACAAGAAATTCGCTGATAGGTCGATACGAATGCGTCCGTGGCTGAGTATGGCACCAGCAATCGCTCCACCCATCCTGCCCCGACCTTTAATTAGCTCGACCGAGCTGACAGACACACATACAGAGACACTCGCCTGCACAGCAGACGCTCGTGTCGCATTCTTAGCTCGAAACCCTTTAAAATACAGAAATGGAGGAACAGGCCAGGGTGAGCGGACGCCTGTTCCTCATGCTGCTGTGCATCTGCACGCTCGTACAGATGGGAGCCTCGAGACGCAACCGGCCACCCCCGCCGCTTAAGGAAGAGAACAACGGTTACCTGCGGAAAGTGAAGCGACCGGCAGGTAAGAATTTCCACCTCGTTATAGTAACATTAACTTGTGCCAACATATTTTAAAGGAGGGGAAAGAAATTTTTTTTAAATTTTAAATTTTATTTTATTTTTTATTTTATTTTATTTTTCAAGTTTGATTTTTTTTTTCTTCTTGAATTTATCAAGAAACGTTGATCGGATTTCTGATTATTTATCAGAGACCTCGTTACAGTAACATCACACAGGTGCCAATTGCACACAAAGGAATAAAAAATAAACTCGGGTAAAGAATTTAACCGAGTTTTATTTTTATTTTTATTTTTATTTATTTATTTTTTTTTGTTGATTTGTGTTTATCTCGTTTTGGTTTTTGGTTTGTGGAGTTGGGAAATTTTTTGTTTACTTGTGCGAAGGATTTCATTACATAGATTTTTATTTTTTTTTAAATCGAATTATTTTTATTTTCGATTTTTAATTTTTTTAATTTTGTGATACTGTCGCATTAATTTTCTGTATCTATTTATATCTGGAAAACAAACTCGGGACTATAAATAGGGTTAATTGGGCAGCGAAAATCATGCGTGAACGTGAACTTAGTGGCGCGCGTGTGTAACAAAATGACGTTCTATACTTTTACTCGGGTTTGAAGTTTTCATTCATGAATGCTGGCCACCTACGCTCTAATTACACACCGGTGTGATAGGAGGGCCGCTATCATCTTCTGTCTGTTTGTGCCACCTACACATTCCTGTGCGGACGGATGGATGAAAATTAATCTTTTTTTTTTTTTTTTTTTTTTTTTTTGGTTGGTTGATGGGCGGTTCGTTGTAGCGGGGTGAAGGGTTTTATTTTAATTGAGTATGTTTTGAACTCGTTACGAAAGTGAGATCAGGTGGGAAAGTTGCAAAAGGGAATGATATGTATGAAAACGAATAACAACAAGCGTTGAAATGAACAAATGAACGCGTTGGTTTTGCCAGACTCGTTTCTCTTTCTTCCCATTCAAGCTGACACCTGCTACCTGACTAGCGTTTCTAAGTAAGGTGTGCAAAAGTCAAATTCCCAACAAAATGAAATATTTTTTTTTTTTTTTTGTTTTTTAAAAATTTTGGAAATGAAATTATTTATTCATTTTGGTTTAAATTGGTAAATTAATCGGTGAAAAAAAAAATTTGAAGAAATAAGCCTAATTCTGAAAATGAATAAGTCAAATAAATGAATTATATTTTTATTTTTATTTTTATTTTTTTTTTCCGTTGTGGTTTTGAATTTTGAAAAAGGAAAAGAAAGAAAAAAAGTTGTCATTTTGTAACGGCGAGTTTGGAACATCATTTGCAAACTCATTTCCGGCTGTTGATTAAACACCCCGTTTTAATAAAATGCACTGCTGATATCCGCTTACGTCCCAAATTTGGAACATATCTGATTCCCGAATCAATCGCTTTGGATGTAAATAAATACATTTTAACTAGTGCCTGTATATAATTAAAATTAGATGAAAATCTTGACCCCGACTTACATTATCCAAATATAGAGGAGCAATTTGTATATAAAGTATGGTCTAATGAAGAAAAATTTGTAATAAAAAAATACTTAACAGGCAGGTTAAGTTAGATTTATGATTCAAGCCTTTTAACCCTTTATGGAATTTTTTAATTTTATTTTTATTTAAGAAATAAATAAATAAAAAATAATTATACGGGAGAAAAAAAAATATTTTTTTTTTATATTCCTTTATTACACGAGCTTTTCTCAATATGAAATATTGATGAAGAAAGTTTTTGATGATCATTTTTGCTGTAGTTTAAAATGATCCCATGTTGTAATATAGCGAGTAATAAAACGATTCGCATGCTTCTGCCGTATAAGTGCAGACAACGACGAACGGATAGTTGCAAAATGATCATCATAATATTTTATATAACAGTCCAGAAGAAGAATAACAATAAAATACGCGGAAATATCCTTATGAGAAGTTCTCCAATTTTTTTTATTACTTCCTATCCGTATTTCTGATATTCCAAATCAATTGTGTGCGCGACTGCATCAACGTGGATGTAATTTTGTGGGCGGAGGAGAGGATTGGGTGGGCGCAAGAAGTTTCACGGTATATAGAGTTGGGATTTCAACATGGAAAATTAAGAAAACTCATTCCACTTCCACGCACATTTGTTGTATCCCCAAGTGGGGCCGCTCTGCAGAGTAGTTACTGCTGTTGCTACATACACTGTGCAAGAAATCGTGGTGTTAGAAAATTTTGTGCAAAATTTCCGCAAAATTTTATACGTCGTAAAATGTATTGCCAACCTCTCATTAGATTAACATGGGTACGGGAAATTTATGCGAAAATCGTTAAAGTGAGTATTAAAGTACTGTTTTTTGGTACATGTATTGGACGAGCCATAAATAACATCATTTATTTGTTGATATTCAAAAACAATTATTTTAGTGCCGGGAGTGTCTCTAGTGTCCCTAGAACTGAGAAATCCAAAATGCTGGGGAATAAGGAACCCGAGAAACAGTTCGTGTAAACGTGATGAATTTTATTCCTGGTCATGTCTCGAAGTCCTGTAGTGGATTAATGAATTCTGTTGAACCGGTGAGACTTTTTAGGTGCTCAAATGCAGTTATTTGCAGGAAAAATGCAAAATTTAGACGAAAAAGTTTGATTTTTAGGCAAAAAGTGGGAAAAATCGATATTTTTTTAATGTAGGATAAAAAAACAATCTTGTTTTGATGAAAATTGCGATATTCGAGATTTGAGCGAAACGCCTGATGTCACCTATTCCACGCATTGATTAGTATATAGGAGACTTTGGAGCTACAAACTTGTTTTAATGAGGTTGTTGAAACGCATTTTTACGAGTATAAGGAACGCTGATGCAAGTTCTATCTCATTGCGGGCCGACCTCGTTATAAAAAAGCGCAATCTCCCTATCGTTTTAATACACATTCTTATTAGCGAGGGGATTCATTTCCGAGCCTCATCTCCGCTATAACGACTTTTGACGACCCTTAGTGTTCGTTCGGAGGGTCAACTCATGGTCGAACGCTGATGACGCATATGGCGGCGTCCGGGGAGTAGTAATGGGGAGTGACATTTAATGTCACCATAAAGAGGCCAGTACAGGCCGGCATTCGCGCCACAAGGGATCCCAAAGGTTCCTATTACGTCATCACTTATCTTTGCACATATTAAACAATAATGTTTGTTTGTTTGTTCTTGGTTTTGAGGTGTCGGTCAAAGGTCGCATTGTGCGCGCGCAATTTTAATGATTGCGTTTTCAATTTGAGTGGACGCAGGGACAGCAACGTCTTGGAAATTGAGATAAATTATTTATTGTCTCGGAGAAGTTGGACTTCCTGATGTTTACCGGCTTGGTTTCGCTGTGTCGAAGAAGAAAATTGATTAATTGATTATTATTTTTTTTATTGGTATAATTTTAATTGGGAATAAACAAAGGAAATTTGATGAGATGTGAGATTTTGATGTGCACCGAATCGGGTAGAATTACTTCACGGGTTATGTAAGTTGTTTTTTGTTGCTTTTTTCTTTTTCTTTATTTCGATTCTATGAAAATCTAATCAAGTTGCATGTTTTGTTTCTAATTATTAATTGGAGTGGGATTTGTTTCGCATGTGCTGAAGCTTATCTGATGCAGACTGCATAGTGCTAGTACAGTAGTACTGTACATTGCGATTGTGTAATAGATACAAAGTTGCTTAATTATGTTAACTTTGTTTGTTATTGAATAATTCGATTTTTTGTGATGTGGTTTTTAAAAGAAAAAGAAAAAAACAGACTTTGGAAACCATTTGGATCGATAGATTTTGAGACATTTGTGCATTGGTCTGTGCTTAGAAAGAGGTGGGGGAACTGGGAGATTTGCTCAGCAACAGTTGTCGGCCGCATTTCGAGTTATCTGTAAAGTTTTATTGATGTCGTGTTTGGTTTTTACAGCAATTTTTATTGCTTAATGATGTAATTTGATAAATTTTTAATGAAATGTTTTTGATAAAATGTGTTAGTTTTGGGGACAGCAAAACCAAACGAGTTTGATCGATGTTTCAGTCGAATATACAAATTATTTGGGATATCTTGAAGAAATGATTCCAATAGGTGCATTCAAAGTTAAAATCCAACTTTGACTTATCATAATCTGATTTATTAATAATTCCTGTAAGTAATTTGATAAGTTGCGTATAGATTCAAAAGAAATTTGACTGATTTGGTTATAGTGTTGTGTAAGTCAGAAATATGTGATCTAATTTGCATCATAGAAATGATAAGTTAATCCAAATATTTTTTTTATTCGGAATAAGTTATCATTTCAATTGCTATTGACTACTTATCAAATTACTTATATAAATTATTAATTATTCACGTTATGATAAGTCAAATTTGGATTTTAACTTTGAATGCACCTATTGATCCGTTTCCAAATAATCGTATTAATTTTGGGATAACCGATTGTGGACTAATTTAAATTCTGAAGTTTTTATGTGAATTATTTATTAATAGATCAATATTTAATCATCCGATGCCTAATAATGTGGGCCTGAAACCTTATCTTCGTGTTAAACCTATGGGGATAAAAATCTTTTGGCTTTGAATGGCTTTACACACAAGTTTTCGAAATAGCATGTGCTGCATAAATCTAAACCATTAAATGAATAAATAGCGAACAAATTTATGGGTAGATTTGAGAAACTGATCAACAATATTTTTTATACGTCGAATAATTCAAACTGTCGTCTTCCATGTTATTTTTTTGACTCTTTATTTTTTATTTTTATTGAATTGTGAAACATTGGTCTGCGGAACACTCGTGTTATGCTTTCGAAACTCCATTGAAGGAAAATCAAATATTTAAGCTTAAATTGTTGCCGTTGGGCAGCCGAAGCGGAAGAGAACTTTTGCTTCCAACTCAATAGGGAATCTTCTAATAATCCTCTCACTTTCATTTTACAAAGATGAACATGAAGGACTTTTTTTTCTGTTTTCTCTTCCATTTTCGCTGGCAAAGGCAAATATTGCTCAAGGCAGCGTCGAGTGATGGGAATGGGTGGAGGGGGCGACCGCCATGTTGTATTTCTTGATATGAATCTTTATGCTTTTCAACTTTTCTTTCAACCGATATGTTTTCAACTGTTATTTTCCTTGTGACTGGCTTATACTATTACATGCAAAAATCTTTAAATTCCTGCGGCTGCAGTGTTGATCGATTTTAATAAAAAGACGAAAAAAAATAGATGGGGAAGAGGAAAGAATGTGAGATGAAGAAACGAATAAATTGATGTCAGTTGGAAATGTGGCTTAATGTAAAGAGAAAGCTTTTACATTGGGCAATAATATCTGCCGTAAGTTTCGTCTTACTATGGAAAGTTGTGGAATGCTATAACTATTAAGTTTGATTCACAAGCGACCAATTACAAGCTCGGAGTAGGGGCGTTCAACGCTTCTGTTTTTGTTGTTTTTCGTGTTTCTGTGTAATAAAGAATGCACATTAAAAAGTTGAAAACACAGAAACCAAAACTAGTGGGCTTTTTAAGTGCTTTGTGCAATCTGGTTTTGATTTTTACAACTAAATTCAAAATGGCTGCCACTTAAGTTAGATCGGGGAATAGTATACCGCGGATGTCAGTAAATGCTAATTTTTTTTTTAACATTTTGTTCAAATTTTGTTCAAATTTTGTTCAAATTTTGTTCAAACGCCACAACCACAATTCGACTGTTGAATGGAAGAAAGGAATTTTTATGTACCACATACTGGAGCGATCGTGAGGCAAAAAAGGCGTAAAAAACGGGCCTAAAATGGAACACATTCACTAGCTGCATTCAAAAATTAAAATAACAATTTTATTTTAAGTGTATTTTAAGTTTTAACACGGGTTTAAACAGGAAATGATGTCATTTTTGGTTTAAAATTGAAGTAAAACACAAAATATTTTAGTTTTTGAATGCAGCTAGTGTTAGGTGCGTATTTGCGTACTATTTTGGCCGTTTATATAAACCGCATAAACGGTACAAACAGACACTTTGAATGTGAATTTATTTTAAGTCTTAGTTTGGGCATAAAAATAAAAAGATTGTCGTTAATTATCACGTGCAGCGTTCCACCATCATCGTCTTCGTAACTCATTTTAACTTTTCCTCCGAGAAATTAAAAATTGAGTTAAAGCTAGTTTTGGCAGAAGCCCCAAACATTCCCTGTCATCATCTTTATGGTTGTAGGAATGTATTTGATCAGCTTTCAAACATTTTGACATTAATTTAGTACGGTGAAGCTTTCTGGAGGCTTACAAGACATAAAACAAATTATTTATTATGTGTATGCAAAATGTCTAATTTAAAATTTTATTATAGTGAATTTATGTCGGAAAACTAAAATAAATAAATAACATTGGGAGAAAATTTTTTTTTAAATTTTATTTTTATTTTTTGCCCAACATTTCAACATATCTGACAAGAAGGTTAATCTCCATGAGAGCGTGCGAGTTTGGAGGATGAATTGCAGATATTCTCTACCCCAATCAGTGCACGTTTTTCCTTATTTTTCATTCCAACTCGATTTTCTTTTTCTCGAGCTCGTTAAGAAATCTAGTTATGTTCAACTAATAAGGCGCTAAAGAAATCAACGATGGGGACGCATTAGAAAGATTCATTTTATTCCTACGGCGAGCTATTGAAATATAAAAAAAGAAAATGCTGGATCGGAGCCAAAAAAAATTGTTGGGAAAGAATTAAGCTTAATATCGTGGAGAAATTCGGAGTTTGCCTAGAAAATAATATAATTTAACTGGACAGGAAATTTAAAGGCAACCATGATCTTAAAATTCCATTTGCGTGTGCAAAGAAGTGAAATAGTTTTAAAGGCGGTATTTTAAAGCAGCTTGGTGTGTTACTTGTGGTTTGGGTTTGGTGGAAGTGTTCCGAGACGAGAATGTCCGCAGAAACGTTTTATGGACATTGTTTATTGCATACGGAACTGTGTAATAGAAAAGGCTGGAATTGTATAAATCAATTGAGGACACATCAGTTATTTGGGTTGAAATGTGCACTTTTTGTGGGTGGAGTTCGGGTTGCAGCCGAGTCGAATTTTAACTGTGAATCGAGTTATTCATTGTAATTGGGTCCTAGGTTTGTAGGGGCCCCGTTTCACTGGATCAGTTTACTGGGAAATAAAATAAAATAAAAAATTTGTGAGATTTTGATACTGGATGATGGGCAGAAAGAAACCAAAGTCAAATTATTAGATTGGTGGGTTGCCATTAGCTGCCACTGGGCTCAGGGCCAGATTTACCATTAGGCTGAAGATGCAGCGTTGGGCCCCGCGAAGAAGGAAGGGGCAAAGTTCTGCGCACATTGTTTGCGATAGTTGTCCCAGCGGTCGGCAATAGGCGGTGTTTTTTTCTTGTTTTTTCTGTTTTTTTTTTTCATGTTTTTAGGTTTTATTGGTATTTTTTGGGTTGTGTATGTTTATTGGGGGATTTATTTGGTTTTTAAGTGTTTTTTTTCTGGACCTCGATAAAAATTTTCAATAGTATCCAGACCCCACTTAAAATTATTTGCCGACTCCTGTTCTAGCCTATGACCTAGCTTAGGGGCCTAAATCTGTCTCGGACTGGGCGCATTTGAAAACCATATTCGACTGTTAGTAAACCGATAAAGCAAAATTGGAAAAAATGCAGATGAAAGTTGGAATTTTTGAAATTTTATATAAAAAATAGATAAATATTACTCCGCGATGATTGATGGAAGCGAATTTTCGGGAAAAATCACAAGGTTTTGTCTTTTGTCATCAATATTTACGTATAAATTGATTATATCAGTTTGGAATTGGATTTCTGCGCCTTCAATTCGACCGGTTTATACAAACAGGACTCGACTTTGCTCTTTAGTAAATTGAAGGAAATAACGAGCAACTTTAAGCGAATTCTTCCATAAAAACCCTTTCATTTAAACTTGAATAACCACATTACAATTAAACTATTAAAAAATAAAAGAAAAAAAAGTAATTGCAAATTACCTCCTAATTTGCATAATTAGTGGAATTCTTGAAATGCGAAGATGCAATCACTCGGATATGATCTAAGAAGCATAAAGTATGCAGAAATATTCGACATTACCACATCAACAAGCAAAAGTCGGTGAGGCAACAACCTTTTCATTCATAAATCACTAGAGGCCCACCCGAAATCCTTTTTAAAGGTCCATTTTTATTAAAGAGCATTCGGATTGCCAAAATAAGAGGACGCACGAACAACAACAATATTTACAAACTGCTAAAAACAACCGTGTTTCCATTACAACATGACAACAATATTGCTCTTTGATGTCGCCACCAGACATCCGTACATGAGCTATTTAGGTCATAGAAATGCAGGCCCCTAGAGAAGCTTGTAATTTGTGCTCATTGGCCTCACTATTTTCTCATTTTAAGCACGTTTTAAACAGTTGCATTTTATTATGCAGTAGTGACAAGCGCAAGGCAGACGAGATAAAAATTGTCTGACCGTTTTTTTTTTTCCTCTTCCTTTTTTAATCTTCGCAACTTGATGACGCAAGTACGGCGTTAATATTCGAAGGTGGTAAAAATAGAAGCTTTTCCGCTGTCAGACAGCCAAGAAAAAGAAGCAGACAAGTTTTTAAAAAAAGATCTTTTTTTTATTAAGCGGAGAAACTGGATTGTCTTGGAGGTCGGTCGAAACATAGTAACCCAGGGAAAGCCCAGGAGACCGGTCAGAAATTGGGAGGCACGAGGAATGTCCTCCGGACCTCCGTGTTTTTATCTGACACCTTGTTTGCTCTGAAGGTCTAATTGGTGATGTGTTGTTGTAATGGGGTGATAAATAGATGGCCTCAAGCTGTTCCGTCTTGTTTGTGTTTTTATTTTTAATAAGTGGAGGGGGGAAAATGATAAAAAAGGGTGCAAGAGAAAAAGATTTTGGATAATTTTTTTTTTTTTTTTTTTTTTTGTAAATTGGTAATTGTTATTTATTTATAGCAAGTAATGGTTGAGAAATTTGAAAAATTTTATCTGCAATCTGTTTAATGGCGGTCTTGCACCCACCAGTTTGTTTCCTTTATGAAATGCACTCAGACTATATACTTATATGATGTAACACAGAAAAGCACTATAATTTTAATTCCAGTTGTGGGTTTCTCTACCTGTTAGTCATTAAGTATTTAAAATTGTATAAAACGAGCATGAGTATGTAGCTCAATAGTGAATCGGCTTAGTACTACAATGAACGGCATTCTTGTAAATGTGGGAGTTGAGTAGAAAAGTTAAGTTCGTTGAATATTGAAGACTAAAGTGAGTTTACTAACTTTGGGCGCTTTTATCGTGACGCGGAAGGATCCGTAAAAGAGACGCAAGACATTAACGTCACTCTATAGTCTTTAATGTTGAATGCGGCTAATGTTTTCCCATTTATTGTTGTCTGCGCGCGGTATCATGATGCCTAAATCAAACTGAAAAATTCCTGTCTGCGCGCACAAATGCAGCAAATATATGATTTTTATAAATAATTTGCTTGGAACTGTTGTCCAATATGAAAATAACATCATAGAACACAGAATTTGTCTTTATTATTTTGGGGGGTGGATAATTAAAAATGGGGGGTCAAATAAATAAAAATAGTGTGTGAATAATTGGTGTGCAATTAAATAGATTTGGAGGATTTTTCAATTAATTTGGGGGTGTCACTAATTTGATCTTTTATATTTTTTATCAATTACAGTCTAACCTCGTTATAACGAATCGCGATATAACGAATTTCTCGTTATAACGAATACCTAAATATGGCTGGTTTGGTTGGCTGGCTATAGAACGCCATGGTAAAATTTTCGATATATCGAACTTTCGTTATAACGAATCGATCTTTTTGGGTCCCTTGCGATTCGACTGTAATAAAATGTCAAAAATAAAAATTTCTTTGATCCTAAGATGCACTTTTTTCCCCACAAAAACATCTCTGAAACAGATGTTTTTTTTTAAATTAGTGTATGTCTTACAACCGATGTTATCTTCGAATCGAAGAAATACGGTAGTTTTCTTATTGGGTTTTTTGAGACCCCTGCGATACAAGACTCCAAGCCCCCAGCGTGCATCTTCCTGCGCCTGTGCGGTGATCCGCCACTGCAAGTACAATCCAATTCCTTGCACAGTGTTGCAACCAAAGCCAAAAAGTATATTATTGTACCCAAAAGGATGCAAAAAGCATAACATGCAGAGCAACAGTAAAAGAACTATGAAATAGTGTGATTCTTTCACTCTTATTGTGACCTTACGTGCAAATTCCATTTGCATAAAAACAAAGAAATCGAAACAAGCTTTTTATGACTGAACTTTGAATGATTTTTTCGTGCACTCGCTTGCTTTTGACTACTGCTTGGTTGCCTCGTGCGCTCATCTTTAGGCGGATAATCTTAAATTGCAATCCTGTGAATATAGTTATTTTGACTTCAATTGTTTTCCGATTTGTTGAATCCAACAAATTATGCGCTGTGCGACCTCTGTGTGAACTCGGGTAAACACAGGGGGCCTCAGTTTTAATCCTCTCAAGATCCAGTTAAATTTTTTTAAAAATAAAATTTAAATTTTTTTTAAAAAGAATAAATATTAGCACGGATTTATGACATTTTCTACATCAAAATAATAACACAGTAGAGCGCCAATTATCCAACCTAATTGGGGGACGTAGGTGTTGATAAAACCGATTTGTTCGCATAATCATACATTAGGTTTATGTACCGTACATAACGTACTCTATATAAGTGGTCTATTTGCACCACAAGGAATTGTGCAGGCTCAAGCATGTTGAAAGTATCTTGCCAAATGAATATACAATATGAAAATAAAAAATCGTTAAAAATCAATCACTTTTGTTCATACGGTCGTTAGCTTAACCGATGTTTGTATTATATAAAAAAAATATAAAGTTTTGCAGTGACCCTTTAATATTTCGGATGAAGGTTATTTATTTTGGTTTGAGAAGTTTGAGAGAAGTAGAAAAGTTTTTGAAATATCCAATATCTGCGATATATAGAATAAAAAAGAAAGAAAATAGTTGTGCATATAAAACGCGAGTTGAATAACAGTGCTGTTACTTATCCGCAAGGAAATGGAAACTGCAATCGTATAAGCTCTGCCTGATCCCTTTAAGAATCTCATAACTGCAAGAGTTCAAGAACAAACAAAACAGTAGGGGTCGAGTTCTTTACGGATGAAATGAGGAACGTTGCCGAGGCGTCTTTCAGTATTGCACGTGACATTAAGGACGCCCTATCCGCCCACGCGGGGGAGCAATTGATGGAAAGTGTCAACGGCTGGTATTATGAAAGGTCCCAAACATAGCAACTTCGCTTTAATAACAATACACATTCTGTAGTCACAAGTCACGCATTTGCCCTTTGCTTCAATTACGGCCATTGTTGGCCGCCCACATGTCGAAAGAGTCAGGAATGCGACATTGAATATCTTCAGTAACAATATAAATCCTTAAAAACGTGAGTAAATAGGTACAGTGATGTCATAGAAGGAAGGAGAAAAAAAAATATCTTGACCTATTCAATAATAAGATACTTTATCGAGCCTTAACATTGTTTGTTTCTGATTATTGTCGAGTACTTGATTGATTGACAGCTCGTAAATCATTTTTTAAGGAGTAGTTGGATAACAGGTGAAATTGGAGTTGAAGGTTGTTTGAAACTGAAATCATTAATAACAAGAATTAAGAGCAATGTGCAGCGAAAAATCACAACCAGAGGGCTGAATTTTGCTGTTTCCCCATTAGACGACCATGTTAGTTTAAAGGGAAACACTTATGTCAAGGTTTTATTGTTACAAGAGTTTGGAACTTGCTTTTAGAAAACTAATTGGCACTTACTGGGTAGGTCTTATGTTTTTGTTATTTTTTTTTTTTATGTAAAAATAATGTAAAATGACGTAAAAAATTTATTATTTCTTTCGACATGATTAGAACTTTGACGTGTATCGATCGGGCTACTAAATTGTATTGGAATTAAGCTGATGGAATTATTTCTTCGCCAACAGTTTTGCATTGTGTGGATTTGTTCGGTGCTGTGTTTTTTTTGTCACCACTGTTGGGGATGACAGAGCCTGTGCGACGGTAATAAACACGATTATTATTACCGTATTTTGTCGATTAAGAGCCGCGGCTGTTATTAAAAACTGCCATTTTTGTCAGCAATTACAATTTCGGTTTTTCGTTTGTTACATATTTGTTTAATGTAACAAATGGAGTCTGAAGCGTAAGTTCATCGTTCGTGAGGTTAAATACGAAAACAATACCGTACTTTTGCAAAAATACGGTATTCTTGGTGGCTACTATTCGAGGGCGGCTACAATTCGAGGGCAACTCTTAATCGGTAAAATACGTTATAATAACTCCCGCACAAATCGAAGGCTAAACTTTTGTTTCGCCGAATGATAAAGTGCAAAATGAGATTTTAGATCTCGAATTGAAACTTCGGCTTCTCCGCAATCCATCTTTTCAAGAAGAGAAAAGACGTCATTTGAGACTTCCCTGCCATTGATTGATGTATGTTTACCGAAACAGCAATATTACCAATAGAAAGTGCACTTTTAGCGTGGCTGTAAGAAGCTGAATAAGAAGTGCTGCTAAATCTTTAAAAGAAGAAAAGAAAAGTGATTATCGTAAGTCCTAAGTACCATTTGGCTGGTGGGTCACATCGGGAATGCTGCCAGGTGCATTGTAGAATCGCAATTTCCTATTTCAAAACAGCATTGCTGGTTGTGATTTGCGTACGCTGTACTTTTCTACGTAATAAGAAAAGGATAATTGACATTACCTATTGTTAAGTGTGAGCGCCGTTAACGTCTTGATTGTTTGGTGCAAGAAATGTAAGCAAAATAGAACACTAAATTATGTTTGGAATTCCTGGCGCTAATGTAGTGTTGTCAAGCCATCGTGCGCTTTATTCGTAATGAAAAATTGGTAAGCAGGATGAATTATGGTCCTGGGTCAAAATAAACGTATGTTGGTTGAACGTTTGTCAAAATAAACCCATTTGGATTAAGTGCGTTGCAAAGCCTTAGTACAGCGAATGTTGAATAAAAATTCGCGTTAAAGGATCGAATTTTTTTGTCGACTTTGTTTAATGTTTATATGTGTATTCCTTAAAAAGATATATGAATGAATTGCTTTCTTAAACTGAGAGCGAATTGTATTTACGAACGAGACAGATGAATGTAACTGAGATTTATGTGTGGAAGCGTGAAGGTCGGAGTGACTACGACTGCGCAGAAGCGAAAGAACGTTGGCTAATTGATGGACATATTATAAATAGGCCATTCGATGCCAGGAATTCAATGTCATAGTCAATTAATAATGTTAATCTCGAAAATGTCAAGTCAATCTCGCACCATTTTACACCCACAACCATTTTAATTTCTGTAAAACGTCATTTTGACGTCGTCTTGTCAAGTGGTTAATAACTTAATGAGCCAACCCACGTTTATCTTGAATGCTAATTGCCCACTTGGTTAATTTACTTTAAAGAAAAATTGGACCGCGAGTATTGTAAATTGGCGAAGCGGGGATAGGGATTGATAGAACAATTTGGGTTTGTGACGTGGGGAAAACTGGCTCGACCAATGGGACTACAGATTGTAATGTGCCTTTTTGACTGCAACTAGAGTATAGCCTTAACGTGCACTTTGTGAAGGACAAGACAACAAGAAAACCACACCCACAACTTGCCCAACCTCATCTAAACAAGGACGACTACTCCAATGGACGGGAAACACAATGCTGTGGGGTTGGCCTATGTCTGACCAACTCCCACAATCCTTAGCGCGATTTTCAGGGGTGTATTTTCGAACTAGATTGGCAGCCATTTGCAATTTCCACTCTAAGTTCTCCCAAGTGATTGTAAAGTTTTGCAATCCAATCTAAGAAAACAGGCCTTCTAATAAATAAAAGTAAGTGATAATATTGTTAAGTAAGGCATTATTAATGTACTGGTATTATTAAAAATGAAATCTTAATGATATTGTTATATTTTTAAGCGTGCAGCACGTAATTGTCGGTACGGACATGTGCGTTCGATCGTAAATGTTTTGCATTGAAGACTTAAATAAAAAATGACATATGATTACTTGATTTTAATTTGTTTAGTAGTTGAAAGATTAAATATTGTACTGGTGTATTGCAAATTAATGTACAATTTAACACAAATTCTTTAACGTTGGTTCAAAATGTATGATTTTCAACCTCGTTTGAATGGAGACACCAGACTAAGATAGTCTATCAAAATCCAATATTTGTTTACATTTTTAGTTGTGTCAGTTTTCGTTTTTTATTAAATAAATAAATACAGGCGCACATTTTAAATAAATAAGCCTATTTAATTACCTTGTGGGATGTGTAAGTAACCAAATAACTAATTGTTGTTGTTGTTGGAAATGTGCACGAGTTTATGAATTGTTTTGTCCTGACTAGGTTGTTAATGTCAGCTGACACTGTTAACCATTACCACCACAAGGTGGCGTACTAATTTATCGCGCTAAGGATTGTGGGAGTTGGTCAGACATAGGCCAACCCCACAGCATTGTGTTTCCCGTCCATTGGAGTAGTCGTCCTTGATCTAAATAAGCAGATATTCCTCTGGACGTAGTTCTATGTTGCAGCACGGTAAAAACTGCGCCCCTTTATATATATATTTTTTTTGTCTTCACTTCGTTTAAGGTTAAAATAAAAATTGGTAAGAAATGGGGTTGAAAGGCAAGTTTGGAACTGACCATTTGTCTTGTCTAAAGTGGTCAACGAAGCGATTTTTTTTTCCTCGCTCGTTTCGATTCAACCGCAAAACGCCACAGCTGTTGGGATTTTTACTGGTCTCCGATATTGGTCATTCAATTTCCGAATAATTTTATAACCCACAATTGCTCTAAGGCATTGCTTTACACTTAATACTTTGCCACCCCTTTACAACGAACACTTCATCCTCCGAGGCAATGAAATGGATTAATCAAGAGAAACGAGTTGGAGAAAAGAAAAAGAATGGGAGAAAGTGAGTGGGGGAAAAAATAAGGAAACAAATTACTTATAGGAACGAGTTGGTGCTGATATTTAATTACCTTGGGTAGTGTAAACATAGTGGGTGCCTTCCAGGTAGAAACTTGTTAGAGAAGAGCAATTTTATTTTCTTTGCACGTTATTATTGCAATGACGTTTGGATGAGGCGTTGTAGGTGCGATATTGGTTTCTTATGGCTATTTGTTAACGTAGAAACCATTTCTTTTGCTCAATTTTTGTGGGTGGAATTTAGTGGTTACTAAGCAGACTACAGTTTGCGGCTGGTATCCGAGCAACCCATTCTGTGCAGATGATGTCCTAATTCCAGTGGTTCTCCTTACATAAGGCCTAATAATGCTCAAATAAAGTAAATAAACAACAATAAAGTCATTAACAAAAGTAATTTCAGTATAATATCAAAATATTATTGCTGTATTTCTTTTGTGGGGCAATAGCTATGGTAAATGCATGCGCAGAATGTGATGCGCAGTTTGAATTTGGCATTAAGATACAGGGCGTGAACTGTAGGAGCAGGGTCTTTGTGAGGTGAGATGGGATCCAGTCCAGTCACAAATATGGGGATAGTGTGAGTAAAATCCATAAATGCACAAAGTAGGCTATAGATTCTTCAACATTTATTATTTACATATTGCAGATTGAACTTTTGCACAAAAAATGGTTAGGCCCGCACTAGGATGCCCGCAGCCAGGCCTAAATTTATGTATTTTATAAGAAAGTTAACGTCACTTTAATTATATGTTCTTGCAGTTGTTTTTTGTTTCTAAGTGGAGAATTGCTCAGCAAAGTGCCGCTACTAGCCCTCCTTTTGGCTGGGCTTTGGGTATTCATTCCACCACAAAGAGGGGAGAGGAATCTCTTTTTCAATGCATATTTGAAATTACTTTTGAAATATGTAGGGTCTGTAGACTAATCAATAAGTCTTATAGCTGAGTACCATGAAAAGTGATGACATAAAAATGCCATTCCCACCGGCCAAAAGACAGGTCACTAACGAGAAATGATTCATTTCTGAAGGTTCAGATTGGAAGCAATAATAACACTAGTGTTTACAATGCCGCACACTAGAACATTCGACCAAGGATATAGAAAGTGAGGATGGGAAATGAGATAGCTGTCTTGATTTCCTCGTAATACTCGGCCACCAGGTGGCTCCAAGAGTGTTCCATTGCAAATCACTATGGATATCATGTTTTCCACACAAAATTGATTTTTGGTTTTGTAATTATTCAATAAATATAATAATTATAATTTGACCGTAAAATAATCACTGTAATCTATATCTTGAGTTTAAAATTAAACTGACACATAAATGCAACAAAAATATTGTTAAGTTATGTTAATGTAATGTTGAGTTCATTGTTGTTATAGTTATCAAGAACGTGTTATTGCTAGTATCATACAGTTACATTGTTGTAAAACCGTTACCATGACATTTTGTATTTACTTCTCAGTTGCTTGTATTTTACCAACGAGTAAAGACGTGTTTTGTTTTCCACTTTAAAAACCTCTCCTTTATTTCGGTGTGATGCCCCAGCATAACAAATATGATTTTTAGAAATTATTTCAGGTAGAGAAGGTAGATGCATTCGAAAAGTTATTTAAACTACAGTTTGCGCCCGGTATCTTGATACTAAATTCAAACTGCGCATTACATTCTGCGCGTGAATTTAACATGGTGATTGTCAAGCTTGTTGCACACACAGAAGATGAACTAATGAGTTTATTATTGTTTATTTACTTTTATTTTATCATTATTAGGCCTAATATTAGGCTTAATACTGCTAAACATCAACTGGGATTAGAAAATTGTGTGCGCAGAATGGGATGCGCAGTATGAATTTAGCTTCAAAATACCGGGCGCAAACTAAAAGACGGAATGTTTGAACTGCTTGACTGAGGGTTTTCTCATTGGCGGCTGATTAAGTCTGCTTTTGCCTTTCAGTCGCAGTGGGCACCGCACAGCATTTAAGCAGAAAAACCATGCTTGACTGCAATTTTAAACTGACTATTCGAATGCAGCTCCTGTTCACTTGTGTGCAATAAACAATTTTAGACTTGTGTGTTTTCGTGTGCAATAAATGGAATTTAGTGTTTGAATTTGGCATCGAGATACCGGGTGCATACCGTAGTTGATTTCCCATTCTTTTCTACACCCATGATTTAATGATGAGCAAGGAACTTGAAATGCTTAGATATTTACTGTACATTTTGCCGACTACCAATTCGCAGTACGTTATCACTATCAATACCGTATTGCTTCTGATACAGATATAGCACGACTGTATAGAAATATAGTTTTAATTTGCTGTTGCATTGTTTACAACGGCCATATATATCAATAAATAATCATATATAAGAATGGTTTTGTTTCGTGCAAACAATTGCAGTGATACAATTTCCCCTTTTTGTCATTTGAACAATCTGGGGATAAAGAAAAGAAAAATATCGCATTTTTTTACTCACTGATTGTTTCTTTAGAAGAGATAACAGTCAGTCGCGACAGAGATGAAAAAGTAGAAAATCTGGTGCTGAGGATTAGGTGTTGCAGTTGCAGTCCTCGGGGTGCGTTTGGAGCGGGAAATCAGCGCGTTCGATGGCGCCCGAGGGAGTTAACTTCATCCAGCGTTCATATTTCGCCGCTTCCTCATCAAAAGTTGCCCCTTTTCTACTTTATTGAGCTCGTAAAGTATCAACAATGAGGCTGACAACGAGTAAACTCTGACAGAGTGCGATTTTAGGATTTAACTGCCTGTAGCCGATCCTACAGTTCGCGCCCGGTATCTTGATGACAAATTCATACTGCACATCCCATTCTGCGCAGCTGATTTCCTCATTCCGTCGTTATTTAGCAGTATTTAGCCTAGTATTAGGTCTAACAATGCTCAAATAAAGTAAGTAAACAAGAATAAACTCATTAACAAAGTAATTTACAGTATGGTGTCGAAATATTGTTGCTTTGTTTACTTTATTTGAGCATTATTAGGCCCAAAATTGTGCTTAATACTGTTAAATAACGACGGGAATTAGGAAACCATCTGCGCAGGATGTGATGCAGGGTATGAGTCTGGAATCTGGATACAATGGCTGGGTATTCCTTACAGTGCTAACGCAATTTGAAAATGATTTTCTAAAAAGTTAATTGATTTTTATTCATGAAGTGTATATTGTTGTGAAAATGAAAAAGAAAGGAGAGAAAAAAGGACGGAACAAAATTGAATCTTCCTTCCCATTTTGCGTGGATATAATTAAAACGTGGTTTCAAGGAAAGAATCTAGGCAAGAATTTTAATTTTAATAATTACAAGATGGAACGAACGAGGGGACAGCAACGGCACGTCTGCAGTTTAATCATAATAATAAAATAAAACAGGCGCAAAAAAATACCGCGGGTTTTTAATTTTAAGAAAAACAAATTAGGCGGCATAGCGTATGCTGTACGTACTTCATTTTATACACGAAATGAAATAGAAAATGAAGGCAAAGTCACCATGACAACCAACAAAACTGTGCAGGGAAACTCGACTCAATCGCCCTCACAACCCTTGCTCCATGAATGCAAATTCCAATGTCTCACGCAGGCGGCGCTTGCGGGGCTTCATTGCGAGTTCCTTTGAGCGCTCATGCTCTGTCCCAAGATGAAGTTTTCTTTCTCCCCCACACACTTCACCTCCTCACCCATCCAGCAGCATCTACCCTCGCTCTCTCTCTCTCTCTTCTCTTTCTTCCTCCTCATCTTTACCATCGAACGTCTTGATAACGAAAATGTGGGGTTGGCACGAGACGAGAGAAATGGAGGAGAAAAGAGGACTTAAGGAGTTAAGCTCTTGTGTAGTTGGGACTGTAGATAAAAGAAAAACTTTTCGCTTGTTGTGTGCGCACGTGGAAATGGAGATTGGACAAAAGACACGAGACAAGGAATTTTTCATTTAGGCAACTTAAAGCGGAAGCAGTCAATTGATGCGCTTTTTAGTGTTTTGCCAATATCTTAAAGCGACCCATAAGGGTTGAGTCGCGGGATTAAATTTGTGTGGTTGGAGATTTCCAGATTGACCGGTCGTAATCTTGTTCGCAAGTCACAAACAGCGAAACTAGCGATGCAGGAAAGCCGAGTGCACCCTGGAAGATAAATAAAAAGACTAGCATTCATAAAGTCATGTTCAATTTGCAGTTAAAAATATTTTGTTTTGACTGAAAACAGACTAAATCAGCTGCCATTTTTGAAGGTAGATGATTTTGTTTGAAAAACTGTTTATAAAATGCATTCCCAATATTATTATCTATTTGAATGCATTTTCAAATGCATTTTTTTAATTGTTATAAAAATTCATTATTTAATGTACAAATAATATTCCTATACTTAATTCCGCGAAATGCTATGCATTTTGGAATGCATTAAGATAAAAGCAATGTATTGTAAATATATTTTTGAACAAAATGGGTTTAAACAATATGAAGTGTGAACCTTTTCGGTCAATTTTGATATTGGAAGGCTTTTATATTTTTATATTTTTTTATTTTTTCAATATTTTAAGGGTTTTTAAATTCTAGGGTAAAAAAAAAAGTCATAAATAAACATGTCACCCTTCATGTTATATTGGCCTGTTTTTGTCCGTGTTTGTTTAACATTATTTATGGAGTCAAGTGTAGTGCATTTTACTAAGTGCACATGCGCATTAGTGCCAAAATATAAATGCATGAAGCGAGAGAGATAGGCGTTTGGACAATATTTGTAAAAGGGACTTTTGGGGGTTGGGAAATCATTATTTGGGAAAAAACCCAAACCGAAATGCAAGGTTGGGTCAAATCTTTTTATTCGTGGCTTGTTTTCTTGTTTCGTGAATAATTAATCGATTTTTTTTGGTTCCTTAATTATTAAAATTTTTCATTTTGTTCGTTATTAGTATTGTTATTATTTTTCGTAAAAGTGAATTTTTTTTTCTTCTACTAAACGTTAGTCTGTGATCCCAGTGGGTTGGTGGCTTTAATAAACTCAGCAAGTCGGAAAAACAAAAGTGATTTTTCATTTCTAAGTACCTTTTCTTTCCTTCCTTTTTAGTTGAATATAAAAAAAATTCATTAATTTTTTTTCTTTTGCCATTTATTTTTTTTTCTTTCCACATTTCTCATTTATCTATTTCTCTTATATGCAAATCTTGTACATTTAAAATACAGGATGCTCTCTCTCTCTTCTTGATTCGTTTTGTGTATTGTTTATTTTTTGAGTTCAAAAGTGCTTACATTATATATATTTTTCCCTTCGCTTCTTTTCTTGTTCTGTATTATCTGACCATGGGTCAGATTTTCTGACTCGTTGGTTTCTAAACAACGACAAAAAGGAAACAGAAGTTTATTGATGCACCCTTAGCAAATACGTAAATACAGACTTTGCTATTGCTTCCTATTTATTTATTTATACATATTTTTATAGACAATAAAAAGGAACCGGGTTTTTATTTTTATTTTTTATTTTAAAATTAGACAAATAAAATGCATAATATTTTTCGCCATGAAAAAAATATATCTTGGATTTTTTCCACCCGTCTCAGCCAGATTGGATGTAAAAAAAAAAAAAAAAATTTATCTAATATACCGCACGTAAAGTTTGAAACTTGTAAACTGTTTATCTGGACATACGAAAATAAAATTGCGATCTGGTTGGGGTTAGCATGGCAACCGTGATTGAAATCTTATTTCCACTGCGCATCATGTGCCTTGGAGCTTTTAGTACTTCTCCCCTAGAAAATCTGCATCAATCGTTGTAAAATAAATGAAATCTCATTTGTTTGAGTAGTTGTGACCCTTGCAGAAAATGCGGGCATCTGTCCACACTGAGTCGACCCTTGAATAGGAATTTTTTTTTGGTTTTGTTTTCATTGGCCTGCAATTTTCTGCTCCGTGGCATTTTAAGGTCAAGTTAACCTCTACATTTTAGCAAAAGCTTCTGCTAATGGCAAGCCCCAACTGTATGCATAATGCCATCTGCAAACAGCAGGCAGGAGGCAGCGAACAAGTTGCTTGTTGCAG
Source organism: Strigamia acuminata (assembly GCA_949358305.1). Lineage (NCBI taxonomy): Eukaryota > Metazoa > Arthropoda > Chilopoda > Geophilomorpha > Linotaeniidae > Strigamia > Strigamia acuminata. Next base: position 23,673,293 of record OX442314.1, on the reverse strand, counting down.
TTTGGCTTTGGTGATAGTGTGGAGAGAACAACTTTTTATTGCAAGCGCGAGGGATACAAAACTACATAACCAACAGGCTAAACTCTAAAAATAGAGAGGGGATGGTATCACAATAAACTCCGACATTGCTGCTTGTATGTGTGACATCATCTGGAGAGAAATTGCAACGGCGCTCTCGCCTTTTTGCTGCTGGAATTGTTGAATCAATTTTCTTCCCCACCACGTTTACCAAGTTTACACGGTCTCAGTTTTCCAGAAAAATGAAAATTCGAATTTTGCTTTTGGGGAGAATTGGATCGTGTAAACAAATCAGGTTTTCGCAAGACATGCTAATTTGGAAAACTGAATTTTATTTTTATTTATATTTATTTTCCAGATAAATAAAATTCAGTTTTTTTTTTTTTACTTATTTGGAAAAACTGTCAGTTTGAAGTTAATAATTGATGTAACACTAGTAGAATATTTATTGTAAAATATATATGTAACAACCTTTTGTCTGTTTTGACATACATTGTAATTACTGCAATGGATGCACATTTTCCCATCAATGAGTTGTAGTAATGAGTTTTGTAAACAGTTTATTATTATTTTATGAATTTAAAATTGTGTGGCTTGGAGTCATACGTGCTTGTGAGCAATTGCAATTACATAGTGTGTAGTAGTGGAACTTTAATGACTTAATGTCCATTTGTTTCCCATTTGCAACAAGCTTATTGTGTTGACATGTCAATAAATAAATGAATGAATTGAAAAGGAAAAGCCACTTCACCTTATTTCTCTTGCGGGAAGAGTGACTTCTCATTGAACAAAGTTTTATAGACTTTGTTTTTGCTCAAAAGATGTTTTTCACTATACAAATATTTCAAAAATTTACAAACAATCAATACAAATACAAAATTTTTTAAGTATCCTCTTGCAAAAAAGAAAACTACTGAAAAATTTAAAAACATGTCGAAAAAATACATTTTTCAATTGGTATTTTTGAAATTTGGACATTGCTAACATTGTTTAACATTGTCTGCTGCCCCTACAGGTTTGCTGCCTATCCCAGACAAAAAAAAATGAATGTGAATTTTTGGGCGCGACTATTTCGCGTGCTAAATTTTGCAACAATGTATACGAGCCTTTACACTGAAGTCGCAACTAGGAAATAGGCAGCAAAGTGGCATTATTTGTACGCGCGATGTTCCGCTATGCTTGCATGTATATAAGGACACATTCACACCTTCACATTCACATTCACACAGCAGTCATGCAAGCAACAATAGTTGAAGGTTTTCGAAAGGGGTCAAAGTTATTTGTGATCAATGATGCACACAGGCTCACCAAGATGTATTTACTGTGCATCGGCACAACTTGCACTGACAGAGCGATGTGCCATTCGGAAACATCGATGGCAAACTTGACTACACTTCGTAACTTGGCTCATGAGGATGCATCTAGTGCACTTGCTAATTGTAAGGTCGCCACCGCCATGAAGAAGAAGGCAGAGGAGGAACCCTCAGAGAGTTTAACCAATATTTTTTCGTCCGTGGCAGCCATTGAGGAAAGTGTTACAATCATGGAGCCCATGATGAGCAAGAGGCACCGTTTAGTGTTTCCAACAATGTCCGATACATGCACCGAGTTTGTCATATGGCAAAACAATTGGGGATGGTGTATTCTTTAAGAGGATTGTTGCTGCCGTTGGGGTTGAAACTACAATATGTACAGATGCGACGTCGAGTATTAGTAATTGCGACATCGTGCGTACGAATGTAGTCTCAAAAAAATTGAATGACAATTTTTTTTTGTGGATAAAATTGTATCAAGATCAATTTTCCTTGACGGAGTCTTGAAATTGTTTTCATGGGAAAAGTAATTTGTATTTTTATTTCAAGCCCAAATTCTAGAAATTCTTGACAATAAATATCCAGACTAGTGGTGATGGTAAGCACACGAGTGTTTTATGGGTCATCCTCATTCTTGCACAAGTTTTTATTAAAAACTTTAATAACTAGAATGTAAAACTAATTAAATAACTGAGGTGTTTAGCCCTTTACTGACTGCTGAAGCTGGGTTCCATATCATTACCATTTCATAACCACAACAGTTGACACTAATTAAAAAAAAAATTATTATCTGCTGCAAAATAGAATGAGTTTATCTCTTTAAAGCTGTAATTAATAGGAGGAAAAAATGCAACTATTTACAACTTCATAAAACTGAGTCCCCAACATGAAGCAAAGTTTTACTTGGGAAGTCATCTTAAAAACATATGGTATGCGGTTCCATTAGTCTAATTATTATTAGTGAACATATTTGAACTTTCTTTCGAGAGAAGCTCATAAAAGCTACTTGATGTGCTGAATTGTGGAAAAGAAATTGCACTTTGCAGCGCGGAATTAATTTGCTAAAGTGTTGCTTCTACATATAACCAATAGTGGGCGGAATAGCAAGCAAAGGGGAAGTTAGTGCGGGGTATCTGGCACTTGGCCGTTCGCTAATAATTCAATTAGGCCCAATTGACTATCTTTTGCTAATCAACAGCCTGATAAAACCGCATTGTTGCATTCAAAAGTTGTGGTGTGATCGAAAAATGACTTTTCGAATACGGCGAGCGAGATTTTTAGTTTGAGTTACAAGAAGGGACTTTGAAAGGTTATCTAGCAATCGGAAACTTGAATTGTGACTCATAAATGCCAGGAAAATTGTTTTTAGGACAAAAAAATTGGTTTATTATCTAGAAAAAGTTACGACTGTGATGGCGAAAATAAAAGCAAATAAATAAATACTAATAGGCAGAAAATACTTGAATTTTGCTTAAAGGACTACAATATAATTGCAATAAGTGATTTATTATTGAATGATCTTAAATGAAACGTGCAGCAAGGGTGAAATCATGTGCAAATGACGTCATTTTTATTAAATATAAAAAAAATTATGGCAAATAAAGGAAAATAACACGCAGTAGAAAATATTAGAAAACTTAAATCTTTTAAGTAAATTTTGCGTAACTAATTTAATGCATTTAGAGCATTTCAACATTGTAATAATTTTCTTTATGAAGAAATTCTATTTATAAATTACCTGGCCAAGACGTGATTAAGATGTTGAAAAGTGAAATATTTTTCCAGGAAACTTAACTCCAAGGTTGATGATAAGAGGTTATCACAGAAAATCACACCACTCTTTTTTTTCTGCAGTAAAAGCATCAATTTTGCACTTAAAAGTGACAAAAGATTTTTATAACGCACATAAACTCGTGTTGCACAGAATAAACGATACATTGCTTGAACGATCTCATCATAAGGCACAAGTGATGCATTGTTACATCAGTGTCATTAATAAGACTGAGTTTCAGGTCGTCGACCTGACAGACACCTCCCCATCGCTTAATGAAATCGTCAAGCATCACCCACTAATCACCAAGTTCGCAGCCTGAGGCAGGGCTCTAAACTTAGCCTGAAGGAATAATTTTTAGGCAGAAAGTGCACTTTTTTCTCCAGGGTCTAAATCAATAGCCAGAATTAATTTTTTTTATTCTGTTATGGCAATGTATCAAGAAGGGTTTCTAACAGCCAATAGTTTTTGGAAAGAAAATATAAAATGTATTATTGATCACGTGGAATTATACTTTGGTCCAACTTATTATAAGCCAGGAGAGCAGATTATTGCTATTGTAACAAAATGTATACCGTATTTTATCGATAAAACTGCCATTTTTGTCAGCAATTACAATTTTGGTTTTTCGTTTGTTACATTTGTTTAATGGAACAAACGTAGTCTGAACGTCACGAACGAAGCGTACGTTCATCGTTTGTGAGGTTAAATACGGAAACATTACCGTACTTTTGCAAAAATACGGTATTCTTGGTGTTTCCGCCGCGGCTACTATTCGAAGGCGACTCTTAATCGGTAAAATACGGTATCTGTACTTAGGAAATACAGATTTTGCAATAATTAAAGTTATGTACGTATCGTGCTTGTAACGTTATACAAATGTAATGTTTCTACTTCTAGTATTGATGATTTATATTGATATCTCTGAAGCTATCTCAGAGTTGACATTGATGTACAGTTTTGATTCTGTTCTAAGGCCATCTATGGGTTTTCATTCTTCATTTCCTGATTCGCCAGTTGAAGATTATTATTCTTTCATATTTCATCTTCAATATGTATTTTTGCATGCTCCTACTCAAATGTAGGTCAAACAAAAGACTTGCTCGTTGACTGGAAGCTGCGGGATTATGATGTGGAATATTATTTGCTTTGGAATATTGACTAAACAAAGGGAAACTTTTGTGTAACAGCTATATATATATATAGTTTGCAGAAGGTTTCTTGTGGGTTATAATGATACTATTATAACAGGATATAATTATAAGTAAGCCTGAATTGTAACTATTTTATGAAATTAGGCAGCTAATCTGCGCCCTGACCTATTTTGTCACTCTGAGTTTAATAAAATTCATATCTCATCAATCTTAGGTTTAATTTAAACATCACCTAGCGTAACGTATGCTAGTTTATGTTTAAATTAATCCTAAGATTGAACTGCAGCTAGCATGATCACCACTGAAGAAATCTTTTTAGTCTGAGTGGTTGATTGATTTGCATAAGACATTGTGCTGTAGCTAACACACATTCAGTTTCTAACTCACTTTTACAATATAACGCAAATACACAAATTTATTAAAATTTCGTATGAATTTATACTACAGTTGTAAGGTTATTACATGATTTTTTATAACTCGCAATCACTTACTTGTATACATGAGGTAACAATTGACCTCTCAATTTTTTTCTTGTAGAAGTGATTCATGCATTGAGCGAGTGCAGCCGTTTCTTTTTTCGAGTTGGATCAGTGGTCAAAGTTACCAATGCGCATTCGGTTGTCAAAAAAATGCGTTCATTCATAAGTGACTCGTGGAAAAAGAACAAAAAAGTGAATGGGGGACTTCTTCTTTTACAAATTGAACGCACTTATTGATTTAACACCATCTGTGACGCAATTTTGTATTTACATAAAACAATTTTGTTGCTTGCAGTGAAGCATCACAGTACAAAATACGAAATAATAATAATAATCAAAAATGTAAAGATTATTACAATTTTTGGAAATCTTGTATCATTTGTACCAGATATTAAAAAGTTGGTTTTGTTTGGCATTTTCTTCTATTTAAATCCGACCGAATAAATTCACCTTTAATCGAAATTCTCGCCTGGCATTGGCGGAAGCACAGGAAGAATTTCTGTTGAAGGATTGCGTTTTGGTACAATCTTATTTTACTAAAAATGATTTCTAACTTTAAAATTTTTAGAGGAAAATTACAATTTTTTTTTTTTTTTTTTTTTTTTTAAAGAGCAAATTATACCCTTTCAAGGATAATTAATCCTTTGTAAGCTGATTAACTGAATTTTTAAGTATCTTAACATATTGCAATTGTTAACTTCTTTAATATCATTCATTTGCAACATTTGGTGATTGAGTGATTGTATAAATATAATAGTTCAGTGAACACTGGTTTTTTTTTTACAACTTGAATGTTTTTTTGTAATATTTAGAGGTGCAGTATGTTTTTTCTAATGTTTTTAAACTTGGATTTAATTAACTTGGTGCGCGAGTTCTACTGGCACAAGTTCAGAATAAATGGAGTAAATTGTGACCTTGAGTGCTGGATATTGGTAGTGCAGATGCAACCCGTTAGGCGTCAATTTGTCAAGAGTGATAAACGTTGACGCAATTTCAAACGTATTCAATGGAAAACAAGGGTCTAATGCCAAAACATTTGTTTTGCCTAATTTAAAAAAAAAAAAGTAGAAATTAAATAGGTCACTTTCACTCAAACATTTCACTTTCGATAGTAGCCTGGAAATCTCAACCCATTAGTTCAACTTTAGCTGCACTTTACAGGCTTAAAGTTGCTTCCCCAATTTTTGCTGCCTGTAAATGCACGTCGAATAAGGCGCTGAGAGCCCCGAAAATAATTTATGGTAAAAAGCTAAAAATTTTAGATTTGTTCAAACAAAAGATACGTCCAGTTTGTTTAAGCAAATTCTTGACGCTTGTTTAAATAAATAGAAATGAGTGAAATAAATAACTTAATTATTGAATGCTCCTAACGCGCATCTGAATTTAAATTTTCTAGAAATGTATTTTTAAAAAAATTCAAATTTTCTAGAAATTTATTTTTAAAAAAATTCAAATTTTCTAGAAATGTATTTTTTAAAAAATTCAAATTTTCTAGAAATGTATTTTTTAAAAATTCAATTTTTTTAGAAATTTATTTTTTAAAAAAATTCAAATTTTCTAGAAATTTATTTTTTTAAAAATTCAAATTTTCTAGAAATTTATTTTTCAAAAAATTAATATTTTCTCAATTTTATCACGGATCCATTTTCGCCGGGGGCCCGATGATCAGTTGGTATGACAACAGATGCAAATTCCATACATTATTACACTTTTGATTATTAACATTAACAAGTGATGAAATAAATGTGCGGTATCTAATAATTAATGATTGAAATCGAATCTTACTTTGAGCTAAATAAAAGGCCGGCTCGGATGCAGCAATCGATACGCATCTGGGCCGAAACAAATCAACCGGAAGTGGCTGCGGTGACATGTAATTTTAGCTTCACATGGCGAACTAATCTAATAACTTGCACGCTATCATCACAAACTGGAAATTAGCAGATTGATGGACGCTTAATTGACATTGAAGGCAACAACAGTAGAATAAATACGTAAAATATTAATAACCCGTCGATATGCTCACAAATGCTCCATTTTTCTTCCATTCACTCCTAATCTCTTTACGAGCCTTTAATCTTTAAACATTCTATTAAAAACTTCACTGCCGAACTTCCTATTTGTATTCTCCTCTGCATCAACAGTTTCTTTGTAAAACCTACCCTTCAATTCCATTATCCGCACTTTTTAAAATTCTACGTATCGATTCCATTATCCTCTTTTCGGCTAAACTAAAAAAGAATTGCATTTTCTTACTGTAATGAATACAAAACGAACCATCATCAACTTTAAAAACATTCCATCATCGAGGAGAAAGTAGAGGAAAAAATAAATTATTCTATTATCTTTCCTGCCTAATTAATTCCATGACAAATTGCTGGCAGAGATAATCTGCAGCCGTGCATGACGTAATCCGAGCTATATTAATAGAAGCTACTTGTTACAATGTCAAATTGTTGTAGTTGCTAAACAAATACAGCTGCACGCTGTTATTGACGCGACTACTTGCTATTTCAAAGCCGACAAGAGTTTTTAGCACCTTTTTGTTTTCCTCGTGGAAACTTGGCTGCTAACAGACGAAGACGAGATTAAGTAATGTTCTATTTTCGACTGGGATGAGGTAACTTGATGAGTTATCTCGAGTGATGCGCATTAAATCAAATTGTCCATAAAAAATTAATCACTAGGTGCATTCAGGTTTGTGCTGATGTGCTTTTTGGTGTTCATGGGAGCGGCGAAAACAGGACGGAAACTTGTGTGAGGTAATTTAGTTTTTTGGTTTTTACGAGTAAGTGGCAAATAAAATTCCTTCATTTTCACACAATGAACAAATCGTGGTGCACTTCTTTCGACACAATTATTCTTTTACTCGCGTTTTATTGTGGCGAATGCTTCACCTGCGAGCATTAGAAGAATTGTAAATTCGATCTTCTATCTAACTTGTTTGGCAGCCAGCGCCTGACTTACCATGAAGCCACATAAGCTACAGCTCGGGGCCTTTCTGTTTTATAGCTTTAAGAATAATTTTTGCATTGTAATTTGACGTTGTTTTATTGAATGTTACAATTTTTGTGATTGTCTTCTTTGAAAAGGGCATTAGAGTAGTTTATGTAAATTGTGTATTGTGAATATAAAATGTGAAAAAAGACATTAGGTGCATTCAATTCCAAATTTCCAAAATCCGATTCTAAAAACTTGATTATAAGGTGCGCGCCATAAGTGTAGAATAATCAGTTTTTTTGAAATATTTCTTTTTGCGCTTCATCTGGAATCAAATCAATTTTTTAATAAATGTATTTTGGCATTAGAATTCATTTAAAGTTAACAAGTTTATAAGTTTTGTAGAAAAATAAATTTGGCAGTGATTTTACATAAAAATGGGAGTGACATAAGTATAGAATATTTTAGGTTTGATGCAAAAAAATGAATAAAATTAATATCACATAACATGGCTTTGTCTGATTAGTTAATCAGTGAATATGTCATCAATTTTCTGCCATTTTTGAATTGTATTACTTGCTATTTTCTTATTTTGAAGCAATCCCTTGTACAAAACTTGCAACTACTGTAGAAATCGCTGAAATAAAGCGATTAAAGGCACTGGGGCTCGCCAAACAACAAGGGATTGCACCTTAGAATCCACCCCACACGTGGATTATGAGAATCGGTGTTTCAAGAATCCGGCGCTGCTGGCAGCCATTTTGAGTTTAGTTGTAAAAACCCATACCAGGTTGCATGTATTGCTTTGAAAACAACTCTAGTTGTGATTTCTTTTTTTTTTTGCAGTTTTTGATGGTTTATGGCTGTTTTTGGTTACCCTTTTGTTTATAGAAACACGAAAAACAGCAGAAACGTTTTGATCAAGATTATTGGTTTAAGCGATTTTTGTTGTTCGGTGTGTAAACGAGGCTTTTTTGCGTGTTTACGGGGCGATTAAGTTGTGCATCTTTGCAAGGAAGCTTAATTTCAACGTCAATTCAAATTGCTCAATTTTAACCGCTTTCTTTTCTACACTCTTATTGTTGAGTGATGAATATGAGAAATCAATAAACTAAAGTGTATTATCAAGTCGCATTTCCCCTTTTGAATGATGGAAAAGGTCGCCTGTCAATTGGCATAAATATAAATTGACTGTTGGCTGTGCACAATGATCTTTTTCCCCCTTTATCACGCGTTTTCGATTTATGATTTGTAACGGCCGGTTATTTTTGAAAATATAATGTGCCCAGTCCAATTGCTTTGCTCGTTACTTATTCCAACTGTACATTTAGTTTCTTAAGTGGAAAGTTTTGATCAATCAATGGAAAAAGAAATTTTAAAAAGACAAATTGCATCCATTTATGATGATCGTCCAAATAGTTTACAATATTAATGAAACCAAAGTTTAAAACAATTTTTTTTGTAAATATGCTTTGCAGTTTGAGTGACATTTTCTGGCAATACAGCTAGCACCTATGCATATCGCAAACTTGCATACTCCAGACTTCCGAAATGACTTACCACGCTGTGCACTAAAAGCTCCTAGCATAACCAAGGGACAGTTAATATCCAATGGCAGCGAGGGCGACATCTTTTCCATGAAATTGTACCATTTAAAGGCTGGTTCACACTTGTGAAAACGCTGTGCATTTGCCATGTGGATTGTAACACGCGATTTGCACGCCCGCACAACAGATGCGGATGCTGGTTCAATGCAGAGGTTTATGCAAAGTACAATCCAAGTACTGTTGTATCGTTGACTGTTGCACTTCACTGCGTGTTTGGACGTGACACTGTGTGATTTTGCGACTTAGCAAAATCAATAACAAAATATAACAAAATGTTAGGTGCGTTCAGATTTGTTAAGCAAATACTTAAAGCAGCGCTTCTTAAACTATGTACGGCAGCAGACCGGTATTTTTTGTCTCAATGTGTTACAGATGTAAGGCCCGGATAAATGCATAAATGCATAGGAACTATTTTTATTCATATCTTTCGAAAATCAGAAATAAATGCATGAATCGCCATTTTTCCGGGAAAAAACGGCGATTTGTGTCTCTTTTTTAACGATAATTAATTAATTAATTTTTTTGAAGACACATATCACGTACGTATGCTTGTGTTCGGAATACTGAGGACTTCGGGAAAAACAAACACCAGGGGAAGTCACTAAATTAGTGTCTGGAAAAAGTTTTAAGAAATAAACAAAGCAGTTTGAACGCAGCCAATGTATGTTTTATAAAATAATAATAAATTGAGGGTGGAAAAAATTACGGTGGAGTTAAATTTGGAAAAATTGTAGCCTTGCGTCTGATGAATCCGTGTTTTGACTCGGGTGCTATCCTATTCCAATGGCAGCGCTCCAGATTTAACCTTGGCGAAAAAAAGCAGAGATCCACCTGGACTCATTCCTCACAGTAAAAGGGAGAGGAAAAGGTTTGGATCACGCAAGTGGACACAAGAACCGCCTTTATATATTACCAAGCCTGATTTATCTGGGCGAATAATCACATGGCAGTAATAACTCGAGAAATCCATTCTTTTTTTAAACAATATATGACCCCTTTCCCAACGAATTGTGTGATGTGGGTTGTTATAAAAGTTGTTCCCTTAGTGCACGCGCTTCGTCGTCATGGGAGAAATATCTGCGACCAACAGTGCCAAGTTTTCTATGCGATTGTGACCTCAATTTTCCCCCAGGGCATGGCGGGAAAAGTGGGGTCTCTTATCCAACATCGCAAGTGTGTGCACAATCACTGTTGGGAGTTGCTAGTGAAATGAGAAGTGCAGTTAAAAACAGGAGGAAAAAAATGGGAAAGAGAAGAAAAAAAAATTGATATGATGTTACAGAATTCCATTTATATTGCGGTTCAATTTGTGGAGAGAGTCGAGTGTGAAATTTGCGCGGGTTTGAGTTAAATATATAATGGTGGCTGACTCATTGCTGTTGTGATGCGCGCTTTGAAAGGTGGGCGAAAAAAAGTTCATCAACCCCAAACACTTGTTTTTGTTTGGGTGCTGCAGAGTTTAGTTGTTCTGCTTGTAGGTCGGAGGCTTTATAAGGCTGCGTGTTTTAAATTTCATAAATTGATGAGTTTTGTATTTTTATAAAAGTGTTTTTTTTTTTATGTATTTTTATTTTTATTTTTATTTTTTTTAATATTTTTTTTTGGATCTATTTTTAACAAATTGTGGTTTCATTTTTCAGAATGCCATTTCGGCGGTAAAACTTATGAATTGGAAGATACTTGGCATCCAGATTTGGGTCATCCATTTGGTGTTATGTACTGTGTCAGATGTGAATGTGTGATGGTAAGTGAAGACATTTTTTTTTTCTTTTGATTTTTTTTGGGATGCGTGTAGGGGAAGGCGCTTTTTGTTTTGATTGTGATGTATTTTTGGGATGTGTCTGTTTACAAACGGATGTTCATCTGCTGCAGGGGGCTCACATTCAAGGTAATGAAAACATTTGATACTCGTTGTTACCACCTTCCGTTTGGTGCAATAATGGGAGATATAAAAAGTATCTACTGTTGAAAATAAACAAAAGTTGTTCATCTATATAAATAAAAATGTAGTGTTCGTTTGTTAATGACCTAAGATCTCTGAAAGTTCTTCACGGATTGGTGTGAAATTTGGACACACCGTAGATTTCAAACAGGGGAGTGTTTTTATATATGATTGATACCTGTAACAGGTTTATATACACCTGTAACAGGCAAAAAGGTGCTTTTTTCAAACCAATATGGCAGCCGTTGGTTTTAGCGCCATCTGTTGCAAGCTTCGCGCCCTATTCAATGATTCGAAAACCTGGTATAGCAATTCGGCGAATAAATTATGCCGAGAATAACATCGGGTACCCGTACCCGTAACCGTAACCGTACCCGCCCGTACCCTACGGGTACGGGCGGGTACGGTTATAGATCTCCCGCGACTCCCGGTTACGGGTCGGGTACGGGTACGTTTTTTGTACGTTCGCAACGTGGTGCTAACATCGTGAATATGTACTTTGAAATATAAAAATGGTTTATGCAGCTTACTTTACTTTTACTCATACTGTTTTTTTGGTTTAGTTTTATAATAATAACGTAATAAATTGATTTATTTAACCAATTTGGTTTATTTTTATGTCATTCAATTAATATACACAAAAAATATGAAATTAAATTTAAAAAATTTAAGAAATTTGAAATGATGATGTTTTGATCAGCCTACCGTAGTTCATTGTAAAATCGCACCGCCATGAACAATGAACACGTAATTGCGGGTACGGGTAGGGTAGGGTAGGGGAATTCCGGGATAGCCCGGGTACGGGCGGGTACGGGTACGAAATTGTTTCGGTGACGGGTAACGGGCGGGTAACGGGTAAACTTTTTTCGCCAATGTTATTCAATATGCGATCGCCTTGGATTCGTGATTTGTACAGGATTTATTTTCACGGGATTTCCACGAGATTTCTTTGCAAGGGTTTCCATGGGATTTCCACGAAATTTATTTGCACGTGATTTCCACGGGATTTATTTCCAAGGGATTTATTTCCAAGGGATTTCCATGGGATTTCCACGGGATTTATTTCCAAGTGATTTTCATGGGATTTCCACGGGATTTATTTCCAAGGGATTATTTATTTCCACGGAATTTCCATGGGATTTCAACGGGATTAACACAGGATTTCCACAGGATTTTCTTTCCATGGGATTTACTTCCACTGGATTTATTTATAAGCCACAGCTAGTATGTAATAAAATGAGAGAATACCACAAATACTGCAAATATGTATTGTAGAGAAAAGCTGATGTTAATAAAGCAAGATGAATTACTTTTATTGATACACAGCTTTGTTAGAATGCGAAGAATTTATTAAGGGTTTTGTTGTTTTAGTAACATAAAACGAAAAAGAAAAATGAAATGGAACACGAGCTCGTTCAACATAAAAGGAGTATATATGGGACCGAATTTTGTAATCAAATTCTCTGATCAGGAATGTTTTGACGGTCTGTAATAAAATCACACGGTTAGGCGTAGAGCTACAGTTTGGACAAAACAATTTGAAATTGTTTCTATAATCTGAGCAAACAGTGTGGGGGAAATCCAGCAGTAAATTGCCGGTAACACAATTGAGGTTTTGATTGTTAATTTCATTTGGTTAGTGAAGTGCAGCGAAGCTCTAGGGGGCAAAGTGTGAACAATGTCGATTTTTCCTGGACTGAATTTAAAAAAAGATAAAATCGAGTTTGTAAATGAGTTGTCATCTTTTACTTGTGTGTTCTTGCTGTTATTGATGGTAATGGCAACTTTTCGCAATATTTTGCAACTTTTTTTTTTATTGGAAATGGCCGTAATTGAAGCACTTCTTTATCACATTTTTGTTAGCCATTTTGAGAGATTACTTGGGCTGAGAATTTATTTCAGTTTCAATTTCAGCTGCCATCTTCTTTTTGTAAGCTTCTTAAATGCAGCATGGGAGCTGAAAGAGCATAATATATGACGCTACTTCCGCTAGAATAAGTTTCGGCAACGACATTGATACACCATATAAGTACTGAGATCTTTTCTTTTTTTTTCGTTTTATTTTCTTCCATATCTCGTTTAACCACTCTATTGTTGCCAATGACAAAATTAATGATAAATGCTCGAGAAAAGTCTTTTTGTCCCCTCTTTTATCATCTGATATCATTCTCCAAATGACTTTTTCCTCTTCAATACATTTAATTAGCGCAAATGCAAATTACTTTGAAAATTGTATTCAATTGAGAAACCATTCTGAAAGATTTTTTTTTTTTAAAAAATAATTTTTATAACTTGGATTATTTTTCCTTTTTCCCTTTTATTGAAGAATTTTTTTTCTCTCTCATCTCTGCACTTAAAAGAAATTTTAAGTTGATGGCATCACATGAAAAAACATCTTCCAAATGATTGAAACTCATTCTCTTTCTCTTTGCTCGTTTCGAAGTTTTCTCTTTTAACTTCAAAGTACATCAAAATTTTAAAGGTGCAGATGAATATTTTATTTTGGCATCAAAATTTTTCTTTTTATTTATTTATTTATTTTTTCCATATAGAATTTTATTTCTAAGCATTTTAATGTATTTTTTTTTAAAAAAGTGAGTTTGTCTTTAAAAATCCCATTGTTTTTCTTTTATTTTCAACTGTGTTGAGTTTTGACTAGGTCTCGATATATATATTAGTTTTTTGGAAATCCGCAATGGCTGTTGCTATGGAAACGGGTCATAAGCACGGAACAAACTGTGCGTTTCTAAATGGAATGTCAATTTAATCCTGTTACATGGAAAATACTTTAATGGATGTCAAATGGTATTAAAGAAACAAATTTTAAATTGTCGGGCGAATGTTTCTATGGCAACCCTCATCTTTTTACGAGTTTGATCATCTTTGATGTTGTTGCCACGGTAACACACATGAGATTGGAGAGGGCAGAGGCTGGAATAAACACATTGTGCAAATGCATTATTACTTTGAATTTATTCCACGTGGAAAACGAGACGAGGTCGTTGGAAGGGATTCAAAAATATCTTCTCCAAACCCCAAAATAATCATATTTGTGACACGTAAAGACTTTAAATGAATTGATGATAAGGCCGAGGCAAATAAAAAAAATTTTAACAGAAAAAAAAAAATGAATGAGTCATTTCTTCTAAGGAAATATAAAAGAAATTAAAATCTACAAAAAAAATCCCGCGGAGATGCGTAATTAAGATGCAATTGTGCAATAACGGATGCACCTTTTTATAATTCAAATAATAATAATAAAAAAAAAAAATAGTGCTCCGTAATAAATTAACATGCTGCAAGAGTGAAAGCGAAATTCCAATAGACAAATTTCTTTAGCTGCTTCCTTGTGTGTAAATGCCGCGTTTTCCATACTCGATTTTAAAAATTTTAAATGCTCGAGTAGAGTTTGTCCCTCGCGGAACTATTCCACCCAAAATAAGCGGATTTTCTTTTATGGACGTTTTTGACATAAAACTACGTCTTGGCACCAGGCGGGCTGCAACAATCGGACGGGGATGACGTAGAGAACGGAAATGACGTAGGGAACGGAAACCGACACAACATGCCGTCTGTTGAAGGCACAATACAATGCAACACAATATACAAAGTGCGCATAATACACTGGAAAAAATATGGCTTTAAACGTCTTTTAATTGCTGAAAAGTTAATGTAAATTTGACCTTTTAGCTTTGTAAAGTCACATTTACAAAGACTGTAAATTTTTGTTTTAATCAATAACTTTACAAAATTAAAAACTAAACATTCCTTCATCTCACTCCGGACGTAGTTCTACATTGCGGCACAGGAGGGACGGTGCCCCTTTGAAATTTTTATACAAATGGAGAATCTTGAATTTTCTTGAATGTAAACGTTAGCAAATGATTTAAATGAGTGCATTAGCAATTTTTATACAAATGGAGAATCTTGAGCAAATGCTCTAAATGAGTACATTATTAAAAGGGTTGATAGTGCCGAATGTGTGCATCGACAACTTTAACTACTTAAGTCTTAAAAGATTATTTATTATTTCGTTAATAAAATTTTAATATTTATTCAGTAAATTGGTGTCAGGAAATTAATTTTGTACTTACCACGGAAACCACACAGACTAGTAATTACAGAATTGGCAGGTTTTTTCCTTCCGTTTTTTGCATAATTAGAGCATTAAAAGTATGTTAAGATGGTCAAAAATTTGATTGCAAAACTCGAGGAAGAGGGGGGAGAAAAAGTAGTTTGAGGCTCCATAAGGAGTTGGACAGACTTCTAAGTTTAACCAAACATCCAAATTTAAAAAAGAAAAAGAGACTTTTCAATTTTTTTTTCTTCCTTTCCTTCTTTCTTTTCTTAGATTTTTATCGACCTTAATGCACTTATTTTATAAATAAAAATTGCAAAAAATGAAAAGAGAGAAGTCGAAAACAATCACGTTATGGGCTTTGAGCGCGTTAAAATGACACGTAATTTAGCGGAAAGAAAAGGAATGAAAATTGTTCTTGTTGGAATCAGGTGCAAATGAGGTTGAGTAAATTGTAAAGCAACATGATTAATGTCCCCCGCTACAACAAACGGCTTGTCACAGTGTTAATGAATGCGCACGTTGCTGTGTGGGAGCTATAGGTTCGTCAATGGCTTTTATTTTGCAATGAGGTGGTCTGTAGGTGGAGCTGCAACCCGGACGTTCTTCTAATCCTTGCTACTTAGGGGGTTGTCCGGTGAGTTGTGAGTTCTGTCAAGTGGAGGTGTGAGAAAGACGCAAAAAGGCGGACAACAAGTGACTTTGTATATCTGACAATGCATAAATTTTGGGGTTTTTTCAAGTACCGGTAGGCGAGATTGCCTTTACCCTTTTCGGTGATAAATAGCAGCAGTGGAGGTTTTAAATTTTTTTTGGAGGGTGCTCGAGTCGAGTGTGCGTCAGATGCATAATTTCTAAAGGTTTTAAAATTGTGTTTTATTATTTTTTTAAGCTGATTACGGGGAATTGTGAATTTGGGAATAATTGGAAATAGAAAAATTAGCATTTTAATTATACTGTGAGCTTTTTAATTTTTTTTTTTAATACGTAATTATCACAAAAATTTGCGTTTATTTTCTATCGGCGTGTTTCATTAACTTCCTACTGGTCCGTTGAGTAACGGAACGGGAGTGACGACTTTATAGTTTTATGTTATTGTGAAGTGCTAACGGAAAAGGCGTTAGTTAATAGTGGCGCGGTACGATGGGGCCCCGTCACAACAAAATCCAAAAAAAAAAGAACTGATAAAATAAAATTAATAAATAAAATACAAATATGGGAAGAATAAAATCTTAGGCGAAAAAATGATATTTTAGGCGAAAAAATGAAATTTTAGGCGAAAAAATGAAATTTTAGGCGAAAAAATGAAATTTTAGGCGAAAATAATGAAATTTTAGGCGAAAATAATGGAATTTTAGGCGAAAAGAATTAAATTTTAGGCGAAAATAATGAAATTTTAGGCGAAAATAATAAAATTTTAGGCGAAAATAATGAATTTTGAGGCGAAAATAATGAATTTTGAGGCGAAAAAAATGAATTTTGAGGCGAAAATAATGAATTTTTAGGTTAAGAAATGAATTTTTCAATGGAACAAACTGCATTTTTGTGTGCGAAAAATTCATCAGGGGCCTTTAGAAACAGGTGGTCTGTTTTAAGGGGGGGGGGGGGGGGAGCCTGTGTCCAATTGTTGTTCCGCACCCGGTAAATTTTCTTGTATAGGCTTATAGAAGTCCTAGGCACATTCAATGAATTAGTAACGAGTGTAAATCGCTTGTTTGAATGGTAAAACAAGCAATTTGCAGTCCTTAATGAATTCACCTGGTGTAATCTGAATCAATTGGCTCAACGACTGCGAGATCAAGGATTGTCTCTTTGTGTTGTTGGCGTTATTGTTTACTCGTGATGCTCTGCTCGTTCAAATTGTCTCAGAATAAAGACGTTAATGAAATGTGTAATTGCGTGATAATGGGGTTTTACTTGGTGGAAGTTTATGCAATAATGCTGACACTTAGCGTTTAATTTGTATTTGTCACGAGACAATTTGTTGACTCGAAGTTAATACCGGTATACGAAAGCGCTTTAGTTTTCAGGTTCTTTTTATTTTATTTTTATTTTTATTTTATTGCTCAGCTGTTTTATTTACCATTACACAAGTTAATACATTTCCAGCTTTTATTTCTACTTAAATAAAACGATTTTTTTATTGCCGTATTTGGTAATGGCTTGATGGAGTGAAAAATGCTGAAAAACAATAACAAAAAATTGAGGAGAAAAAAAGTGTTGCGTGATTCATCATTTGAAAATTAGAAGCTCACGGGAATAACCGTGACCTTAGCTGGATATATATATATTGGGAAACTTGGAAGTCTCGCTCCTTGCAAGGATTAAATTCGACGTAGTGCCAACTTGCTCAAGTGCCAAAGTTCCCTTTAACGAGCGAGCGCATCGTATCATAAATTAACCCCATTTACACAGTCAGGTGATAACGTTTTTTGAATGTTTGAAAAACAAAATATTTTCATATTTATCAATTGTTTTGATTTGTTTTTTTGCGAAATTGCGTCACTGATTGCGTCACGGAAAAAATGTAGCAATTAAATGTGTTAATTTGATTTTGTTTTCTTGAAACTTTGAACAACAAATTAAGTGGGAGCAAACACAGTTTGATTGCTTCATTTTCGGCAGGGAAAAAAAATAGTTGATTATGACCACAGAGAATAATATATTTCCACTGAGGTGTCGCGTCTGTCTACTCCCCAAAATCTGTGAATATGACTGTCATTAACTGGAGTTGGATCATCTACGTCAAACTGGCGCCAAACGCAGTCAGAACGTCTTTTTTTTGTTTAGATTGGACGTTGGAAATCAACTACGATGCAGTTGCGTGAGATTACGAACACCGTGTCATTGCCAAGAATTAAACTTTCTATGAAATATATTTTAAAAATATAAATAAAATAAAACGGGCGACTTTTTACATCGTCTTTAATTTTTCTTCGTTATGTGGACTTTATGAACGTTAAAATTGGCGTTGTTCGAAAACCGCAAAAGCTAGGTGTCAGAAAGTTTGGAAACTGTCAGGAAACCATGTTAGAAACCCCCAAAACCAAGTTTCGTCGAAATCCGATTTGGCATGGACATGGATTTTTTGAACGCAATTTGTGCACTTTGTAATCGACTACGATGCAGGTTGCGTGGAATTTTATATTTTATATAAAATATGTTTTAAAAATATATACGACTTTTTACGTCGTCTTTAATTTTTCTTCGTTCGAGCACTGACAGGGATTTGGAAAGAGAAAACTAAATCGCAACCAAATTCATTGCGTGGTGATAAATGACGATCAAGGCCTCAATTTTTTATTGCTCAGCAATTCTGGGTCGGAGTTTAAATGCGTACGAGGCGTCCGTGTGCCGGCCAGCATCGATAGTGAGGCACAAAAATCGCTCAATGACCCTCGGGGCGAGTTTTACTGGGACTTAAACCTCATTATAATAACTCAATGACCTTGAAAACTTGCAACAGCATGTATTAATTTTTTTTAAAAAAATTCTAATAGGAAAAACACATTATAAAACACAAAATGTTGGCTATAAAATTTCTAATTCATTTTAGCCGACTGGGGGCCGCTAAACTGTCAAAAAGCGATTTTTTTTTTTGAAATTTTTGGATTATTAATCGCTCTAATGAGAAATACGAATCGTTTGTGACTGATTTAGTGATATGTGTGTGACATTGCCATGGGAAGCACATCAGTCATTTGCAATTATACATGCTGCTCATTTTAAGCTCATTTGAAATAGTCATTCATCAAAGTTGCATTGAGTTAAGTCCAATTTTTGGACCAATAAATATGAATTAAAGGTCAATTATAGTGTTGATTTATGGATTGCGCTAAATTAGTGTTTGTTATGATTAGTTAATTAATTAATACCACAAAAGTTTAACCTTTGACCGAATGCGCAAATATTTTGTCAGATGGAATTTTTACATTTTGAATTGTTGTTCTTCGAAGGACCAAGACATTTCCTCATCGGTTCAAAAACTCCACCATATGTAATTAATCAATTAAGAGCAATTAATTTTTGAGTGAAACTAAACTCTTTCCTATATTTGATTTATTATAACAAGGTTTTTATTTTTCAAGGAGAAATTAAATAGAAACTAAAAATACTGTTTGAGTTGAAATCTGTAAATCTTATCTCGGTTGTAAAGTTGTAGATTGATATTGATGACTACAGTATACGGATCTTGAAATTAAATTATCTCTTTTTGTTATTTCTTTATCATTTTTTATTGTGTGATAAGCTAATAGCATGAATCAGTTTGTTATAATGGGGGATTGTTTACTACAACTGGCGTCCGACCTTGGCTGACTTTCAATTTAAGTACACAGGAGGTTGGGCCTGAGATAGAACGACGTAGAAAGTGTTAATAAACTCACCTTGTGCCCTTCGATTTGGTTTTTTTTTGCGTCGAAGGGACTCGAACATGGGGCCCTTGTGACAAAGCACACATTATTTTGCCGTGCAAGTGTCGGTGAGATAAATATTGCGTAATAAAAAGTATGTTATTAAGAGTTTTATGGCTGCTGAGTTAATGTGATATCAAATTCTGGGTTAGGGCAAATGAAGCGAGAAAGGTAATTCAAATGCGTGACAAAGTATTGATTAGATGCGTGATTTGATTACACGCTAATAGGTAATTGACAGTGTGGAAATTGGTAGTGAAATTGACTTAAAAGGTGATGAACAGTTTAATAAACATGCATGTAATGCAGGAATTACGCAGTTGTAAAAATAAAAGTCGTTACAACTTTGCACAACTGGCAGTGATTAAAGAGTTTCGCATTGTAGTTGCTATTGTTGCCGTCAATTTCCGTCGCATCGGTTGTCGTCTACAAAATTAATTTCTGACCTTTGGGGCTCGTGGGTAACTTTGCTTTATGGGTAACCGCTACTGGGTTTGATTGTTTGTCGAATACATTTATGTTGTTTGATTGGGGAAATATTTTCGTGTGGATAATCTACGTTTTATTATTTATGGCACTAAACATGGTTTCTGAAAGCCATTAATTAACACGTGACCTTTTGCAACACATTGTGATGGAACACACCTGAGAATGTTTGCTATTGCAAAAATCCATTAGTTGTAAATTGTTTTGACTTGATGTGCATGCTTATCATTATTAAAAGAGCTTAATTGTGCTGTTACTTTAGACTCTAGATTATTAAATATTTAAATTGTTCATCGATGAATGAAAAGCTGCATTCTTTAAACCTGGTGATTTTGCAATTAATTGGAAATGCAAGTCAAGTTGGATGAATTATACCGGAAACGAGGCTTGTCTTGCCGTGGTCACAAAGTCGCTTTTTGAGATGTTTTACTTGTTTTGAAGTTTTTTTGTTTTAAAACCATGTGAAGTGGTTTAATATTTTAGCAGCTTTTCTCGAATGTCTCTAAATTAAAAAGATAATTTTGACTGGTTCAAAACTTACGAGGCGTTTTCTCGCAGGAATCCATTCGACTGCACCGAATTATGGGAAACTTGCTCGGTTTGCCAGGGATGCTGTGATTAAATTAAGTCTAATAATGCAACTCGTGATTCATGTGTATTGCATTTTTTTAAACTACATTTTCTTGAGATAAAAAATAGCGTGCTTAAACGTTTCTGCAATTCAATTACCATATGCGGTGAACTCCCTCTAGACAGGGCCCATCGAGGACGGGGCAAGACTATGGTATCCATACTTTTTTAATGTCTGGTAATGTCAAAAATTTGCTTTATCTAGACTAGACTGCAAAATGAATCGTCGCCGAGACTTGATTATTTTCTTATCATGAGTACAGGTGCGGATTAAGCTTTTTGGGGCCCTAGAAAAATTTTTTCCAAGTCCCTTGTAGCGAATATTAAGTCTGCATAATTATTTTTGGCAGTCAGAAATGTTCACAAAACTGATGGTAACTTGGTATCCAGGGCCGGATTAAGCTTTTTGGGACTTTAGAATTTTTTTGCCTAGGCCATAATCCTTCTCTGATCGAGAATGTAGATTCCGGAAGTTTTAATGCTTTTGAACGAAGCAAAGGGACCCTCTTGACTACATGCTGGCCAATTTTCAGACAATTCCAAGGTATAGATTTTGAGATTTGAGTGTTTTTGTGTTTTGGGGGTATCGGTCTGTCCGTAGACTATCGCGAAAGTAATGTTGTGCAAACTTCAGCCTGGTTGATTTGGGCTTAATCTACAAATGCCCAGTTTCACGGAGTAATGTTTACCCTTTCTGCACCTTGTGCTGATATTTCTGCTTGCATTCAAGAAGAAACTATCAGCGCATAGCGCAGGAAAGATATATAAAAATTATTTCGTGCCTGGAGTGTTTGCACTCCATACAAATTATGGATTATGACGCTGCCTTCGTGTAGCGCCACCTGTGTAAAAAGAGAGAGAATAAAATACTTATGCGCTTTGTTCCTGAAAATCATTATCAATAATCCAGCTCCATCACTTTAGAAGAAAAACATTAGTGCCCAGTTTAAATGATAACGCTCTGTAGAATGGACACAGTCAGTCTTCGTGAAGAGGTCTAGAGGGACTCTCCCTGGGTGTACTAGGCACCCCTCTAGAGCACTTTTCCTGGACCTGCTTATGTAATATGTTAGTATATACTGGTATATTCTTCGTGGGAGTTGTGCATAGAAACTAGAAAAATCTGCAAGGAGACAAGGACAATCAAAAATTTAAAAAGGAAATTATTAGATATTTAGAGGCGAGATGTTTCACGTTTGTCTTAGAAAGGCAAAACCGGAAGTGGCGCGTTGTTTAATTTTTCAGAACCAACAACGCTCCATAAGTAAATCCAGGGGATTTCCCTATATAAAAAAAAATCTTCAATTTGAATAAACCAAGTAGAGATTTCAAACAAAAACAAAAAAAATACAATGGTATATTTTATTCTTTATTTAACATTTTGAATATGTTGAGATTTGATCCCAGGTTGCACATTGTTTCCTTTTTACGACGGGTCCCTCGCCCTCGAAAAAAGATAGCAAGTTTGCAGTGCTAAGGTCAAAGACTGTATTAAAGCGCCGCTTTTATGAGTAAAAACATATTTTTTCGCGTGCACTATCTGTCCTTGCCATCCACCATGACACGAGTGATATTGTTGAGGCAATTAATGAGGGTAATTCGCGTTCGCCCCCGAGTTTACACGCAAAGGTCGATAATGGGACAGGGTGAAAAATATGGACGCCACTACAGCGGGACACGATGCGTGACATGAGGCGAAGAAGAACAAATTTTTTTTTTTGCTATTTTTTTTTTGGGTTGCAGATAAGAAAGTAGGCAGATGCGCGTCTCTAGCGTCTCAAGACAAGTTGAGCCTTAGTGAGATGGCCGATCTCTGCACATGATGAAGCGAGGGATTGGAGTTGGGCGGAAGGGAGCGGCGTGACTCATGAAAAGCATGTTAGCGTCTGGTTGCGCAGGCGAGCGCGGGATTGCATTAATTCCACGCATTTCCTTGACCCCACCCCAGATTGTGTTTCCATGGCGACGGGATGCTGGGGAAGGCGGTCGAAGGGATTTTATCCGAGTGAATTGAATTCACCACATTCTGCTTTCAATGTTCCGACTCACCAACACCCAATTGAGTTGCCGCCCCGCCAAGTCATGCCCCAATTGCTTAACCTCGTCTCCAGATGATTGTGATGCCTCGCTCGCGCGCGATTTGGATTTGATCCAAAATTCTGACAAAAACACACAACAAACAATACAAACAGCTGAGCGTTACTTTGGATCGCAGTTTGGAGGAGTCAGCAGATTGCTCAGTTTGTTTTCCTACATCTTGAGGGCGAAAATAAAAGAATGGAGCTAAGAGCAAATAAAGATTCAATTAATCTGGAACTGTATGGCCAAACATACCAATTGAAATAATACACGAGTGGAATGTCAGATTTCTTTTTAGTCATTTTTTTGCGCGTTTTTTTTTGGGATTTTTTGATGGATTGGTAACTACTTTATTTAACAATAATTTTAACAATTGTAAGAGATTGTAGATTAAACATTCCACCTTTTTTGAGAGATAAACACCAGTTTGATGTACCTGAAATTGTGGAAGGAAGAAGAATTGCTGAAATACGAATACATATTGAAAGAACAATGGGAAGGATTAAAAATTTTTGGTGGGAAAGTGGCGCCGTGATTTGCAATTATCGTTGGAATTAAATTCTGGTTAGTGAATTATCGTCTTAGTGAATTATTTGAAGTTGCGCAGAAAATTTGTTGGGAAATTCGGTGAATCAAGAGTGCGGAAAATTTCATTAGTGACCGGTATTGGCTCATTCTTGTGCGTCCAAAACGGTATTGACGATGACTAACAGGTTTTCTAGCGGTTGTTGTTGTTCGTTTTATTTTTTAGAGTAAGAATTTTAATTAAAGTTGCGGTTTTGGGGGCCCTTTTTATTTTGTTATATTTTTTTTCTTCTTTTTTTAAATAAAAGTTTTAAAAGGTGCAAAGATGTGTGAGCATGCGTGAAATTTTTGTCGGCACATTTCAGTGAAACTGGAGCTGAATCAGCAGAACAGAGTCCCACACAACCAACTTAAACTCCCCATAGCCACACCTTTTTGCAGCATGTGGTACCGACATAAGACTAAATCAGCAAAACACACTTCTTTTATTTCTCCGAATAGTTTTTTTTTTTTTTTTTTTGGGACGAAAATCCAAATGTTTTGAATTTTTATTTTTATTTCATTTGCAGGTACAGAAAAAACGAAGAGTTGTCGGCCGTGTGCGCTGCAGAAACATTAAAAATGAATGCACTAAACCTACGTGCGAAGACCCTGTGTTGTTACCGGGACAATGCTGTAAATTATGCACGAATGGATTTAATGGTGAGTTGTTAACTGAATGATGTATTTTGATGCATTTAGAGTGAACGGTGATGTTTTTTTGTTCGGTTTAGATTTGCCTGCGATTTCGTCGTTTGACGTCATGGAAGACGATGACAGGAACTCAAACGGTAAGGATTTTTTTTTTTTTCAAGTACTTTTTTTAAATTTTTTTTAGGGCAAAAAAATTGTTGTTTTTTTTTTATAGTGAGATGGGAAAAGGGTTATTTTTAAGTTTTAGCGCTCCCATAAATTCGACTATGTTGAATTTTGGAGTTGAAATTTAAAGTTGAACTCGACGAATGTTTCGCTTTAATGAAATCCTTTTGGACTTGAACTTCTGGAATTAGACTCTGTTCGAAACTGTTTTGGCCAAGAATAATAAGAGTTTTTTGGTCACCTGAGGATTAACTGGGGCTCAATTTATATTTGTAACGAAATTAGACCGACAATGTTTCAATGATTAAAACTTTCTTTTTGTTTTAAAAGAAGTAAATAAATGAAATTCTCCAATTGCATTTTGTTGTGTTTCAATGCTCAATTGAATGATTAAGTGGTTTTAGACGTCAATTGAGTAATAATAATGTTAGAGTTATGCAAATCAGTTGAATTGTTGTGTAAATTATACATGGGTAACCAGAGTAACGATGAATATGGCCGATATTTTGAGTATATGAGAAATACTTTACATTTTATTTGATTTAAAATTTTGAGATTTTTTTCTCATTTAAATGCATAACTTTTTTATTATTATTATTATCAACTCCCTGCAGTTATTAATAGGCACTTACAAAAAATTCATGCACACAAACAGCAGCAATAAATTTAAAAAATTCATCTAAAAATTTGAATTTTTTTTTTAAGTTTGTGTGATAAAATACAAAAACAATAACCAAAGTCGTTTATCATTTTTTTATTTGAATTATTAAATTGGGACATTATCCTCTTTAAAAATTTGATGACTGTTTACACAAGGGGAAAGTTGTTTTTCCACCATTACTTTAAATTTGCTTTCAGTTGTCGTCAGACACAAAATTGATCAGCACAGCCTTAAAGCTCGCTGATAGAGCAAGATAGCATTTAGTTGTGCGGTTTTCTATTCGCTATTTGTCTGGTTTCGAGTTTCTTTACAAAGTTGGTCATCAAACTTGGTATGTAGTGTCGAATTTATGTACGTGCCAAGAGTGAATTTAAAAACCTGGTCAGTAATCGCATGTGGAGGCGCCCGTTTGAATTTCTTGCTAATTTGAATTTATTATGACGTTATTTTTTTGCCTGGTAAACAACAATTAACCAATTAAATGCTAAATTGTTTATGACACAGCTAGCTTTTTCTTTTCTAATTAAAAAGAAAACAGAAATTTATACACGGGGTGTTTTTTCTAAGTTCTGGTGAATTATATGGTAGGATGGAATTAAAATTCTTATTCGTTAATGTTTTTTTTTATAATTATAAATATCAGATTACACTAATGAATTTTACTAATTATTTTTTTTAATTACTTTAATTTTTATTGCGAGGTTTAAGACAAAAAAATTAGAAAATCATGATATTTTCTATTGAAATTAATGAGAAAACAACATAACTCAAATTCTATACATTCTTAAATCAACAAAATTTAATTGTGTATTGAGTTAGTTGCCTAGGGAATTTTATATGATTGTAGAGGGAAAGGAAGAAAGATGTTTTGAATCACAGGAGAGGTTAACTCTATTACCTTGAATGTATATCTGGGTATTTGCTTGTTTAAACATATTTTATATTGCTTTTCACTTGATGCATTCCAAAATTTTCGCAGAATTAAGTTTTTATTTTATACAGTAAATGCACTTCATGGTACAATTGAAAAAATGGATTTGAAAATGGATTTATATTTGACAAATACCGGGAATGCATTTCGTAATACATTTTACAAATGTACAATACAATAACACCCAAAAGTGTATTATAAAATGCGTTTTAAAATATATTGCAATATAATTTCAATTTACTTTTGAATCATTTGGGGATGTATCCTGGGATTAGTTATTTGGCGGTGAAGTTAAAGACCGAAATGGTTTCTATGTAAATTTCGAGTTCAATATTTCCGAATTGAACTGTATCAATCAATTATTGGCAATTGTAACTTATCAAATTGCCGTAGGTTTATTGAATATCTAACATTAACAGATGCAATACATTAATTTGCAATAAATTACACGATTCGAATATTTTCTGCGTATCCATTATTGGCAGTTTCAACGCATTGAATCGCTGTAGGCTTATTGAAAACCTAACCTTACCAAACGACAACATTAATTAACATTATTAGAATGTTTTAAATTAATATTTAATGTTTAGCGAAAACTTGACATTCTATCAAAAATAAAAATAAAAATAGTGCCATTAAAGCCATAATAAACTAAAGTAATAAACATTTTGCGCAGGAAGGAATCTGCATGGCCCATAGCTTTTGCGTCATAGATTTTTGAAATAGTTGAACGAGAAACGGCAATATTTACACAGCTTTTATCACCGAGATGATCTTCGCTAAGAATCCTTAATTCATTCATGAGCATTACTAATTAGATGACGAAGAACTTGGCTACTGTTTAAAGGAATTGGTTCGGGGAATGGTTGATGAATTCACCGCATTCCTCTATGACACACATAAAATGCTTAATTCTTATAATGCCTCAAGTTCAAATTTATCTCTCTGACAATGGGTGGCGCCGACTGGTGGCCAAATTCCAACAAGTCTGGCATTTGATTCAACAATGGCCTACTTCATTTCCCAGACGAGTTTTTTCTTTTTCTCCGTTTTTTTTGCGTGTAGCCCTACCTGTTTTTAGAATTACCCCCGATGAGCGACATTGAGAATAACTCGTCGTCGTGCTTAAATCCGTTGTATAAAACTGGTGTAAAGTACTTTTCCAAGAATTAATGGAGCCTCGGTATTAAAAAGGAGTGGGGGAGTGAAAGGGGCGGTGATGGAGTTGTAAACAAATTAAAGCACGTTGTTGTAACGAGGGTTGCAAGCCGAGAAACGAATTAACGACAAGTCAGACAGGGCGGGGAATGCGAACAAATTAAAACGAACGTAATTCTCGGATTGGAACGACGAATTACACGAGCATTTCTATCTCTTGCACCAATCTTTTCCATTTCCTTTTCATCCTAGTCCAGTTCTAGTTTAATTACTCAAGAAACGACGTGGTGGTGACACCCAACAAGAATGTCAAAGGGTTATTTCACGGAAAATCTACACGATGTGCTATTGGCGTCCTGCATTATCTTTCATCTATGGCTCAGCGTTTTTATATTCAACATATGCCAAAAATAATTTGGTGATGAGAGCCAAGTGGAATTTATGCAAAAATCAGGGTCGCATTATAATGGTGACCCGTATAATTTTTTTTTTTTTTTTTTTTTTTGATGAGAAAAAGTCTTTTATTCAGTTTTCCTAAAATAGTTTTGACTAAAAAAAAAATTGAGTTCAACTTTTTCGTATTTTTTTTTAAATCCACAGTCGGCAAATAAAGGGAGTGTTGTCATTGTTAAAGCGTTGTAAAGGATACAAGGTCTACCTGGAACGTCAGACTACCTTTGAGCGGGGTGTGGTGAAGTACAACGACTCGAAGTAGGCGGGAAAGAATAAATTGGGATAATAAAAAAATAGAAACATTTGAGCCGAAATGACATTTTTCTAATAAATCTTTGATCCGGGTACACTACATCGCGGGCGAGCACGCCTTTTCCATGCATGTTTGAGTTAAGGGTTAGAAATTGTTGAAATGATACGTGAAATGAAGTTTAATGTTCCACTGGGCCACTGGCTCATTTTTAATTTATTTTTATATTTATATCTTTTTTAAACTGAAAAAAAAATAAATTAAAATTAATGGATTGGGTGCGGCATTAAAGTGAAACTGCATTTATATTGAATTTATTCTTTATTTATTTATTTTTTGACAGAATTCGCCGCACTTTTAACGGGAATTGGAATGGACCCACCAGTGGCTACATCGTATACTGGACACGCGCGGTTCACATTTTCGAAGAAGAATTTACATTACTCTATTTATCTCGGCAGGTAAGAGATGCAAACTTAAGCTTATTTGATGTTCACATTTGAATGAGTTTTTTTTTATTTTTTTTTTATTTATAAATTCCGATGGCACTTACCATCAGACATAAATAAAATGGCAAATTTATGCTGAAAGTCACATCAGTTTTAGAATATTTATTCCTATTTTTGCAAACAAATCGACTTGTGTGTAGAAAGTGAATGAATTGTAGCTGGCTTCATCTCTTTCGGATTTTATGACTTCAGTATATCAAGTAGTTGGCATGGTGACGGATTTTATCTAAACGCTATCAGATTTATTTCTAATTCTAAATGGACAGTTTTGGAAAGAATTTTTTTTTTTTTATTTTGAAAATGATTTATTCAAATGACGAAATCGTTTTGTTGAAACTCTGATGTTTGAATGTGCTCGTTTTCATTTGCTATTTCGAACGAGTTGAAGCAAAACATGTATATTTAAACACACATGTAACTTGTGTGCTTGTCAAAATTTACATGATAAACTGACGAGCTACAAGTTACATGTATGTTTATGTGTACTGGTTTTTCTACGTGTTTGCAGGTCCGAAATGTGTAATATTATTATGGTAAAAAGTGTTGATAAATATCTGTGTTGTAAAGTGTGATGTTTCACACGTTTTTGACGTTTACAATGCGTTGAGCAGCGGTGGAATTTACAATTCAATTGGGAACGTAAAAAGTGGAATTTTGGAGAAAAATATTAATTTTTTGAAACTTTATTTTTTTTTTTTATTTATGGGATCTCATTTTGTTTACTTTATTAGATTCTGTGGGATTAACTAACTTTTTCTCATTTTGTGGCTAACCACACACGTGTTTTAGTACATGAGTATGGTGCAGAGAAACCCCATTGACCAAAACGATGGGTGTCAGCAGTTCTCAGATTGAAACGATGCAAGTTTTTTTTTTTTTTTTTTTTTTTTTTTTTGTGGAAATAGAATCTTGAACAAGAAACCAGACCGAAACAATTTTGAAAAAAGAAAGAAACAAAATTAAATGGGAGGAACGTGAAGGGGAAGGCAAGGAAGTCAAGTTTAAATTATCGTCGTAAACAATTTCATTTTATTAAGGAATATTTTTGAGAGGTTTTATTTTAATATATATTTCTGTTATAACTTTTTTTTTCCAAAATTTGAAATTAAAACTGAAGTCTGCTCGTTCGGGATTTTAAGTTTTATTATTTTATTTTATTTATTACTTATTTTTTTTTTTTAAATTTTTTTTTATATAATTTTTAAAGCACGATTTAATAAAGATAGTCTTGTGTAAATTTTTGGGGCAGAAGAAATCAATGAGGAACAATTTTCTTTTGCTAGTGTTTGCTTTTTCAAAAAGCATAATACAAATCACGACAGCTCTTTTTAATTAATTTTTTTGTTTGAGCAAACAGCAATAATTAAAGACTTGCCGATTCAATCTAAATGTTGCTGAATATTGAGTTACTGTATGAGCTTTAATTATATTTCACTCCTTTGGGGTCATCTAGCGGCAAATATTGCACACACAAAAAGATCTAAATTTTTCTCATAAATTGACGCTAATTATAATTGAACTGATAATTATTCGCAAATCTTATTATATAATTAAGTTAATTGGCAATGCAATTACAAATAATAGAAATAAAATTTACACCTAAGTTTCCGCACGGCTTTTCTCAGTTAATCGCAGAAACTTTAGGTAAAGCGCTTTAGCAACCTCTTTTGGTTAGTTCACACGTTTACTTACACTAGACTTAACTTTGAAAAGCGTTGGATTGTGGGATTGAATTAAGGAAATCTTTTAATTCCACCTCGTGTTGAATTACGACTTTGACTTGGTTACAAGCGGCCAACCAATCATTAGTCACTGTAGTCTCGCAGTGATGTATGAGATAATGCGTAATTGTACGAGGTTTATCTCGCTGTCATTTTTAGTTTGTATTATTAGTTAGAATTTGGCAAAGTACGACATAAATATGAGGTAAAAAATGTCTATTTACGCTTTATTTATTGAGATCATGTTACGTTAACTCACGATGTTAAGTTAAATTGTTACATTTGAGTATGTGCGAGTTAAACTTTATGGTTAGTTGAAAATGGCGGCGTGAAAATTCTTGCACAATCACGCATTATCTCACACAATTAAACAGGTTCAGTTCCTGTGGGAAATCTACTGCCAGGAGGTTTCCTGTCAAATTTGGTTTGGATTTGCTTTTTAAATATTTTTATGATTTTTAAAAGGAAAAGAAAATTTAAAAAGTTTATATCATCAACTTTCTCACTTCTTTCATTTTTGTACTCGCTGGAAATCAGTGAAGTGCAATGCGATAGGGTTTTTCTTTCGTTTTCATGTTATGCAATTTTCCGTTGCAATCTGACAGAGAAATCGCTTATTGCTGGCAAAGAGTGGCGAAGAATGACGAGAGGAATTTTTATGTGCACGAGAAATGCGAAAAAAATGTCACAAAGAATCAAAATGAGATAAATATCGCGGTTGTTTGATATTTTTTTTTTCTTGCACTTATTTATTTATGTTTAGTGTTACTCAATTCACTGTACGCATGCGTGAGTATTAAAACGCAAACGTCAAGAATGTGAGTGAAATTTTATTCGCTATTTATATTGGCCATTGCATAATAAGTAACATTTGTTTACAAAAATAATTTCGTGAAATTTGAAATATTTCAACTATCCACTTGTTTACCTAGCAATAATTACGTAATTATAGAATTTTGTTACTTGTTTCAAAATACAAACTTTCTTACGCAATTGGTTAGGCCTAACGTCTTACCAGTGACATCTAGTGGCACATCGCGTAATAATGCGTCGTTGCTCAGCTCAATCAATATTCTAAGGATGGGAGAGTATTATTACTGTAATTTGATGGTAATTGGGCAACTTTTGAATAATTCTGCTCTGATTGGTTCTTTACTACGGTTATTGAGTGAAATAATCGTCGGTAATACGACAAGCGATAGGTGGAATGTCAACAATTTTAGTTAATTGACGGTTAATATGGAGGGAACGGTCACCATGCTGATCAACTGTTCCTATTAGAACGCAGAAGTTAAGCAGTTTTAGGGCTGGTCAGTAATTGGATGAGTGACCTACTGGGAATCGCAGTTGGTGCTCATCCTTAATTTAAGGTAATGTTTCCGTGGCGAGATAATCTGCCATTCTCCACTAACTGGGTGTTGTCTGTGATTTCCAGAGTTCTTGGTGGAAATGGTGCTGGAACTGACTCCTGATAATATCTTAAATACCCCTCGTGCTAAAAATAATTATCCTGATAATTTTTGTTTGGTAGTCCTTATAATAATATCCCCAGTCAGTTCAAGACTCAAAAAATTATCACGCTCAATGTTGGTTTCAAGAACAAGAAAATAGATTTGTCAATTGGGAAATCTTTGAGACAATGTTCATGGATAGATTCGATCTCGCACCATTAACCCGGGCCATGCGCTTGGATAACGTAAAACAGAAAGTGGATGAACCTTTGTTCGAGTTTATTTTATGCTTCTAGAATGCCAATGGTCAATAGAATTTTAATGATGCTTACCACAGCTTTATGTTGTCAATACAAGTAATACTGGGGACGCATACCTACTGGGACTAAGTCTAATGCGACAATAGATAAGGTTAAGTTTGCGGGAGAAAGAACCAAAAATTCAAAGGTTCCAATTGCGCGCGGGAAAAAAATAAATTTTACAAATGAACGTAATACCGTATTTTACCGATTAAGAGTCGCTCTCGAATTGTAACTGCCGTCGAATAGTAGCCGCGGCTAAGACACCAAGAATACCGTATTTTTGCAAAAGTACGGTATTGTTTCCGTATTTAACCTTACGAACGATGAATGTACGCTTCGTTCGTGACGTTCAGACTTCGCTTGTTACATTAAACAAATGTAACGAACGAAAAATCGAAATTGTAATTGCCGACAAAAAATGGCAGTTTTGAATAAGAGCCGCAGTTCTTAATCGATAAAATACGGTACTTTTGAAAGTTATCAAAAGTATCCGGATTATTTTTCAGCAAGAGTGGTACAACAATAATTAACATCTCAAGGCGATTTGAGATCTTGAGAAAGTTCTTGGGATAATTTTTCCCACGAGCCAACCCAATTGGCCGAATGGGCATTTCTACATTGGTTGAGAACCGACGGAGTGGTGTTATCACCAGTAATATCATGCTGGTTGGTTAATTTTTGCGCATAGATGCTTTAAGATTGTATTTGTTTGCCAGTTGAGTGATTAATCGCAATAATTTTCTAGTTTTAAACCAATAAAAGAGTATATAGTGTCATATTTATCATTCTAAACTTTTGCCAGAAGATTTGTATCGATAATACCATTTAGGTGGAAATTTTGTACCCGCAAATGTTTAATTTCATTCTGCTTGTGATGATTTAGTAGTAGAAACATACTGAATAAAAGCAACTCGATGGATTATTAGTGCGTAGGTTAACCACACGGTTGAATAAGCTAATCAGCACTATTAAATATTTTAACTTTGAAGGGAATATATGAATTTGATGCTGAAAAAATTGTGTTCAGCCATCCGAGTTTCACTACTGCGTTAAAAATGTTGTGTTGAAAGGGGAGGAAAAAAATATTTAATTTGTGGCACAAAAAGGCAAATGTGATTTTATTTTTTAACGAAACTCCCAACTATATCTCAAAACTAGACAAATTGTAATTGAATTGGCTACGTCATTAGCATTTCAAAATTGGTTCTGTTAAATATTTACAAATTTCTACATTTTTTTCCATCTCATTAATAATTTGCATTGAAACCTAGCGGGAATTTCAGTATGTTATGTAAACTGAAGCGGTGCACACTCTGGAAATGTACGAAGTTGATGGTTAATACATAAATTAATACACATCGTACGTAGGCGAGTTATGTCATGAAAATTGAGTCATGATTACTGGATTTTTTAACTATTTTTCTCGTTTAACAAAATAAATCGGAAAGAATTTAGAATACAAATCAGATGATTTTTCTGTGCGCTCGGGAGTGAAAATGTAGCAAATTTGTCAAAATAGTTTACAAAATCTTTACACATTTTTCAAAATTGTATTGAAATTTCTCCAAAAGTTCAGGAATTTTTCGGAATTTTAGCAAAATTTTACAAAACTTGAAAAATTATCAAAATTTTACAAATTATGAAATTACTCAATTTTTTTTTCTCTAAAATTCCACAAATTATTCAAATTTTCATTAAAATTTCACAAATTTTTCAAATTTTCATTAAAATTTTACAAAATTTTCAAATTCTCATTAAAATTTCACAAATTTTTCGAATTTTTATCAAGGTTTCACAAATTTTAAAACATTTTTAAAATTTTATCAAAGGGGCCCATTGATTGGTACGCCATTGATACCCATTTTATGCCGACTACACTATAATAAAGCAAAGTTTAACACTTTTTTAACACACCACTATTATCCACCGATACCGAATATAATGCAGAAAAAAATGCAATTTCTGAACGTATCAAACTTGATTCCGGTTCGCGTTGTTTATTCGTTTTGCTCGCTTGCTTGTCAAATTTCCAAATGGACAGCATTTGCCCTCAGGCTAACCTTGTGTAATAGTGGTGTCCGGCATTCGTGTGGCGTCTCTTTTTTTCCATCGGGCGTCCATTCGGCCCGTCACGCGCCTTTCAAAGGGACCTTGTCCAGAGGACCCTGGCGCCGGCCGGACGGAGCACGCGCCCACAACGCGTCACGACCCAACTCCCTTCCTACCACCGCTTTCCGGTATTTACATCATTTTAATTTTTTTTTTCTTTTTTGCCAGTATCTGATGACCGCTCCATATTTTTTTATCGATAAATCCGTTTTTGGTTGATAGTAAAAGACCAAAAAAGGGCCGAAAGTGGCTTTTATTAATTTTGGCAGACTAGAGCACTGGACACTTCAAGAAAATAATAAAAACAACTTTTTAATGCGACCTTGTCTCATACAGGAAGCGGTGTTTGAAAATTTGAGTTTCTTGGAAATTAATAGTTCTAAGATGGGTCGACTCATGTTACTTGCGCATTATGGGTTTTCTCTTGATGGAGTTGGTTGTATCAGTTTAAATAAAATATAATTTATCTATCTTTTTATGCAAGAGTTAATTTTTATGTTAGTGAAATATTTACGGTTGGATTTTATATATTTATGTGTGTTTTTTTGTTTGTATATTTTTTTACAGACACGAACAACTGGCGCACGTGAGATTTGTCGATTCGTCGGGACAAATTTTGGAAGAAGTGGAAGCGGATCCAGACGTAGTGCGGGCCAAGTCGTATAAGGTAAATGAAAAATTGATGCGTGATTCACGTCGAGATAAGGAAAGTTTTTGATGTGCACTATCGTAAACAAAAAGCCGAGAAATGATCTCGATTTACGTCTTTTTTCTCTCTTCTTCTTCTTCTCTTTTTAATTTAACGGTTTTTGATGGGTAATTATCGAGATGCTTATCAAATTAGGTCGCCCTTAAATCCCAATGTCTGGTCTTGTTTCTTTTAAGGTTATAATTTCTGCAAATTGGTTTTTTTTTTTGAATTTAATTTAAAATTTGGAGAGAAAAAAAAAATTGGGTTTTAGGCAGAAATAGATTATTGGGCATTATAATGCAAAATGGGAGTTATTTAAAAAATATTTTCTATTGATTATTTTTTTTTTGGCATTGACTTGACTAAGATTAAGGATGAGCTGCCAAGAGCTTCAGAATTGATTTTTAAGTTCATCAACAATCTTTGAAGGTAATCTTAGTTCATCCGAGAATTTGATGTCGTAAAAAAAATTTAATACCAAATTAATTTCATATAAAAGAATAATTTATGGAAGCATCTAAACCAATTACACTGTAATTTTTTGTTTTTATGTCCAGATGCATAAATAAGGCCTAATTTAAAGCAAAAATCAAATTGCAGCCAAATTTCTGCACTTTTTATCTAAGTTTTTTTTAAAAAAAATTATTTTTTGTTGATAAATTAACTCCTTTTCGCTCCATAAATATGCTCCTCGATTCGTGACACTAGCATTTCAATGCTAAATGGTTCGGTGGGCCGCCATTTTATGTGCTGCTAACCTTGAGTTTATCTGTGGGAAAGAGAAGATTCCTGACTTGTGGGCATGATAACTTTTTTAACTTTGCTCATTTGCATGAAAAAACTATCAATTAGCCTCATAAATTATTCGTGAAAGATTATTTTTATTTTTCCACCACCAATTAACCTATATTTATTCATTTTTTTATTTTTTTATTTTTTATTTTTTTTAAATATTTTTTTGTGAAATTTTTGTCGAAGTTTGAAGTTGTGTTGAAAAATCCAGGAACAAATACTTTTTCTTTGTTCGCTATACTGTTTTGTTGGTTTGATTGTTGTGGCTGACAAGTGTTGCAACTGTCAACGCGTAGGTTCTTACAGCTGTCAGAGAGACCCAATCTTTTAAGCAACAATTGTGATAGTGTGATGTTATTTTTATCAACACGCAATGGAACGAAAGATTTTTTAGTTGTTGTTGAAAAATGTTGGAG
The DNA here is from genome assembly GCA_949358305.1 of Strigamia acuminata. Lineage (NCBI taxonomy): Eukaryota > Metazoa > Arthropoda > Chilopoda > Geophilomorpha > Linotaeniidae > Strigamia > Strigamia acuminata. Next base: position 23,637,557 of record OX442314.1, on the reverse strand, counting down.
AAAAAAATTTAATTTTATTGTTGTGTTTATTTTTTTTTTCTTGATATTTACACTCGATGAATTCCAAAATACAGTAGGAAATATTTTTGTTTGGGATTTGTTTTTGAAAAATTTGTATTTTTGATTTGTTGTTGCTGGAATTCGACGTTGTGCGGTGAAAACAAAGCTTGGTTTTTATTGTTTATCACTTCGTCTTTAATTGTTTCGCATTAATTTCACGTTTTAGCTCCGTTGCGGCTGCTTTTTCGTGTGTAAAAAAAAAATATTTTTTATTTTTTTATGAAAAAGAATTGAGTGAACATTTCCTCCTGTTTGTGTAAAAAGTAAAAACAACTTGCGATATTTAGAATAACAAAATAATTTTGAAAAACATTGGAAAGTCACTCGTTTGGAAAGAATAATATTTTCAAGTTTGTTTTCAACTTCTTTGTATTAAAATTGTCGAGTATTTTAAGCAAAAGATTAAATCGAACAAAAACATGAGCTTTTAGAAATTACCAAACTGATGTAGTATCGAAGTTTTTCCAAGCGAATTGATCCGACTTATTCGAGTGACCTTTCAGTTCCAGTTAAGCTTGTTTGGAGTGTAGGAGTAGTCCAAATTGCAGGCACCATTCATTAATAGCGAGTGGGAATACGTGTTTATAACAACCTGACAAATTTGCTAGTCAAAATTAATTTAATTATTATTTATTATTATTATAACTTTCATGTTTTGTTGTTTAAATGTCGTGCGCATGCCCAATGAAGCCGAAAACAGAGTAAATCAGCCGCCATTTTTGAAGTTAGACCGAGAAAAGCAGTTTAAATATGTTTTTTATGTGCAACTTGCAACTAAGTGAAGAAATGTTAAATTGTAAAGTTGATTTTCGACGAGTGTAGTGTAAATATGTTGTTGAAATGAGTATGCGAATGCATCGTCGGGGGAATGTTGACGATAGGACTGTTAGATGTGGAAGGGAACGGGGATTGCCTTATCGCAAAGATGCTCAACGTTTGATTGTGTCTTGAAACGATGAAAAATTAACTGTTGTCGTTTCACCCAACCAAGACTGGGACAATTACTTAGTTTTGCAGCGCAGCAGAAAGCTAATTAAATTGCCGTGTATAGTCTGTATAATAAATACCGATTGCATGTCCTGTGCAAGTTTGCTCTAGCCGCAATATGATTATTGCCTTGCCACGGGTACACACTGCACGTTGGCCTTCATTGGCTTTCATTGATTGAAGACGACGTGTTGGGAAAGGAGTATTTGGAAAATTGGATCAGACGAACGATTTTCAAATCGAATCGTTGTCGTTCGACTCGGTGAATGGAGAGGAGGAGGAGAAGGAGGCATTCGAGTCAAGACGTTTTGCGAATGATGCTACAATGGCCATCGGGTGAATACAATATTCCATTATAGCGAAAAGAGCAGAATTTGAATGGGCAACTAACTATTGGAGTTGAATGGACCATTTATTCGAGTTTAATTGAGCAAACGAGATATGGAAAATTTAAATTCATCGCTCGGCAGTTGCAATCTCTCGAGCCGTTGTCATGGCAACCGCGCAGCATCGCGAAGATAATAAATAGTATCACGAGGAGAACACTGCCATCATCTTGGCTGCACCCTCCCAGCCGAGATTTGCTCGAGGTTGTAACCCATTGCGCCCTATCTGGCTAGGCGTCTGTATCAACTTTGGCTTAAATGGTGTGTGCGCGTGTTCGCTTTTGCTCTTAAGCCTAATTTCCGGATTTTGAGAAGTTTGCAACAAATAGTTCTGTAATTGGAGTTCTAAACCGATCCCCCCGTGATGCTTCTTCCACACCGATAATTCTCCAGACAGTTAATTTGCGATAATTAAATTATCATTTGCATCACTTGCTACGCATGAGAGATCTCTTTCCTCGGGCCGCAGGAAATTACTGAAAACGTATATACACTTCACTTAGGAAAATGCAATTCGTTTTTTTTTTTTTTTTTTTTTTTTTTTTTTTTTTTTTTTTAATGAAGGGAAAAAAAGATAAAGATAAAGATAAAAGCTTAGTAGCTCGTTTAGTCTAATCTGGGTAATTGATGACGAATAAATGGAGCCAAATAATATTAAAATCACCTGGTTTCGCTTATAAAATGTACATTGCGACGACTATGCGTGAAATCTGGGGAAAAGTGTGTTTTGAATCCAAAATTAAGGTTTGGAAGTGCCCTTGCGTGGATGTGCTCTCTAAGACGACCGTTTCGAATGTAATTTTGTTTAGTTTAATTTTTTTTTTTTTGAGGAAATTGTAATTGTAATTATGTTGGGAATTTCCCACAGTTTGTGCAAAATTGTGTGGAAATTTTGCGAGGTGTTATTATTGCTTTATATTTTAAGGGGAAAAAAAATATTTCTGATTTTGCTTGACCTTGGGTGCAACTAGTCAGGTATTACCAACCGGTTTAACAAACGTTTGTTATTGGCACATCAAGATAATGCATCTAGACATGAAAAGTAATTCAAGTGTAATTCCTCCGTATTTGTACAAGGAGGAATCACGCAGGTATGAGACACATGTTTGAATTTCAAATTTTTTCCTTAATCTGCTGAGAAATGAATTTCAGAGATGTGTGTAAACAGGGAGAAGAAAAAAAATTAGTCTCGTGTTTACTCGTGAACCAGTGAGTGAGAGACTGAGAATATAAATGCAATTTCCATAAAAAGTAGGCTTATATGAAATTAATTGACAGACTGGAAATTATCGGGAATATGCACGAGCGTAAAAATTGCGTTTTTATATTCATTTAGCTTCAAAGGAAAGGAGCAAAAATGCGTGATGAATTGCTTTTAAATGAACTCTGACAAACTGGCTTTTTTTAACTTAAATATTGGCCTTTTCTTCGCTTATTTGCTAATGCACTCGTTAAAGTACATCGCGAATTTTGTTTTATTTAATTAATTTGAATATTTCATTATTTTTGGCTAGAAAAATTGGGAAAATGTGTTCAAAGTGGTTAAGCAAATACTAAAAGTTTGTTTAAATGAAAAAATGTAAGTGAAATAGATGAGATATTATTAATATTACTAATGCGCAGGCTTGGGCGCAGCTGAGATATAAATTATTGTTTAACCGAGCATGCGTAAATTGCATCATTGTTGCGTAAGATAAATTAAGGAAAATAAGTGACACAACCCCTTGCTTAAAGTTAGGCAAAATAAATGGACTTTTGCAAAACGAGACTATCAACTTAAAACATTTAAGCAGATTTTTCTCGACCAATTTGAACGCACCTTCCGTAAAATGCGCGATTTTGGAACCGATAGAAAACGAGGCTTAGGTTCAAGCTTGAACGAGACGGTGAGAATTTTAGTATTGAGGTTAGAAGGTGGTTGGGTGTTTTGCAAGAATTTGTTATACTGGAAAAAAGGAGGCTGAATAACACTTTGATCCGAGAGATTATACCCTGTGGTGTATGGCAGTCCATTTACAAGGATTAAGTTACACGCCTATGGATATACTTCGCTTTCACATCTTTTATTGTTTGCTCAGTTTTAAAGCTGGCTTGTTTTTTTTTTTTTTTTTTTTTTTACATTGTTGTGTTTCTGTGTAATTGATTCTCGGTTACTCACGTTTAATTGAATTTCGGGTCAAGATTTTTTTTGAGGATTGTTTAAAGATATTGTTTCCACGACAACTGCAATGGGTTTTGTTCTTTTGTTCTTTTGTTTGTTTTTTTTTGCTGATTACTCAGCAATTTTGGTTATGATTAATGAATTGGGAAGTCACAACTTGGAACTATCAATTAAAATGACCAGGTCAAAAACAAAAGCAGCTTACCTTGTCAAATTAGAGATTTCAATCGGAACAATTTGGGAATTTGGATGAAAAAAAAAGTAATGTTAATTCAGTAGACCTCGGATATTTATGCAAAATAAAATTTGTTTTATGCGCATGAAGTATGCACCCAAAATTCCATTTTATGCAAAATAAAAATAAAAATATGCGAAATCAGTTGTTAAATAACAACTTAATGCTATTTCAAAGTGTTCTTGAGGTAAATGAATTATAATTAGTAATTACAATTCATCTTTTTCTATTTTTCTATTTTTTTATTTGCTTATTTCTTAAAACTTTTTCCAGACACTAATTTAGCGACTTCCCCTGGTGTCTGTTATTGGCGAAGTCCTAGTTTTCTGTTCATATGTACACGATAAGTGTCTAAAAAAAAGGAAAAAATTGATACGTACATGTTTAAAAAAAAGACACAAATCGCCGTTTTTTCGGGAAAAATGGCGATTTATGCATTTATTTTTTCAATTTCGGAAAATATGCGTTTATAGCCAATTTCGGCTTTTTATTGAATAAAAATAATTTCTATGCATTTATGCATTTATCCGGGCCTTACGTAATTCATACATATAATTGGGCGAAATTATTTCTAATGTTACAGCGTTGTTAGCGTGGGCACAAGTCATTACAAGAGCTTAAACACGTCACATGAGCACAGTTTACAACTGGAGCCATATATAAAATGTACCTTTTCCAACAAAAACGAGTTTTCCTAAAAGGGTGAAAAAGCCCGCGTGCCATTGTACGTGACCTGAATGTGGCGCATCATTTGGAAATGTAAGCATCAACCTCGCTACAACGACAAGGAAAAAAAAATAAAATAATTTTTGCACTATGTCATTATCATTAACAACATATTTCCCCAATACAAAAAAAAAATACAAAAAAAAAAATTATAATCTTCGACCTTTTTCTTTTTTCTTTTCGTTGTTGTTGTTGTTGTTGAACATTAAACCATATTTCATTCCATTTTTTTTTAACTCTCCTGGAAAGGAGAACAGGTAAACAAGTGACCTGGAGCTACATCTGAGATGTTGTCCCCTGAGTAGATGAGCTAATTAGCTCCAATAGAAGGTGCCTGTTTGTTATTCCGTCTACAGCACCTTTCCTCGCTTCTGTGTGCCATTAATTCGAGTTTCTGCCATGGCAAAAGAGTGTTTTAAAGAGCGCCACACAACTACTCCCGGGTGTGATGAGAAGCTGCAAAGTAAAAGTGCTGTTAATGCTTAAAATAAAAATAAAAAACAATAGCGGTTTATAGCGCATCTAACTTGATGCGAGGCATAGAGATGTCTCTTCTCTGTTTGCATGCTACAGATTAAATGACCCCGTATGAGATGTTTACGTGGAAATGAGATTAAAGAGGTTGTAGCTGAAAGGTAATTGGTTTAGTTACTTTTCAATAAGCAGGGAAAAAAATGTCTTTTGAATATTGCGCCAATTAAAGTCGCTAATGATCCCTTAAGAAAATTAGCTTTGCTGCAGTACATGGGCAAGAAAACAATGGAGGGTTTTTGGTTATTATCGCAGGTACACAACGGAATAAAAGGGATAAACAAAAGGGTATTCAGGTTATATGTTTTTGTAATATTGTTGGTGAATGTTGTTTTGAGTTATTTTAAGTCTTAATGCAAGTGCTATGCGCTTTCATTCATTCATTCATACGTTAATGAAGCGTTGCCAGGGCAACGTTTTGAGTTAAAGTCGGTATTTTTATCCTGGTGGTGGTCTGTGATTTGTAGATTTGACGTTTTATAAAACAAACTAATATTTCAACATGTGATGCCATCTTTGCGTTATCTGAGACCGCAATTTAATGCACGAGTCTTGGCTTGCTCGAGGAAGTGAGAGATTTTGGCATGCTCGTGCAATTACCTTGACTTTGTGCATCCAAGCGTTAACGCTTGTCCTTCACTTTCCGGATCTTCGACTTCCGGAATGAAGATCTGACTTGAGCAACAAGTACAGCAGTTTTTTTTTTTTAGTTTGGATGGAACACTTTTGCATCGATTAAACTCGTAAATAATTAAAGTGTAATTGTTTATTTAAAGAGTAGAATACGGTGAGATTTTTGTAAGGCTAACGGAATCAATGGCTGTAAATAGTTGATAAGAGAGAGGAAAGATTTTAAAGAGAATCTAGATGTGCGAGTACAGTAGAGCGTCGATTAACTCAACTAATTGGGAGACCGAGAACCGATTTGTTCGCTTAATCGGATGTGATGTTTATGTAAATAATGTGAAGTTATGAAATCGATTAAAAATCGATTAAAAATTGATCGCCACTGGAAATAACCGGTTATTCACGTAACAGACGTTTGGATAATCGACTCTCTACTGTCCAAAACTACGTGGGAATGCATTTTTAAATATATTTTTGCATGCTAATGGTAATAAATTTTGTAAAATGTATTATGAATGTGCGTTCCCGATTGTTGATTATTATTTGTTAAATATGAATGCATTTTCGAATGCATTTTCAATTATATCATGAAATGCATTATTTAATGTACAAATAATATATTTAATTTCACGAAATGCTGTACGTTTTGGAATGCATTAAGTGAACAGCAACATATTGTAAAATATATATTTGAAGCATATGGGAACATTTAGAGATTTAAATGCGATGGTTTGGTAATGAAGTTTAAGTTTTGCTTTTGACATCTTTCTTAATCAAAAATGACGCTTTGAAATCCGGATGGCTTTTGTTTATCGATGGAGTGAGGGCTCACCAGAAGAGTATAAATGATATATCTTAGCATAAAATTAAGAGGAAAAACAGTTAAAAGAGAAATATTAATAAACTCTTGGGTTTGAGCGCTTTGTCGACTCGGTTTTGGTAAACAATTTATTAATTATGTTTTAAAATTGGAAAGATTAATCAAGAATTAATCCATTTCCTACTCTGAGTCTTTGTCGTAATTTAATGACGATTTTAATCCCGGCACTGAAGAAATTTTTCTTTGCATTTGGATTTTATTCTTAATTGATCGACTTGAAACTTGCTGACGTGTTGTATCAGACCGTGCAAGAAGCGTTTTAGGGACGATTTTCAGAATTGGAGAAACCACCGAAAATCTTGTTAGAGGCAGATGGAAGGGTGGAAAACAATTGGGATTCCCAGGAGGTCAAGCTTCCAAGTACTGACCAAGACCAATTCTACTTAACTTCATGTTGGGATGGGATTGCTGTCTCTAGTTGTCCAGAAATTAACGACAGTTGCAACTGCGCATACTTATCTGATTGTAAAGGCCAATTTATTGGGTGCATTCAAAGTTTCTGTTCTTGTGGTTTTTGGTGTTTCTATAAACAGCAAAACCAAAAGACGGAAACACGCCGAATTATGAATGTGTGAAAACTTATTTTGTTTTTGTGTTTGTTTATAGTTTTTTTTGGATTTCACAACCCATATGGTTCCATAATACATTGAAATTACCGTATTTTCTGGATTAAGAATCGCCCTCGTTTTAGAGCCTCAGAGAGGTGGTTTGAAATAGTAGCCGTGGCTACTATTCGAGGGCTTTTGTAACCAAACAGGAAACTGTTAATGAAGCATTCGTCGATGATGATGGTTATTTAGATAGAAAATTTTTTTAAAAAGTGAAATTTAATGGAAACACTTAAAATTTCAATGGAAAAAATTAAAATTTCAATGGAAAAAATTAAAATTTCAATGGAAAAAATTAAAATTTTAATGGAAAAAATTAAAATTTCAATGGAAAAAATTAAAATATCAATGGAAAAAATTAAAATTTTAATGAAAAAAAGTGAAATTTTAATGAAAAAAATGAAATTTTAATGGAAAAGAATGATATTTCAATGGAAAAAAGTGAAATTACAATGAAAAAATTTAAATTTTAATGAAAAAATTTAAATTTTATTGGAAAAAATGCTGAAACCATTTAAAAACCACTTTGTTTCTGTTTTTGCAGTTTTTGATGATGGTTTCCGGCTGCGTTTTGTGTCCTATTCTGTTTATAGTAGTACTAAAAACAGCAAAAACAGCAACTTTGAATTGCGTCCCTCCTCTCCCTCACATCTACTGACACATAAATAAATAAACAAGTTGCTCTGGCTGAAGCATTGCGACGAGTGAGCACGTTTTCGCATTGCGTTTCTTGGCAAACAAAAACATTTCATATATTCAGATTTACTAGAGCCACCTTGTCAAGTGACTAAAAAAAGAAAAAAAACCCATCACGAGTGAAGGCTGTTGGCGACACGTGAAATGGAAGAGCATTTCTTAGAACACTGTGTGACTGACTGCTCCAACTTGATAGTCAAACTATCTTTATTAGACAAAATGTTCTTGGGTTTGAACGTAGAAAAATAAAAATAAAAAAAACCGTTAGCAACTAACTTTTTTTATATATATATTTTGGATGCACCTTTATACATATGGATGAAAGAGTTTTGGCCGTGGTACATGCGGGTGAGTCTTTGACACCAAAGGGAAACAGATAGCGTTAGTAGAGTGGCTGCAATATAAATTATAAATGAGCAAGTTGCTGGCTGTGCCACTGCTTGCCTACATGGTTGCAATACCCATGCGTTCTTATTTCTTGTATCATTTAGGAAATTTCCAAGATATATATGACAACTTTTGGTGCTAAAACAAATCATAAATTTTTTTTCTCTCTTTTCGCTCTCATCTCGAGTTAAATCCCCTCTTTTTTATATCTGTTTTTGGTACAGATTTGCGGTGTGTGGAGAAAAATCCCGAAAATTTATCGCAAGTTGTTAAGAGATGAGAAAATCCATCTGGAGTTGGCACAGACAAAAGAAGCCGACGCACTGATTAAAGGTGCTGTTATCAGATATCGATCACTCAGTACAGGTGAGTTCATTAAATTTTGTAGAAATTTTTTTATTTTTTTAGATTTTTTTTTCTTGATTTAATTTTTTTTTCTTCGTTTTCTAATGTAGAAACCTTCAGTGCGTTGCTGCGACCTCCTGATGGCGCGCCACAGCTGGATGGTGCAGGGGGAATGGTTATCATATCATCTATGAGTACCACAGCTAGTATTGTACACTTCCTAATTACATTTAATGGAATTGTGTCAGATTATGGTAAGAATTTGTTCTATTTTGTGGGTTTTTTTTATTTCCATTTAAAATGCAAATTGGATGTCGGGATTGAAATCCCTTTTATTGTTTATTTATTTATTTATTTATTTATTTATTTTTGTGAAAAAGTGTTATTTTATATTATTTTGTTTTTGTCTGGCGGTTTGCAAATTGAGAAGGTGCAAATCCATACAGTATAACATTTCTTTCTCGTTTTCCATCGTTTCAACGATACGGCTTGGAAAAAGAAGTTTTAAACCAATCAATTTTTTTTTCATTCGCCTTGGAGTAGTTTTTGGATTGGAAAGAGGATAAGCGAAGTGCTTTCACCTTAAGTCGTTGGTTTGTGAGTGGTGATGGAGGAAAGTGATAACATCGCTGAAATTTGATCATTGGCTGCGCAATCCAATTAAATCTGGGAGAAAGACAGACACATCAAATTATTCGCGCGTTGTTTGATGGGATTGAAACATTCAACATCCTTCTTTAAATATTGACAGAGGATCTCTACTTTTTTCTTTTTTTTAATGGAAAAGAAAGTTTTAAAATATAAATTTGGCAAGATCTTAGACCAATAAAGATTTTAAGTAAAAGGAATAAGGATGATGTGAAAGGTTTTACACAAGCGACATCCGACATCTAATCGGATTACTTCGCAGTGCTGTTATTTTTTTTTGTTTTGATTTTCCTAGTCAAAGTCGATTAAAAGCATTTATAAATAATAGATTCTTTTAAAAAATAAAAAAAATTAAATCTTTTTCCATTAACATTTAGCTGTTGAAACATTTACAACAAATATTTTTAGTATTCTTTTTGTTATCATTTTTAAAGTCCTATATCATTACGCTGACGACGTTTGTGCATTTTGTTGTCACTTACTTGAATGAGCGTGTGGAATTTGTTATTCGGAGAATGTCTATGACAGTCTGCTTTTATTATTGCTATTATTATATTTTTTGTGTGTGTGCGTAAAAATATTCTATCTCCAGAAGTGTGCAAATGATATCTCCTTTCGAGTAACGCACTACAGTGAAGCGACCCTCTTGATTCAGGCGGAGCTTTTGTGCTCTGTGACTGGAATTTTATTTGCGACGACAAATAATTGATGAGCACTTTCACACGATTCGGGGGAGGGGAAGACGAGACTCCATTCCTTTTACAAGATAGTCTAACGGTCAACGAGGTCAAGGGAATAAATTAGAGCGACACAAGGCAGACTTAAAATCCAATAAGAAAAAGGGGATGGGAAAAAATAGACTTGCGGTTAAGTTTGCAGTGGTCACTCGTGAGATACGAAAGCTTATCTTGTAATGACCTTTGCATGGAGCAAAGCCATTATTTTAAAGTGTAAAAATGCACGCTCTGTTGCGTTGGGGATTGTGCGAACGATTGGAGCGACGTGTGATGTTTCATAGGGTGTTGACTGATTCGGAGACTGAAGCTGATGCGAAAAATCAAAATGACAATTCGTTCAGCACCAATTTGTTATAGCGTTTCGTATCTTTCCGAGTCAATGTTACAGTGTCACCAGGGTCATATACGAGTTGACAGCACGTGGAGGCGTTGGCATGGTAACTTTAACTAAGTTCTCGACGCAACTCGAGGAGTTGAAAGTCAGCAGAACATTATCCACGACTCGAGATCGAATTTTTAGAGTTTTAACATTAAAAAAATAAAAAAAATTGCGGTTTCGGCTTTCGAATTAGATCTGGTGAAGGTCATTGCCAATATAATTTTCGTGTGACCTCTGGTGAGAGAAATTCCCTGGGGTAATACACATATGGTCGAGATTCGAAAAAGAGAAGATTGGTTTCTATTTGTTGAAGCCGGGATGAGAAGAAATTGGAAAAGCGCTTTTACTACTTCGCTTGCCAAATCGGTTTATTCGGCTTTTTGCAGTATGTCAATTGCAAACGACATGTGAAAACAATTTTTTTTTTCTTATTGGCGAGATTTATTTTGTTGGGAAGGAATAAATAAATCAAGAGTGGATTTTATTTAATTGGATTCGTTGAGATTTGTAAAATTTATTTTGTAATTTTTTTTTTTTTTTAGACATTGCAGGCCTGCCGATGGTATTCAAAGCGATATCTGAAGAAAGGACCCCCAATGTTATTCTGGAGGAAACAGTGAAATTGGCCAAACCGAATAACGTAACGTAGTGAAGCACAAAAGCCTAGCGTAGTTTATTACCTTTATTTCTTTGCTCGCACAATAGTCTTTAAGCGTCCTAGAATGGAAAATTGAACTGAGCCGAGCGGATCTTCGTTATCTTTTGATGGGCAGCACTTTATTAAGTTTAGCGCCGAAATTCAAACCGGACATGAGTTTATCTGGTCGAATTATGCCAAAGTTGACGTGCAACTGTTGAGTATATAACGCTTTAAGACAGGAGTGAAAGGCCACTTGAAGTAACGAGTGTTGCCATTTTTGTTTTCAGCCTTTCAAGCCGTTTTGAGCAGTGGCAACTCGTTCGAGGAAGAAAAGCCCTTCACTCAAGCAGCTGGTTACGCAACAATTACACTTAATGACGACAACACAATTGCTTACTCGGTGAGACAAGCACAATTGACGTGACGTCAATTAAGGGGAAAGTTGGCGCATTTTCTAATTGACGTTATCGATCTTGCCTATAGGTATATGTGTCTGGTTTATCCAGCAACCTACTCGCGTTGACACTCGAAGCTCCTCAGAAGAAAAAATTGCCCGTTGTCGAGAATTTAATTTCCAGTTTTAATAACAGTTGGGTAAGTTTGATAATGTGAGAAGCGAATTATACGCGTCGCTGCCGTTTTTGGTGGGAAAAATATGTTTACGCTTCACTAATTGGACTGCGCATCGTTTGTATCGCACGGGATTTGTGGGAGGAGAGAATTTTATGTCGTATTTATAAATCGTCTTTTGTGCGAAGACGTTTCTGTTGTTGCTGAATTTCGAATCGGCGTGAACGTTGGTTTCGCTCGCCCGTGTGTGGCCGCGTGCCGTCAATCAATATCACGTGTTACATGGTGTCGCGTGCATAAACTTGAACCAAAGCAAGTATCATCGGGTCAAATGAGCGCCGCCACTGATCAGACACTTTTCTATCTTGTTACTACGGGATTCGATTCACGGAACTCGATTGATGCGCATTTGTGTCGTATATTTATGGATGTCATGTTTCTTTCATATTGAAATCTGTAAGTGTAAGTTATAGTCATTATAGGTGTGTATAGAAATGAGAGAATTAGGAGTTTTGATGAATAAAATACACATTTGTTATAACTTATACTTGGAGAGTTCAGTGTTAAAGAATAGGGAATATTTGGTTTATGGGCTCCACAAAGTTCTTGTCTTGTAGATGTATGTGTGCGTGTGATTACTAATGGATTTATAGGTCCAGTGGAAAAAGAAGTTATTTAGTTTGTATTTATGCGTGGGTTTTATCCGGATTTCTAACGAATTTATAGGAATCCATTATGGATTGATGGGATTTCCATTGAATTTGTACGGGAAATCTATAAATTCCAAAGAAAATATATTTGTTTACGAGATTTCTTTGGTGATTTTATTGAGTGGAAAGAGATTCATTAGATAAAATCGCACATCTCTTTGTCTATTCCAAATTTTTAATTAGCGGGTTTGCAGAACTAGATTTCTGTAACTTTATAAATTGAAATCTGTAGTTACATGATTAAGTTATAAGAAACGCGAGTAGAAATTGAGTTCCACAAAAGCCCTAATTTATTGAAGATGTCTTGGAACTCGAATTGAATATGCATATTTTAATGCAGCACTCAAAACGAGCCGCTTCTTAAGGGCAAAAAACGCTCGCAAGATACCTGACAATTGACACTTTTTGACAATATCACCAAAGACAAGCTGACAGTAATTATTATGTATGCGTTCGCTTAAAAACTCGTCGTAAGAAGAAAATATGGGGAGCTTTATGAACACCCGATGTTCATGTTAAACATGTTCGCTTTGCAGGCTAATGGAACCTTCAGCAAGAAAACGCCGAGGGAGATGGAAATGCTGCTGGCTGGAGAACTTTCACTCAATGTAGCGACGGAAAAGTACGAAAGCGAAGCTCGCGGTGCCATCAATCAAAGGCTGTACACCGACGCGCACTCTGTTGGCGGGCCTGTTCTTTTAACTGGGCCGCACACGTCAGCCGTGGGACTCGCATGGATTCACGTGGACGCTGCTTGCAAGTTGAGCTACGACTTTGTGCTAAGTGGGTTGGAGAACGAACGAGGGATGGCGCGCAATTACCTGGTGGAGTTGGTGGAATCGGCTCAAAACAATGACGGCGAAAGGAGACTTCTTCAGACCACAACGGCCACCGAGGTGAGTTGAGTTGGAACTTGAGAAGAGTGGAAAGGGTTAAAGGTGATGCTTTTATAGGCTGAAGATGTGGTGGATGAAATTGGAAGAGGAACACTGTCCAGAGTGGACTCGAAAGTCACTTTTTTTCAAGTGAACCAGAGTGGGGAGCATCTAGTGGTCAGAGGAAGGATCAATAATGTAAGTTTCAATTCTGGCCTTTGAGAGTCAAAGTTTGCCGTTTGAAGGTTGGCAAAGCAGACAGGCGATGCTGTTTTCTGCAATTGTTTGCTCTCTGCATGTTAATAAAGGGATTTTGGGGGTGTCGTAACCCCGATGCATTATGCAAACACGGAGCGAATTTCTCTGGAGATGATGACAGAAATTTCAGAAATTTATCAACACATTAATTAATGAATTTAATGAATTATTAAAAGTAAAGTTTAGGCGCCTCTGGATAGGTCTTTAATTAGCAAAAACCTTCTTCGTTTTCGTTCAGAAGCCCCAAAAAACCTTAGGCAAAGAAGGTTTATTTGCCAAATATTAGCAAATGAATCTTAATTTCTTTGATTAATATTTTTTTTGTGTGAATAAAATGAGAGATAATAAATCAGATAAAATAATTAACGATATGGTTTTTTTTGTTAGTTTTTTTTATATATTTTTTATTTTTTTAAATTTTTTATCAGAAGAGCAAAGCAAATTTACTTTGGAGTGGTTTAATTAAGGAATTTACCTGTAGGAAAGTACGCAGGTGCTAATTAAATGCAACGGCATTTCTTGTCTCGATTTTAAACACTCATCTCATTACGATGCAGACAACTGATTCGGTTCCCTGGGTTGTTAAATGAAGAGTGTTCTTTGTTTGTAGGTGCACGTCCCCCTGGCTTGTCTTCCGCAGTACGAGCAGTTCGGTGACTACACACATGAGACCAATCACATCACAGAGGAGACATACAAATGTTTCTATGAGGGCAAGTTCTTTGAAGATGGCTCTCAGTGGACATCGCAGCACGACTCGTGCATGATGTGCAGTTGCAGGGTAAGAAGGTTTTCTCACTGAGAAATGGAGGGAATAAGCTGGGAAAACATGTTGAGAATGCGCTAATTAACATTTGATTGTCTTTTCCCAGACTTTTGGAATTCGTTTTGTTTGGTTTAATTACACTATAAACATTTTCACTGCATTTAGTTAGCTGCGCAGGGTGCGATTTAAGAAAAAAAATTAAAAAAAATACTTTTATTATTAGTTTTGGCACTGCAAAAGTGCATTTTGCACCTTAAAATGCATTTTTGGCACTTAGGAAATTGAATTTTGGAGTTTAAAACAATTAAAACTGCATTTTGCACTTTGTACTGTGTGTTGGGAAATTTGATTTTATTAAAATAGGGAATTTTTATTACTTGAAACTGAATTTTCAATTTTAAATAATTTTAAATGGTTTCGTGTGTGTTCTTCATGAATGTGATCATTGCCATCGATTTGGTTACAATTGGCTGGAAGGACGGCCACAAACATGCAATGCTTTTGAGTGGACAAGAGCACATTAGACCAAAACACATTACATCGTGTAGGATTAAAAGTTGGCAACCCGGATGTTTGAAGCCGAAACATCGCATCATCATCATAAAATTTAGCTGTTGATATTGTGATGATCGATGCAAATGATTGTTGAAATTTAACTGAAATTTAAAACACGAAAATATGTATACTTTTTATATTTTTTTTTGTATTTTGACATGCAATTATCATTTTTCAGAGAGACAGAGTGTCGTGTGATCCAGTTATCTGTCCAAAACCTCAATGCAATGATATTGTCCAACTAATCGGTGAATGCTGTCCATCCTGTCCAAGTGCTGTTAATTCAGGTGAGTGAGTTAATTACTTCACATTAGGCTTTGAGGTTGAACTTCTCTTATCATTTAACAACAGTGGTTTAAAAGGGTTTAGCTGCAGTCCTAATCATTAAAAATATATATAAAACGTTTCCACTTGGGCTGGTGAGAGAAAGTTGAACTAAACACGTTATTGATGACAAAACAAAATAATATTCTCGAGTTCTGTACGAGGTTAAATTTGCAGTATTGAACAAGTGGGTCAGCTTGAATCCAATTTGATCCATTGTGTGTCTGTCTGAGTCATGATATTTATGACACTGGCCAGTAGGTTATGACCCGTGACTTGTATTGTCTGAGATCTCAAATTTGAAGCGTTTGAACAGGAGATTTAAGCTATTTCCACTGTTGTTGGTAAATAATTGTTGAGCTAGTATTACACTACGGATGTTGATAATAAATTGCAGCAGAATTTATTGAGCTTGGGATATTTTAGCAAGGTTGTTTGGATTTGATACATCCCATCTCTTAATTGAAACGAATGCCAGTTGTAATCTCGGTGCTAAACTATAGCTGCAAATAGATTTAATAGATTTAAGACGCAGTGAGGTGAGAAATCTTGCCAATTTCTTAATCCTCTGGAAGCAGTTTCTGGCCGAGCCAGTGCCATTAAGTTGTCCACTAAATTGTATAAAATGTTCTATTTTCGTGTCCTTTTAGACAACTCCATGGACAATAAAGAGAACGCATCTAAAGGTAAGTGCACTGGAGTGCGAATGCTCCAATGAACAAAAATTGCCACTCGATTGCGTTTTCAAGTTGCTTTATATTTGTTCTTACTTTTAGGTTGCTACTTTGACGGTGATAAGAAATGGCATCAGGCAGGAACTATTTGGCATCCCTATTTGCCTCCTTTCGGCTTCAGTAAATGCGCAGTGTGCACGTGCGATGTAAGTAATGTTATTACAATTGCTAAATACGACTACTCATCGTTTTAGTATGTTTACGATTGTTTAATACAGCGTTTTCCAAACTGTGAGGCGCGAGCTGATTTTTGGTGGTGCACTAAAATTATTTTTTGCAAACTTATGTAAAATTTTATGAAAAAAATTTTTTTTTTTTTTTTTTTCTTTTTAGTAGTTCATTTTTGAAAAATTTAATGCACTGGTAGATAAAGTGGGGCGCGGAAGATCGCCTTGCTTAAAAATGGGTCGCGATGTTTGGGAACCCTTGGTTTAATAGACAGTTTGTGGCGGGACATCGCACGAATTTAATTTGTCTGTGTAATCTTTTTACACCTTGTGTTGATAATTTCAACTCGCATACATGTGCAGACGTTGATGGGTGGTTGCAAGAAGGTTAATTGAAAATGAATAGGCGTAAATCGAGGAAATATTGTGTTTTATAAAAACTACTCGCTGTTATTTAATCTTATAAATTGAGGAAGCAGCCCCTTGGGCTTTGCTGCCAAGTGGTTTTGGTCAAAGCGAAATGAACTCTGCTTGAAGTGTAATGGAATGAAATGAGAAATTATTTCTAAATTATTGTGTAGATAAAGTTTGCGCTACCTTCATTAGGAGTGCACGTTACGAAAAATTGCTAGGTTAATATTTTAGCATAACAACTGTTTTGAAACAAATTCTGAAAACTAATTTGCACTTTATTTTATCAGTCGGTATCTTTGCATGCAGTATTTAAAAGCTTGGATGTAATTATATCGTAACGTCGGTATTTTTCACGTAAATTTGACGTTATGATGATTATTTTTTTTTTTTTGGTGTATTGGATATTTCGTCTTTAAGTTTGGAATCGGATAAGAAATTCAATCGTAATGAGCTTATAGGATTACATTTGAAAAGGGACTTCCGGTTTGTGAAAGGAACTTGTTCTTGTGTGAATTTATATTTGTGGATGGGATTGGAGCGCTCTGAATGATCTTCTGGCTCGATTCTAGACAATGCCGACGTCTTCTTTGTGTTGAGATAAAAGATTTAAGAGGATATTTGAGGTGTCAATTAAACACAATACAAAGACTTCTTTATTAATTGTTGATGGATTCAACTTTAACTTTTCGAATTTTTTTTATCTTCCTCTGTGCTAATCTTTGTCACTAAGCAGTTCTTGAAGCAAAAGTTATTTATGCAAATTGGGAGCAGGACGTCAATTAGTAATGAAGAAAAACAAGAGCCAATTTTAAAGCTGTGACCAGAGTTTTTATTAAGGAAAAAAATAAAATAAACATATAAATAAAAATTCTTCAAATAAATTTCTTTACATTTTTATTTAAGAAGTGAAATTTGTAAGTTTATCACTTTTCAAAAAAAAAATTAGGCCTAATTAGAGACTCAAGTCATGTTAAAACTGTTTTGCTGTTTAAATGTCATGTCCAGGGCCGGATTTAGGTATTGCGGGGCCCCTAAGCACAATATTTTTTTGGGGCCCTTCCCCCCCCCCCCCAAAGTTTAATCTTAAAAAATGCTTGTTTAGTCTAAATTACTTTATGAATGCGTTTTCTGTTTTAGTTGAAATTCATCTCTTTACATGTTTGCGTGTTTCATTGGGAATACAGTTACACGCCATTTGTTTTATTAACGAGTAGAGAAAGGATTGGGATTAAATTAGCAGACGCCAGTTAAAGTGCACTACCCCAAAGAGATGTCTTGGGATCCAACTCAAAAGCAATTTGTAAAACCTCATATTAAAGTCTCTTTATACTTCCGGTGCCGGCCGCCGGGATTTTTAAAAAATATATCTTTGATCACAGATTGCTCTCATCTGTTTCTGACAAATTAATTTTAAATCTTTCTGCTGTGGTTACGGCTCTGAACTGTAAATTACACATTTTAAAAAAAATAACAGAAATGAGTTGTGTTTGTGTAGTGTCGATTGCAATGGTTGAAAATAAATAATGGGCGAAAAAACGGAAGGAAATGGAGCTACATTTTTGACAATATAAGGGAGGGAAAAAATTTGTAACAAATGAGTGTAGTAAAATTGCTATTTGTGCTCGTTCGTCTTGCATGGTTCAATTGATTTTGACAGGGGTCTTTTATTTCTTCCAATTGCAATCAATCTCTAATCTTTCTTTATTCTTTTGAGGGGGAGGGGGGTTAGAGGTTATAAGGCTCTTATATGGAGGTCGAGGGGGCGGAGGGATTAATGAATAAGATTATTTTCTTTTTTTTTGGTTTTTCCATTTTTTTTAGCTTTAGTCAGCACACAAATCAAATGTTATTAAGAAGAAAATGAAGATATCGTATTACAGATAGATAATTTACTGTGGCTTTGAATCGATACTCGTTTTTATTATTAATTCATTTATGGCGAATGGATGGAAATACTCCGGTTTGAGGCCTGGTTCGTGTATAGTGCCACGTAATAAACACTGTGTCAAATTAAGCGCCGGGGAGATGTCGTGCACTTAATTTTGGCGTCAAAAGTTTATTAAAAGTAGTCCTGTACATTCAAATCCCATTTTTGGGCCTAAGAGGTACAGTTTTGTGCATAAAATTTTATTTTTGGGCCTAAAATATTTTTTTTGGCTTAAAATTTTTTTTTTGGGTTTAAAATTTTTTTTGGGGTTTAAAATTTTTTTTTTTGGGCTTAAAATATTTTTTTTGTGCCTAAAATTTTATTTTTGGACCTAAAATCCCATAAAATTGTTTTATTTCTGATTAATCTAATAAAAAGCCTGACTCAAATGATCGCCGAGGTCCAAATAGACGCCTGAGGGTCGGGTCTCAAACAGATTAAACTCCTGGACGTTTATTAGGGGCTTTACTGCATATGTGCAAATGTCGTAAACACACATCAAACAACTGCGAATGAAATATAAACGTCAAAAATCATATAAACACAAACATTGAGCACAAATATTTAAGAATTTAAAATGTCATCGTTCCTCGCCGGTAGCAGTTAAATTAATTATCCCATTTTTTTGGATAGGCCCACACTTTAACTGTCGAATGCCAAAGAACTACTTGTCCACCTTTGCCGTGCGATGAACGACATGCAATTCGGGCAGAGCCAGAAGCTTGCTGTAAAATATGTCCAGGTAAAACATTTTTTAAATTGTGAAAAAAATAATATAGCTTTATTCTTTTATATTTATGTGTTTTATTTATGCATTTATTAGTCACGACACCTCCTAGCATTTTCCAGGTTAAGGATGTTATGAGAGATGAGGGCTCAGCCAAAAATGCCTCAGACTTTCTATCAGAAGGAGGTAAATGAGCTTTAGGTGCAAATTTAGAAGTTTTAATTAAATTATTTTTTTTTCTTTTGACTCTTCTATTACTGAAGGCTGTGTTCGCAGAGACCAGGTGTTTGCTAACGGGCAGGAGTGGCATCCCAGATTAGCACCGTTTGGTGAGGAAAAGTGCATAAGGTGTAATTGCAAGGTGAGATAATTAAATTGACATGTTTGCACGAGCGGTTAAATGGTGATTACATATTTTTTTTTGTTTCTATTTTGCCTCCTCCTAATTTAATTATACAGGATGGTAAAATTATATGTAAAAGACAAAAGTGCCCTGCACTTCATTGCGAAAACAGGGTGGAACTGGCGGATCAGTGTTGTCAAAAATGTGCAGGTATTATTTTTATTTGTTTAGCGGAAATGCTCTGATGTAACGGGGTGTTCTATAGACAAAACCTACATTTCCCACGAATTAAGACATTTGTTTTAGTCATTTTGTTCAATTTAGACATTTATTTTAGTCATTTTGTTCAATTTCGATATTTATTTTAGTCATTTGTTCAATTTAGACATTTATTTTAGTCGTTTTTTAAATTTAGACATTGAATTTAGTCGTTTTGTTCAATTTCGATATTTATTTTAGTCGTTTTGTTCAATTTCGATATTTATTTTAGTCATTTGTTCAATTTAGACATTTATTTTAGTCGTTTTTTAAATTTAGACATTGAATTTAGTCGTTTTGTTCAATTTCGATATTGAATTCAGTCGATTTGGGAAGTTCAGACCCGCTTTGTAAAGGATACTCGCACTATCAGAGCATTTAGTGTATTTATTTTGTTTTTAATTTATGCAAATTAAATCCACTGTTATTCTTAGATGGAAGTACCTCAATTAAGTACCGGCACAAGGGTTCAGGAAGGCATAAAGGAAAACAGTGAATAAAAAGAAGAATTATTAAGCTAACATGATTTTGTTGCTTAAATGGGACTCAAAAGATTGGGTCGCATGTTCATCAAGGCCTCATATGACGTTTGGATGAGGACAACACACATTACTTCCAGCTCTGTGCTTCCATTTGCTTCTGACGTTTTAATTTTTGACCCATGAGGAGACAAACTTAAAGAGTTGTACAGGAAGTTGCCTCATTTTTCTTCTTTTTTACGGTAGCTTTAGCAGTGTAAATCACGCCTGGCCCGTTGGTTTGGATTACCTCGGCCATTTTGAAGCATCTGCCATATTGTTGTTACATTTTTCATTTTTAAATAACTCTTTGTTTATTTTTCTCTCACACTCTTTCTCTCTCTCTTTCTCTCTCTCTTTCTCCCTTTGTTTTTTATTGTTTTGTTGTGTACAGTGTGAAATAAGGAAATGATTTTTATAAGTTTTTAAATATATTTTTAGTTTTTAAAATTAATAAGAATTATGTTCTTTTGTACATAGAAAATTTGCAAACATTGTACATATTTTATTCTCCTTATTATTATTATTTTTTTTTATTATTAAATAATCTTATTGCTAATAATGTAAACCAAACTGCCATTTGCTCTTATATTATTATTATTATTATTATTATTATTATTATTATTATTATTGTAACCAACCTGTTGACTGATATTTATTGCCAATTTTACCGACATTTATTTTTCTTTTTCTCCCTCTGTTTTAAAATCTCTGAAAAAATTTGCAATGTATTTATTTTTGTTCTGCATTCAGTCATTTTCATATCAAACAATGTTTACAAGATCCGATTCAGGAGTGGAAGGTATTGATATTTACGCAGTTTCTGGCATCTATATTTTTAATGACAATCTATTGAATTTTTTGCCAATGCTTCAAAATAGATTAAACTGTCAAGCAACCGCTTATAAATTGATTAATTTTACAGTTGACGCTATTTGTTTTTTTTGTTTTGTTTTTTTAAATAATCTGAATTTTTGAGTGAGAAACAAGGCAATTACTCCAGTGATTTATTATGTCTGGATTAAGAATGGAGATTTTTTTTAATCCAATTTTTTTACTTTACATAGCTACTGCAAAGTTTTTGCAATGATTTTCTTTTCTGTTATCAAATAACGTCTTTATTTTTATATATGGTGTGTAAATTTCAGAAAGTTGTGTTGCCCGGATGATTATTTAAATCGATATTATTATTAATTAATTATTTTTTTTTTGTATAATTTTTATTTGCACTCGATATTAAAACTTGAGGTGACGTCTGTTGTACAAAGTTTGATTTTACGTATGAGAAGTCGTAGGCCTAGCATTATATCTGATGTCATAAAGAAATACGAATTTGGCATTTGTTTTGTCTTGTTTTTATTTATTTAAAAGGAAGAAAAAGGGTTGCGAGAATTAATGTTTGTTTCATATATTGTAAAGTTTTGATATTGACCGAAACGTTCGAACATGTCGGGGAGATAAACAAGTTAATAGACACACTTATTTTATTTTTATTTTCAAGGTTTCATGCAAATTTTAATCAGTTTTTTGCTGAAAAGGCTACTTTCAAAAATGCCTTAAATTTTTCCATTTATTTTTTTGAATGTTGCCTTTTAGCCTAAAAAATAGTTTAAAGCGATGAGTGATATCTATTATTATCATTATTATTTCATATTATTATTAATAATATTATTATTATTATTTGTAGCATTTTCTGTAATATACAGTTGCATCTCCAATAAAGAATTTTGTTGTTCATTTTTATTAACAATTTTGAATACTCTGTGTCACAAATTATTCAATGGTATCAGATGCACTTTATTCAACCAACATAATATTTTTAAACTTTTCATTCCCATGGTATTGGTGTTGATCTGCATTTGGTGAATACTGATAACCCATTGGCCCTATAAATGTCATACAATGTAATCTGCATTTGACAAACTTTAGCATGGAAATAAAATCAAGATGGAGAGTAATTCAGACTGAATTGAAAACAACACTCAGTAGATTCAATTAGATATTAAATTAATAATCTGAAGGATGAATATGCAATATGATTACGTTACGTACTTTATCAAATTTTTAATCTTTACGTGGTGCTCCAATGTTTCATCACTGCAAAACTGCTCTTAATCATACATTCATCTTAATGGCTATAGGCAGATGCGTCAACGCCTGCAATTTGCTCATTACATTTGCCAAAGAGACACTTTTTTTTAATTAAACACTAGTCAAGCAATCAATACAGTATAGTACCGGTACTAATGATATTGATAACATTATTATTTTATTGTTTCAACTACAAAAAAATAACAAAAAGGATTTTTTTTTTAGATGGTTTTTTTTTCCTTTTATTTTTAGATTTATCCATTTTTATTTTTATTTATTTGTTATTTTTGTGTTCATCGTGCTTCCTTACATCCGTACTGAATTTCATATTTTTACAAAGATTTTTTATTGCCAACTATTATCAATAGGTGGCAGCTATGTACAAAGCACCAAGCGTGACGCCAATCTTCGCCAGTGTTGGGGGGGAAATGGCGCTGGTTAAATGTCTGTCGTATCCTCGATTCTATAGACACAATAAAGGACACGTTTGTATGAGTTGATGCACTAATTGTAAACTGAAGTTTTATTCTCCTTCATTAACGCAGGTAAACACCGGCGCCAGGTGTCACCGCGCGTAGCGCCATCTAGTGGCGCAGATACATATCAAGATACCACATCACTCTTTTTTTTTTTTTAACAATAACATGTAACAGTATTTAAAATAAATTAATTAAAATTATTCAACAATTCGAACTATTCACAATAACAATTTCAAAATATTTACAACACGTTTTTCGTCCAGGCCTGAACATTTCAATTTTTAACAATAAACTATTTTAGTTAAACATTAGTACTTATTCTGACAACACTACACAACTCTTCTACGACGTGTAGACGTGTCGTAACCGCCCAGGTATTCCGGTGCCCTTCTTTTAAGATCAGACTTCCTCGGCTGGAAATTAGGGTCGGCCGCACGTCTTGCTCCTCGTCTACCGCCTCTCACTGGTGGCCCAGGCAGCAAATGGGCATCTGGTCTCGGCTGACCTGGAATCGCCTCTACTGGAATGTTGTCATCATTGGGTAACGGTAAGTCGTCATCTAATGGGAAGTATCGCCTCACTTTCGTCACGTTCCTTTTGACGATTCTGCCGTCGTTTGTTTTCAACAGCAAACAATTCCCATTCTTTTGAAACACCGTCATTAAATCGTGCTCGTATGCAAGATCGAGCTTGTGTGTTCTTGACTTCGCAACCAGCACTCTGTCGCCCCGCTGGATGTTGCTTTCCCTGCTCCCGCGACGCTGATCTGCATACCGCTTCGATTTTTCCTTTTCCTCCGCATCTTTCCTTTTTACAATTTGATGTAATTTTCCTTTTTCTTCCAACATCATTTGCGGAATCTTTGTTCGCATTTTCCTCTTCGTCATTAGTTCGTACGGCGACACTCCTGTGGTACGGTGTGGCGTACTCCTGTATGATTGTAAAAATGTCCCGAGTGCCTTTTTCCAGTTGCCGCCTTCGACTTCCGCGGCGCGAAAAGCTTTGACAAAAGACTTATTCAGTCTCTCAACAGTTCCGTTGGCCTGGGGCCAGTATGGAGTGACCCTACGATGGTGGACTCCCTGCTCCTCCAGAAAAACCCGAAACTGCTCCGAGACGAATTGGGGCCCATTATCCGAAGTCAACGACTCCGGAATTCCCCAGCGCTCGAAAACTCGACGCAGCCAAACAATTATCCTTTCCGACACTGTCGACCTCAAAATTAATACCTCCGGAAAACGCGAGTAGTAATCGACGAGAACGACAATCGAACTGCCGTCCTTGAATGGACCGCAAATATCGATCGCCAGCTCCCGCCATGGTCCTTTTGGCAGCGGCGTGCTCCGAATTGGTTCCGGCTTCTCCGTCGCACTGCTGTGCTGACAAGCGTGGCATCGCTGCACTGCACGCTCGACGTCGTGGTCCAGGCCAGGCCACCAGACCTTTTCACGCAGGCGTTGCTTCGTTCTTACGACGCCCTGGTGACCTTGGTGTCCCAATTCGACCACTCTCCTCCGCAGTGACTCCGGCATCACAATTCGTGGTCCTCGAAGCAAAACTCCGTTTGTCATCGCTAATTCGCTCCTTATCAGCTGAAATTTTTGAAGAGCGTTATTAAATTTGTTTCCGTCGCGCAAACACTTATTGATTTCGCAAATAGTTTCGTCTGCTCTCGACGCCTGTTCGACTTCTCGCAAAGTCATTGCCCTCGGCAGCGCACTCTCGACCACAAATCGCACATAAGCTTCTGTTTGTCCCAAAACACTTTTTCCTTCTCCGGCGGGCAGCAAACGAGACAGCGCGTCCGCTATGTTCGCGCTGCCCGGCCGGTGACGAATCGTGAATTCGAATGGCTGCAATCTCAGCACCCATCTTTCCATCCTTGCTGACGGCTTCGATCTGGTCCCGTAGATGGTCTCCAGCGCCTTGTGGTCTGTTATTAAAAGAAATGGCATGCCGATTAAATACATTCTGAAGCGCTCACAGCCCCAGACGACTGCGAGCCCTTCTTTCTCAGTCTGAGAATAACGACGTTCAACGTCCGACAACGTTCGGCTGGCGAACGCAATGGGTTTCATTTGTCCGTCCGGTTGACGTTGAGTCAGAACGGCTCCCAAGCCGACCGGTGATGCGTCGACGACCAATTCCGACTCGACGTTCTTACGAAAAAATGCAAGCACACTCGAACTGCACAAAAGTCCTTTTAACCGTTCGAATGCCTCATTCTGACGACTTCCCCACTTGAATACAACATCTTTTCGGGCCATTTGTCGCAATGGCTCCGCCTCCGTCGCGAAGTTCGGGATATACCGCGCACAATAATTAACCAAACCTAAAAAACTTCGGATCTCCGTCTCGTTTTTCGGTGCCACGGCGTTTCGCACGGCTTCCACCTTCGATTCTGCGACGGAAATGCCACTTTTCGAGATGACATGTCCAAGAAACGTGACTTTTGACACGCCAAAGCAACATTTCTTGAGATTGAGAGTCAAACCATTTCGAGACAGTGTCTCGAGGACCTTTTCCAACCGTTGATCGTGTTCTTCAACAGTCTTCCCGTGCACGACAATGTCGTCAAGAGAGTTCTTTGTGCCTTCGCACTCGGCCAAGATGTTCTGGAGGATCCGTTGATACTCCTCTGGTGCGCTGGCGATCCCAAAGAACAGTCTCTTGTAGCGGAAAAGTCCCCTGTGAGTGACAAAAACAGTAAACCGCCTCGAATCCGCTTTGAGAGGGATTTGTAAATATCCTTGGCGACAATCGAGTTTTGAAATCAACTCGGCCCCGTCAATTTCATCCAAAACCTCCTCCATCGTGGGGAGCGGATGGCGGTTCCTCTTCACCGCCTCGTTGACGGCACGCATGTCGAGGCACAGCCTGATTGAGCCATCCGGCTTTTTCACGGGCACGACGGGTGAAACCCACTCCGTCGCGCCGGTGACTGGCTCGATGATGTCGGCCTGCAACAAATTGTCTATTTCGATGTCCAGCTGTTTGCGGATGTGGAAAGGTATTCTGCGCACCGATTGCGCAACTGGTCGCACGTTCGCGTCCATATACAATTCCAGTTCAAACTCCTTGAGTTTTCCAATCCCTTTAAAGACATCTCGAAATTTTGTAATTCGATTGGCCAAATCCTTCCTCAATTTTCCTACAGACTCATCAAATAAAGAATCATCATTAGTAAGTTCGTTCACAATTTCTTCGTCAATTTTCAACAATCCCAACTCTTTGGATGTTTTTCGAGACAATAACGGCATTTTTCCTGACGGTACGACTAAAAATCTCGCATTTACTGATTTTCCAGCCGCTTGCACCTGCGTGTTAAATTCACCGCTAACTACTAGTGGCTCATTCACTCCATACGCAAACAGTCTTGTCTTCGTTGGTGTTAATTTAATTCCCTTCTTTTTTAATACTGTCCATGCCTTTTGACCCACTGTATTCAC
Source organism: Strigamia acuminata (assembly GCA_949358305.1). Taxonomy (NCBI): domain Eukaryota; kingdom Metazoa; phylum Arthropoda; class Chilopoda; order Geophilomorpha; family Linotaeniidae; genus Strigamia; species Strigamia acuminata. Next base: position 23,611,359 of record OX442314.1, on the reverse strand, counting down.
CGATGAACCAGAATCAATTAAAACTCTTACGTCTTGTTGATCGATCTTCACCGTCACGCCATTATTCCGTTCGTGAGACGTTACGCAGCACGAATACTCGCTGTCGTAGTCGTATTCGTTCACGCCGACGTACTGGACACGCTCCCTGCCACGTGCACGACCTCCGGCGCTTTTCAACCTGCAAACTTTAGCAAAATGTCCAATTTTGTGACAAAACCCGCACTCCTTGTTCTTTGCAACGGTGCAATCATTTGCTAGATGATCCTTGTGGCCACAACGATAGCATTCCTTCACCACTTGGGATTTATCGAAACGTCTGTCGTCCGAATTTTGCGGTTTCGCGTTGAATTTGCGAAATGTGCCACGCCCACTTTTACCACGATTTTTAAAAAATGGCTTTTTCTCACCCGTGAGCTGGTTTACAAGGATCTCCTTGGTGTTTTCGGCCGTCGTTCGCTCCATCGACGTTGCGTGCTGCTCACTTGCCTCTGCTGAGCGAGCTAGCTTTAATAAAGAGTCTAAAGTCAAGTCAGTTTCGCGCAGCAAGCGCCGCCGCAAGCCCTTGTCGCGGCCTTTCTCTAACACTTGATCGACGATTAAATCATCTTCTAAAACGCCAAATTCGCAGCTTTTCACCTTCGTTTTCAAGCGTGTAACAAAAGCGTCCATTACCTCGGCGGGCTCCTGTGTTTGTTGTCTAAACACGTGCCTTTCAAATCTCAGATTTTTCCGTGGATTGAAATACACACCGAGCGCGGCGAGTGTTAGATCATATGTCAGTTTATTTGCCGGCGTAAACGTATCATAGATGTCCTGTACATCCGTGCCGGCGAGGTGCAGCAGCGTTGCCAACTTCTGTGCTTCGCCCACTCTCGCCGCTTCCAAATAATATTGAAGTGACTTACTCCATTTCTTCCAGCTATAGTCCAAATTCCCAGTTGTAATGTCGAAATTTCCAACCGTCGGTAAATTCAGATTGGTGGCCATTTTCGCCGAAAAACAGCTTTATCACTGCCACGCCCACTTTTTCAAACACACTCACTCCACTCAAATCAATGGATGACGAGTTCAGCATTTGATGCGAGCGGATTACATTTACTTTAATCCTCGTCGCCAATGTCGTATCCTCGATTCTATAGACACAATAAAGGACACGTTTGTATGAGTTGATGCACTAATTGTAAACTGAAGTTTTATTCTCCTTCATTAACGCAGGTAAACACCGGCGCCAGGTGTCACCGCGCGTAGCGCCATCTAGTGGCGCAGATACATATCAAGATACCACATCGTCGTATTGTAGTCCAAAGCTGACGTTAATTCATTTGTTGGTGAATGCAGCGTTTCTAATGCAAATTGTATTTTTTAGGGTTTGATAGTTTTAAAGCCGATAGTGTTTGGAAATGTTGCCAGGTATTTCGGAAAGAAGCGTGAAGAAGATGGACACACTCATCAGTGAAGAAAGTTCATTTTAAATTCCACAAAAGTTACACGAATCCAAATGTACTATACATTTGCATCTCCAATAAAGAATTTTCTTGTTCATTTTTATTAACAATTTTGAATACTCTGTGTCACAAATTATTCAAAGGTATCAGATGTAAACCGATATAAACTGGGGGAGTGGTTAAACCCACAGAAATTCTGTGGAATTAACGCTTGCCATTAAAATAATAAGGCATTTGAATTTTATAAGGCAATAAGGCATTTATTTTGGTTAAAAGTTAAGTTGCGGTAAATAACAATACGGTACGTATAAATAACACAAAAATTCAAAAATAATTAATTAACAAAAATTCAGTTAGTTTGCACATGGTTTGAGAAATCCGTAAAATTTCGAAAGCTTTTCTATTCCGTCTGGACACAGTTTATTACATCGTAACTAGTAGTATGGTCTGCAATTAAACAAAAAAAGTAAAAAATTAACAAAAAAAATAAAACTTAAATTTCAATTACTATGCAGGACAACATATTAGATATTACCTTTTCTTATTTGTCAGTCCTCATCCACCTCCATTCCTTGCTCATCAACCATCATTCTCTGCAGCTGGTTCAGCGTTTTTAAATTTATACGGGTCGCCGTTTACGTGTTTCTGTAAAAAAAAAAATTAATATTATTTTTTTTTTTTATTAAAAATTTTATACTTACATCAAACGATATGACGAGTGGACATATTTTATTTGGGCAGCTAATTATTAGAATTGAAGGTCGCGCCTGATTTCGTTGAAATTCTTTACACGGGCGAGTCGCCGCTATATAACTTAATATCCGCATGTACAATTAATTGCAAGTCCAACAGTGATCGCTTCAACCAACGCAGCTTCCATTCCAGTAGGTGCATTCAAAAACTCTAAAACGCCTCTAAATCTCGTTTCGTGTTTTTACGTGACGTCATTCCCATGTTATTCAATGGGAATGACGTCACGTACAAACACGAAACGTGTTTTGCATACGTTTTAGACTTTTTGAATGCACCTACTAGCTGCATTCAAAAACTAAAATATTTTGTGTTTTACTTCAATTTTAAACCAAAAATGACATCATTTCGTGTTTAAACCCATGTTAAAACTTAAAATACACTTAAACTAAAATTGTTATTTTAATTTTTGAATGCAGCTAGTGTTACGGATGAAATCGCTTTCTTAAATGAAAGCGATTAAACTTGGACCAAATAAAACTATTATTTGCAACAATTTGCATAAACAATTTGCATAAATGTGAATATTCCTCGCAGCCCCAACCTAAAAAAAATCCCTTACTCACCCAACCCGGGTCATTTTTGACCCCAAGCCAAAAAATTTTTTCCAAAAATGAGTGAAAATGATTTTATTCTCTGAGTATTTCATGTTTATGAAGAAATTTCAGCAATTCGGTATTTGTCAAAAGAGAGCGACAAAAATAATTGACATTGCATTCAAAAGTAGTGAGTAAACAAAGGAATTTTGTGAAATTTTTTTTTGCGATTTTTAAGTCTATTATTTTTTTTATTGTTTGTTATGATGTTAAATGAATATACATGAAATTTTAGAATGAAAATCCCAATTGTTTTTGAGAAAAAAAATAAAAATACTTTTGGAGGTCAAAATTGACCTTAGGTTGGGGTGGGGGAGGGATATCAAAGTAAAAAATGAAAATTACTTAAATTCATGTTGTTAACACCGGTATGGGTTTGTGGTTGTTTTTTGTTACTTTTTTATTTATTTATCCATTTTTATTATTTTTTATATGTTATTTTTGTACTCATCCGTACTGAATTACATATTTTTACAAAGATTTTTTATTGCCAACTATTATCAATAGGTGGCAGCTACGTACAAAGCACCAAGCGTGGCGCCAATCTTCGCCAGTGTTGGGAGAAAATGGCGCTGGTTAAATGTCATATTGCAGTCCAAAGCTGACGTTAATTCATTAAAATGGCAGCTGTAAGTGGTAAATTGACGGAGTTCGGACCAGATTCAGGTGGCCGAGTAAAGGTATATTAATATTTGTTGGTGAAAGCAACGTTTTTAATGCAAATTATATTTTTCAGGGTTTGATAGTTTTAAAGCCGATAGTGTTTGGAAATGTTGCCAGGTATTTCGGAAAGAAGCGTGAAGAAGATGGACACACTCATCAGTGGACTGTCTATGTGAAACCATACAAAAACGAAGTAATGGGATATACGACAATTAACTACCGCATATTTAATCTAAGCAATTTGTTTTCCATTTTTCAAAAGGACATGTCCACGTACGTGAAGAAAGTTCATTTTAAATTACACGAAAGTTACACGAATCCAAATCGAGGTAAATACACTCGTTAATAAATAAATGACTATGTAAATAAATAATTTAAAATAATATAGTTGTGACAAAACCACCATACGAAGTAACTGAAACGGGTTGGGGAGAATTTGAAATAGTGATAAAAATATATTTCCATGATCCCAACGAAAGACCGGTAAGAAAGTGATTAGATGAAGCAATGATTGAACACCTACTAATAGCATTATTGTTTCAGGTAACACTTTATCACATTTTGAAGCTGTTTCAAAGTGAGACAAATATCATGCTGGGGAAGAAGAATTTGGTCTCTGAGTCTTATGATGAAATAGTAAGATTTACATCACAATTTCAATTATGGTTTGTCCGATACCATAATTATCCGATGACAGTCGATATTGTTCTCCTAAATATCGGTTGATACCGATATTTTTGTCGAATTAATTTTTTTTTACAACATGTTTACTTTGGCTGAAATGAACTGTTTTATTTTTTAAAAAAGTGAGCTTCTAAAAATAGTTTATTTAAATATAATACCCAGGTAATTTTTAATGTACCGGTAGTAATTTTTTAAAAAATGTGCAAATTCTACACGATTTGAGTGCACATTTTGAAAGCGACTTGGTGTGAACTTTGAATCATGCCGGTCTTGTGTTTTAGTAATATCGGTATTGGTCAAACCCTAATTTTAATGGTTAGTGTTTATAATTGTTTCTTTGTTTTTGTATTTAGATTTTCCAAGATCCCACTGCAATGATGCAGCAGCTGTTAACTAGTAGTCGTCAATTGACGTTAGGGCCGTATAAACACGAAACCGATTGTAAAATTTAAAAAAAAAATTGGGTAATTGGCAATAATGCAATTGATGTTTGTATTTACAGTTGAAGATAAAAAGGAAAAAACACATACGGTTATACTACAAGCGAAAAACAAAATTCGATACGAAATTAACGACTTAAAAGAACGGCTGAAACAAGCGAAAGAAACGATTGCAAAACTAAAAACTGAAATTGCAAAAGTCGAGGACAAGGGATCGAATGGAGCAATGGAGATGTGAATTATACCGAGGGATGAAAACAACTAAATGTACTTTTCTTTTCTTTTTTTTTTTCTTTTTTTTTTTTAAGATTAAGTCTATATCTCTATAATTTAAGCCTTCAAGTTGAGAAATGGAAATAAAGACAATTTCTTATCTATTCACTGTCTAATTATTCAGTACATTATATTCTAATTTTAATTTTAAGAGTACATTTTAAGCGAGGTTTGTATGTGGTCAATAACTATAACAACAAATGATTGTAATGTTTTAATATTTTCATTTCTTTTAATACAGATTTTAATGGACAAACGAAACAATCCTGCTTAATCGAAGATTATGTAGGTAAGTGACATTTATTTTTCATCTAACCAGCAATTTCTTTGCCGGCATTATTTAGTATTGATATAATGTACCGTAATTGATGTCACACACGAATTCGAAGCTTTTAGCGAATTTATATGTTCTCGCAGGAGAATGGCCCCATATAGGGCGGTATGGGGCCCCCAATCAGGGCCCCATCGACCATAAATGTGTGAAAATTCATTTTTGTAGCGAAAAATTTGAATCGTACGAGTTTTATATTTTAATCCATTTATTTACACAAAAATAGTGTACAAAAAATTCTGAAAATATTATTTACTTTAAAATTTTGAGTCAGTGGACTCCTATTGTTTAATACATTTTCACTCATTGTTTATAAACTATTCCAACTAGCATTGACATAAACATAAATACATAAACAAAAATATATGCGTTGAAATGTCAAATCTTTCTTACTAGCAGCACCTTGTTCTCATTTGTGAGATTGAGCTCAGAAAATGTTTTATCCAACTCGCTAACAACCTTATTCTTTATAACAACGCTGCAGTTTTTATAACACTCCCCGCTCTGCCTTTGACAGAACTGTAGCAAATCAATAATTCGATCCGAATATTTGAAATATCCATAAACACGGGCCCCGTCCGGTAAACATATTATCAGCACAATTTCGTCGCTCGGAATTGTCGAACTCGTCGCCCTCTTTTCCTCAATTTCATCCACAACAATCGGTTGAATCACTTCGTAAGTGTTAGCCCTAACCAATTTCGAATTCTTTCCATTCCTCTTCCCCGGTGTAAAAATCGGATTCGATTCCGAATCCTCCATTTCGCTCGATTCGTTATTACCAATCGCTGGTAGAGTTCTGTATTTAAACGCCGCGAATTTCGACGCATTTTCGGCCGTTTGCTCCTTTTCTTCGAGACTTTTTTTCCGTTGCGTCAATGTCCAAGCTTGAGGTGTTTTGTCTATGGGTATCAATTTCAGCGAGTCTAAACTGAACCGTCGGGGCCGTGAAACGGGATCCGATTTCTTATTAGGGTAATGAAATAGTCGGCTACTTAGTTTCTGCTGGTCCATGTTTTTCTGCATAATTAAATTGTGCGGTTTAGAATGTGTCAATTAAAGGTTGGAGTCGGTTTACCTGCGACTTTCTTTTGTTTCTTTCCGACGAGTTTGAGCTGAAACTAATCAATTTTTATTTATTTTCCGTATCAAGCTGGGCGCTGGATAATTAATGAAAGTTTACTTTGCACTTACCTTAGTTTATTTTGTGTGTATTTTATTAATTTTACGTTAAATTGATGTATAAAAGTATAAAATGTTATTTTTCGGTATTAGAGTTTTACCAAAAATGTCGATAATTATCTGTTTTATACTATTTTGTTACCACAGCAACAAGTGAGAAAAAAAACGAGTAACTAAACATCTATATATATTATTCAGTTGCAGATACTTGATGTATTTTTTTTTTAATTTTAATTAAATAAAAATTAAAATAAAAATTAAAAAAATAAGAATCGAAAGTTGCGTTTTAAGAAATTTTTTTGATTTTTAATTTTTCATTATAAAGAGCGAATTATACACCTCGGATAAATTTATACATTTGTACGTCGACAATTTCTCGGTAGAATTTAATGGCGTCAAATTAAAACGGTTGTGTATCGGCGGCGTTGGGATTTAAAAATCGATGCCTAAGCAGTGCTTGTACCCGAGCTCCCTGCATCGGGGTCGGGTTGGTTCAGCCAAGGGTTCTTGAGAATTTGGTCCACTGTTGCACGTCGAGTAATGTCTGGCTCAAGGATGTGCCTGATAAGGGCTTTGCTCTCGGGGCTGAGGATATCCACCACTTTCGAGGGGTAAGTATACCGGCGCTCTTGCTGGTATTTGAGCATCTTTCGAATGTTTGAGTCATCAAAAGGCATTGATCCAGTCAGCATGATAAAAAGGATACAGCCTAGACTCCATACATCGTACATTTTGGGATTGTAGGGCGTGCCCTTTGCATTAAAAAGGAATATTACAAAAATTGAGTGGGCTTTTTGTCAAATAACTTACCGAAAGAATTTCGGGGGCAGCATAAGCTGCACTGCCACAGTAGGTACTGCTCAGAATACGTTTGCCAGTCTCCTGGTCAACTGTAATCAAAATAAATCAGTTTATTAAAGTGGGAAAATTTTCTTTTGGGTCGTAATTTACCGCATTTCCTGGCAAACCCGAAGTCAGTCAGTTTGATGTGATCCTCTGTACATAAGAGGACGTTTTCACACTTGAGGTCGCGATGGGTGATCTCTTTGGTATGTAAGTACTTAATAGCGGAGACCAATTGGCGGAAAAAGTTGCGAGCTTTGGGTTCATTCAGTGCACCGTGGGTCTGGAAAATTGTGGTTATTATTTTGTAAATTTTTAGAGGATTTGAGTGTATGGATGAGTTGTTTACTCGGATGTAGTCTAACAAGTCTCCTCGTTCGGCGATATCCATGAAGATGAAAACTGTATCGCCTGTGTCAAGGATACGGTGCACTTGGATGATGTTAGGATGCTGCAAGTCTCGGACTATTTCAATCTCCCGCGGCAGAAAACGGGAGACGAAGTCTTTGGACGCTTTCTTCCGGGAGATGATCTTAACCGCGTATCTTTGAACTTGGCCATGTTGTCGAGTTTCGGCAATCCTGTATTTATTCACATTTAAATTTGAAATAAAAATCGTCAAATTTTCAAGAATTTAAAATTATTATTTTTTTAAAATTATTAAATTTTTTTTTTTTTTTTTTTTTTTTTTTAAATTAATTTTTTTTTTTTTTTTGTTGTGAATATTCGCTGTAAATTCACCTGACTTTACAGTAGGACCCCTCTCCGATGACTCTGCCTAGGGTGTATCCTTGTTTCTCAAGAACAGTTGAAGCTGATCCGCTGAATAGTCCTAATTTTATGATTTCAGGGCTAACCCCTGTATTCATAGTCAAACCAGTCCTCGGCCAAGATTAGACGGCGCATGAAAGTAAAGTTTGGATTTCAAATGAAATTTACATGATCTGCTTGTACACACTGGCAAAGAGATCATCCCATCCCAATAAGTCCTCAAGCATGATATTTTTATATATCCATTCTACTCAGCTGCCCACCCAACATAGGACTAGGCCTACGCCGCCTCAATACACAACAAACAATGCACTGCAATGGGTTGCAAACAATCGCTCGTTGTCATAGAAATTTAGATTCATAAAAATAGAAAAAAGAATGAGATTTTTCTGGATTTTTGTAATTGTTGATGAGTTGAAATTCAAAAATAATAAGAATTGGTGAATTGATTTGCACTTCGATTTCTATTCAAATAAAAATGTGTTTATTGCAATGATCGTTTTTCACAGAGGACGGACTAGATAAAATATAAAATACAGTTTGTGATAAAATTTGTGATATTTAACATTCCGTGCATTCGAAAAGTGATTTTTATCAAAATAATCTAAAATTTATTCAATTCTATAACATGGAAATGGCGAATTTTTAGCGTTTTTACTCTCAAAAATCGAGTTGTTTGCACAGATTAAACTTTATTTGTATAAAACTATCAAAAATTCAAGTGCATCAACTATTTCTGTTTATCAAATTCGTTGCTGAGCCGACCACAACGTTCTTTAATTGGTCGATGCTACTGATTAACGTGTCTAATCTGGTCCCGAAATTGAGCTTTGATCTGGCCAACTCTTGTTGTTCTTCAACCGCGATTGAAGTTTCCGGTTGAGAAAACCATCTGAGCAGCACTGGTCGTCTATTAGTCGCTTCAGCTTTGTTTAATGTTTTCATTTGTGCCGATGGTGACACAGGAAGGTCTGAAACAGGATTGTTAATTTGCTCGTTCGAAAGCGAGGATTGGGCCACTCGGTTTCGTTGTTCTTCGACTGACGACGGTGCAATTCGGACTAAACTTTGTGACGATCCGAACACACTGGAATCACTCAATGTTCTTTTTTCAGTCCACTCGAGTTTCTCCTTTTCCAAATAACTAACGCGCACGTTGAGTAATGAAAGTGTGCGCGCTTTGTCGTTAACTATTTCTTCAGTTTCCAAAAGTCTGTTTGATAATTGCTTGTTTTCTTCGGTCAGTTGCGTCATGTTGGTCAGCACCGTGTCGCGGTATGTTCGTTCGGTGTTCAGGGTCACTTGAGCCAAGGAAATGTCGTCTTGAAGTTGTCGGATTTTTTGTTTCAAGTTGGTCGACTCTCGGGTGTGTTTTTCCCTGAAATAAAAGAAGGAAAAATTAATTAATTAGAAATTTAATGCGTGTGGTGGGAAATGTCACCTTTCTTTTTGTAAATGCGCTTTTTCCCGGTGTTTTCTGCGTTCGTTCTTCACTGCCAGCTCTTCGTACTTTTGACCAGATTGCACGAGCTGCGATTGTAATTTTTCAATGTCGAATTGTAGTTTTTTGATCGCTTCATCTTTGATGACCATTTTCTCGGCGTTGTGTTTTGGTGACGTTTCCACTTTGGATGATCTTCGAAGTGACGTTGCAAACTTCATTCTCATGCTTCTGATTTGCGCTTCCTTTTCGTCGCATTCGGTTAAGGCTTCGGATAACTGATTAAATTAAAAATTTAATTTAAATAATATTTTTTTTTGTTTATTTTAAATTTTTGTATTTATTTTTTTTACTTTATAAATTAAAGTCTCGTTTTCGTTTTCTAACTGTCTCAATGCCTTTTCCATTTTCCTATTTTTTTCGGTCAATTCGACGGTTTTCACGTCCAAATCTTTACATTTTGACTGTAAAGTATCCTTTACAGCAGCTGGATTCCCGCTGTATAACACTTCCACCTAGATTTAAAAATTTAGATATTATTTTCTAAAACAACAAAAACATCAATTTAAAATGAAATTGAAATTTCCTCTGACCGTTTTCCTCGATTCCTGTAAATCTTGTCGGATGTGACGAATTTCTTCCTCGTAAGACTTCTTCATTTCCACTTTAACCAGCGCAGCAGATTCTTGCTGATGACGTAATCTCTCCTCGAAATCCGTCCTAGATGAATATCACAAAACTTTTATTACATTTTCCTGCAACTAAACATCTGCGCCCGAAATAAATTTCTTACTTTTGTTGTTCCATTATTTCGTGCACCTGAGGATAACTCAATTTAACGTTATCAGTTAAATTAGCTGTCGACCCCTTCTGTTTGTTCGTTACACTCACGATTTCTTCCATCAGCCGTGCACGTTCCACTAATAAATACGCGACCTTTAAAAATAATTTTAAAATTAAAAAAAATAATAATCTCAATTTTTTTTTTTTTTTTTAGCTTTGAATCAAAATATTTCGACGAGTGCCAAAGATATTTAATACCTCGTGCATGAAATGAAACATAATCCATTTTATCACGAAATATTTTTAGATTTAGAAATATTTATATATTTAAAAAAAAAAAAATTATTTTTTAATAATTTTATTTTTCAAGTATACCTGTTCGCCTAACGAACAATGCAATATGTGGTGCAAGCCTTCCTGCTTTAGCATTGCTACAATTTCCCTCGTGTTATTATCGTCGCCGTTGTTTCGTAGTTGCTCCAATTCCCGCTCCAGCAGCTCTTTCTCCATCTCTACTTTGCTTACGCGTTCATCTGTGATGTCCTTGAGTTTACCAACAAAAAGTTCCACCTCCTTGAGCTCCTGAGCCTGTTGCGTCCTCTGTTTATCCAGCATTTTCCTCGATGTGTGTAAATTGTACTCAGCGTCGCCCAACCATCGCCACACATGGAGTAATTTCGCTTCCAATGGCAATTCAGAATTCAGTCCTTCTCCTTCGAAACGATTTCCTAACGCGATCCATTCGTCTTCTTCGCTCTAAACAACAAATACAAAATTTAGAATCACAAAAAAAAAACCAAAAAAAAAAATAATAATAACAAGAAAAAAAATGAACAATTTTGATTATGTAATTACGACAAATTTAAATGACAATAACATCTTACCTCCTCTTCGATGTAACCCAATCCTGAGACAACATCTGGGACGCTACTCATGCACATCCACAAACGTGGAGTTAAACGGGTCATAACACAAGTGTCACAGACACACACTTGACACAAATTTGCTCATTTTCTCTAATCTAAATATCGAAACGGGACAAAAACATGATGGTTCTAACATGAAATAGCAAATAAAAGCATGCACGTAATGGAAAATAAAAATGAGTCATTCCGGTTTTTTCTCTCGCCATTCGATAACAGGTGCTCTCAAAAAAACAAATATGCTGACGTCATCCATGCATTGACGTGCAGAGAAAGCGAGAAACAACTGAGAGGGGTTGCGTTTTTGAGAGTGACTCACCCACAATCGCGGGCGTCTTCCTGCCATTAGAGACGACACATTCGTGAATTAACATCATCGGTTGGTGGATTGTGAACGGATTCGACGATCGTTGACTGTGTTCCGCAGGAAATTGAATGAGAATGACACCAGCAGCTGGGATCTCATATTCGAGCAGACGGCATGTTGCGTTTAGGGGCACCTGTTGGCGACTTGATATACCAGTCTTTTCGCGCCACCTACTAACGTGTCAGAAGGCGGCAAGTTTGAATGTCAGGTTCAATCAAAGTTTTTATTTGCCAGGTAATGTAGTTTTTCGATATTTGAGTGTTTCGGAAGACAGGAAAGCAGAAATTACTTGAAAAAACGATAATTCAGTGTTTAAACAATCTTAAACGATATCATTTAATTTCGAATTATTTTTTTGTTGTGTGAGCGCATTTTCTTTCTGATCGTGATTCGCCTTCGTCTCGTCAATTCTTGAAGTAATTATCAAATCAGGACATGCAGGTGTATTATATGCACATAAAATTTAATTGTTTTTTTTTTATAAGATATTTATATTTTCTGTGAATGTTCTTGCTGCTAGCGTGAGTGATAAATCATGAGTAACATTTTCCCATTTATGGGAATTCTGGGAAATCTTCTATTTTTGTGTCACGAGTCCCGGGACATTTAAAAGTACGAAATACCAGAAACCCTATTTATTTACAGTTGGTTATTATTAATGTTTTAGCTAACCGATGACTGATAAAGTGATCTAGTGTTCCAACCTAAATTTGAAATTATATGCGACCTACATTGTAATTAAAATTAAAATGTTGTTGGAATCACAACAGCACACCTGTTTTAGAGTTTCCCCATTTAGGGTCATTTCATTTTGGCGGTGCTTTTGTGTACGAGATCGGATAACGCGTAAACGGAAGTCTAGTTTTTAGTCATATTTTCTCAATTGTAACTCTTTGTTCCTGTTTCAAGAAATGTAAACCCCTTTTTTAACACACTAAATCTTGATTTTACCAAAATATCAAGATAAGTCAAAATTTCATCAGTTTTTTTTATCAGATATTACTTTATTTTAATTATGAGAATTCAAACATTTATAATCTTTGTTTCCTACCCCCTTACTTCCTGTTCAGTATCCACATTGACCACATTTAATTGAATTAAGAATAATTAACATTCAATTCAATTACGCTACTTAAAAAAAATTAAAAACGGAAAATTTTTTAGAAGAAAAGAATGATTAGCCAGCAAAATAATGTCGTTTTTTTCTGCTGAAAAATCCATTTTTTATATTCAAAAATTTATTTTTACCAATCTTTTTTTTTGTGATTAATAAAAAGCTAATTTAATATTAATAATTTAATTTTATTAGAGGCAATCCCAATCCATTCGTGAATTAACAACACAGGTTGATGTATCCTTAATTGATTCCATGATCGTTGACTGTGATAAACTGGGAGTTCATATTCGAGCAGGCAGCATAATGACTTAGTGCCGGGGCACCTGTTGGCGAGTTAACATACCAGTCTTTTAGCAAGAGCTACCGACAAGCTAGGAGGTGGCAAATTTGAACACAGAAATTGATGAATAGTTGTGTGATCAGATAAATCAATACTTAACACACGATAAAACGTAATTAATTCAGCAAGGCGAAAAACTGCAGATAATGTTAGAAAATATAAATTGTTCGAATAAAATGAAATGAAATATTTTTTTAGAAAAAATATTCAAGATTCAAAGGGTTTAATTACGTGAAATGCGACTGAACCTTAAGTACTAAATCATTCCTTTAATGTGCCATTAAGAAAACTGTCCTACTAAAAGTTTTGAACGTTAGCGAATTTTTTAAATAATTTATTACACGTTGTCAGACAGTAAATATTCTTGATACACGGTACAAGTCTAAAGAGGCGTCTTATAGTTTTATTTTATATGTTTATTTTATTGATTACAATTCATCATTATTATATTTATTAATATTTAAATGGGACAGGATATAATAACGTATTATCTGTTTTGGGTCTTCAAGATCTTGAAGATGGAAGCATTATTTTATGCTGCAGTTGTTTCTTGCATCATTTCGGCTTTCTGTAAGGAAGATGTTGGTAGGCAAACATACATATTGACGATACAACTTTGAAAGCAAGTACTAACTCGTTTTATTTACGCGAACAGAAATTAATTTGGTTCACAAATTTTCAACTAATTTCTTAAAATATGTCGAATGGTCGAAAATAATAATTCTGATTGATGATCAGGATCTTGGTAGGAAATATTTTTTGTTTCATTACATTTTGGAAGTTTTAATTTTGTTTTCTTCAAGTTTATTTATCGAAACATTTGTCGCAACACCTGATCTCTGCCAAAGTTGCATCCGTGAATGGATTTGAGCTGAACGAACTGAACAATTTCGGATCTGTGTTGATCATAAGCAAACCAAATACTGCTATTGGAATAGTGGAAAAGGCATTAAAGTTAAGCTATTGTCCTTCTAATTGGTTGCTAATATTAGAAGAAAAGTTGGAAAGTTTTGGTAATATTTTTATTCCACATGATATCGCTTTATTTAAACTGGACGTCGGGCATACTGGCGAGGTAATTATGGGAGTTAATGCTGAAGTCGTTTCGATTTAAGTAATTTTATGTTTTCAAGGTATGGTTTTTATATCGTTTATATTCGGCTAACGGAAATCTGATAAAGGCGCAAAAAAGTGGCTTTTGGGATCCGAAGAATGGTGCTTTAAAATTTGTACGTTTGTCTGTACCTTTGCCTTCGTACAGTGAAAAAGCGCTTCGCTTGATATCATTACCGGTAAATTTATTAGTTTGTTTAACTCAAAACTACAAATTATTGTGCCGGTAATAAAACTCTTTACGTTTTCGTACCAGTTTCCACCATTTTTCTCAATTCGTAAAGAGAATGGGCAGTTTACTATCGGAGGATTACATGGCGAATTATTAAAAACTATTCAAAGTGTATTTCTATTTAAGTAATTTACCCATCTTTAATCATTTAACAAAAGAAAACCCTAAGCTATGTTTTTTTGTATAAAGTGCCAGCGTGGATGTTCCAGAAGATAAAATGTTTGGAAATAAGATAAACGCTTCGTACGTATCTGGGATGTTAGGAAAATTATACAAAAATGTAATTTTAGTTACAATTTAACTATTTTATTAATTCTTACAAATATGAGTTCATTTTAGGAAAGCGATATAGGAATTTCGTTAACAAAAACCAGCGATAGAATTGCATTGATTAGCTTTTCGGCAGATATTACCAGAGTGCGTGCAAAATTATTGTACCACAACGAGGCGGGAAATCAAGAGAGATTTTTCTTTTATTTGGAACCTTTTACTTCATTTTCTTGGATGTGCATAATGGGATTTACAATTTTATTTGCAGTGTTGTCCTCAATTATTAGTTTTGTGAAAAACAAGGTACTACGACGGCCTAAAAAAGCAATTAAAAACCTGCAAATCATTTATTATTATACAAGAAGTGCTTTACATATTTTACTTAAGACCGGTAAAATAAATTTAAGAAGTAATGTTATGGCAGGTTATAATAATATTTGCTTTAGGTATTCCAGTTCAGGTTTACGGTTTATCTGGTAGAATATGTTTACTGGTTTTTCACACTTTTTGCATCATTATGTTTATAAACTACTGTTCAAGCCTTACATCAATTTTAGCCGTGACCACAATAAAATTGCCATTTAGCAGTTTTCACGAATTCATTTACAAATCCAACTACGATTTAGCCACACTTAAAGGCACTAGTGTAGTTCCGACATTGAAGGTATGGCCAAATTTTCTTTGATGCTTATTTAACAAATTCAATATACATGCGGGTTTGCTTGCAGTATTCTAAAGAGGATTTGTATGTCAGAGCTTATAAGAAAATCAATAGTAATCCTGAGAAGTTATTGGTAAAGTCTAATAAAGAAGGAAAGGAATTGGTATACAATCGTAAAATAGGATATTTAATGGAAGAATTGACTCTGTCAGCCGAAGTAGAAAAGAACTGTTCATTTCGATTCTTGGATGAGGTGATTATGGAATCTGCCATGTGTTTTACATTTAACAAGCAATTTACATACAAGCAGCTTTTTAATAAATAGTAAGTTCAACTTATACCAGTAATTCAATGAACGTCTATTTGATTCCAAATTTATCAACTAGCATACGTATTTTATTGGAAAACGGTGTTAATCAGAAACTCTATCTTGGCGGTAATTACGAAGACCATAATGTTTATTGTGACCGCATGCTAAGAGAAATTGCAGCCATTAAAATACCTGCAGTTGTTGGACTTTTTTTTAGTCTGTGCTTAGGAATTGGAATTGCACTGATAGTGTTTGGGATTGAGATATTGTACACAATATTCTGGTAACAAATAAATGGAATTCTGAACGAAAACTAAAAAAATTATAATAAATTCTAGATAATTACACGTTTGAGGAATACATCGTGTTGTCACAAATCTCAGCATCTGATGGGATATGGCAATTAGGGGCTGACCACTTGACAAACGACAAACTGTCATCAACACCTGCCAATAGTTCAGAAAATGTTACATCTAATAAATAAATAAATAAATAAATAAATATTCCTTGATCCTCTTTGTTTCAATTAATCATGCAAGGCGGAATACTGTAAACAATATTATCGGTTAAAATCACTTTAAAAATGACACTTTTTAGCGACGAAATAATTTTTAGAAAAAATACTCTAGTGTGAAAGAGGTTAGCTACATGAAATGCTTCTACCGTAAACCTAAGGTACTAAATCATCCCATAAAGTGCCATTAAGAAAATTGCTCTACTGGAATTTGTACATTAGCGAATTTTTTAAATAATTAATTAGTGTTGTCACAGCGTAAATTTTCTTGATACTGGCATCTTATAGTTTTATTTTATGTGTTTATTTTATTGATTACTATTAATATTTAATTTAGCAAGGAAATTGACGTATTTTCTGTTTTTGGTCGTATGGAATCTTGAAGATGGAAGTGTTATTTTATGCTGCAGTCGTTTCATGCATTACTTCAGCTTTTTGTAAGGAAGATGTTGGTAAGCTAATGTATAATACGGTAGAACTTAGAATGCAAGTACTAACTCGTTGTATTTTTGGGAATAGAAATTAATCTGATTCAAAAATTTTCAACTAATTTCTTAAAATATGTCCAATGGTCAAGAATAATAATTCTAACTGATGAGCAGGATTTTGGTAGGAAATATTTTTGTTTCATTACATTTTGCAGTTCAGATGCTAATTTAATAGGCTTAGTCCTGAAATAAGAATTAATTAAGGTTGACTAGGGGTTAGATTAATAAAACAGGTAAGTATGGTAAAATAAACACAATAATTTATTAAAGCTAATAAACTAAACTAATAATAATGAAATAATACAATAATGAAAGGGAAATGAAATAAAGGAAATGCGCGTAACAGCTTGTTACGCGAAAATGGCGGGGCTGCGTCTTTTCCCTCTTTACTCACACGACGACGGCGGCGATGGCGACGACGGTGACGACTCCGGAAGTCCTCGACGATGGCGGCGGTAGCGGCGAGTAACTGGTGTTGATACACTCGGCAAACTTAGCAAAGATAGCCAAATGTCTCTCAATTCACAATAAACTAATACGGTCAGTACTCGCAGTTTTAGCAGAGCAATGGTAAGGTGTGTTGTACGTTAAGTAGTGAAATCAAGAGTGTGCCAAAACTCTAAATTTGAGCTCAGCACACTGCATATCTGCCGCAGATAAGCGCAATAAGCGTGTTTTGGTGCAACAAAGGAATTGCTGCACAAAACGGTTAATTTGTGGCTCACCCCAACCAAATTGGGGTAAGATGTGCCTAGGGAGTTTTCACCCCCAAGACATAACAGGCTGGTTTGACGTGTACCAAACCAGAGTTATTAAAAATACTACATATTTTAAGTGGTGATATTTTATTTAAAATAAAAAAAATCGAGATCACCACAATTTCGGAAGTTTTAATTTTGTTTTCTTTAAGTGTACTTAACTGAACACTTGTCGCAACATCTGATATCTGCCAGTGTTGCACCCGTGAATGAATTTGAGCTGAACGAACTGAACAACTTCGGCACTGTGTTGATCATAAGCAAACCAAATACTGCTATTGGAATAGTGGAAAAGGCATTACAATTAGGCTATTGCCCTTCTAACTGGTTGCTAATATTAGAAGAAAAGTTGGAAAGTTTTGGTAACTTTTTTATTCCACATGATATCGCTTTATTTATACTGGACGTCGGACATTCTGACGAGGTACTTTTGGGAGTTTAATGCTGAATTGGCTTCGATTCAAGTGATTTTATGTTTTCAAGGTATGGTTTTTATTTCGTTTATATTCGGCGGACGGAAATGTGATAAAGGCACAAAAAGGTGGCTTTTGGGATCCGAAGAATGGTGCATTAAAATTTTCACATTTATCGGTACCGTTGCCTTCGTACAGTGAAAAAACCCTTCGTTTGACAACATTACCGGTAATATGTTTGGTTGCCATTCAATGCGCTTATTATTGTGTCGATAAGATAATGATATCTTTGTTTTTTAACCAGTTTCCACCATTTTTCTCAATTCTTAACGAGAATGGGCAGCTTACTATGGGAGGATTGCATGGCGAAATAATGAAAACCATTCAAAGCGTTTTTTCATTTAAGTAATTTACCAATGTTTAATCACCAACCATAAACAAAAACCTAACATTGTAAGTTATGTTTTCTCGCTTTAAGTGCTAGCGTGGATTTTCCACAAGATAAAGTATTTGGAGCTAAGGTAAATGCATCGTACGTGTCTGGGATGGTTGGAAAATTATACAGAAATGTAATTTCATTTGTAAATCTTTGAATTCAATTTTTATAATATATGAATACCGTATATTCATGCAGGAAAGTGATGTGGGAATATCATTAACCAAGACCAGCGAAAGAATTGAATTGATAAGTTATTCGCCAGATATTACTGGAGTGCGTGTTAAGATGATTTACTACAATACGGACAGATCAGAAGAAAGATTTTTCTTTTACTTGGAACCCTTTTCATCTTACTCGTGGATTTGCATAATGGGATTTACAATTTTGTTTGCGGTGTTGTTGTCAATTATTAGTTTGATTAAAAACAAGGTACAGCAATGGCCTAAAAAAACAATTAGCTATACCAATATAATTTATTATTATACGAGAAGTGCTTTACACATTTTACTTCAGACTGGTAAGACAATTAAAAAAGTTATATCACAGCCGGTTAAATTGATATTTGTTTTAGGTATTCCAGTTAAGGTCTACGGTCTATCTGGTAGAATATGTTTGCTCGTATTTCACACTTTTTGCATCATTATGTTTATAAACTACTGTTCATGCCTTACATCAATTTTTGCCGTGACTAAAATCAAACTACCATTTAATACTTTTCACGAATTCCTTTACAAATCCAATTATGATTTAGCCACACTTAAAGGCTCTAGTATAGTTCAGATATTCAAGGTATGACATTTTCATTAATGCTTTTTAAAAAATTAAAGAAACTATTGTTTTGTGTGACTAATTTCATTAGGGTTTTTGCTTGTAGCATTCTAAAGAGGATCTGTTTGTCAGAGCTTACAAGAAATTTAGTAGTAAACCAGATAAGTTTATGGTAAAGTCTAATAAAGAAGGAAAGGAATTGGTATACAACCGTAAAATAGCATACATGATGGAAGAATTGTCACTGGCAGCTCAAGTAGACCAGAACTGTTCATTTCGATTCTTGGATGAGGTGCTTTTGAAATCTGACTTTTGTTTTACATTTAATAAGCAATTTGCATACAAACAGCTTTTTAATAAATAGTAAGTTCAACTTATAATTCAATAAACATCTAATTGATTCAAATTTTATCAACTAGCATACAGATTTTTTTGGAAAACGGTATTTATCATAAACTCTATGTGGCAATCAATCACGATGACCATAATGCTTACTGCGACCGTATGCGAAGAGCAATTGCGGCAATCAAAATGCCTGCAGTCGTTGGCCTTTTTTTTACATTGTTCTTGGGAATTGGAATTGCACTGTTAGTGTTTGTGATTGAGATATTGTACAAAATATTATTCTGACAACAAGCAAATTGAATTCTGAAAGCAAGCTGAATAATAATAATAAATTCTAGTTCATTCCACGTTTCATGACTACCGGTATATTCAGTTGTGTTTTGTTACAATTCTTAACATGTGGTGGAATGTGGCAGTTAGGGGCACTTATTGGCCACTTGATGCACGTGCAGTCGTGCACCGTGCATATACTTCAACCGATTTACGTGCATCAGACGCAAGCATGAACAACGTTTGCACATATGACAAAACGCGCGTGTGGCGATATTAGAGTTTGAGCAGCAGTGGCGTTAATTCAGGAATAGAAATTTTTTTTGGGAGCAAAACTTTAATGAAGCAAATAAAATGGATTGTACGCTTGATAGCGTGTAACACGCTCTTGCATAAAGGAGAATCAATTCCGATTGGGGATATTAGATAATCTAACAAATAGTTTTTAAAGAAGTTTAACCAAGAAATAAATACGAAGCTTAAAGAAATAATTAGACGGCTAAAAGTGTACAAAATCGTGTTTATAAATTCAACCGGAGGTCGGAAAATTGTGAAAAGATCCTAGGATACTAATACAGGTACGCTGAATTTATTGCCGTTGTCCGTTTGTCTCCACCTACTATAGATTTTGAGATATGGATGCGGACAGACGGACAGAACCGTTTCAAGAGAGACTCTAAACATCAGGTTTAGAAGTCTAAAAGGCCAAATCCAAAGAGGCTGAATTGGAAGTTAGGAAATACAAAAAAGGCTAAAATTGAAAAGGCTGGAAGTTATAAGGCTGGCAATGCTGTGCACTACTTAAATACCTGATATTTGTTTATATATTTTTTTTAGATTTTTATTGATTTTAACTTTTATTGATTAAATTTATTTGTTTTTATAATTCTAATATTTTATACTGAATTTATTTCATTTTAGAATTTTAAAAATGTTAATCTGTCAATTTAACAACTCACTCCAGCTCTGTGCATTCCAATAATTTGATTTCTGATTCCTTCAGGAAGCATTTTGAATTGAAAATCACAATTCAAGTTGTCAATTAAATAAAAAATTATTTATTACAAATAATTGACAATATGCAAATTTATATTGTGTTTAAAAAAAATTGTTTATTATTAAAAAACATTGAACAAATTAACTTCTTATTTCTTAATATTTCACATCTATACAGTTTTTCTGTGAGAATAATTTACATTTAGCTTTTTAAAACTGTCCACTTAATTATGAAGGATCACTGTAGGCAAGGCTATAACATCACCTGTTGATGTCTGGTTCTTCACCTAGTGGCAAAACACGAAACTACTCACAATTTCAATTGCCAGCATAGAGTGAGGGTCCAGTTTTTTTAAACTTCAACCGATTTACTCTGCAGTGATCCGGGAATATCTCACTGTTGGAATCCTTAATCATGGCTTAATTCCTGAAATACGGTACCTGTATGTGTGAATGTGTATAATCTAGTTAAAACCAATTTGTTTGTTAGAGTGCGATATTGTTGTTGTTGTTTACTATTGGTTACTTGGCAATCGTGTTCTGTCGTCTGCTCTTGACTAGCGATGTACTTGTACTTATACGGAATAAACCCACTGTTATGGTTTTTCTACAACCCAGGATCCAATTTATTAACAAGTGATAACTAGAGGATGGTTAGGAAGAAATTGTAGAGCAACTTTTGAGCCAGGAAGCTGGGCAATTATCAGCATGGTCGTGAGTACGGTTGTGCGTTGTCGTTCCAATTGATCGAATTCAGACAAAAAGCTTAAAGATAATTAACAAGTTGACAGGTCAATATAACGACATGTCAGAGGAATTCAAAGAAGCAAGCGCGAGTCGATTTCCGCTGTTGGACGACATCAATTATGCAGTTTGGGGCACGTTCATGGAGGTGGTGCTAGACTCAAAAGGACTGTGGCTCACCGTAATTGAGGGAAATGAGCCGGATCGACAAAATGGAGCAGCATGGCAAAAATGGAGACGCTTGAACAGCACTTCACTGGGACTCATCGTGACAACTTTATCTCCCGAGCAAGTGGGAATGTAACAAGGGACGAAGAATGCTAAAATACTGTGGTAAGACCTTGCTGCTCATCATGGCGAAAATGCGCAAAACAGGCAAGTCGGCCTAGGATAGGAATTCACCAGCGCCAAAATTCCTCGATCACGAGGAAGAAAATGTGGAAAAAAATTCGAATGCTTTGAGTGTGGTTAAACTGGCCACAAGGCACGAGATTGCCGAAATATATGTAGCGGAGATGCAGCAAGTGCCGAGGTGGCGACCACAACTATTGGGTGTTACAGTTTTGGCAAGCACGTAACTGCTGTAACAGATCCACACGTGGAGGCACAAATGGATGTGGTGTGGACATGGCACCGTAACGGTGAATTGTGTGAAGATACAACGGGAAGTCAGTTACGCACGTTCCACACGCGAGGGTCGATTGGAGGTTTAGGCCCAACAGAGTGGTTATTGGACTCTGGGGCAACCGTCCTCATGACGTCACCCCATGAGTTTCTGTCAGATTTCAAGCTTGAAGACGGAGTGGTACATTTAGCTGAAAGCAAAGCGACGACTGTGTCTAAAGGGAGAGGCACGGTCAATCTGATTAGTAACTTAAAGCCAAGCGATGTTAAAGTGCGAATGCCAAATGTAATCTACGTGATCTGTGCTCAAGTTACGCGTGAATTTGATTTCGGTGTATTAGTTGACGCGAAATGGATTGAGAGTGATATTTGACGATGATCAGGCATTAGTGATGACCAAGAACAACGTGATTGCAACGGCCAGGCGTCACGATAGGATGTTTATTTTTAATGCAACAACTTCCTTGAATGGGGGGAAAGCCAACATAGCAAAGGAAACAGCCAACTAGCAAGGAACCCGAAACGTTGGACAAAGTATTGTGGCACAGGCGATTGGGCCAAGCAAGCAATTACAAGTTGGAACAAGTGAGAGCAGTGGCGTAGCTGGCATGGGTGACACCCGGGGCGGATATCGATGGTGTCACCCTTGAAAACAGTTAAAATCAACATTTTTTTTCAATTCCAACCGGAATTTTTCAATTCCAACCGGAATTTTTCAATTCCGACCGGAATTTTTCAATTCCAACCGGAATTTTTCAATTCCGACCGGA
Organism: Strigamia acuminata; assembly: GCA_949358305.1. Taxonomy (NCBI): domain Eukaryota; kingdom Metazoa; phylum Arthropoda; class Chilopoda; order Geophilomorpha; family Linotaeniidae; genus Strigamia; species Strigamia acuminata. The sequence goes on along the minus strand of OX442314.1, from coordinate 23,588,695 downwards.
ATTTTTCAATTCCGACCGGAATTTTTCAATTCCGACCCCTATATAGGGGTGACACCCGGCCAAGATTGAAAAAAAAAATATCTTTTTTACGGAGTATTATTTTTTTCAATCCCGGCCCGGTGTCATCCCTATACGAGTGTTACCCCTTTCCGGGTGACACCCGGGGCGGCCCCCCCCCCCCTAGCTACGCCACTGAGTGCGAGATGGAAAGCTTATACTGGGGGTAAATTTTGGACGAGGGGCGGCAGCCCAGGCAAGCATTTATGCATGTAAAAGGACGAACCATAAAGCGGCCATTGGAGTTGTAGCATGTGAATTTGTGCGGTCTGTTTTCGAAGGCAATTGATGGCAGCTATTGCGTCCTTGTGGTTGTCAACAAATTCACAAAATTTGTGTATTTCAGCGCTTCACATAAAAAAAGCGGCGCATTCGAAGAAATCGAAAAACACAGAGCAAGAGAGGTATGATTGGACCATCGTGGAAAAGACGAGAACAATGCTAAAATGGTTGCTTTTACCTGATGGGTTTTGGCCTGAGACGATGGCAACGACGGTGTATTTAATCAACAGGATCCCAACATCATCAAACACAAAAAAAAAACACCTTACGAATTGAGATATTGCAGCAAGCCATCTGGGATGCATCTACTTGTGTTTGGATGTGCAGCATACTGACATGTACCAAAGCAGCTGCGGAAAATGTTGGTCCTTGTCATCAAGCCATGCATAATGGTGGGATACTCCACATGCCGAAGAGCCTATCGCATTTATGAAGAAGATGAGCTTCGCATAATCGAGGCCAGGGATGTCTACTTTATCGAGGATGCCAGAACGATCTTCTTGCAACTGGAGCGTAAAAACGAATTAGGTACATCTGGCGACGATGACGAAATTGATTTTTCCGTTTTCAGCTGGGGAGAACAGGACGTGAATTATGAAGACGCAAGAGAAGACGACGAGTTAACACTTGCGTCGACGGTGATGAGAACGGAAGCGATAATGCGACTGGTCACGACGAACTTGAAGATGAGCTTGAAGCGAAACCAGTAGCCACAGCAGTTCCGAGGGACCAGCCATTCATGGCACTGGCGCCCGAGCGTGCGCCTGGTGCGACACCCATGCTCGTACTGTGCGAGCGAGGGCTGGGACAACCCACGAGACAAGAAGCAGCCGCGAAAGAAAGACAGCGAGTCGAATTGAATGAGCGACGCGAACAAGAGCTATAATACCAGGAGTACGAAGGTCGGAAAAGTTACGTGAACGAGATGCAGCGTGCGTAGCTAAGGAAGAGTCCAAGGAGCTATTTATTCCGACTACTTTCAGTGAAACGATGACATACGAAGACAGCAAGCTTTGAATGGAACCGATGGACAAAGAAATGCAGTCCATGTACACGCATCAAGTTTGTAGATTGGACAAGCCAGTGAAGGGAAAAAGCCAATAAAGTACAAATGGATCTTCAAAATTAAACTCCACTTGACTAGTTGCCATAGGATATTCCCAGAAGCCAGGAGCAGACTACAACCGAACCTTTGCACCAGTGATGAAACTCGAGTCACTCCGACTGATGTTAGCAATAAAATGGATTATGCGCTTGTTACACGTAATAGGCTCTTGCATAAAGAGGAATCAATTCTGATTGCGGATATTAGATAATCTAACAAATAATTTTTAAAGAAGTTTAGCCCATCACTTCTTCGAATGTCATCTCTTCGAAAATTCTGAATTTTCGATTGTTTCTTCGAATTTTTTTACTTCGAAACGAGAAGTGGCGTCTGAGAAATGAGTTTCTGAGAGGTAAAATTTGAAGAGGTGAACCGACTTCAAATAAATACGAAGCTTAAAGAAATAATCAATTTTGCTTACAAAGTAGAAATTAATCTAACAAATAAATTTTTAATGAATTGAATTAAGAAATAAATACAAAAACTAAAGAAGGAATCAATTCTGCTTAGAAATTAGAAATTAATCCAACAATTTTTTTTTATTAAATTTAATTAAACTCAATGCTGTGATGTAATAATGGAGAAATCAATGTTTATCAATTATACGAGTGTGCCTGAAATAAACTAAAATAATACGGAGTAGCATTTTATTGCTCGAGTAAGCCGGTTCAATTCCACTCCTTGTTCTGTGTTTTTGTCATTTCTGACCACCAAACGTAAGTTCTATGAACAAATTTGCTAATTTGTAGATACAGTGTACTCTGTGTGACCCAGACATAGGACCGGTCCCAGAAATTTGTCCGGACCATAGAATATCTGGTCCACACAGCAAGGATGTCTGGAGGAGTGAGAGCGTATGGAAATAGGCTGCACGTCCGCCGCTTTCGATGCACTTTGTTCCGCCGAGTTGGAATTGATTTCCCCTATTATCGATTTAATTGAATTCACGAACCAATTTCGCTGTAGATAAAAATTTCAGTCCAAATACGGTGTAACTATTTGATTTAAAATTTAAACGAAAACAACCAACCCTGTCCGGTCTACACAGCTATCCGGGCTACATCCAGTACACTGTATTTCATAAGTAATAAAATAATGATATAAAATTGTTTACAAAATTGCTTAAATTGCTTATTATAATTATTTTATAAACAGTTGATTAGTAAATTAAACGATTAATTAAATATAAATGTATTGCTCATAAAAATCTTGTGTTTTATCTACATTTTTGTTGGGTTAATTGTTGTAAGTTTAAAACGTTATTGAAATGTTTAGAATGTTCTGGAATGTTTTTTTTCTCTGCACGTCTCGTGCACGTTATACTATTCAATTGTTGTAATGTTTTTATACCGTAGAGTAAAGACGTATTACTTTTTGTTCCCGTTAAACCGTGTTCTATTTTCAATTTGGACATTCGAAATCTAACAATTTTGGCATTTGTTCTATGTCAAAACAAACATCTAAAATACTTGGAACACGACTTTTTACAGTATATGCATATATAGGGTGTCCCAAAAATAACGCAAGATTTGAATTAGCCGCCATTTGTGCAGTAAATTGTTGGCGACCCTGAAACAACAACGATTTGACAGCTGAAAGTTTAGGGTTTTATCAGCCGAAATTGGATTATATTGATGTGATCAATATGTGGTTTCAACAAGACGTGCCACATGCCATCTTGCCATACAACCATGGAAACAATTCAATTACTGCATGAGACATCACCGGTTTTTGTGATCAGAATTGGCCCTTTTTTCTTGCACCGTCTTGTTGAAACCACATATTGGCCACATCAATATAATCCAATTTCGGTAGATAAAACCCTAAACTTTCAGCTGTCAAATCGTTGTTGTTTCAGGGTTGCCAACAATTTACTGCACAAATGGCGGTTAATTCAAATCTTGCGTTATTTTTGGGACACCCTTTACTATTAATACTATAGCTAAGCAAGGACATAATAATATATTCCTGTACCACTTCTTTGTTCTTATTGAATCTTGAAGATGAAAGTGTTATTTTATGCTGCGGTTGTTTCTTGCATAATTTCGGTTTTTTCTAAGGAAGATGTTGGTATGGAAACGTATCCATTGATAATACAAATTTCAATGCAAGTACTAATTCGTTTTATTTGCGCAGATAGAAATTAATTTGATCCAAAAATTTTCAACTAATTTCTTAAAATATGTCCAATGGTCGAAAATAATAATTCTAACGGATGGTCAGGATTTTGGTAGGAAATATTTTGTGTTTTATTACATTTCAGAAGTTTTAATTTTGTTTTCTTCAAGCTGATTTATCGAAACATTTGTCGCAACACCTGATTTCTGCCAAAGTTGGATCCGTGAATGAATTTGAGCTGAACGAACTGAACAATTTCGGCACTGTGTTGATCATAAGCAAACCAAATACTGCTATTGAAATGGTGGAAAAGGCCTTAAAGTTAAGCCATTGCCCCTGTAATTGGTTACTAATATTAGAAGAAAAGTTAGAAAATTATGGAAATTTTTTTATACCACATAATATCGCTTTATTTTTATTGCATGTCGGGCATTCACACGAGGTAGTTATGGGAGTTAATGATCAAATCGTTTCGTTTCAAGTAATTTTATGTATTCAAGGAATGGCTTTTATTTCGTTTGTATACGGCTCACGGAAGGGTGATAAAGGCGCAAGAAAGTGGCTTTTGGGATCCGAAGAACGGTGCATTAAAGTTATCACGTTTGCCTGTGCCTTTACCTTCGTACATTGGAGAAACACTTCGTTTTGCAACCATACCGGTAAATATATTGGTTTGCCATGCACAAATGATTGAAGTCACTACGTTTCTTAACTAGTTCCATCCATTTTTCACAATTGGTGAGGAGAACGAACAGCGGACTATCGGAGGATTTCATGGTGAAATATTGAAAACTATTCGGAGCCAAATTTCATTCAAGTAATTTTAACAGTTGTAATCATTAAACATAAAAATCTAAGTTATGTTTTCTTGCGTAAAGTGCTACCGTGATTGTACCAAAAGATGGTTTATTTGGAGCTAAGATAAATGCTTCGTCCGCGTCTGGGATACTTGGAACAGTATACAGAAATGTAATTTCATTTGTAATTCTTCAAAAGACTTTTTCAAAAGATTAATACATTAATACAGGAGAGCGATGTGGGAATTTCAATGGTGCAGACAAACGAGAGGAACGAATTCGTAGCCTTTTCGCCAGCTGTTGCCAAACTCCATTATAAATTAATATATCACCATAAAGGCAAAACAGAAAAAAGATTTTTCTTTTATTTAGAACCTTTTTCCACGTACTCATGGATTTGCATAATGGCTTTTACAATTTTATTTGCATCGTTTTTATCAATTATTTGTTTTATCAAAAACAAGGAACAACGTTGGCCCCAAAAAGCAATTAGAATTGCTCAAATAATTTACTATTATACAAGACGTGCTTTACAAATGGTACTTTACACGGGTAAAAATTAAGTAGGCATGAAAGTAATCGCACTGTTAGTTTAAAATGGAGATGTGTTTTATAGGTATTCCAGTTCGAGTTTACGGTCTATCTGGTAGAATATGTTTGGTCGTATTTCATATTTTTTGCATCATTATGTTTATAAGCTACAGTTCAAATCTTACATCGATTTTAGCCGTGACTCGACTTAAATTACCATTTAATAGTTTTCGTGAATTCCTTTACGAATCCAACTATGACTTAGCCACACTTAAAGACACTAGTATAGTTCAGTTATTGAAGGTTTAGCCATATTTTCTTTAATGCTTTTTTTTAAAAATCAATTACAGTGTAGGCTGTGTAGCCCGGACATAGGACGGGACCCAGAAAGTTGTCCGGACTAAGGGGCTGTCCAGATGGGAAAAGGGAATTTAGCATGGCTGGGTATAGGCGGGACCAATTTAGGACCTCAAAACCTGTCCGGACCACAGAGCTTGTCCGGTCGGGAGGTGTCCAGACTACACAGCTTACACTGTAATGCCAGATTGTATGGATTAATTTCATTTGAATTTTTGCATGCAGGCTTCTAAAGAGGATCTGTATGCCAGAGCATACAAGAAAATCAGTAGTAATCCTGAGAAGTTTTTGGTAAAGTCTAATCAAAAAGGAAAGGAATTGGTCTACAATCGTCAAATAGCATATTTAATGGAAGTAGTGTCTGTGGAAGTCGAAGTCGAAAATAACTGTTCATTTCGATTCTTGGATGAGGTGGTTATGCAATCAGACTTTTGTTTTGGATACAACAAGCAATTCCCATACAAACAGCTTTTTAATAAATAGTAAGTTACAGGTATAACTTTTAATTCAATGAAATCAAATTGATTTAAAATTTATCAACTAGCCTACAAATCTTTTTGGAAAACGGCGTTTACCGTAAACTCTATCGTGTCGTTAAGCACGATGATCATAATGCCGCTTGTGACCGCGTGCGAAGAGAAGTTGCAAGTATTAAAATGCCTGCAGTTGTCGGCCTTTTTTTTACTTTGTGCTTGGGAATTGGAATTGCACTGATAGTGTTTGCGATTGAGATATTATACAAAACATTAATCTAATATCAAATAATGGAATTTTGAAAGCAAACTAAAAAATAATACGTAATAATCAATTCTAGATTATTCCACGTGTTAGGAATATATTCTGTTGTCACAAATCTTGGGATGAGGCATTTAGCGGCACCTATTGACCACTTGACAAACTATCATTTTTGCAACATTTGCCAACACTTCGTAAGCATCAGGCGGCAAATTCGAGACGAGAAATTCGTCATTAAATAAATTAATATTTAGAATCTTGGCAAGTCTTGCAACTTTTTAGAAGAAAAACGGATCTCTGCTACCTCGTATATTCTGATTGTATTTAAATCGTTCATTTTGAGTAGAATGCTTTTAAAAAGTCTTATATTCTAATTTACGTGCTAAAATAAATATTCAACTTTAGATAGTAGAAAAAATATTACTCTGTATTTCTTAAATCAAATGAACAGCTATTAATATAAGCTTTTACTTGAAAAATAAGCAGTCTGTTTATGTAATAATGGTTGTAAGATGTAAGGTGGTGAAATAATAAAGAACACAACAAATAGTTAATTATAAAGCCAGTCACAAATTTCATCCAAAAAAATTTTTTAAGGATCAAAAATTGACACAGTAGGGTTGTTTATACCTACATAAATGTCATCCTTACAAAAATTGTACCAATTGTCATTTCTAATTTTTGTTAGAACAATGCATTGAAACCCATTGAAACCCATTGAAACGTCCAAAAAATTAAGATTCTGAGTGAAATATTGCACATCAGGGTCTGCTGGTGAATAACCAAGAAGATCATACAGGGTGGTCAGAAAGTCTGGTTCTCAGTAAATAATTCCCAAACTGTTCTAGATGTTGATTCAGCAAAATAATTGTGAGGGTAGTATGTCGAGGGAAATCCAATTATGACATCCAATTTGACCTCTTGAGGTCATCTTCAAGGTCATCCATATTGTAACTCGAGAACCATGACAGATAGAGCAAAAAGGTAAATTAGAAAGTTGAAGAGCATCATTCAATTAGTCTAGAACAGGGGTCGGCAACCTTTTGAGACAGAAGAGCCAAAAGTTAAAATTTACATAATTTCCCAGTTTTTAAAGAGCCACCCGGCGCCAATTTGAAACCCAGCGCTAAATTGAACCCGGCGCATAACCGAAAATTCGCCAATTTTTCGCAAAAAATGGCGACTTTTTGCAAAAAATGGCAATTTTTCGGCAAAAATCATCGATTTTTTTACAAATAAAGGTAATTTTTGGGGGCCCGGCGCTTATTCGGGCCCGGCGTCAATTCATTGAATCGCCGATGACTGCCCGGCGCTAAAACGGGGCTGGCGCTTTATTGAACCCGGGCGTTTAAACGGGGCGGTACGATATATTACTTTAGCGACGCCGTGTTTCAGCTGCTTAGATTCAGCTAGGTTAGTTTATGTCAGGTTAGGTTAGTTTGTTTAGGTTAGGTCAGGTCAGGTTAGGTTAGTTTGTTTAGGTTAGGTCAAGTCAGGTTAGGTTTAATTAGATTAAAAAACGGCGTTGCTAAAACGGGCGCCGCTAAAGTGAAATGCATTCTTCCAATTATACAGGGTGTCTCGCCGAACACCTACCAGATGAATTATTTCATAATCATGTTAATTCAAAAAAACTTTTGATTATGAATTGAAGTAAATGACATGTGACGAATTCAATGAAACATGTTAAATTCATGTGACATTGTTGCATCACTGTTTTGCAACTCGTAACTTTTAAACCAACAATGCTACGCAAAAAATGTCAATTGCAAAGTTGTAGAGAACCATCTAATTAGTCTAGAACTGTTCTTAAAAAAATTATCTCTTATTGAAAAGTTTTGAGAAAAAAAGGTTTGAAACATTGGTCTACTCAGCTTTGTAACTCAGCTTTTAACCTAAAACTATTGGGGCAACCAAGCTAATCCTCAATTAGGACACTTTATTGGGTCATACTTGTAAGTAGAAGAGAGGAAACACAAAAGAAAGGAAATAATTTATTTTGGGAATACATTCCACATGATAGTTTTAGGTTATAAAGCTGAGTAGACTAACATTTCAAACCTTTTTTTCTCCAAACTTTTCAGTAAGAAATAATTTTTTTAAGAACAGTTCTAGACTAATTAGATGGTTCTCTACAACTTTACAATTGACATTTTTTGCGTAACATTGTTGGTTTAAAAGTTAGGAGTTGCAAAACAGTGATGCAACAATGTTACATGAATTTAACATGTTTCATTGAATTCGTCACATGTCATTTACTTCAATTCATAATCAAAAGTTTTCTTGAATCAACATGATTATAAAATAATTCACCTGGTAGGTGTTCGGCGAGACACCCTGTATGAATGTACTTCATTTTAGCGACGCACGTTTTAGCGACGCCGCATCTTGGAGAGCCGCACTTTGGCATCGAAAGAGCCGCTGGTTGCCGACCCCTGGTCTAGAACCCTTCTTAAAAAAATTATTACTTACTGAAAAGTTTTGAGAAAAAAAGGTCTGAAATGTTAGTCTACTCAGCTTTGTAACCTAAAACTATCAGCGTAGCTTTTCTACGCAATATTCGTATGTTAGTAGTCTTAGTACCGTGAATCTGGTCAGCGTGGACCGATCCTCGATCAATCCGTAAATTCGGCCTGAAGGTGAGCGGTGGTGCTAATGCTAAAACTGTCTGCTGTAAAGTGTTAATTTCCGGCAGAGCGCCGATTTATATGTAGATTAAAACCGGAACCGGAAGTGGTGGATTATGCAAATTCTGCGGGACTAACCAATCTAGTCTGTGCAGAGCGTTCCTTCTCCACCTATTGGTCAAGAAAGGATCTAACCATATTAAATATTATTAATCGTGTTGTAACCGTTTGGCCACTGTGGCCAGCCCACGGTGACCCACATCACTCCACACACTGGTCTCTGGCCCCTGGTTACCCCTCTTGCGAGGTAGACTGACCCAGTGGGGAAGGAGGGAACTGAGTGGTGTGGGAGAGAGAGCATGAGGAGAGAGAGAGAGTTTGGACAGCTCAGGGTGAGGACGTGTGCTAGAGAGGTTCCTTAATCAGCCCAGGCCTGGTGCAGTGCCTGAGTGGATTCTGCTCTTCTCCCATTCACCACTGTGATGCTGAGTGACAGGGAGATGACCCTGTTGCAGCCTCCATGAGCGGTTATATGGGCTGAGGTAAGTATTTACCGCAGCAGAATGACTTATGCCAACCGACCACGTCACCCACGGGCTACGCGCTCTGTGTGTGACGGGACGGTTGTAGGTGTGGTGGGCCTAGTGGCCCCGATAGGTAGGTACTTCTACTCCTAGACAACGGATTAAAGGCCAACAAACCAACAATCCAGAGTCCCTGTCTCCATTATTTACGTGAGAGTCGGCCCCACCCATGCTTGTCAATCCCCAGATTGCCATGAGAGCCAAAAGATCCAGTGGATTAATCATTTGGACCAAAGCATTACGAGACTACCAGTTTGAATTCTGAGGTACCACGAACGTCGTTCCGACATTCCGTACCGAACATTTCCGCAGGAACATTTTGCATAGGAATACACAGTATAGCCATGTAGGATTAAGGAATGGTCATTGCTCCAATTCATTTTTCACCCGAGCGGATCGTTTCCTGATAAACATTACATTAATCTAACATAAATTTTTAATACATTGAATTAAGAAATAAATACAAAAACTAAAGAAGGAATCAATTCTGCTTAGCAATTAGAAATTAATCTAACATAAATTTTTAATATATTGAATTAAGAACTAAATACAAAAACTAAAGACAGAATCAATTCTGCTTAGAAATTAGAAATTAATCTAACACACAAATTTTTAATAAATTGAATTAAGAACTACATACAAAAAATTAAGAAGGAATCAATTCTGCTTAGAAATTAGAAATTAATCTAACACATACATTTTTAATATATTGAATTAAGAAATAAATACAAAAACTAAAGAAGTAATCAATTCTGCTTAGAAAGTAGAAATTAATCTAACACATAAATTTTTAATAAATTGAATTAAGAAATACATACAAAAACTAAAGAAGGAATCAATTCTGTTTAGAAATTAATCTAACATAAATTTTTAATGAATTGAATTAAGAAATAAATACAAAAACTAAAGAAGCAATCAATTCTGCTTAGAAATTAGAAATTAATCTAACATAAATTTTTAATATATTGAATTAAGAAATAAATACAAAAACTAAAGAAGGAATCAATTCTGCTTAGAAATTAGAAATTAATCTAACATAAATTTTTAATGAATTGAATTAAGAAATAAATACAAAAACTAAAGAAGCAATCAATTCTGCTCAGAAATTAGAAATTAATTTAACAATTTTTTATTAAATTTGATTAAACTCAACGCTGTGATGTAATAATGGAGAAATCATTGTTTATCAATTATACGAGTTTGATTGAAATAAACTAGAAATAATAGCTTTTTGCTGCTTGAGTAAGCTGGTTCAATTTCACTCCTTGTTCTGTGTTTTTGTCATTTCTGACCACCAAACGTAAGTTCTATGAACAAATTTACAAATTTGTAGATACGGTGTACTCTGTGTAACCCAGACATAGGACCGGTCCCAGAAATTTGTCCGGACCAGGAACTGTCTGGTTCATACAGCTGGTCGGACAAATTTAAGATGTCTGGAGGAGGGAGAGCGTATGGAAATGGGCTGCATGCGGGCCGCTTTTGATGCACTTTATTCGGCCGAGTTGGTATTGATTTCCTGTACTATCGATTTAATCGAATTCACGAACCAAATATGCTTTAGATATAAATTGCAGTCCAAATACGGTGTAACTATTTCACTAAAAATTTTAATGAAAACTATCAACCGATCAACCCTGTCCGGACACAGCTGTCTGGACGCGGTGTTATGTCCGGGCTACACTGAGTACACTTACTGTTTTTAATAAGTAATAATAAAATAATGATATAAAATTGTTTACAAAATTCTTTATTATAATTATTTTATAAACAGTTGATTAGTAAATTAAAAAACAATAAATTAAATTTTAATGTATTACTCATAAAAGTTATGATTTTTGTATACATTTTGGCATTTGTTTTGTCAAAACAAACAACTAAAATACTTGTAACACGACTTTTTACGGTCAATTGCTATTAATACTAAGCAAGGATATAATAACGGAGTACAACTTCTTGTTCTTATTGAATCTTGAAGATGAAGGTGTTATTTTATGCTGCGGTTGTTTCTTGCATCATTTCGGCTTTTTCTCAGAAAGATGTTGGTAGGGAAACGTATCCATTGATAATACAAATTTAAATGCAAGTACTAACTCTCTTTATTTGCGTGGATAGAAATTAATTTGATCCAAAAATTTTCTACTAACTTCTTAAAATATGTCCAATGGTCGAAAATAATAATTCTAACGGATGATCAGGATTTTGGTAGGAAATATTTTGTGTTTTATTACATTTCAATAGGTTTAGTTTTCTTTATTCTAAGTTGATTTATCGAAACATTTGTCGCAACACCTGATCTCTGCCAGAGTTGCACCTGTGAATGAATTTGACCTGAACGAACTGAGCAATTTCGGCACCGTGTTGATCATAAGCAAACCAAATACTGCTATTGAAATAGTGGAAAAGGCATTAAAGTTAAGCTATTGCCCCTGTAACTGGTTGCTAATATTAGAAGAAAAGTTGGAAAGTTTTGATAATTTTTTTATTCCACATAATATCGCTTTATTTCAATTGGACGTCGGACATTATGACGAGGTAGTTATGGGAGTTAATGCTGAAATCGTTTCGTTTCAAGTAATTTTATGTTTTGAAGGTATGGTTTTTATATCGTTTGTATTCGGCTACCGGAACCGTGATAAAGGCGCAAGAGAGTGGTTTTTGGGATCCGAAGAACGGTGCTATACAATTTTCAGCTTTGTCTGTGCCTTTGCCTTCGTCCATTGAAGAAACACTTCGTTTCTCAACCATAGAGGTAAATCTATTGGTTTGCCATTCATGGCACAAATTATTGAAGCCACTACGTTTCCTAACCAGTTCAATCCATTTTCCACAATTCCTGAGGAGAACGGACAGCGGACTCTCGGAGGATTACATGGTGAAATGTTAAAAACTATTCAAAGCGTATTTTTATTTAAGTAATTTAACCACGTTTAATCATTAAATATAAAAAATAACTAAAGTTATATTTTCTTGCATAAAGTGCCAGCGTGATTGTTCCACACGATAATTTATTTGGAGCTAAGGTAAATGCTTCGTACGCGTCTGGGATAGTTGGAGTAGTATACAGAAATGTAATTTCATTTGTAATTCTTTAAAAAACACTTTCCAAAGATTAATACATTAATACAGGAGAGCGATGTAGGATTTTCACTAACTATGACCACCGAGAGGCCCGAATTCATAAGTTATTCGCCAGCTGTCACTAAAATCCTGTTTAAAATAATGTATCACCACACAGGCAGAACAGAAGACAGATTTTTCTTTTATTTGGAGCCTTTTTCTTCGTACTCATGGATTTGCATAATTGGATTTACAATTTTATTTGCAGTGTTTTCGTCAATTATATGTTTTATTAAAAACATGGCACAGCGTTGGCTCGAAAAAGCAATTAGAATTACTAAAATAATTTACTATTATACAAGAAGTGCTTTACAAATTCTACTTTTTACGCGTAATAATTAAGCCGGGATGAAAGTAATTGCACTGTTAGGTTAAAATGGAGATGTGTTTTATAGGTATTCCTGTTCGAGTTTACGGTCTGTCTGGTAGAATATGTTTGATCGTTTTTCATATTTTTTGCATCATTATGTTTATAAGCTACACTTCAAATCTTACATCGATTTTAGCCGTGACTCGATTCAAATTACCATTTAATAGTTTTCATGACCTTCTATACACATCCAACTATGAGTTAGCCACACTTAAAGCCAGTGCTCTGGTTGAATTTTTTAAGGTATGGCCATATTTTTTTTGATGCTTTTTAAAAAAAACAATTAATGCCAGATTGTATGGATTAATTTCATTTCAATTTTGGCATTCAGGTTTCTCAAGAGGATCATTATGTCAGAGCTTACAAGAAAATCCTTACTAATCCTGATAAGTTATTGGTAAAGTCTAACAAAGAAGGAATGGATTTGATTTACAATAGAAAAATAGCACACGCGATGGTAGAATTGGCTTTGGCAGCCGTAATAGACAAGAATTGTTCATTTCGTTTCTTGGATGAGGTGGTCATGGAATCTACCTTGTCTTTCACATTTAACAAGCAATTTCCATACAAACAGCTTTTTAATAAATAGTAAGTTCAACTTATAATTTAATGAACATCTATTGATTCCAAATTTATCAACTAGTATACAGATTTTCTTGGAAAACGGTATTTACAGTAAACTCTATCGTGACGTTAATCCGTTTGATCATAATGGTTATTGCGATAGTATGCGAAGTGTAAGTGGAACTATCGAAATGCCTGCAGTTGTTGGCCTTTTTTTTACTTTGTGTTTGGGAATTGGAATTGCACTAATAGTGTTTGCGATTGAGATATTGTACAAAACATTATTCTAATAACAAATAATGGAATTCTGAACGCAAACTGAAAAAATAATACATACAGTTGTTAAGCTTCGCCTCTAGGTGGCACCCGCTACCTTCCTCCCCCCCGCCCAGCCAAATCATGCCTTGTTATTTTAATCCTTTTTGGGCTTCGGCCATTTTGTATTTTTGAATAAAGTCAGTTAGACATACTCAACTGACATGTAGAGTCACTTTTCTGACTTTCGAATCACTTACATGGCGCAGTCGACATTTTGAACCAAAGACCGAAATTTCGTTTGACCAGAAGGAAGATTCAAGAGACCCGCAAACCTCAATCGCCCACGTGGTACGCCGATCACGACCGAGGACGGAAAGTGCTTTACAAGACCATTTTTTGACCAAAAAATGGAAGACTTGAAACTGTAGTGTCCACACTCCATCTTATTTGTTTGTTATTTCATGACGCGTCTGCCTTTCGCAGCGCCCTCTGTACAACTTATTTTATTAAACGCACTCATGTAAATTTCGCACAGCCAACATGTCTGTTTTCTGACCATCTCCTACAAATCCAACTTTATATTATGCATCAACGCCAAGAAACACATTATTTGGCGACGAGAGATGAACAATAATTGAATCCACCAACTTTTGTGAACTTTTGTGCTCTTCTTGGCAAGTTTTGATGACTTTCTCGCCATCGACCGTGCGCTCGTGACCACGCATTGACCGTTAGGCCCGAACTTTTTGCTGTAAGTTTTTATGTGAATTTGCCAACTTTACCGTTTGAAAATGCCTTTGGTTGCGGCACCCAAAAAATATAACCCGCTCGACGATTGGGAGACATATTTTATGCAGATGGAATGTGTCTTCTCGTGTAATAAAATCGTCAAGGACGCTTTTGGCCTGCGTGGGGATGGCTACTTTTGCCAAGTTCGTGGATCTCGCTCGCCCGAAGGCGCCGACGGAGTTGACGTGCAAGCAGTTGACCGACTTGATGACCAAAAATCAAAAGCCTAAACCGGTTAAGCAAAGTGAAATTGTGCGCTTTCGTGCGAGGAAAGGCAACAAAGGCGTTGTTGAATCTCTTATACATTCTTAGTCCATTTTGAGACCCAAACAAAACTTCACAACATTCACTCATGAATTTAGGCAGTCGACTCATTTATTTACTAATAGTTTCCAAGGTAACCAAATTCGCTCATTACATCATTACAATTCTAACAATCAAATGTATCACCATCCGTAATAGCAATCAATCCAATTAATAGTTTCCTAAGTGGGGACACAACATTCCTCCCCACTATGTAATTGCAATTTTTGTATTTCAAAATAAAACGATTTATGCTTAAAATTCTTGCTTGTTTCTTTTCTACTTCTTTTTTCGTGTCGTCACTTTGGTCGCTGGAGGTGGAGCTGGTGCTGGCTCCACTCGCCTGGGCACATTAACCAGTGGAATCTCTTCCGGTTCCACTATCGCCGCATCTTCCTCTGCCGTCTCTCCCCTTGGTACGAGCGTGACCATGTCAGCCACTCGCAAGCCCTTCTTTGCCTTTCTCACATGCGCTGGTATTTCCCCACGAGCCGGGATAAATTGAGCCTCATCGTCTTCGCTCTCCTCCCCCGATGAGCCTTCCCTGTAAACCGGCTCTATATTTCTTGTCCTCCTTGTCTGCATTGGCTGTGGGGTAAGTGGGTGCTCTCCTAGCACAGGTAGACGCGGCGTGTGGCCTTGTAACGCCGCACGGATGAACGGCGGCGTCCCTCCTAGCGACATTCGCAGTTCCGACTCTCTTCGTGCTCGATCCAGCGCTGCTGGAGTTGGCACCGCCTCGTTGGACGGTCCCGGCAACGATTCGTGTCTCTCTTGTGCTTGTGTCGGGCTTCCCCGAGCCATCTGCGCCTGCTCCATCGCTG
Source organism: Strigamia acuminata (assembly GCA_949358305.1). Lineage (NCBI taxonomy): Eukaryota > Metazoa > Arthropoda > Chilopoda > Geophilomorpha > Linotaeniidae > Strigamia > Strigamia acuminata. The sequence goes on along the minus strand of OX442314.1, from coordinate 23,573,274 downwards.
GCTGAACCGTCGCTAGTATCGTCGGCTGAATCGCCCCCGCTGGAGTGCCTGGCAACCCTTGTGCCGCCACCACTGGAAGTATAGGTAAGTTGGGTGTAGTTACCTCATTGCCTCGTACTGTTGACCCTCTCCAAAGAGTTGCTGGTTGTTGTCGCTCTCCACTCTGCTGCGACTCCTCGTTGGGTGGCGAAGCTCCCTTCTCTTTGACCTGCAACTGTTCTAAAGTTCTATGGCGGAGATGATTAGTATGTTGCACAATTAATCTCGCAGTCTCCACATCTGTCACTGCGTATATCACTTTGCCACGCCGCTGCGCGATTACACCCGCTCTCCATGGCGGTTTCGTTGCCGGTAACACCCGCCACCATATTGGGTCGCCAATTTGGTAACTACTCTGCGCACTCCCACTACTCTCGTACTGTGTCTCGAATCTTGGCCTCACCAAATCGATGTGAGTGAATACCTGTCTGCCCAAAAATGCCATTGCTGGCGACATGTCATTTCGTCCGCGGAAATTCGCATGCTGAAACAAGGCCAACCGCCACAAACGCAATTCCAACGTTCCATTTACGATTTTGACCAGTTTCTCTTTGACCCACCTCACCGCACGTTCTGCTAGCCCGTTGGATTGTGGGTGATATGGGGGTGCGAAGATGTGGTCAATCCCATTTTTGGCCATAAACTCGGCGAACTCCGCCGACGCAAATTGGGAACCGTTGTCACTCACTATCAAATGTGGGATTCCAAAAACACTGAATATTCTGCGTAACACTTTAATTGTTGCTGCAGATGTTGCCGTTTTGACCGGGTGGGCCTCAATCCACCCGGAAAAGGCGTCTGCTAAAATGAGCACCATCTGTCCTAAAATGGGCCCTGCATAATCGATATGCACGCGCACCCAGGGTGCCTCCGCCCTAGGCCAGGCTATCGGGGGGTGGTGTGGCGGCAGAGTCCTGTTTTGCGCACAAATGATGCAACCCTGCGCAAACTTCTCCACATCAACTGAAATTCCTGGCCACCACACCACCGCCCTAGCCCGCTTCTTCATTGCCACTATCCCCGGGTGGCCCTCGTGAAGTAGTCGTAACATTTTGGGTCGCAAGGCAGTGGGGATAATCACTTTCTGCCCCCACATCAACACTCCACTGGTCAAGCTCAACTCATCAAACTTTGCCCGAAAATGTTTGAGTTCAATTGTCTTATCTAATTCCTGTCGCTCTCCGGTTTTCACTGCACTAATCACCCTTTGCAGCTCACTGTCCAGCAGAGTGGCTTTTGCCACATCCCTAGCTAATAGCAAGTCTTCCTTCTCTAACTCCACTAGAAACACAGGATAATCCTCCACTTCTTCTGAGGGCACCCCAACCGGAAAGCGACTCAAGGTATCAGCATTTTGGTTCTCCTCTCCACGTCTGTAACACAACCTATAATCGTAGGCTGAAAGTATCAACGCCCACCTGAGCATTCTCGGGCTGACCACGACCGGAATTGGCCTGTCAGACCCCAAAATGCCCAGGAGTGGCTTGTGGTCAGTGTAAACCACAAAGCTTCTGCCAAGTAAATAATTGTGAAATTTCTTCACAGAAAACACAATTGCAAGTCCCTCCTTATCTATGTGGGCATAGTTAAGTTCTGCCCGGCTGAGCGACCTTGAGGCAAACGCCACAGGAAGCTCGCGCCCACGTTCGTCCAGGTGCGCCAACACAGCGCCGACGCCATAAGGTGATGCGTCGGTTGCTATCACAATCGGGCGCTCCAAATCGTAGAATGTCAACACGGGAGCACTGGTCAGTGCATTCTTGATGCGCTGAAACGCCATTCGGCGCCTGGGTGACCACAGCCACTCCGCATCCGCGCAGAGCAGCTCGTACAATGGGGCAGCTGTGTTTGCCAAATTCCTGACGAATGATGCATAAAATGCAACTATTCCCAAAAACGTGCGCAGACCTTTGTTGCGATCTCAAATGTTCACTTCATTTGTGGAGAGGTTTTTCTACCACGTTTTTAAGACATTATTTATATTTTAACCATAATCATTAGAATTGTGTTTTTTGCCAGGCACCTGTTGCGCTTTTGGGCAATTGGCCCAGAAGCTGTAACGGCTGCCCTGGCATTTTGAGCCCTGGATTGGGGCGTTGCTAAGACAATCCCCAAATTTTGCACCGTTGCTAGGGCTGAAGCGTGCCTTGGCACACGCCACGCCTGCGCACTGGCCGTTTTCCGGCCATATTCCGGGTAATAATTCGAATTATTACTCACTCTTTGCATCACACTCATACCGTTCACACCGACACAGCTTTGTTCACAACCAAAAACACTGTTTTGTCCGTGACTCGTGAGTTTTGCCAAGTTTCAACTCGATTTGTTTGAACCAACGTTCAAACGAATCACTTTCCGAGCCGCGAAGACGACGCACGACGGCCCAAACCACCGTCGTTCCCGCCGCCGCCCGAAGACCAACGCGCCCACGCCGTTGAAGATCGACGCCAGCCAGCCGCCGAGGATTGCAGAGCCATCGTCGCCGCTCCTCGACCTGTTGACGACGATTCCGATTCAGATTGCAGCGGATCTCCAGTCAGGTTTTAACGATCGGCGGTACCCGCCGTTTGACTACTTGTCTCCAACGGAAATCTCCCGTTGCAATCTAGGGTTTAACCCAAGATTTCCCGTCTTGTCAGGCTTAACAGCCGACACTCTTTGTGAAGTCTTTCGGCTTCACACTTCCTTTCTCACTTCGCAGAATTTGCGCGGCGACGAGTCGCCATTTCTGCACTGCTTTTTCCCGCCCGAAGGAGTCCCGCGCTGCTTCGAACACGTCGCCTTCTACGCCGACGATCTTATCCTCATAGAACCCATCTTAGTAACATTCTCTTCAATAGAACCTGTACTTAACGCTCAATAAATTGATTAACTGTTTGATTTAAAATAACTAAATTAGCCCTTATTCGAGATCAAATCCCTAGACACCGACTTAACGGCTAACCCACCCGATAGAAGACCTATAAACGGCATTCAACTGCTTCCACAGGTGAACGCCGGGATCTCTTGCAATTGGAAAAATCCCATAGTGACTAAATATAAATTTAGTGTTGTTGAGAAAAGTCAATTGGAACCATCAGGAACGCAACACTTGGGGGCCCGTCCGGGATAACCAATTGTTTAAAATTAGAATTTATTCCTACTTTCCTATCATCTTTCTCTCTTATCTGTCTAACTCAGTATGTCAAACTCAGAAGGAGAAATTCCTATTGATGATGAAGGAGTACAGACTCGTACAAAAACGGGCGCTAAGCGCCGTAGATCGGGTCGTCCTCGAACGGCGCGTAATAGTCTAACGGCTCAACATGTAGCCGAAACTATTGACGCTGTTGCCGCCGAGAGTGCCACGACTAAGGAAGTTGGAACAGGCGGTGAAGAACGCGAAGAAGCGATTTCCGCTGGACCAACGAACTGGGGTGATTCTTCCATGGATTTGGACAACATCGAGATTCCTGATACGCAACCGGTGGGTTACAAGGAACTTCTGGATCGAGCAATTCTCCAGGGGGTACAAGTGACTGATCAGATGACGATTATGGAAGTTTACGAAGCCATGTCCGCTCATGAAAGAAAACGCCTGGTCGATCATATGAACGAGCAGATGGCTGCTGTTACTCGAAAAATGAACTCAGCGTCTCAAGCCAAGGAAGCTGCTGAAAAATCGAATCAAGCTTTGCGAGAGATAAACGCTCAGTACCGTCACAGTGAAGAAAAACTGAAAAAACAATCGGACGAACTGGAGCGCCAACGCATGGAATTCGATGCTCGAAAGAAACATTTGTCTAAAAAAGAGACTGAAGTTTTCAAAAGGGAACAGGAGATTGCTTGGGATTCCATAAAACAACAGGAATCATCTAATGAAGAACTCCGTAGACAAATGGCAGCCGCCGACAAAAAAGCTCAAGAAACTGAAGATGAGCTACGGCGAGCCAAATTGCTGAAAGAACAAGAGGAATTTGAGGAGGAACAAGAACGAATACGTGTTGCTGAATTCGCCTCACAACAGAAAGGTCCAGCCGCCAAAGTGAAAAAGAAAGTCGTGCGGCTAGAAGATTCTGCAACCGACGATTCGTCTCAAACATCAAGTGAAGATGAGCGACAGTCGCGCAAAAGAAGATGTTCCGATACTGAGGGGCCTACATCAAAAAAGAACGGCGCTTCAGATGCCGAAATTTTCACTAATAGCGACAAACTCATGACCATGATGGATGAAAGAAATCGTATGAAGATACAAAACGATTCGCATCGGCCCAACGATAATTATGACCAGTCTGGAAGTCGGAGTGCGTCTCCAGACCCCGAAGATCGCGATAAGGGGGATGAGCGTCAGAAATACGACAATGTACCTCCGCCACGAGGGTCGAAGGACGAATCCCTTTCGGAAGGCGAAAAATCTACTCGATCTGAAACGCGGAAAGAACGAAAGAGTCGTTCAAGGACGAAATCCAGAAGATCTCGGTCCAGCGATGAACGTTATTACACCGCTGAACAGATCGACGCGATGTTTCAAAAACAAGCGCAGTCAGCAAGTCGAACCACACGGCTAGCAGAGTTACGCAAATTCGACTTGAAGCGCAAAATTGCGAAATACACCACTGATAAGTGGCGGCATAAAATTGCCGATGTGAAAACAATTCGATGGGATCGATTAGTCCCTGATCGTTTTAATGGAGAATTCCAAATGGGATCAACCTTTTTGGAAGAAATTACCAGAATGGCTCGACTAAATGGTATAACACCTCAAGATACTTTGGAGAAGTTAGTCCCAAAATCATTGGTGGCACGCGCCGAAAATTGGTTCGTCGAACGAGAATTCGTGCACTGGAATCAATTTGTAGAAGCGTTCATGCGAGAATACGCTGAACCCACTGAAGACATTTATCAATTATGGGACAATTTAGCTCAATCAGCGGGAGAAGACATTCGTTCCTATCTCCGCCGAACCGAAGATTTGTTGTCATCATTACCAACGCCATCTACTGACCATGATGTGGACAGAAAATTTCGAAAGGCGATGACACCATATTCCCGAAGTATTCTGCAAAATGTTGATGCACCGCCAGTCGGATCATTCAAAGAACTCTCCCAATTTTTAAGGGATAATGACCTGAGAATCGAAGAAAAGTATAATGAATATTTGACTCCGGAGGAGACTGCAGCTATTAAGAAACGGCAGTTACGCATTAAAGAATATGTGAAAGAAGCTAGACTTGGACAAACTCCTTTAATGGGGTACCTGTTCCAACGGCGAATCGTCTAAGGGCGAATTTTGGAAATTCGCCTTTAGAAACCTATTTTGACGTTTCCAATGGCAAATTTTATTAAATTCGCCATTGGAAACGTTTTTTGAGTGCAGGAATGTTTTATTTCCCACATTCGCCATTGGAAAGATATTTTCTGTTTCCAAGGGCGAATGTGGGAGATTTGTTTTTAATGTAAAATTCGCCATTGGGAACGTTTTTACGCTTCCAATGGCGAATATGTGCATGTTGAAATTCGCCATTGGAAACGCAAAAACGTGACCAATGGCGAATATGTGTGTGCTGAATTTCGCCATTGGAAACGCAAAAACGTGACCAATGGCGAATATGTGTGTGCTGAATTTCGCCATTGGAAACGCAAAAACGTGACCAATGGCGAATATGTGTGTGCTGAATTTCGCCATTGGAAACGCAAAAACGTGACCAATGGCGAATATGTGTGTGCTGAATTTCGCCATTGGAAACGCAAAAACGTGACCAATGGCGAATATGTGTGTGCTGAATTTCGCCATTGGAAACGCAAAAACGTGACCAATGGCAAATATGTGTGTGCTGAATTTCGCCATTGGAAACGCAAAAACGTGACCAATGGCGAATATGTGTGTGCTGAATTTCGCCATTGGAAACGCAAAAACGTGACCAATGGCGAATATGTGTGTGCTGAATTTCGCCATTGGAAACGCAAAAACGTGACCAATGGCAAATATGTGTGTGCTGAATTTCGCCGTTGGAAACGCAAAAACGTGACCAATGGCGAATATGTGTGTGCTGAATTTCGCCATTGGAAACGCAAAAACGTGACCAATGGCGAATATGTGTGTGCTGAATTTCGCCATTGGAAACGCAAAAACGTGACCAATGGCGAATATGTGTGTGCTGAATTTCGCCATTGGAAACGCAAAAACGTGACCAATGGCGAATATGTGTGTGCTGAATTTCGCCATTGGAAACGCAAAAACGTGACCAATGGCGAATATGTGTGTGCTGAATTTCGCCATTGGAAACGCAAAAACGTGACCAATGGCAAATATGTGTGTGCTGAATTTCGCCGTTGGAAACGCAAAAACGTGACCAATGGCGAATATGTGTGTGCTGAATTTCGCCATTGGAAACGCAAAAACGTGACCAATGGCGAATATGTGTGTGCTGAATTTCGCCATTGGAAACGCAAAAACGTGACCAATGGCGAATATGTGTGTGCTGAATTTCGCCATTGGAAACGCAAAAACGTGACCAATGGCAAATATGTGTGTGCTGAATTTCGCCGTTGGAAACGCAAAAACGTGACCAATGGCGAATATGTGTGTGCTGAATTTCGCCGTTGGAAACGCAAAAACGTGACCAATGGCGAATATGTGTGTGCTGAATTTCGCCATTGAAAAGGGTTTTGCGTTTCCAATGGCGAATTGAAATTGAACGAGCCGAGTGTGTATTTAAAGTGCTTGGTTTGCTTGGTTTGTTTAAACTGGTCGACTGATTTATTTAGGAAGTTCTGCTGTTTAAATAAGACGAATTAAACAGAACGTTGAGTGGACGTGATTCCCTAAAGCAAACGAACTGTGGACGTGATGCCAGGCGAGAGGTGACCGGATGTCACAGTGCTAAAGCCAATATTGGCCTAACATTGGTAGGCTACAAGAACGTATTGCTAGCTGATCCGCAACAGTACCAATCGATTTTTACACATGCCGCATTTTCGCGATCGAATACAGCTAAACATCCGCCGTATTTGGGCGATCGAATACAGCCAAACACCCGCCGCATTTGCGCGATCGAATACAGCTAAACACCCGCCGTATTTGGGCGATCGAATACAGCCAAACACCCGCCGCATTTGCGCGATCGAATACAGCTAAACACCCGCCGTATTTGGGCGATCGAATACAGCCAAACACCGGCCGTATTTGGGCGATCGAATGCGGCGGATGTTTGGCTGCATTCGATCGCGCAAATGCGGGCAGTGTTTGGTCGGTTCTCAGGTCTTTAAAAAATAAATAATAATTTAAATAGATAATCAAAAACTTGATTATCGGTTTTTAACTCGTTCAAAGTTAAAAACCAATTCTGTAATCAAGTTTTTGAAATCGGATTTTTGTAATTTAGAATTGAATGCGCCTAATTTATTTTGATTTAACATGGTTATTATGAAGATTTTTAAAAAGTACACAATAGCTGCATTCAAAAGTCGTTTAACATCACAAAACATACACATCTACAACATCTTTTATCACAAATTATGGTGTATTTATAATGTATACCGGTACTTATAATTTTTTTTAAATATTTTAAATATGTGCATTTAATTATTGTAAAGTGTCATGTAAAGCTGTTTTAGCTGCATAGCATAGCACAACACCACCACCCATTGTGGAAACTGGCGGTTTCCAAAGTGAAATAATTTAGTTGAGTGTTTTGACCACCGTGGCGCAAGTGGAAAAGTTCACTTGTGACCCGGATCTATATTATTGGAATTTAAGGATTAACTTAATCCTCTTGTTTTATATATCTAAAATTTTGAATAAAAACTCACTGTCTTTTCAAATGTAACCTTGTCTACATCGTTTCTTTGAGTCTACAACAAACTTCGATCCGAATCCGACTCCATCCGTCGTTTTAACAAGTTTTAGGAGTGTTTCATTTATACAAGTTGCTCGTGCAACGTCTCATGGTGCCGAAACCCGGGAAACATTTTTGAAAACGAACCAGAACGCGAAAATGGACGATTTGGCAAGAAGTCGTGCACAAAGGGAAACACAGAGAAGGAGCGTGCGTGCGCTTTTTGCGAAATTGAAGAAAGAAATGGCCGAGGATCCCCTCAACGAGGTACGATTATTATGCATACAAGCCCAACTAATCACAAAACGTTTGAAAATCGATAAACTGGACACAATAATCGCCGACGGGATCACCGACGTGAACGAGGTGGACCAAGACGAATTCGAAGCGGAAGAACTACAAGACGAGATGACCGCCGCCCGAATCACACTCGAAGTCGCCTTGAAAGAACTCGCGCAAATGAAACAAACACCACCACAACAACCACCGCAAGTACCACTCGTAAATATACCACCAGTTAACCCTCTTTTCGTTCCACCTGTGCAAAACCCAAACCCAATTCAACCGCAATGTGCAGTGATGAAACTGCCGAAGCTCGAGGTCGCCAAGTTTAAAGGCACGCCGGAAACCTGGACGGGGTTCTGGTCCGATTTTGAATTGAGCGTGCACAACAATACAGCTTTACCCAAAACCGCCAAGTTTGTGTATCTGCGCTCACTCGTCGAGGGACTCGCAGCAAATGCAATTAGCGGGCTCACCGTGACGGAACTCAACTATGACACTGCAATAGAACTTTTAACTAATCGTTTTGGTCAAAAAGAACAGATTGTAGGTGCACACATGGCAAAACTCCTCGAGATGCAACCAGTGAAACGAGCGGAGGATATAACGGCGTTACGGAAGCTGTACGACTTTTGCGACCTCCACATCAAAAGTCTCGAGAACCTCGGCGTACCTGCGGAAACCTTTGGACCATTGTTGTGCCCAATATTAGCGCGTGCTGTACCAAACAGTATCCAGCACGATTTTGCGCGTCCACGAGGAGATGCGCCGTGGAAAGTAAAAGAATTTCTTGATTTCTTCAGATTCGAGGTCGCGATGAGGGAGCGTACGGAAGCCGCAGACAAAACCAATAATAAAACACAAGAATCGACGGAAGCTCCGAATACCAGAAAGGAAGAAGTGAAGAAAACCAATTACAAGTCTAATAATCACAGTTCCGCTTCAGCCCTCTCCAACATTGTCTACAAATGCACGTTTTGCGAGAAAGAAGATCACAAGAGTCCAGACTGTCCGTTGTCCGTGGAGAAACGAAAGGAAGCGTGTTTCAAGGCCCGACGTTGTTATCGATGCTTAAAAGAGAATCATCAGGCTCGCCAATGCAACACCCGATTTAAATGCCGAAAATGTGAGCAGAAACATCACACGTATTTGTGCGACAAAGAAGACACGAAGAAAACAGAAACAACTTTAACTTCAGCCGTACAAGAGTCTACAGCTATGGAAACCGTGATGTTCCTGCAAGTCGTCGTTCTGGAAGCCAACGGAAGCAACAAGAAAAGAAAAGTCCAGTGTTTTTTGGATGGGGGATCACAAAGAAGTTTCATCACAGAAAAACTGTCGCGCGAATTACAACTGGAAAAAACTGGAGAACAATCCCTCGCCCTCTTGACTTTCGGATCCACTGAGCCAACGTAGATTCAATCGAACAGTGAAAAAACGACATGGCGACCTTCGAAAGAATTCGATTGCAACGTCAAAAACGATCGGTTATGTTTACACATGCCCAGAACCCAGAACCAGTTGTATTGATAATAAACATGGAAAACCGTAAGTTATTTGCTATTCTGGTTATTTATTCACGTTGCACATATTTCGTAGCTTATCTCGGTTAGGTTATTGTTAGGTTTAGCAATGTCTTGTTCCGACCGATTTATCTCGTTTAATGGCTTATAATTCAACCAAAAGTAGAATCGTCACAAACTGAACGAGATCGATATATTTTGTTTATCTCTAATTTATCTTCCACGAATTCAAAAATGTGCTGATGTATTCATAAATCAGTGGAATTATCAACTCTCGGGAAAATATTAATTTCTCCGTCGAATTTCTGCACTGACTTTTACATTTTTAATTTTGCCAACTACCCGGCAATTTCTCTCTCATTTATACAACTCTCCAAGATTTTCATGTGGATTTCCAAGTCGAAGAAATACTTGTCACCGATTGGCAAAAGCCTGCAATTGCTGCCTTCAATTTGATCGTCAAAATAAACCGACCGCTACATTTTCAATTCGAAATAAAAACACGAATTTTTATTCTGTGATGTTATCAAAAATTATCGTCGTTTCTTCATTTTTATAGAACTGCATGTGCAAGTCTGTGTCGCCCACGGGAGCGGTAAACCTCCTCCTACTGGATAAACTGCAATAAAACATGTGTCCTGTGCTCGAAACTGTCGGAAAATAGTCGAATGGTTTTTTGTTCTCATCCAAAAGCTATGGTCCCAAGTCGTGTTGTTTTCTCGTCGTCCACGTGTCTTATTTCCCAATTCAGTATAAGTATGACAAATTCCGCCAATTTATTGCGTTTCACCTTTAAAACGAGACTCTCTAATTGTGTCAATGATGACCAAATGCATGTCCGTCTCCGACATCTGGTTCGTGTTCATTAGAACGAATATTTGAACAGCGATGATCGTTTCATCTTGGTTTTACATTTCCGCCATCTCAAAAACATTAAAAAAGTTATCCAGAGTGTCTAATACTGGTTGCAATACGTGTTCCAATACGTTCCAATATGTTGAATAAAACTTTTAATTGCATTTAGTCAACGGTTATAATTAATTCACGTAATTTGCTGTCTCGGCTTTAAGGTCGTTTCTTGAATCGAGGTTCATTACGCGTGGCTTTCCTGCCTCGCAACTTACGAGGATATCACTTTTCGATGCCGCGTCTCATTTCCCACGAAATCGGACGATGCTCTTATCGTGTCTACTTCTTCGACGTTTGTTTCAAATTCTTTTTTTTTCAATCAGCTTAGCAGCTAGTTCTTTCTTCAACATTTGATCATGTTTTTATTTTTATTAAAATAGACAATTTTGCCTTCATTTTCCGGCCGTCAATCATGTTGGAATGAAAAAATCGATGAAAAAATTAAAATATATGTTTTTATTCAATTGAAAGAAAAATACATCAAATTTAAAATAAGGAAGTACAATTTTTCAAAAATATTAAATATTTTTTGTATAATTATTCGTTTTCAAAATAGATCTTGATCATGTCCATATGCAGGCACTGCTGTCCTCCCAATCGTACTTTCTACAAGTATATTTGAGAAAAAAAAATTAAAATGAAAAGTAATACAAATCTTACACAGTTTGCCTTTTCCTATAAATAGTTTTAACAGTAAGCAAACTTACAAATTGAAATCTGCGTGTAAAAATGCATTTTTTCGTGCTATTTTAATGCAAAATTGTCAGTACGAAACTAAACAGCGCATGATTGGCCAAAACAAACCATAAATGGAACAATTCCTAAACGTATCCACATTAATCAGAATGTAAATCGGTTAAAAGTGTTAAAAACCATCAAAAATTCACATTTTCATAACAAATTCATCAAAATTCGAGCTCAAATCGATATTTTCCAACCAAAAATAACTTTTTTTCACATTTAAATCCATCAAAAACGTCAAAAAATCAAATCATTCGATCGGTTATCAAACCTCGATGAATGCGGAGAATTCTCTGCATTCTAGTGCAATAATTGCAATGTTCAATAATGAAACACTTCAGTTTCCTCATCACCATCTTCACGATCAAATTTTGAATCAAGTGCCTACTATATTTTGGTGTTGCGAAACATTTCAAATACGTGGATGGCCCTACACTTGTAAAGTTCAATGCGGCTTTTGTTTTTTTAGTGTTCCAAAACCCAGCTGGGTTGGAGAGTCCGATTGTATCTTAAAATTGAGTCCCGTTTCGGCAATCCGTATTTCATGTAGCATTGTAAACGAGAGAGATCAAATGGCTGGCTCAGATTAACATCATCATCTGCAGAAACCACTAGAAAACGTTTCTTTCGACAGACAAATTGCAATCTGCGTGTAAAAATGCATTTTTTTTGGGTCATTTTAATGCAAAATTGTCAAAATTTGTGCAATCTCATTTGCAACGTTTCAGTCTTGTCGTAGTAAGCGACCTGGCGAAAATAAATGCATTTTTAGACATTTTTAGGCAAATAAATGCATTATCATGTGCTGCAATAGACTCTTTTTAGAGACAATCTACTTTACAAATGAACTTTTTGGGATAAAAAATACTTTGCCAAAATAAAAACATTTTTTGCAAGACCCACAAGCCGGCTCTGCTTAATGAATAATAACATAGACAATATGTGATGAAAAGAATTAAACTTTTCAAAAACGTGTTGTTTGAAGCGATTAGGCGCCGCTTTCTACATTTCCGATTGCTGCTCTTGGGACAACAATGTTAAATCAGGCAGCTAGATTGGCTGTACCGCTTGCTGCTCCTGCGTGCAGAGCAGGTACTCCGCAATGCTTTGCGCGCTTCTACAAAAGCACCGTGCTCATTTCAATCCAAATGATTATTAATTCAAATATTAGAAAAATTTCTAAAATTTATTTTATTAACACAAAAAAATCCATTCCATAATATAGAATAACAGAAGTTTTATTAACGGTTTTTTCGATCTCCTTTCCAAAAAGAAGCATTAATGTATAGACATAATAATTTACACAATATTAAAAATATGTATCTTCCATAAATTTCGGGTGCGTTGTCCGTCGTACTATCTTCGTTTTATGTTTGGTGAAGTAAACGTAATGTCCGGTGCTGTTACTCGATGCCTGTAACAAAAATTCATTTTAAAATTCATTTTTCATTTATTTAAGCGTTTTTTGGACCCACACGGCATTGTTTATACAAGTTTCAAAATTTAAGCCAAAAGTATGAATTTTTGCACTTAAATGCACAGTTTTGTGCCTCAAATTGCTTTTTGTTTAATTTCAAACTTTTATTTCAGTAAAAATGTCGTGTAAATACGTTTTACGTGCTGCGTGAGGCGTTATATTTATATACATACAAGGTTACTCGCATCGATATCGAATGGAAAGTTTAACTTGACCTCGCACATGTGATTCCGTTCGATGCTGAGTCCGTTTGGGTTCTAAATTGTTGTGTAACACTGTTCATGTCCTGCTGGTCTCGAACTAATGAATTGTAGAATTTTCGGGTTCCTGAGGAACACGAGACGAGACGAACACGAGAATGGGAAGGAGACGAGAACGTCTCAATAACGTTTTATTTTAAACAGCCAATAGGAGCTGACGATTGCACTACATAACCAGTTAGAATTACAAATAAAGATAACTTTGAATTAAAACCAGCAGCGTGTGTTGCGTGTGTTGCGGACCAGTCGGAGTCAGCTAGCAATACGTTTTTGTAACCTACCAATTATAGCCAATATTGGCTTTAGCGCTGTGACATCCGTCTGGCATCACGTCCATAGTTCGTTTGCTTTAAATACTTTAAATACACACTCGGCTCGTTCAATTTCAATTATTATTTATTTTTTTAAGACCTGAGAACCGACCAAACACTGCCCGCATTTGCGCGATCGAATGCAGCCAAACATCCGCCGCATTCGATCGCCCAAATACGGCCGGTGTTTGGCTGTATTCGATCGCCCAAATACGGCGGGTGTTTAGCTGTATTCGATCGCGCAAATGCGGCGGGTGTTTGGCTGTATTCGATCGCCCAAATACGGCGGGTGTTTAGCTGTATTCGATCGCGCAAATGCGGCATGTGTAAAAATCGATCAGCTAGCAATACGTTCTTGTAGCCTACCAATATTAGGCCAATATTGGCTTTAGCACTGTGACATCCGGTCACCTCTCGCCTGGCATCACGTCCACAGTTCGTTTGCTTTAGGGAATCACGTCCACTCAACGTTCTGTTTAATTCGTCTTATTTAAACAGCAGAACTTTCTAAATAAATCAGTCGACCAGTTTAAACAAACCAAATCGTTCGCTCGTGACTCACAAGCACTTTAAATACACACTCGGCTCGTTCAATTTCAATTCGCCATTGGAAACGCAAAACCCTTTCCAATAGCGAAATTCAGCACACACATATTCGCCATTGGTCACGTTTTTGCGTTTCCAATGGCGAAATTCAGCACACACATATTCGCCATTGGTCACGATTTTGCGTTTCCAATGGCGAAATTCAGCACACACATATTCGCCATTGGTCACGTTTTTGCGTTTCCAATGGCGAAATTCAGCACACACATATTCGCTATTGGAAACGCAAAACCCTTTCCAATAGCGAAATTCAGCACACACATATTCGCCATTGGTCACGTTTTTGCGTTTCCAATGGCGAAATTCAGCACACACATATTCGCCATTGGTCACGTTTTTGCGTTTCCAATGGCGAAATTCAGCACACACATATTCGCCATTGGTCACGTTTTTGCGTTTCCAATGGCGAAATTCAGCACACACATATTCGCTATTGGAAACGCAAAACCCTTTCCAATAGCGAAATTCAGCACACACATATTCGCCATTGGTCACGTTTTTGCGTTTCCAATGGCGAAATTCAGCACACACATATTCGCCATTGGTCACGTTTTTGCGTTTCCAATGGCGAAATTCAGCACACACATATTCGCCATTGGTCACGTTTTTGCGTTTCCAATGGCAAATCGTTTACCAATTCGCCATTAGAAAGGTCCAAAAGCAGTCCCAATGCTGAATTGGGAGAAATTTGCCGTTGGGACTGTTTTGGACAGAATAAAGTCGAAATTCGCCATTCGTCCGAATGGCCAGATTCGCCCTTGGACGATTCGCCGTTGGAACGGCACCCCCTTTAATGCAACCCCGAGATCGAGGGGATTACTTTGCGGAGAAGACGGATAAAACTACAAGTGCCGGACCTCCGAACCCTCACAAACTACCCAAAAATTCTCGAGCTTACGCGAATCTTGCCTTGTCGGAAGACAGCACTGATGTAGTCGAAGATGACGACCCAGGGCTAGACCCTTTAGTTGAGAATGCTATTGTATTACTCGCGAAGCATGTCACTGAGAATAAATTCAGACCAAAAATGGTTGGTAAAAACGTTACTTTTAATACAGCAAACCTTAATACAGATGCTCGATCAAAATCACCTTTGCCGCTACCCATCAAGCCCGAAGTGATTCCGGATACTGAAAAGGAATCGGCTACAGACAAAAAAGCCGTAGAACCTCGTTCAAAGTCGCCCACTTCAGGAAACGGCTCTAGGCGCAAATCGCCAGAAACCGATCCGTGCCATAGATGTGGAAAGTTGGGGCATTGGTCGAATCAGTGTCCTGATAGAAGTCCAGTAGCTGCCGAGATAGAAGGTCTTGTCAGCAAGTTGGGGGAACTGCTCCGAAAAAACTTGTGAGCGCGGGTTTGGCAGCGAATACGCTGAAACTCGCGCCCGTTGCCTCGGAAACAATTAAGGAGATAGACGCCGACGTTTGTCCCAAGATTGAAGTAACCCATGATTACCGTGAACCATTGGATAAAAACTATTTAGACTACTGGGATTCAGTAGATAAAAAACATTTGATGGTAGCTCAGTTTAAACCATGTGACCTGAAATTTCCTAAAGTTGACCTTACTAAACTTAACGAAGTATTGGCCGAAAAAACGGCCGACAAACGATACTTTCAATGTCACGTTAGGAAAGCGTTACAGTGCTACCCCAAACCAAGTAAAAACTGGATGGATAAACTTTGGGAAAAATTCCGTCCCAAGTCGAGAGAAGTCGATGAAATTGAAGAAATGACTAGAGCTATGGAAAAAGTCGTTCTGTCATATAACGATGAAATGGACGAACTTCCTATTGATTATCCTGCCTTAGAACATCGGATACGTAGAGTCACCTGCAATTTGAACATGGAAGATTTTACGGGAATTCCGAAAATACAACTACAGACCATGAAAGGACCAATTACTGGATTGTTGGATTCTGGAGCCAATAGAAGCTTTATGGCGGCTTCAGTAATGGAAAATCTGAAATTAGAAAAAGAATTACAGTACATCTCGCCAAGTCTCTGTATTGGAACGGCTGGCAAAGATATTCAACCAGTCGGAACCCTGTTGCTGTCATTTCGATGGACACATGGAGTCCTTGTGCATCCTTTCATAGTTATTGAACACCGTTTCCCGATGATTTTACTGGGAAATGATTTCATGAAGCGGCTAAGCATACAGCCGAATCCGAAAACGTTGTCATGGAATTTTATTACTCCATTGACCGAAACTCTACCATATATACCACAGTCAGTTTTGGACAGATATAAAACCAAAATTGAAGAATTACCGCCAGACAATGCTACGTTTGTATGTCATGAAGGAATTTTGGCTGGCGCAGCTACTCTGAAAATGGGAGATGATATCACCAAAATGGTGAATGATGCCAATCTGACATTGGAGCAAGGACTCTCATTGGCGGAAGTATTAAAGAGACGACAGAGAATTCTATCAAGAGTTCCTGGACGTACACACATAGTGCAGCACGATATCAAGCTGACAACTGATAAACCGATAAGGGTACCATTTAAAAGTTATAACCCTCAGAAAAGGGAAATAATTCGGCAAATCTGTCAGGATATGGTAGACAAGGGAATTGCTGTGCCTGCCACTGGAGATTATGCCATGCGAATTGTTTTAGTGGTCAAACCGGGGGCCGAACCACGCCTCTGTGTAGATTATCGGCCATTAAACGAACATACAGAATATGATCCTCCTCAGATGCCGACGATCGAGGAAATTTTGAGAGAAATCGGTTCATTTGAGTGGGTTACCACGATCGACTTGACAAAAGGCTATTGGCAGATAGGTTTGACCCCGTCTGCACAGCCGAAAACGGCTTTTTGGAGCCCTATAGGCCGATTGATGTTTTTAGTTATGGCATTTGGACTGAAAAATGCGCCGACTAGTTTCCAACGTTTAATTGAGAAAGTCCTCGATGAGATGTATAGGCGACAAGCTTGGGCGTACCTGGACGATATCATAACTGTTTCAAAGACATATGAAGAGCATTTAATCAATGTCGACAAAATTTTAGGAAAATTAGAACAAGCTAATTTGTGTGTCAACCCGGATAAGTCGAAATTCTGTAGAAAAGAATTGATTTTTCTTGGGTACAAATTAGGAACCGGCGGACTCGCCGTTGACCCCAAGAAGTTGGATGCAATTACGAAATTTCCAACCCCAACCAATTTAAAAGAACTTCAGCGTTTTTTGGGGATGGTTAACTTTTTCCATCGACTTCTAAAAAATTTGTCGGTCATGGCAGAGCCGTTAAGGCCCTTATTGAAAAAGGATATGGATTTCAATTGGCATCCCAGTCATCAAGAGGCTTTTGAAAAAATTAAAAAAGCCCTCACTGATTCAGGAACAATGGCCATGCCAGATCTGTATCGACCTTTCGTAATTCATACGGACGCCAGTCGTCAAGGATTGGGCGCCGCATTGATGCAAATCCAACCTGAAAGGGGTGGACAAGAAGAACTACCGTGCGTTTATTCAAGCCGTAGCTTGCAGCCGGCTGAAGTAAATTACACGGCTACTGAATTAGAGTGTTTGGCCGTTGTTTGGGCGCTGAGAAAATATCGCCCTTACATCGAATTTACTAAATTCACCGTTCAAACGGATCATCAGGCCTTGAAATGGCTAATGTCTCTGGAAGAACCGGCAGGACGTCTGGCGCGATGGCAACTCGAATTAATGGCGTATACATTTGAAATCCAGTATATTAAAGGGCCGTTAAACGTATTGGCCGATGCTTTGTCTCGAGCTCCTGTCTGCACGCCCGAAGAAGATAACGTAGACGGTGAAGATGACGATTTATTGGCGTATTGTCCATCGCCATATCGACACTGGAAGCTGGGGGGACCAAATCAGCTTCCCACATCGGAAGTTGTTGAAGACGAGAGAATAATCAATTTTTGGTCACATGCTTACGATCCTCCTGATATTGAATCCGATGAAAAAATTCATCTCATGATGACTCAAGAGTTTGAATTCCCGTCGTCAAATGTCCTCGTCCACGCTTTTGCAGCCAACGTTGTGAAGAAATTAGAATGTGAGCCACCTACAAGAGAAGAAATTATTGTTGGGCAAAAACAAGATAAGGAATGCCAAAAAATTCGAAATTTCCTGCTCAATGGCTGTTACCCTCCTGAACTTAAGCACGCGATGAGCAAGAGACGTTTTAAACGAAAAGCGTCCGCTTATCTAATTGAAGAAGATTTACTTCTAAAATTCCATCCGACTCTAACCGATGAGTTAGGAGAAAACGGAAGAGCGTTGAAAGTCGTGGTACCAGAGAATCTCGTTTACAGAGTCATCTGGACAGCTCACGGACACCCGTTGTCTGGACACAGTGGTATTACTCGAACGATGTATCGAGCTAGAAGAATCTACGCATGGCCGACGATGAAACGAGATATTACTCGCTTTATCAAGCACTGTCAACGCTGCCAGGCTTGCAAGCCAAGGCAAAAATTAGAAATTGAAGCAGCTCAAATGGGTCCGTATGCTCCCTTTGATTGCTTGAGTGCTGATCTCATGGGGCCT
Organism: Strigamia acuminata; assembly: GCA_949358305.1. Taxonomy (NCBI): domain Eukaryota; kingdom Metazoa; phylum Arthropoda; class Chilopoda; order Geophilomorpha; family Linotaeniidae; genus Strigamia; species Strigamia acuminata. The sequence continues at coordinate 23,554,773 of OX442314.1, read as the reverse complement.
AAACCAAAAACTCCACGAGGTAACACTCACATACTCGTTATAATCGATGTCGCTACAAAATGGCCAGAGATGCGGCCAATGTCAAAACCAACTTCGGCTAAAATAGCTGATTGTATTTATAATTTATCACTACAATTTGGCTTTCCACGCAAAATACTGTCTGATAATGGCTCGCAATTTAGATCGCAAGTATACCAGAAGTTTTGCGAGAAATTCAAAATGTTACCGGCTTATACTTCGCCGTACCATCCTCAGGCGAATCCTGTTGAAAGAACCAACAGAGATATTAAATATTTGATTGCTTTATACACTGATGTTCACACCCGTTGGGATGAATATTTACGAGAATTCGCCTTTAGTCTGCGAACTACGGTCGCAGCCGGAAGAGAATTCTCACCGGCTTATTTAAATTTCGGCAGAGAATTGAGAGTGCCGTGGGATCCGCGCTTGCCAGACGAAGTTCTTGTCGTAGACCCGAAAAATCCTCATATTTATATTCATCAACTGGAGAAAGTGCTCGCAAGCACATATCAGCACATGATGTCGCATGTATTTGATCTACAAAAAAGAGTGCAAGATCACCAATCAGAAAAGAAGTTCGATAATTTCAAAGTGAACGACTTAGTCTGGAAAAATTCCCATGTATTATCCAGCGCTGTTAAAGGAATTTCGGCAGGAATCGCTGATCGCCGAACTGGACCTTTTGCAATTATTCGTGCACATCAAGGCAATGCCTTTGAGTTAAAACGTTTGGAGGATAATGCAAAATTCCCGTCTATCCACGCATCCGAACTTACACCATATTTCCCTCAATTTACTCAGGAAATTTGGCGGAGGGGAGAGGTGGTGGGACAACCCACTGAAAATAAAATTAATACATTATTTGAAGACGAAGTAAAAACTTTACCGTCACTGCCAAATTCCGATGACGAAGTTGAACACGTGGCGATTAGTTTTGAAAACATTCAAATAGCCCAGGATGATCTACAAACCACGTTGGAACCGGCCACAAAGCCGAAAAAGGCAAAGCGAAGATCCATGCTACACCCAGTAGTACCAAAAAATTCAGATGGTGACAAAAATACTGAAAAAACGGCTAAAAAATATAACATGAGAAGCCGGAAATCACCAAAACAGAGAGTAACTAGTCGATTCTGCGCAGAACGCGGACGACAAGACAGTACTCTAGTGAGTGATGGAGACATAATGATGTCACATCATTCTAAAAATAGTAATTAAAATGACGTAGTTCATACGGCGACCAATCAGCATCAAGTTGGGGGACTTTGCAAAAATTTGTTACTTTCCAAAGTGAAACCACTCCGACCACACACTGATTGGGACGATCCGCCGATTAACGAAGGAAAAGAATAGATTCAACTTCGTAAGTGAAACAGTTAGTTTGAAATGATTAGATTTGTCATGAAAAACAAACGGCCCATTCACAGAATCATGGCCGAAGGTGGCGAAGGACCGCCCAACATCGATTCGGACTCGGAGCCTGAAAGGAATCTCGTGATGAATCCGCCCGACGAAATGTTAAATGAAGATTTCGATCTGCAAAATCAGGTGAATATCGCCATTGAAAAAATTAAAAAAGCCGTTAAAATGCTGAAATCGGCTGACAAACGAATTTACAACCAAGCCCGACGGACGCTCGAAAAATACCGAAAGTTCGTAAAAACTGAGTCAGATCGTGTTGAAAGTATTTTAAACGAATAGCTCGTTGAATTTCACGTAGTTACGTTCCACTTTTCTATCACGAAAGTTGGCTAAAAAGGCCGAAAAAATTCAAGAAAAACTTTGTCAGTTTGAAAAATCACTTAACAAATTTTAAATGACGCCATTTTTATGATCATGTGACTTCGCCCGACGGCTAGTAAGCGTTGTGAGGGAGTTGCCATGACGACCGCGCTCAAATTTCCTTTTGCTAAAAAATATTTAAACAAAATATTATTCACCAGTTAATAATTAAAACTTTCAAACGTTTCTGTAGATATTAATGGCAATCAATCAGCCGTATGCGTTACCAGATTACGTACCCATGGTAACAGGAATCTTTAGAGGCGAATTATCCGCCGAGGTCCGACGTTTACGACAACTTGGTCAGACGTGGGAAGACGTGAGACAAGAGTTCTCAAATGCCATCGCCGCACATTGGGGCTGTAGATGCCGAATTTGTGGACGGCTAATGGTAGCCGACCCCGTTTCCTGGAACCTAAGGATCGATCCGCCATCACCGTTGAGATCCAGATTGCTTTTTGGCTGGCTCTTTCCCACGCCAGAGGAAGACACGGACTTCTACGGGTTTTTCCGAATTGCCCATGCCAAAAGGAACGATTATTTGGATGCCATCTGGGAGAAACTCCAGGCCCGGAAGGATGAAGTTATGCGAAAGCTACAAGAAGAGCAGGCCTGGTGGGCCGATCGACATAAACATTACGATTTAGCAGATCTCGCCAGTTCACAATACGAGATGCACATTCTGGGAATGGCCGGACATTTCGGCCACGCTCGTGCCCGATTCCGTGACTGGGAACGTCAAAGAGACGCATATCACGACCAAGAACGCAATGATAAGCGAGAGCGGTCAAATTCAGTTGCATCAAACGAACCACGTGCCAAGATGACCTGTGGCAATCACCACAATACGGCTTCAAGAGCCGTTGATAATGTTTTGGAAGCCAGAGTTTCACGATGGGACGCGGCTTGCAGATACCCTGGAGGAGTGGATCCGTACGCCGCTCGCCCAGGAACCAGACCAGATTTGCTTCGTGCCAACGGCCGACTCAAGCATCGTGCAGGCCGACAAAACCGTGAAAAGTTGGAGCGCGAACGCTTGGCCCTGATGCCACCACCGCCCAAGGACGACGAATTGCCTGGCCGATGGGATCGCGAAGTCGAAGAGCATTCCATGCAAGTCACCCTTCGCAAGAAAGCAGCGTTGGAGCAACAGCAAGCCGATTGGGATGCTTGTTTCCAATCGCCTGATGCAGAAGAACCAACGATAGGATCTAATGAGACTTTGATGTTAAACACGCCAACGTCAGTGTCCGCCTTGGAGGGAGGAAGTTCCGCGGAAGTCCACATCGTAGACCGAAGCTACAGAATTTCGCCCCCAACAATGGCCGACAACACGGCCTGTGAATGGAAAAGCCTTCCAAACACACAAAATTCGAATGACCAGGCGAACCACCGGCCAATCGAAGGGCCGATTCCTGTAGAGTGTAGAGAATACATGGATTCGATAAACCCAGACCCGAGTCTTCCAGAGCCTCGATTGCCCACGAGAAAATTCGGAATGGTATCCCAAGTTCTGAAAAAGGGATTCGATCAGCATTACGACGCCATGTGGCAGGGGTTCTGCGAAGCGCCGTTGGAGACTCAGGAGATTGAGTTGTCGGACATGGACTTATACCAAATAGCTCAAGTCACCGAGAGTCTGAAAGGTAGTCGTCGTGTCGCCGGCTTGCTGAACCGAATGGAGCCGACGGGACCCGACGACCCACGTTTGAATGAGTTACAGCGACAGCTTGTGCCGAGTTATCGGAGAATTTTGTTTCCCGGGGTATTTGACAGCCCGAGACCAGGCTTCGCTGCCACCACGTGCCTAAGAACGGCCGCCATGGCCGTTAAACCTGAATTTCTGGAATGTTGGCGGTCCATCCAATTGGATCCGCCCACCATGTGCAGCGAATTGATGCGCCAAGTTGCGGTCATTGGGGAAAATCCGGCCGCATCGGCCATTCGTCTCCGACGCGAGTGGGACATGCGCAAAATCACTTTTCAGCAAGAACTGAAAACAATTCGACCGGCAGGAATGCCGCCGAGGGATCAGACGTCTAAAAGAAAGATGCCAGAAGCCACTTACACGCCAACTGCAGCTGCAATCGAGAGCCATGTTGTTGCCCAAACCACGACTGAACCGTCCAACAGTCACGTCGCCATGGAGATAGAAAATTTCGACGATCCAAGACCTGGACCGAGTCGAGGTCGAGCTACGACCTCAAGTTCAACCACGTTTTTCACGCACGTCGAAAACACCAATTTAGGGGCGCGACCCAAAACTCGACCGAAACCACGCGGAGCTTTGGTACTCCGGCCCGGGGGCCGATCTTGTTACGTAAAACGTCCAGACGAGCCAGCTGCGGCGCCCAACCCGCCGACACCACCAAGGAGTGTGCATTCACCTATTCGTGCACCCACACCTTCGCCCGGAAAAGACGATCCGAAGATGCAGATTCAATCGGCGGCCGGAGCTGCCGAAACCAAGAAGCCAGAAAGCAGCCCAATCTACATTAAGCTGCGAAGAACTTACCCAAGACTCGAGATGCATCCGCACACGAGGATTTTGCTCAAACACAACGTGGAGCTTTGCCACCACGTTTTCAACTGGCTTGAGCGGAAGATACGAAAGAAGAGGCCGTGGATGTTGCATCAACGGCTGATCCGAGCTCGCCGACGCCCGTCCAACCCGCAAGAATTTTACGAAATGGCGTTTGGAGATGACGCCTTATCTCGACTCATCCGAAGTGTTTGGATACACGTCAACCCCGGCCTGTCATCAGGGCCGAATACGGGACAACCGTTCATCAACGTTAACGAGAGCGGAAATCCGTTGTCCGACGAGACGGACATGATGTCAATAGACTTACCTTCACCTAAAACACCCGAGTAGGCCGATGGCCGACGAAATGTTAAATGAAGATTTCGATCTGCAAAATCAGGTGAATATCGCCATTGAAAAAATTAAAAAAGCCGTTAAAATGCTGAAATCGGCTGACAAACGAATTTACAACCAAGCCCGACGGACGCTCGAAAAATACCGAAAGTTCGTAAAAACTGAGTCAGATCGTGTTGAAAGTATTTTAAACGAATAGCTCGTTGAATTTCACGTAGTTACGTTCCACTTTTCTATCACGAAAGTTGGCTAAAAAGGCCGAAAAAATTCAAGAAAAACTTTGTCAGTTTGAAAAATCACTTAACAAATTTTAAATGACGCCATTTTTATGATCATGTGACTTCGCCCGACGGCTAGTAAGCGTTGTGAGGGAGTTGCCATGACGACCGCGCTCAAATTTCCTTTTGCTAAAAAATATTTAAACAAAATATTATTCACCAGTTAATAATTAAAACTTTCAAACGTTTCTGTAGATATTAATGGCAATCAATCAGCCGTATGCGTTACCAGATTACGTACCCATGGTAACAGGAATCTTTAGAGGCGAATTATCCGCCGAGGTCCGACGTTTACGACAACTTGGTCAGACGTGGGAAGACGTGAGACAAGAGTTCTCAAATGCCATCGCCGCACATTGGGGCTGTAGATGCCGAATTTGTGGACGGCTAATGGTAGCCGACCCCGTTTCCTGGAACCTAAGGATCGATCCGCCATCACCGTTGAGATCCAGATTGCTTTTTGGCTGGCTCTTTCCCACGCCAGAGGAAGACACGGACTTCTACGGGTTTTTCCGAATTGCCCATGCCAAAAGGAACGATTATTTGGATGCCATCTGGGAGAAACTCCAGGCCCGGAAGGATGAAGTTATGCGAAAGCTACAAGAAGAGCAGGCCTGGTGGGCCGATCGACATAAACATTACGATTTAGCAGATCTCGCCAGTTCACAATACGAGATGCACATTCTGGGAATGGCCGGACATTTCGGCCACGCTCGTGCCCGATTCCGTGACTGGGAACGTCAAAGAGACGCATATCACGACCAAGAACGCAATGATAAGCGAGAGCGGTCAAATTCAGTTGCATCAAACGAACCACGTGCCAAGATGACCTGTGGCAATCACCACAATACGGCTTCAAGAGCCGTTGATAATGTTTTGGAAGCCAGAGTTTCACGATGGGACGCGGCTTGCAGATACCCTGGAGGAGTGGATCCGTACGCCGCTCGCCCAGGAACCAGACCAGATTTGCTTCGTGCCAACGGCCGACTCAAGCATCGTGCAGGCCGACAAAACCGTGAAAAGTTGGAGCGCGAACGCTTGGCCCTGATGCCACCACCGCCCAAGGACGACGAATTGCCTAGCCGATGGGATCGCGAAGTCGAAGAGCATTCCATGCAAGTCACCCTTCGCAAGAAAGCAGCGTTGGAGCAACAGCAAGCCGATTGGGATGCTTGTTTCCAATCGCCTGATGCAGAAGAACCAACGATAGGATCTAATGAGACTTTGATGTTAAACACGCCAACGTCAGTGTCCGCCTTGGAGGAAGGAAGTTCCGCGGAAGTCCACATCGTAGACCGAAGCTACAGAATTTCGCCCCCAACAATGGCCGACAACACGGCCTGTGAATGGAAAAGCCTTCCAAACACACAAAATTCGAATGACCAGGCGAACCACCGGCCAATCGAAGGGCCGATTCCTGTAGAGTGTAGAGAATACATGGATTCGATAAACCCAGACCCGAGTCTTCCAGAGCCTCGATTGCCCACGAGAAAATTCGGAATGGTATCCCAAGTTCTGAAAAAGGGATTCGATCAGCATTACGACGCCATGTGGCAGGGGTTCTGCGAAGCGCCGTTGGAGACTCAGGAGATTGAGTTGTCGGACATGGACTTATACCAAATAGCTCAAGTCACCGAGAGTCTGAAAGGTAGTCGTCGTGTCGCCGGCTTGCTGAACCGAATGGAGCCGACGGGACCCGACGACCCACGTTTGAATGAGTTACAGCGACAGCTTGTGCCGAGTTATCGGAGAATTTTGTTTCCCGGGGTATTTGACAGCCCGAGACCAGGCTTCGCTGCCACCACGTGCCTAAGAACGGCCGCCATGGCCGTTAAACCTGAATTTCTGGAATGTTGGCGGTCCATCCAATTGGATCCGCCCACCATGTGCAGCGAATTGATGCGCCAAGTTGCGGTCATTGGGGAAAATCCGGCCGCATCGGCCATTCGTCTCCGACGCGAGTGGGACATGCGCAAAATCACTTTTCAGCAAGAACTGAAAACAATTCGACCGGCAGGAATGCCGCCGAGGGATCAGACGTCTAAAAGAAAGATGCCAGAAGCCACTTACACGCCAACTGCAGCTGCAATCGAGAGCCATGTTGTTGCCCAAACCACGACTGAACCGTCCAACAGTCACGTCGCCATGGAGATAGAAAATTTCGACGATCCAAGACCTGGACCGAGTCGAGGTCGAGCTACGACCTCAAGTTCAACCACGTTTTTCACGCACGTCGAAAACACCAATTTAGGGGCGCGACCCAAAACTCGACCGAAACCACGCGGAGCTTTGGTACTCCGGCCCGGGGGCCGATCTTGTTACGTAAAACGTCCAGACGAGCCAGCTGCGGCGCCCAACCCGCCGACACCACCAAGGAGTGTGCATTCACCTATTCGTGCACCCACACCTTCGCCCGGAAAAGACGATCCGAAGATGCAGATTCAATCGGCGGCCGGAGCTGCCGAAACCAAGAAGCCAGAAAGCAGCCCAATCTACATTAAGCTGCGAAGAACTTACCCAAGACTCGAGATGCATCCGCACACGAGGATTTTGCTCAAACACAACGTGGAGCTTTGCCACCACGTTTTCAACTGGCTTGAGCGGAAGATACGAAAGAAGAGGCCGTGGATGTTGCATCAACGGCTGATCCGAGCTCGCCGACGCCCGTCCAACCCGCAAGAATTTTACGAAATGGCGTTTGGAGATGACGCCTTATCTCGACTCATCCGAAGTGTTTGGATACACGTCAACCCCGGCCTGTCATCAGGGCCGAATACGGGACAACCGTTCATCAACGTTAACGAGAGCGGAAATCCGTTGTCCGACGAGACGGACATGATGTCAATAGACTTACCTTCACCTAAAACACCCGAGTAGGCCGATGGCGGCCAGAAAACAGAAACAAATCTGGTTGTTTCCGAAAATAAGTCTTTTCGAGAAACGTTTATTTTCATGTACATTCCTTTCATTTAATCATTTAATCGCCAATGTTTTTCTTAATGCATGTATTTTCTTTTATATAAAATAAATTCGACTTATCATTATATCAAACTTAGAAAGAAATTTTATCGTGTTGTAATTAACTAAAAAACAAACAAGAAATTGTAAAAGTTAATTGGGGGGAAGTGTTGCGATCTCAAATGTTCACTTCATTTGTGGAGAGGTTTTTCTACCACGTTTTTAAGACATTATTTATATTTTAACCATAATCATTAGAATTGTGTTTTTTGCCAGGCACCTGTTGCGCTTTTGGGCAATTGGCCCAGAAGCTGTAACGGCTGCCCTGGCATTTTGAGCCCTGGATTGGGGCGTTGCTAAGACAATCCCCAAATTTTGCACCGTTGCTAGGGCTGAAGCGTGCCTTGGCACACGCCACGCCTGCGCACTGGCCGTTTTCCGGCCATATTCCGGGTAATAATTCGAATTATTACTCACTCTTTGCATCACACTCATACTGTTCACACCGACACAGCTTTGTTCACAACCAAAAACACTGTTTTGTCCGTGACTCGTGAGTTTTGCCAAGTTTCAACTCGATTTGTTTGAACCAACGTTCAAACGAATCACTTTCCGAGCCGCGAAGACGACGCACGACGGCCCAAACCACCGTCGTTCCCGCCGCCGCCCGAAGACCAACGCGCCCACGCCGTTGAAGATCGACGCCAGCCAGCCGCCGAGGATTGCAGAGCCATCGTCGCCGCTCCTCGACCTGTTGACGACGATTCCGATTCAGATTGCAGCGGATCTCCAGTCAGGTTTTAACGATCGGCGGTACCCGCCGTTTGACTACTTGTCTCCAACGGAAATCTCCCGTTGCAATCTAGGGTTTAACCCAAGATTTCCCGTCTTGTCAGGCTTAACAGCCGACACTCTTTGTGAAGTCTTTCGGCTTCACACTTCCTTTCTCACTTCGCAGAATTTGCGCGGCGACGAGTCGCCATTTCTGCACTGCTTTTTCCCGCCCGAAGGAGTCCCGCGCTGCTTCGAACACGTCGCCTTCTACGCCGACGATCTTATCCTCATAGAACCCATCTTAGTAACATTCTCTTCAATAGAACCTGTACTTAACGCTCAATAAATTGATTAACTGTTTGATTTAAAATAACTAAATTAGCCCTTATTCGAGATCAAATCCCTAGACACCGACTTAACGGCTAACCCACCCGATAGAAGACCTATAAACGGCATTCAACTGCTTCCACAGGTGAACGCCGGGATCTCTTGCAATTGGAAAAATCCCATAGTGACTAAATATAAATTTAGTGTTGTTGAGAAAAGTCAATTGGAACCATCAGGAACGCAACACCTTTCACATCCACTGGGGGTGGCATTTTCTCGATGGCCTCTACTCGAGATACAATTGGACGCACGCCCTCCTCCCCAATGGAAAAACCAAGAAAATCCAGGCGCGTTCTGCAAAATACACACTTTTCACGTGCTAACCTCAACCCTTTTTCCAGCAATCGCGTGAAAATGGTCTCGAGGATCCCCAAGTGCTCGTCTAGGGTCCAAGTTGCGATTAAAATGTCATCAAGATATATATATATTTTCTTGATCCCACGGAGAACCAACTCAATAGTTCGCTGAAATATGCCCGCCGAAGGCATGGTGCCAAACGGCAGGCGGGTCACGGCCATAAGGCCTTTCACAGTGTTCACTGCTGCGATCATTGCTGACCGCTCTGAAAGTGGTACCTGCAAGTACGCCTGCTTCAAATCCAAGGTACTAAAAATACGCGCTCTTCCTATTGAAGCTAACAAGTCCGAGATGCGTGGCAACGGATAAGGGTCCGGCTGGAGACTTGGATTCACCGTCGAGCGGTAATCCCCGCACAATCTCACGCTGCCGTCCTTCTTCTTGACAGTGACTAGCGGGGTTCCCCATGAAGAGTAGGCAATTGGTTTAAAAACTCCCTCCTCGACTAGTCGGTCAATTTCCCTATCCACCGCTGCACGCAACGGGAATGGCACTGGACGTGGCCGATAAAATTTCGGGGTCGCGTCCCGTCGCAATATTAGCTCAATTGGGTCGCCTGAATAAGTTCCTAACTTCTCTCCAAATACCGCCTTGTACTGGTGTAACAACACTTGCAACCCCTGACTCGAGCCACTCTCACTTAGCTGAGGAGCTGCCCCTGGCGACCCCCCTAATGCAGTCTTCACTGCAGACACGTCAAAATTTCTCATCACCATGTCATTTGGTGCACTCGGTTGGTCAATCGCCCGTAGTACAGTGTGCAATCCAAACAATTGCACAAAATCACGACCCACTAAGCTGGGCCCCTTCCTACCCACCAAAATAAAATCTACCGGTTTAATCACGTTGTCCAGACCGGCTCGCACTGTCACCACGCCCAACACCTTGACCGGCTGGTGCTGGTACGCGAATAATTGCACAGCCGACGGGCGAATGTCATCTGGCTGGATCACTCCCCGCTTCAACCACTCGTTGCAGTCAGGCAGGTTGAGAATGGACAACTCGCTGCCCGTGTCTAATTGTAACTTGAACAGAAAAGTGTTAATTAATAAAGTTATTACCAGCGGCAGTACACGACTCTTCCTTGTAGCCAGTTGATAGAGAGCATAATCTTCTTCCTGCTCGTGGACTTCATTGACTGGTACTCGCCGTTGTTTCCAGTATTCATCAACTCGAGCACCTAGAAATCCCAACTCTTCTTCTTGCGGGAATTCCGCACGGCCACATTCAGTCTCTGGCTCCCGTGGGCGTCGCTTCCACACAGGCGCAGGTCGTGCGCCTGTCGCGACCGCCGGTGCCGCTGGGCTCCCGTAGACTGGGTCAAAAGGGCAGTCACGCACAAAGTGCGGACCGCCACACCTGAAACACTTGATGGCTTGTCCATCTCGGCCCACCGGGGCGCCACCGCGTCCCCGTCCACCGTCCTGGCTGCCTCGCCATGGGCGCCGCGTGTTACCACGTTGCTGGCCGCTAAAACTCGCCGCTCCTGCCGTCGCTCCAGTTGTGGTCCCGGGCGCCTGTGATGAATACGCCGGTTTTCCCCTGAAACCTCCTCTGCCACGGCCCGCCGCCAGCTGCATCACTGTCGCCGTCTTGGACTTGGCGCTCTCGGTTATGGGCAGCACCTCGTCGCTTTCAGTTGACGCCAAATGTGCCATTTCATGTGACACAGCCAATTTTGTCATTTTCGTGACTGTCATTGGCATTCCCAACAATATCTCGCGGACCAGCGGCGCATTCCTGGCCCCGCGGACCACCTGGTCAATAACTGCACTATCAGTCTCTTCCTTCGTCGTAAAATCGCATTGTTGGGCCAATACACGTAAATCCGCAATATACTTTTCAATCGATTCACCTTTCTGGCGCTTTTTTGCACCCAGTTTCTGTCTCGACGCGTACGGCGTGTTGATCGATTCGTAGTAGCCATCCATGGCGGTCAAGATGTCGTCCAATGGTGTTTTACTCAAAATTTTCGGCTGCACCAACCTTTTCATCTTCTCATAGGTGGGGACTCCCACGACGGTAAGCAGCAACGGCACTTTCTTCTCCTCTTTGATGTCGTTTAGTGTTATAAACTCTTGGAACGTCTCTTTCCAAGACGTCCAGTTTTGAAGGGAAACTCCAGTAAATGGGGGCACAACCCCAAGCACCATCTGTGCCATGGCAGAATATCTCTCAAATTAGCCACGAATATTAACGACACTTATCTGCACCGCTGGAAAACACTCGCCCCTGCGCGCTAAGTCCGATGGAACAGGCCCAAAAATCACGCCAAAAAGTAAGTCATCTACTTTACTTAATTTCCACTCAAAGACATCAAAAACACCTCATGAGTCCTGAATCCCATCGTGGATACCAGTGTTGAATCTCTTATACATTCTTAGTCCATTTTGAGACCCAAACAAAACTTCACAACATTCACTCATGAATTTAGGCAGTCGACTCATTTATTTACTAATAGTTTCCAAGGTAACCAAATTCGCTCATTACATCATTACAATTCTAACAATCAAATGTATCACCATCCGTAATAGCAATCAATCCAATTAATAGTTTCCTAAGTGGGGACACAACAGGCGTCCGTCATGTTGAATGCAACAACCCTTTTAGAACCAACCCCGAACCAGTCAGATGTTAGAACCTTTCGAATCCATTTTAGATGACATCTTTTACGTCACGGTAATAAGAACGAAGCTTCACCGAAGCCGCACGAACATCAATTCCAGACAAAACAGGAACATCCAGACGATCAGTAATCAAAAAATCACTAGACTGTTCTATCCCCATCCCAGAGCCAAGGTACTCGGCCACAGCAACAGTACCATGACAACCAGACACAATAGACCCAAAATGGCGACAAAAGAGCTTCCCTAAATCCGCCGCCCCAGCAGTCAAGACCCCTCCATCGTCAAGAACGACGTCCGAATGGGCAGCACAATACCTGGGCTTAACAAATCGCCAAAAATTCCTAGGATTATAGCGGACAGAATCCGCAATCTCCCCAAAGTATGCCTCACGATCCCTCCTCATCCGAACCTTAGCGCCCCTACGACATTCCGCAAACCTAAAGTAATCACATCTACGACCATAACGCTTGAATTTTTTATGGAAAACACGCTTATTCCTTAATAAAACTCTTAGGTCAAAGAAAACCATGGAGGAAACTTAGAGTCCATTCGGACCTTACGCGGAATAAAACGACGAACCGCATCCACAAGAACATTAGACAACATCCCAACTCCAACATCAACATCAGAACAGCGAAGAAAGGCAGACCAGTCATAACCCGCCAAAAAAGTATAAAGAGAGTAATAATCCCCAGCTCTAAAGCAGAGATAGTCATCCCTCACAACCGGAGCACCGACAATAGATAAACGAAACGCCAAAGGCGGATGATAATTGTCAGGAGAAACGAGGCAAGCATCAGCAAGCGAAACACACAGGTCAGAGCAATTCGAAAAAATCAAATCTAACAAATCACCATGACAATTCAAAACATGGTTAAATTGAGAGATACCCGCGAAACAAGAAAAATCACTCAAGGAAAGGGCCGAAGCTCGAACCACCGCAGAGCCACGCCCAAAATCAAAAGGAGACCAATAAATGCCAGGGAGATTAAAATCCCCAAGCAGAATAACATCCCCAGAAAAAGATGCCACGGACTCACGACAACAGTCCAAGCAAGCCTGTAGAACCAAAGTCGGAGTACGAGGAGGAATATAACAACACCCAATCAAAATCCGTCTAGATCCACAACCCAACTCAACCCACAGACTAAGATAACCATATTCCAAATCAAAACGACAATAGGATTTAATAATGGAATTGACACCACCACGGGTAAGACCAGAAGAAATATCGCGATCATTACGGAAAACCTTAAATTTACTAGTGAAGTTATCGCCCTCACAAATCTCATCGTTAAACCAAGTTTCAGATAAACAATAAACGTCGGCGCAAACCACAGTAAGACCCATAACAAACTCAGCACACTTAGTTCTTAAACCACGCACATTCTGGTAAAAACAATCGGAATTATTTCTGTAATAATGGTATTCTTCTTTGGCTCACAGCTACTCCATTAATCTCATGCCCAGATTTCCAGCTGCTTGGCTCCAGATCGGTGTTGTGCTTCGACCTAGCTGCGGTGATGTGCCGTGATGAACTGGCAGTCCTCATACACGTGAATTCTTTCTCAACTGCATTGAAGGAAATTCTACTCTTTCTGGTCAAAAGAGAAAAAGTCTGTTCGTCTGACTGGCTGTTATTATTCGGAAATGAGTCCAAAAGTTCTGTTGTGGTTATCACCGTTAATCTAGTAGTTTACTTTGTAAGAGTGATTTTTTATTTAGACTTACTTTTTGAGAAGATTTTTTTCTCACAGGATGTGGCACATCGTGTGAATCAAGTTGGTAACCCGTATTCACCCTGGCAACTTCATGATTGGAGCAATTAGTGAGGCATATTTCTTGAAATGGAACTTATTTTTAGTCATGACAGTGATAAGTTCTAATAAATTATAGAATTCCAAATAAGAAGAGCCTCTCGATCTCACATACACCGTTTATTCATCATGTCATAATAACACTAATTCTCTGTTACACATTGCAATGGATACACAAGTAATCGTATTTAAACAATAGTATACATCTCAATTGGCTGTCAACTATTCACATTGATCTAAGAAAGGGAAGTACACAACAGACAGCATGGCGGAGACTTTGTAATGCTCACGCAAGTACCTCCTCAATTTTTATTATTTTTAATTTTAATGATTTTCTTTAACTATTACGTTTGCGTATTTGCATTACGCTAATTTGGCGTACAGTATGCGAGTGCGTCAACTTTACTCGTGTGTGCATGCTTACGCGCATTGGCCATGATGCGCCATAAAATTTTGCGTCAAATCACACTGTCCATCTAGAGTAGATACATAAAAATTTAACTGTGACATAAAGGAAATTGCCTTACTAAAATAATGTTGATTTTGGACGAGTCTGAAGTTTATTACGGAGTAGTATTTTATTATGTGCTCAATTACTCACTCACTCATTTGACGTTACCGCTGTAAACATTCTTCATAAACGGTATCAAGCTAGACCGCAAGCCTACTTACATCCACTTTGTTTTGTTCGATACTTTTTCATCTTATGAATATTTAATTTAAACAAGGGAAGAAATAACTAGACATGGTCCATTCCGGGCTCATTGGCTCCGAAAAACGATGGTGTAAAGATGGGTGCATTATTTTATGCTACAGTTGCAGTTTGCATTATTACGGTTCTTTGTAAGGAAGATATTGGTGTGTGTTGATGCTGATAAATCGCGTTTGTGTAGTAATAACGAATTGTACGTTTGAACGTTTTAGGGTTGACAAAACCAACGGAAAAAATTTTAGTAGAAAAATTTTCAATTCGTTTCTTGAAAACTTTGCAATGGTCAAAAGTTATCGTGCTAACGGATGATCATAATTTCGGTAGGAGAATTTTTATTTTTATTACGCTTCGAAAGTTTTAATTATTTTTTTTTTAAAAGTTTATTTATCCAAATATTTGTCGCAACATCTGATTTCTGCCAGAGTTGCACCTGTCAATGAATTTGAGTTGAACGAACTGAACAATTTCGGCACTGTGTTGATCATAAGCAAACCGAATACTGCTATTGGAATAGTGGAAAAGGCATTAAAATTAAGCTTTAGTCCTTCTAATTGGTTGTTAATATTAGAAGAAAAGTTCGAAAATTTTTATAACTTTTTCATTCCACATGATATCGCTTTATTTGTACTGGACGTCGGACATTCTCACGAGGTACTTTTGGGAGTTAAATGCTGAAGTGGCTTTGATTCAAGTAATTTTATGTTTTCAAGGTATGGTTTGTATTTCGTTTGTATTCGGCTAATGGAAACGTGATAAAGGCGCAAAAAAGTGGCTATTGGGATCCCAAGAACGATGATTTAAAATTTTCACGTTTGTCTGTACCTTTGCCTTCGTACAGTGAAAGAGCGCTTCGCTTGACATCATTACCGGTAAATATATTGATTTGCCATTCAATGTAAAACTTATTGTGCTGGTAATGAACTTTGTTTCCCAACCAGTTTCATCCAATTTTTTCAATTCGTAACGAGAATAGACAGCTTACTATCAGAGGATTACATGGTGAAATATTAAAAACCATTCAAAGCGTATTTTCATTTAAGTAATTTACCCATTTTTAATCATTAAACATAACGAATAACTTAAGTTATTTTGTTTTGCATATAGTGCTAGCGTGGATGTTCCACACGATAAATTATTTGGAACTAAGGTAAATGGTTCACACGTGTCTGGGATAGTTGGAAAATTATACAGAAATGTAATTTTAGTTACAATTTAACTATTTTCTATATTCTTACAAATATGAGTTTATTTTAGGAAAGCGATATAGGAATTTCGTTAACAAAAACCAGCGATAGAATTGCATTGATTAGCTATTCGGCAGACATTACCAGAGTTCGTGCAAAATTACTGTACCACAACAAGGCGGGAAATCAAGAGAGATTTTGGAACCTTTTTCTTCATTTTCTTGGATTTGCATTATGGGATTTACAGTTTTATTTGCAGTGTTGTCCTCAATTATTAGTTTTGTGAAAAACAAGGTTCTACGACGGCCTAAAAAAGCAATCAAAAACCTGCAAATAATTTATTATTATACAAGAAGTGCTTTACACATACTACTTTACACTGGTAAAAATTAAATAATCGCACCGCAGATTAAAATATAGATTTGTTTTTTAGGTATTCCAGTTCGGGTTTATGGTCTATCTGGAAGAATATGTTTAGTAGTATTCCACACTTTCTGCATCGTTTTGTTTATAAACTACTGTTCAAGTCTTACATCGATTTTAGCCGTGACTCGACTTAAATTACCATTTAATAGTTTTCGTGAATTTCTTTACGAATCCAACTATGACTTGGCCACACTTAAAGCCAGTAGTATAGTTGCGATATTGAAGGTATGGCCATATTTTAATGACTATCTAATTAAAAATGCATTACATGCCAGTTTGCGTGGATTAATTTCATTAGGTTTTGTGTTTGTAGCATTCTAAAGAGGATCTGTACATCAGAGCATACAAGAAGATCAGTAGTAATCCTGAGAAGTTATTGGTAAACTCTAATAGAGAAGGAAAATATTTGATATATAATCGTAAAATAGCATATTTAATGGAAGAATTGACTCTGGCAGCCGAAGTAGAAAGGAACTGTTCGTTTCGATTCTTGGATGAGGTGTTTATGGAATCTGACTTTTGTTTTACATTTAACAAGCAATTTACATACAAACAACTGTTTAATAGATAGTAAGTATACTGTATTCTAGTCTTACAAAGCACTTTACATTAAATTTATCAATATTTGTCAACTAGTATTCAGATTTTATTGGAGAATGGTGTTAACCAGAAACTGTATAGTGATCGTAATCCTGAAAACCATAATGACTACTGTGACCGTACGAAAAGAAGAATCGCAGCTATTAAAATTCCTGCTGTTGTTGGACTGTTTTTTACTCTTTGCTTAGGAATAGCAATTGCTCTGATTGTATTTAGTACAGAAATGTTGTACAAAACATTGTTTTAGGAACATTTATTTAGTTCACTTATCAATTCTCTGCAAGTTATTTTAATTTAATGATATTCCGCTGATTTTCTACCGGTTCTTCATTTTTATTTTTATTTTATTCTACCATGTATACCGGTATTTAATCTTGTACGTGCACGAGAGCCAATACGTTTTGAAATGTATTTTCTTGTCCCAGTGTATAAATATTTTACAATTCATTGCACAGTTCATTGCACAATTCATTGCACAGTTCATTGCACAGTAAGGGATTGTACGCAACAGATTATAATTTCATTTGTATTATAATCTAATAAAAAAATCTAAGATAATAACACTAAACGTGAGATTCTTTGTTTACTTTAATCAAGGCAGAATTAATTTGATGGTTTACAAATCAACACTGGGGCGGCGCATCGGGAAAATGGTGCCATAAATTTCAAACATGTCAAACGAATCTCTGTTGCTCGAGTTGCAAGTTCAAATTTTTATTTTTATTTTCGTTCATCAAACGTTAAAGGGCTTGAAGCATGGGAAATGCTAAAGACAAACTTTGAACCAGTTTCAAGAGTGACTGTTGTGAGACATCTGGGTGAGTTCTTTTGTACTAAAAATAAAAAAATAAAAAATTTAGCAACGTTGAAATTCATCGTACATATAGATATACTATAGATTTTATTTTAAAATAAATCACAGTCTCTTTTCAAATACGGTAGGAGCACATTTTCTATTTATGTTTATGGAAAATGATATTATCAGGTATAGAAGGGTTAGTTTTATTATTAATTTCTCCCTTATCTACATCTTAAATAAACAGTGACGTAAAGATAAATTATCCGACTAAAACGTTTTGACGTTCTAAGCTCTATAAATATTTGATTACTTATTCAATTATTCAAGCACTAATTGAATGTTGTCAGCGTACGGTAGCTATTTTTCATACACTGTGGAGTATATGGCTAAATTACAGGCCAACTTAACGTTTATTTAATTGATTTAATGTTGAGCCCATAATAATCTACCAACAGTATATTCATAGTTTTATTGAATTCTCACGACGTAAGGATGGAAGCATTACTTTACGTTACAGTTGCATTGTGTATTGTAGTGGCTTCATGCAAGCAAGATATCGGTGGTATTGATAATGTTGATACTAAAGACGTAAAAAACACTAGTGAAGCCTTTTTCTTTGTAAGTTCAGTGCTTCGAGATGATTCAAAAATGGATTTAATTGAAAAATTGTCAGCCAGTTTGTTGAAAAGTTTAAAATGGCCAAAAATTCTTATTTTAATGGACGGTCCTGAAATTGGTAGGAAATATTTTTTGTTTTACTACATTTCAGTTGTTTTAATTTTATTTTTTTCTTAAGTTTACTTATCTAAACATTTGTCGCAACATCTGATCTCTGCCAGAGTTGCACCTGTGAATGAATTTGAGCTGAACGAACTGAACACTTTCAGCACTGTGTTGATCATAAGCAAACCAAATACTGCTATTGGAATAATGAAAAATGCATTAAAATCAAGATATTGCCCTTCTAATTGGTTGCTAATATTAGAAGAAAAATTGGAGAGTTTTGGTAATTTTTTTATTCCACATGATATCGCTTTATTTGTACTGGACGTCGGACATTCTCACGAGGTACTTTTGGGAGTTTAATGCTGAAGTGGCTTCGATTCAAGTAATTTTATGTTTTCAAGGTATGGTTTGTATTTCGTTTGTATTCGGCTAATGGAAACGTGATAAAAGCGCAAAAAAGTGGCTTTTGGAATCCGAAAACCGGAGGTTTAAAATTTTCACGTTTGTCTGTACCTTTGCCTTCGTACAGTGAAAGAGCGCTTCGCTTGACATCTTTACCGGTAAATATATTAGTTTTCAACTCAAAGTCAGAAATTATTGTGCTGGTAATAAAACTCTCTACGTTTTCGAACCAGTTTCCACCATTGTTTAAACCTTATAAACAGAAGGGACAGCTTATTATCGGAGGACTACATGGTGAAATATTGAAAACTATTCAAAGCGTATTTTTATTTAAGTAATTTACCGATGTTTAGTCATTAACCATAAAACAATCTAAGTTATGTTTTCTTGCATGAAGTGCCAGCGTGGATGTACCAGAAGATAGGGTATTTGGAAATAAGATAAATGATTCACACGCTTCTGGGATGGTTGGAAAATTATACAGAAATGTAATTTAATTTTTTTATTCTTGCAATTGCTTTTGCAAAAAGATAAATACATTTTCTATTAATACATTATTCTAGGAAAGCGATGTGGGAGTCTCATTAACCACGACTTACGAGAGAACCCAATTCATAAGTTATTCGCCAGATATTACTGCAGCGCGTGCGAAACTAATGTACCGCAATACGGACAGTGCAGAAGAAAGATTTTTCTTTTATTTGGAACCTTTTTCCTCGTACTCATGGACTTGCATAATTGGATTTACAATTTTATTTGCGGTATTGTCGTCAATTATTAGTTTAACTAGAAACAATATAGAGCGACGACCCAAAAAAACAATTAGCAGTATCAAAATTATTTATTATTATACAAGAAGTGCTTTGCATATTTTACTTAAGACTGGTAAAAGATAATTTAAAAAGCAATGCCATAACGTTAAAATTATATTTGTTTTAGGCCTTCAAGTTCGAGTCTGCGGTTTATCTGGTAGAATATGTTTAGTTGTGTTTCACACTTTTTGCATCGTTATGTTTATATGCTACTGTTCAAACCTTACCTCAATTTTAGCTGTGACCCGACTCAAATTACCATTTAACAGTTTCTATGATTTGCTCCACAATACTAAATATGAGGTCGCCACACTTAAAGAGTGTAGTATAGTTGAGATAATGAAGGTTAGGGCCACAACTACAACAGAGCCAAAATATTTGTACTCATTGGCGCATTATTGTGTGTGTTGGCTTTGGGCAATAACAATGGGAGTCCACCAGTCTTTATTATTTTGTTAATATAGATTGGTAGACTCCCATTACCATTGCCCAAAGCCTATAAGCTTATAAAAACAAACGTACGAATTTATCACGGGCCCATATTTTCAGTCAAACTATTTTCAAATACAGTATAATGCGTCAAGTTTGGTTTTTTTTTTTGTTTTTTTTTATTTTTTTAAATTTGACAAGGATTTATATTTATATTACAATTTGTATCACAAAGCTTACAAGATATTTAACAGCAAACCTGAGGAGCTTTTGCCAAAGTCTAATAAAGAAGGAATGGATTTAATCTACAATCAGAAAATAGCATACATAATGGAAGAATTTACCATGAAATCCATAATTGGAAATAACTGTTCTTTTAGATTCCTGGACGAGGTCGTTCTTAAGTTCGGCTTTAGTTTTGCATTTAACAAGCAATTTATATACAAACAACTTTTTAATAAATAGTAAGTATCGGTAGTATCGGTATAGGCACTTTATATTCAATTTGCTCACTAATCAATATATTTATTAACTAGTATCCAGCTTTTATTGGAAAATGGTGTTCACGAAAAACTGTATATTGACTTTAAACTTGATGACCATAATGAATATTGTGACCGTATGAAAAGAGGAATCACGGCTATTAAAATCCCTGCAGTTGTTGGGCTTTTTTTTACTCTGTGTTCAGGAATAGCAATTGCTCTGGTTGTTTTTATTACAGAAATGTTGTACAAAATATTATTTTATTAACATCTAAATTGATTTATTTCATTTATCAATTGCGATTTCCCACGATTTCAGATAATTGCATATAATTTATTGTTCACTTCACTCAAATTCAAAACACAATGAGAATGACAATAAAATGTAGATCAGAAATAGCAGGTTTATTTTGAATTTTTTGGTTTTTATCAAAAATAAATTCATAACCGTTCAATTTTGCCCCAGTGGTGACATGAGAAAGTAGAACGAGCAAAAGGTGTCAGCCGATGCGCTATTGCATCATTATTAGTCACATGCTGGTGCTGATACGGGTAGTGCGCGAAGGGTATAATCATGAGCACGCAGTGTAATCGATCGCCATTTTCAATTACGTTTACTTGATGAATTAATAAATTAAATATTCATCCTGTAATAATAAAAGTGAAATGTAAGTGACAAACAACACGGCAACGGACACATCGCATGGGTAAATGCTTATACTGTCGCGGCACGGAAGTCGTCTCTGAAAATAGGCCTAAATCCGGTGATCGCTTCTCACTTGTCATTCGTCCATATCGAAAAAACATTTGATAGAATCTGTTCGTGCACTTATAAACTAAGGTTAAAACGTGTGTATTTACATCTGTTTTATCGTTACAGAATCATGGGAAGGCAAAGTGTTAGAAGAATTTCGTTTTTCGCCACGTCAACGAAGATTTTTGAAAATTACACGTTAGTCCCAAATGCAAATAAATTATGGAATTTCGACAAATTTCAGGTAATTATTATATTATTTCTTAATTTGACGTCTTTTGTGTGTTTTATATGTTTTAAATTTGGATTATTTATTGATTTGACGTGCAAAAATGAAAGTTTTCGAGGTATAAAAGTTGTGTTCTGAATACACTTTAATTGAGGTTAAAAAGTGGACTTGTCCCTGAAAAGCTAGGAGGGAATTCGTTTTGACACCTCATTTGCATTTAATCTGAGAAAACGAAGAAGTAATAAAGGGTTGGGAAAATAATCTCCCCAGTTAATCAGTGGCTGACAAAATGTGATGGGAAAATCATCTTGCAATTTTGTCAAAAGAAATATTTTTAATTATTTTTTTTTTATTTTTAAATTTATGATAATTATTAAGTATTTAAATTCAAATTTCCAAAGAATGTTGATCCCTATAAATAAAAATAAAAATACCATTCATAAAAACAATTCAAAAGCAGAGTATTGGTGTTTTGGTTCTTACCATGACCACTAGATGGCGCAGGACGTCGTGGACACGTATCAAAAGAATTTTTTGATTATTTAACAAAATATATATTTTGTTTATTTTAAAAAAAAAGGAAAATATTTTAAAAACGGCCATTTAAACCGAACTGGTTTACATTTCAAGGTAAACACAACATTATCAAGAGCTCACGGTGATGAAGATGAATTTCTCTCACCTGTCTGGAATGTGGAATCCATGAATAGACGCTGACCTCTCTTTAAAAATTGATTACAGCTACATAATTGGCTTAAAAATTGACGTGCATTTACGCTGGGTTTAAAAAAAAGGAAATAAAAAATAAAAACACTTAAAAGCAAGTTTTTTTATATTTTTTAATTTTTTTTAAACGCTTCGAAGAATTTTATTTTATTAATCTTTATATTGATGTTCCTAAGGAAGATATTATTGTTTGTTTACATCAGGAAGGAAATTGCAAAAGACTTGTTTGCTCTCATACGGAAACTTAAAAATGTTTCCTCTTGAAAATAAACATAAAATAAGAGCGAGAAAATCGATCGAAAATTTTATTATAAATCCGGTTAAAGGACAAAAGCAGAATTTTTTGTCGCACATTTGTGGGAGTAAATATTGTGGATACTTTGGAAGTTATTATTGTATTTATAATATTTATACTCAGTTGCCACTAACTGCAAATTCATACCATAACACAGAGGACGCGGTGGTTGAATAAGAGTAGTTTGTCTGATGTATAGCTGGGTGGCTCCATCATTAGACTTGATAATATTACTGGATACAAATTGCTGGATTTAAAAAATAAATAAAAATTGTTAGACAACCAGGTTATTTTTTTTAACTCACAAAATTATTGTATATGCTCCAATAGAACGCGGGTGTTCTATTGAATAATTTTCTTCAGTGTTCTTCATCAATTTAGATATTTATTTTAGTTTATTCAATTTAGATATTTATTTTAGTTTATTCAATTTAGATATTTATTTTAGTTTATTCAATTTAGATATTTATTTTAGTTTATTCAATTTAGATATTTATTTTAGTTTATTCAATTTAGATATTTATTTTAGTTTATTCAATTTAGATATTTATTTTAGTTTATTCAATTTAGATATTTATTTTAGTTTATTCAATTTAGATATTTATTTTAGTTTATTCAATTTAGATATTTATTTTAGTTTATTCAATTTAGATATTTATTTTAGTTTATTCAATTTAGATATTGAATTTAGTAATTTTGGTTAATTTACATATAGAATACGGTCGTTTTGGTTTATTTAGACCCGCTTTGAATGGGTATCCCGCGTTTTATTAGGAGCACTTTTCTCGAATTTTAAAAATTCGTGTGTGCATGCACGTAAACACTACAAACACGTGTTTTTTTTAGAAATAATAACAGGTAACTAATTCACTCGTGCGTAATAAACAATTTTAGACTTGTGTGTTGTCGTGTGCAAAACATGGAATTTAGTGGTTGAATTTGGCATCAAGATTATCGGGCGCAAACTAAACTTCTAATTAGGTAGCCGCAGTAAACAAAAATGCAAGCAAAGTTTGACAGTCTTAAGTGCAACCAGAAATGTAGCTTCATTTCATACAAATGGCTGTCCATCAACTAAATGAATCAACTTTTTCTGGTTACTCAAGACCTCGAAATTTTTAAGTTATGATTTCGTCTTGATTCGCATCGCGAAATATCGACCTTGTATTTGTTTATCTTCCCACCACGAAATCAAAGCGAATTCCTCTCGTCGTGAGAGGAGTAGAGGACCCTCCATTTGCAAATGTTGGTGATGACACAGCTTTAATTTGCATCAACGACAGCGTTGTAAATTTAAACATGTGGCGTGTGGACAGGGACGAGAGAAAAAGCAGGAGAAAGCTCACTTGGAAGTCTGCAGTCGTACTTTAATCAATTGATATGTGGGAGGAGAAGAAGTCCTCATAAATAGCAAATGACCCCGTGGGAAGACAATTTAGATGGTTAAGACGCCTACATGTATTTTTGTGTGTTTGTGGTTTTTTTATTTAAAGGTTAGTGTTAAAGGAAAGGATTAAAATATGGGAGGCGGATAGGTCATGATGTTGAATGAAATTGTGTATGATGAATGGTTGTTTTGTCTCTAACTTAAAATGAAAGGGAAAAAATAATTCAACGGGTTTGATCATTGTTTTGAGGCATTATTTATAGTCTGGGTGAAATAATTCTAGGAAGGAATTTTATACATTCTTTTGGAAGATTCATGTCAGTCTGTAATTGATTGAATTTATTTAAAGTTGAAATTCTTTGTAACGAAGAAAATCAGTCATTTTTAGGTATTCGTTATATCGATAATTCGTTATATCGCGATTAGTTATAAAGAGTTTCGACTGTATTTAATTTAATATTCAGTTCGGGTAAATTCGGATAAAACAGGTGGGAAAAAAGTTTGGCATTGAATTTTCGTATAGACTTACTTTTCTTTTCTGTAGATTTTATCTAATCTTTTTTGACAGCGTTATAAATTCCTTTTGAACAAAATGAGAAAAAAAAAGTGCATTAATAGGTATTTTAAAAAAGCTCTCTTACTTGTTACTTTTAGTGTGACCCTTCAGCACATTACAAGCAGTTTAGCAACTTTTAGAAATTAATGGATGCCAGGATTTTTTTTTGGTAATAAAAGTGGATTTGAGGGTTGATGGGATGAAGTTATATTTTTAATAAGATGTGAAATGGGCAAACTCATCAAGATGTTTTTTTGGATGTCATTTTCTCACCTGATTTCAAAATTGTTGTAATTTAAGGATGAGTAGCAAGAAATTGTGGCGAGCGTAATTAGAATTTTGGACATTGAACTTGGATATTATTTTTTTTTTGTGGTAATTTAATTTATTTTTTGAGTGTTAGGAAGAGTGATGTATAGTGCTAAAGTTCCAATCTGAATTAATATTATATCTTTTTTTGTTAAGTTCAATCAAATTTGTTTCTCAACTTAATTTACCTCATTTCTAGTCGCTCCACATCTATTGCCTCCTGTTTTGATTTAATTGAACACCAAATTAGGAAGATAAGGATAAATTGATGACGACAGTGGAGTAAACATTAAATAAGTGCGGAGCAGAAATGAAAAAAATAAAAATATGAAGGATAAATTATTGGATTGAATGAAAAAAATAAAAACAAGTTGGAAAATTTGGCCACCTATGGTGTCAATACTGCGTGGAGCCATGTGGGGTTGATTGACAGAAAATGGACACGGCGAGGAAGGACAAAACTAGCATAGACGTGCTTCACCGTGCCGAGAAAGTATGAAATCTTGAGCTTATCCAACGCAAAAAAATATTAATTAATGACAAAATTGTATATTTTTTAATGACCTGTTTCAATTTACCATAACTGCTTTTTTTCTATTTTTTTTTTTTAAAGATGGAATGGGTCAGAACAGGTCAAAGCTTCTTTTTTGTCCGAAACTTTCTTAACGCAAAATTCTTTTTTTTTTACTGTGATACATGACAATTGCTCCAGAATTAAATGTTGGTCAGACTGGTTTCCAACGAGGAGAGCACGAAACACATTCAAGAAAGTGTAGTCGATGTTAAGTTACGAGATTTAATAGGAGAATCTTAAGTAAAATCCCTTGTAGGCGCATTCATAAATTAATTTAGACTAAACAGCATTTTAAACAACATGTTTAAACTGCTTTTTAAACTGCTTGTCTGGATGTAACTTAAAAAATGGCGGCCAATCCAGTCTGTTTTAAACATAACTGTGATTTTTGGGAACGATAATCTTGTGTTAATAATAGTGCTACCTGGTAGCACGAATTATGCTCAAAAATGCCATCTCATGTTAACAAGTAGCGCTAATTCTCATGTTGTGTTAATTTTTTTGAATGCGCCAACTGTTTTCTCTCAGGAAATGTGTAATAACTAACATTGCTACCGATTAGCGTAAAATTTCACGGCGTGTAAAGATAGGGAAGAAATACAGTGGGCGGAATTGCAAATGAAGATAAAGCTCCAAACGAGCTTCATTAATAGAAATGTATTAAAGTTGGTGACAACTAATAATGTTTTTTGATTGTATATAACTAATTAGATTTTAATCCGACTTTTTGCATTTTTTGTTGTGCAAGTGCAGCAATAAATTAAGAAGCTTTCTTGGTGACCTTCTATTTTTAATTTTTTACAATTTCTTTTTTTAATACCACCCTAGCTTGCATTTTTATCAGATTAATCGATAAAGCAAGTGTGTGGCCTGGCCTTTTAAGCTAAGACCAGAAGCGTCGCCTTCATCTTGCAATGCACACTCTAATTATTTGCATTTAATAATATGTTAGGCTGCAAACTCCCAGGCACGATAAAGCCATATTTTTTCAAGTAATTTGTAAGACCTATTGTTTAAAGAAAGTAGAATTTTTTTTAAATTGTTTATTTATTATTTTTTTTTTTTATTATTATTTTTTTTTTTTGGTTTTGTAGCTTCTGTTTGTAAACAAAGGTTTGTTTGTGGAAGGGGAAATTAAGTTTTGGCTAAAAGATTGGAGGATTGAATGTGGATCGAGTGTGGGAAGAAAATGGCGAGGTTTTAGATTGAGTAAAATATGTGACCTCATGTGCACTTGTGTGTTCACGTTAGGAGAATTGGAATTAAGGTGGGAATTTGAGATTTTTTTTTTTTGTGAAGAAATAATTTCTTTTAATTGGTGTTTTGAATTATTATGATGTGCAGTTGGGAAATTGTGAAAGCTTTTATAAAAGCAATAAAGATCGATTACAATTTATGTCACCTACATGCGATTCTGCCGTAAGTCAATTCCAAATGAAGAAAAGAGACCATGGGAAAGTTTTCATTTTCCGATTGTTTCTGAAATAATAAATAAACAAAATTAAATGAAATGTCTACTAAGAAATGCAAATAGCAAATTCTGATGCACGAATTTATTTTTTGAATAACTGGAGGTCGAAACAATTTTAAACTGATATTTTACTGCCTAAAAATCATAAAAATTAAAAATTAAAATAATAATACAGTAAAGCTTCGATTATCGGAACATTGCTTATACGAAACGAACGATTGATTATCCGATTTTTTAGTAAAGCGATTTTTTTATCAATTTTTTTTTTTACCGGTTTATCGGTTTTTAAATCGATTTTTAATGTGTTTTTTGACGATTCTCTCATATTTTTAATCGGTTTTTAATGTTTTTTGACGATTTTCACATGTTTTTAATCGGTTTTTAATGTTTTTTGACGATTTTTATCCATTTTGGTCGGTTTTAATGCTTTCTAACTATATTTTAATAATTTTCTATTTTTATATGCAGTACAGTATGTGTATAAACCTAATGTTCGATTATCCGAACAATTCGGTTTTTTGAACACCCAAGTCCCCAATTAGTTCGGATAATCGAGGCCCTACTGTAATTTTAAAAAGGACTTAATTTTACAAATAAACTATTAATCACACAGATTGAACCGAATATGGTGGTGCAGGAAATGGCTTATTTAAGCGAGATTAATTTTGACTAAGAAATTTGTGTCAAAACTGACTATCAGTTGAATCCGAAATCATTGAACGTCATGAGTGTGATAAAGTTGAATGCCATGATAAATCAAGTGATGAAATTGTGCAATAAAAAAATTGTGCTGTTGAAAGGCTGTTAATGAATTAGTTTAATTTAAATTGAAAAATTGGGCGCTTAATTGGATGGGATGATATAAAGGTTGGAAATGAGTTGGTTGAGATTTGAAAATTTGTTAATATTTCATTTGGATGTAATGGATGAGATGGCCATTTACAAAAGTCATACATCTGTACCCACAGGATTCGAACAACCGACAGGTATAAATGCAGTGCGCTTTCTGCTCTATCCTTGTTGATTGGATTTTTGCTTGTACAGAGGTGCAGTTTTTGAAGATAGTTTAATCTGATTTTTTGATCATGTAAAGCAGTTTAGAACTGTTTACATTACATTGAGTTGAGTAAGAAAAAGTTAATTGCATTAAAATTCAATTAAGAAAGTGTAGGGAAAAAATAATTGTTTACACGTTGAAGTATTTTTTGTAGTTGGGACGAGTGATGAAAGAATTATTTTTGATTTTTTTTTGTTGGTTAGAGTCTTGTTTGGACACATTTGACCTGAGAGTAAATAGCTGGACAGTGGAAAAAGAAAGTGAGAACGCTTTCATCTGGGTGTGGTTGCTGTGGTATGCAAGAAGACTAAATCATTCAATCCATTAACCTACTTCAATTTCAGCATAATAATTTTTTTAAATTTAGTAATAAATTAAGGCAAATCTATAAAATTTATATTAAATTGTAGATGAATGTGTTTTGTTGTCTAGAATTGGTGCATGCTCTCTGCGACCGAAGACAAAAAAAGTAATAGGCTTAATGCTGCTAAATAACAACTGGGATTAGAAAATCGTCTGCGCAGAATGGGATGCGCTGTACGAATTTAGCATCAAGATACCGGGTGTGAACTGTAGTTTGTGTTTTAATAGTAACAAATGTGCAATTTTTATTGTTTGTGGTATATAAAAACTGATGAAGATATTTTGAGAATCTACGGTTGGGGGGCTGGACTACGAAAAGGTTAAGAACCACTGAGTTAGATTAAGACTTGCAGGAAAGCTGATCAGATCAAATGACACAAAATTTACATTCGAGATTGGACTGCCTGTTTAAGTATGTTTTTTAAAAATGTTGTTTCGTTGAAATGGCTTTTCAAGTGTGACGTCCTCAAATTTGAAAACTAGGCAATGTCAATTGAAGTAGAGATTTTATTTCTCCTATTTTTATACATTTTTAAAAGTTGGTAAATTGTCGTTTGTAAAATGGTGACATCAATATTTCTACGAAAGACATCTTGGTTAATTTGTCTAATTTACATATTTTTCTAAATTGGAATTGCCATGGTACTTTGTTAATGGGCAATTCTCACGACCTTAAAAATGACCCTTCTCATTTTGAAGATTCACATAATTAGGGTGTGGTGATGGTGGCGCTGGCCTATATACAACGTGTCTCTGATTATATTAAAAGACCACACACAATGATTTAGTAAGCAAAGTGAAGAGAATGATTACCTTTAACTGGTTTTCCTTTGTATTCGTCAGAAGTTAGTACATTATTTCATAAAAAAAAGAAAGGATAGTTGCAAGTGGGTGGATTACTGGAAAAATTACTTTTCAAAACAATGGAATGAGCTTTCTCTTTCTATACAGGTTGATTCAAGCACGCGAGGTTTGTTTATGTTTTGACTATGTGGTTTTGTGATATGTTGGGATGGGAGTTAATGGCCTTCACTATCGGTGTCTACTTTTCATTGTAGACTCAGATTTTAGTAGTTTTATATGCAAATTGAAAATGTCCATCACAAAGTAGTAAAATAGGTCAAACACTGACCTTTACTCTCACTTATTAAAATGTTGCTTTGGTGGTGACTTAGTGACTTATTAGTGGCTTTATATGCTTTACACAAGGCGAAAATTACGAATGTTTCGTGACTTTTAAAAGTTATGCTTGAATAGTCACTGTCCAGGAAGCACGTACAGACTTCCTTTTCTGCTTTGTACATCTTCTATCATATCTATAAAATCAGGTCTTTTAAATAGCCATTTTCTGGTACCAACTAATGTGCATTCAACGAAAATGACTTTCATTTAAAGTAAGAAAAGGAAAAGTAATTACACATTGAACGCACCTAATGACTGTTATCAATTGCAATGTACTGCAATGTATTGGACATAGAACGGGTTCCGGAAAGTTGTCAGGACTAAGAGGTAGTTCAGATGGGAATTTAACATTGCTGGGTATAGGTTTGGTCCAGCAAGCTCTTCTGGATCACACAATTGTCAAGACACTCTATGTAATGTATGTAAATGAGAAGTCTTAACTGTGTTACGACTTGTTTTTATAAATATTTTGGTACTACGCTGTAAATTACTTTTAGTAATGAGTTTATTGTTGTTTATTTACTTCATTTTAGAATAATAGGCTTAATAGTGCTAAATAACAACTGGAATTAGAAAAGCATCTGCGCAGAATGGAATATGCAGTATGAATTTAGCATCAAGATAACGGGCGCGAACTGTAGGAGTTTAATTCAAGCAAAAGATTATTCCAGTATATCACTATCACTAGGGTTGACTTTGATGTGTGAATTGCAAGTGATTTCTTCTTTGATTGTGTCCATAAACTAATGAAGATGACCTTTAATCCTAGTTATGTTAATGATATGACCCTGGTAAGACAACGTGACATTAAGTTGAAATGTTAATTTGCATTCATCAAGTTGCAATAGTTTGTAATGTATGGGCTAGAAGTCGAAAATAAAAAGAAACTAATCCATATGTACTTGAATTAATGGCCTAGACAAGGGATCGGCATGAGGAAATAATTTGAATTTTTATTTCCTGAGTAGTTTTTTTTTCTTCAAATTTAATTTACAACTATAGTTAGTCATTTAAAATCCGCCTAAATTCCTTCTTTGCTTTATGGAGTTCCTATATGCTTCAATTAAAGGATAGGAAATTTTCCACGGTGCAGAGGGCATTAGTGTAATACGGGAGGATTTCATCTTCCCTCCCACTGGTGGGTGTAGGGAAAATTCAGTGAATGTAGGTGGTTCCACTGAAAGTAGAAAATTGATTTTCAAAATATTAAAACCACACCCGTGTATTTATTGAGCACATCATTGGACTCACGCGTATCTAAAGGAGCATCGTGCAGTAATAGATAGATGAGTGTTATAAAATTTAAAAAAAAATAACCACAAAGAATGTGGAGATGACTTATTTCGTTTTATCTTTTTTAGTGTGACAACGTTCTTGGATCTATTAAACTTCCTGTTGTAGTTCTAGCAAGAGAAAGTAATTGGAGCATTTGAATAATGAATGAGTTGCCCAGTCTAGAGGGAGTTTTTAGCACTGCCGGTTGAAGGGTTCCAAAGCTGTACTCTGAATCTAGACCTACTTTTTATAAACGAAGTGGCTACGTTCATGTTCGACGTGAACGTATTATTTTCATGACGCGCTGTGATTGGTTGAGAGATGCATTGAAATACATTGATGAAAATCCTCATTTCGTCGACTTTGCTAAAAACAGATAAGGTTAGGTCTGGGGCCCCCCTTGTAAGAAAAAGAGAAGCTAAAATCTCGAGAACATCGAATTTGAGAAAACTTACGTCGAGGAAACGAATCGACATCAATGGGTCTCAGCCAATCCCAGCGCGGTGATCCATAATGCGCGCGATATTCATAGATTCGCGGTTTAGAATACTGCCACTGTTTATGCCCGCGACGTTGCGGTTACGAATGACTGTATATTCATAACCACGACGTTCCTCGACTTCAATGAACATTCATAAGCGCGAAAACTACCGTGAACGGTGTATGACACGTCCACGTAACGTTCTGCATTACGTGGACGTGTCATACACCCAACAAACTACACCAAAACACCCTAAAATTCTCATTTACCATTGAAATACCATTGACATTCCCATTACCCCTGCACAGATACCACCCAAAACCAAATCATATTCTTCTGCCAACAAAATTACATTCACCCCAACGCGGAAATGTCACAATTAAATTTTTCACCAACTCCATCTTATCTTTTATGTAAACAACAATGGCATTGATTTTCATGACATATTAAGCAATAAACAAATAAACATTAAACAATACACATTAAATCACTAATCATTACTTAATTAATTAAGACACTTAACAATATTAATTGCTGTCGCGCGTACGAATACAATAAATATTCAAAAACGCGAGATTTTGGAATCACAATAATGTGTGCAGGTCGTCTTTCCCTTATTACACCTGTTGTAATGATATTGGCTCACGATTCCACGCAGTTACTATAGTCAGGTGTGCTTGTGCTTTGGTTGGGGTGACAAAATCGTCACATTCATTAAAATGAATAGGTCCTAGTGACACTATCGTGTGGTTGATCAGAAAAATACAAACACCTACAACTCTTTATAACACTAGTTTTTGAATGCAGCTAGTGATTACTCATTATTTGCTAAATATACGCTTGAGATGCAAATTAAATTGAAGAAGATTAATGCATTGCTACTTTTGTTATCATTGAGAGCATATTTGGCGCTAAATTAACTAGTCTGTGAACTGCTGCATGTTATGACATCATAATCTTACAAAGGTAATGACAGCCAATTTCAAGACCAAGGGCGAAGATCACCACTTTGCAGTTGTTGTGTCGATGATTTTGACTTTTTAGGTTAACATTTATTTCAATTATTTTTTGTTGCAATATTCCGAGTAGAAAAGTTGCCGAATAAATGTCCAAAAAAAAAACTACATCGGAACATTCCTTATTGTTCCTTGACTCCCTAATCCAGTAAATTTCGATCTGATGGTCAACTACTTTCCGGTAATTCCTTCATCCTCGATAACCACCTTCAGATCTAGCTTTGCATTTAAATTTTTATTTATTTTTTTTTGTAAAAAAAAAGAAACATTTGTGCGTAATTGTGCACTTGAAAACGTGATTGTAATTAACAAAATGATGAATTATTATTATATGTATCAATTTATCAATCAAATCTATAGATCGTGCCTTTGGAGGGGAGCAATTACTAAGCGATATTTGCCCAACCGTTTATCGAGTGGACTTGGATATTAAAAATAAAAAACCTTAAAAAAATTTATTTGAAATTAAGATATCTCTAATTGTTCAGATACAAAGTGATTTTTGGATACACCCACATTATACAACCTTGCTGCAGGGGTCATCGAATGGCCTTTATCAATTATCCAACAATGCTGTGACATCCGTAAGGTCACTTTATGACAGTTTGCAATGCAGTGTGGGCAGTTATGGAATCTCGTGTTTGTGAAACAATAAATGCGTTTTATAATATTGCTGAAAATGCAGGTCAACTGCGAGTCGTGACTGGTCACACCTACTTGCCACAAATCAGAAAAATGAAGAGAAGAGACGCTATAGCATCAACAGGTTTTGCTAAAAGTCACGAATTTGTTGCCGTTTGTTACTTAGACATTAAAAAGAAAAGTAATGGCTGTAATGATAGAGTAGACATTTTTCAAGGATTGTTATGAGTGGGTTTTGACAAGCGAGATGCGGTTAAAATCATGCAAAAGACATTCAAGGGTAATAAAAATAAAAATTTGCCCATTATACCAAACTTGGTAAGTACTCGGCAAGCTGTTAAACAAGTGGGCAACATGGGCAGTAGCTTGTAAAATGACACGAGAACTTATTTGTGGTGATTCACTGCCAGCTGACTGAATTTCTTTGCACGAGCTTGCATCAAGATGTTGCCTTGCAGCACGGTTTCTAAGGGATGTTCCTTCGAACTTATTACCATGTGTACAAATGTCTGGCCACGAGGGGAGTTGCTAAAACTGTCTTTGAAAATTTATTTACCTGTTGAAATAATCCGCCCATATTTTTGTGGATGAATTATGCTTTCTCGCCTGAACCGCGTCTGCTTAAATGATGAAAAGTTTTTTTTTTTTATTTAGTTTTTTCCTCCTTTTTTTTAAATTAATTTTTTTTTTTAGTTTTGCTTAGATGCTAAAGCCCTGTAATTTGTTATGCCTCTGTCATTTTGTTGGCTTGAAGTTCTTGGAAGGAATCATCTTCACTTTGGTGATGCATACAAAGTACCTGTTTAAGGTGGAGTTATGGAAGTGCTTGTTTTATAAGGATGAATTGATGAGGAGGTTATTGAGGTTCAGGTTCAGGTTCAGTGGAAAAAATATTCTTTTTTTATTATTTATTTATTTATTCAAAAATTCAAGTTGGTTTTGGTAAAAAGTTTGATTTAAATTTAATAAAATGAGGAAATAAATAGAATAAAATAATAAATAAATAAATAAATAAATAAATAGAATAAAATAATAAATAAATAAATAAATAAATAAATAGAAGTAAATAGAAATAAATAGACATAGTAATAACAAGTGTGGTCTACTTTCTAGCTCTCATGGGGAAGCCACACTCGGTATGTCACATCATGTGTTTAGATCAGGGGTCGGCAACCTGCGGCTCTTTCGATGTCAAGATGCGGCTCTCCAGTTCCATGCGCAAATATTAATAATTATATTATTTTATTTATTTTCAAAAGTCATAAAAAATATTATACTGCAAAAAAAAATATACTGCAAACTGTACAATGCCTAATCAAGCGAGTAACTTATATTTTTTTGGTTGATTGCTTGATTTTTGCAGCGCATATTGAAACAAATGTTAGTAGCTCTTTAAAAACTGGGAAATTTTGTAAATTGTAACTTTTGGCTCTTCCGTCTCAAAAGGTTGCCGATCCCTGGTTTAGATGATTGTGCGACATCAATTTATCACAACATATCAGTGAGTTTTTGCACTACCTGGTGGATACAGCCAAGAACGCTCATTCTACAGGCGAGCCTCAAGCTGGACTGGGACGATTTTTATGACCAAGACTGTATGTCTTAGAAAGAAATAGCGTAACTTGCGCTAAGAGGAAGTGCTTGAATTAAATCTGGGAAGGTGTGTATGCTCAGTGGGCGTGTTTTTGAAACAACTTTTCGTGACAAATGCTACTAAAGAGCAGGAAATCAGAAAATGCGCCATGTTTGATTTTCTTCCTCTATGGCCATTCTCCATCTAGTTTATGCGAGTTTCAAGCCTGAAACTACTTTTTTTTGTCCATGCTTTGGATGTGGTTTGGTATTATGCATCTCCTGCTGGGGAAATTAATTGTGGGATCAAAATAATGTAATTTTTGTGTTGTAAAATAGATGGAGATTGATTAGAGTTGTAAAACAAGATAATGATCACGAACTGTTGCGTGTATGTAGGCCAGTTATGTATCAAGCGGATTTTGAGAATAATTGTTTGCGTTTACTTGATTTCGTTTAATTGTAAATGAAATTTGTTTTATGGGATTCGTCCTTGTCTCGACTCCCATTTGACAGATAGGAATCTTGGTCTATATGAAAAAGAAAAGAGGTATGGCTGCCTTGAGTCGCATGGCCATTTGATTTTGTACAAAATCTTTAATTTATGTTAATATGTTTGTTGCTAGTTACAAACTATAATTACCATAAATTTGAATGTTTTCAACTTGAATTTTTAGAAGAAAAAAATATTTTTTTTGATAGGTTCGATTGATGATTTCCTTGAGGGAATACTTTTCTTAATGAATGAAGTGTTAAATTATTCTGGTCTAGATTTACGATAATAAAAAAAAAATTAAAAATAACTGTTTGAAAAAAAGTTTAAAAAAAAAAAAATTACGGTTGCAAAGCTACCTATAAAAGTGGTGTAATAAAACGATAGTTATAAACGAGCTTGTCAAAGCAGTGAATTTTAACTGCCTTAAATTTTAATTCGATATTTAATTCCTGTTCATACTCGCCCTATAAATGAGGACTGACTTCGTATCTTAATTAAGAGTTTGATAAATCAGCTCGCAACTTGAATCGAAATATCCATTATCAATCAGTGTCTGCTTCTTAGAAATGCTTTGTGCATTTAGGACGGATCTGCAATTGTTCTGTGATATGAACTAGTTTTAGTGAATAGACACTCGGTATGCCAGGTTCTGTTTAACTGCATGATAGCTCTATGCCCTAATGAGGGCTGAAGTTCAGTTTTTTATTTGGCCCGTCATCAAGAGGTTTTTTTGTATTTAATTCCTGTTTGTGTGTTGTGTTGGACATTTTACTGGACAAGTATTTTTCTCAACCAAATCAAAAGCACTTATCTTTGCTGCTGGGGCCACCCTAGTGGTCACATATACAAATAAATTCAGATGCACTTTTAAGAGAGTTCACACTTAAGAGCTCTATGGTTCGCAATTCGCATCTTTAGCTTTCGGAACTGGACTTATCGTATTTTACGGACTATAAGATGCGGTTTTTTACTTTAAAAAATTCAACCAAATGTGGGGGGTTGCGTCTTGTATTTCGAAAATGTAACGTCCACCTATCGTTACACTATAATTTATGTATAAAAACCCCCTGCAATCCTAATAAATATCAATTCAATGTTGGGAATTCCATTATTTCAAGTGAATTTGCAATAATCGTAATCGTAATCGTAATAACCATTTCTTCACTTTATGACTTGACATCCTTTTTCAGACTTCTAAACCCTATGTTTAGAAAGTCTAATAAAACGGTTCTGTCTGTCTGTCCGGCTGTCTGCATCAACACCTCCAAAACGAAAGCAGCTAGAGCCAAACGGGCAACTGCAATGAACTCAGCATACCTTCAATAGGTGCCTAAGGAATTTTCGTATTTCTCTGACTATCTTTTTTTTTTTTAATACATCAATTTAGACGGACAGATGTATTTCTACGTGTAGAAGGGGTTTAGAAGTCTAAGATGTAATGCTTCCATGCATTACAGATACAATCTTGTTTAATCCTTCTATACCTTTGATTCTCCAGTTCGTCTGTTTTAGTCGTAGAATAAACGGTTTAAATCAGGGATGTTCAACCTGCAACCCGTGGGCTGCATGCAGACCTGGGTGAGTAGGAATGCGGACCAACATACATAATTAAAACATTAAGAGATTTTTTTTTGTTTGATTTTATTGTTTTTTTTTCTTTGGATAGCAACAATTTTTTTTTTTATAAAATGTATAAACTTTTTTAACATAATCTTATTTCAAGAATTGATAAAGTAAAATTCTTCTTCTTTATTATCGTAGATGTCTTTTGTGTGGCCCAAGACAATTCCTTTTCCTTTCAATGTGGTTCGGGGAAGCCAAAAGGTCGGACACCCCTTGTTTAAATCAAATTCCCAGTTTACTTGTTATTGTATCAACATATAGCTAACCATAGCAGAATTGAAACACATTAGCCAATAAGAATTCGCTTGTTTAAATCTTGGTTGGTATAGTTAATGGTATGGCTACTGCACTTGCGTTTTATAAAGGTCAGATCTACTGATTGGAGTGTGGTTTCTGGTTTCACTATTGTAACAATTAATGAGCTGACAAAAGAAGATGGCTTAATTGAGAAAAATATATTCTGCTTTAAAATTGCATGCACTTCTTGTGTATTTTGAATTTTGTTCTACATTTGATTTTTTTACTTTAAATTTATTTAATTATAGATTCCTCAAAACAGAACTCCCTCTTGACTAGTTCACCAAAAAGTGTCCAGTCAAGAGCTTTTAGCTATGACAAGTATTAGATGGGTCTGAAATGGATGCCTGGTCTAGAGAGTTCACTAATACTGGGTGGCCCGAATAAAACCGGCCTGACAATTCAGACTGTCTCAAAAAAGTTGTACACTGTTCAATTAAATATACATTAATCATTAGTTATGGGCAGTGTTGTTTAATTAACGTTTCTGGCGCAGTGTTTTCTGCTCTTTCGTTTGGTGTTTAGTTTTTGACGATTCAAGCTTTCGTTCTCGAGATATTTGTGATTTTAATCAATTTTGTCACAATTCCTTAAGATTGTCTGTTTGATTGCACTGGTCATTCCTGAATTTCAGATTTTGTGGTACTTTTTTCGGTTTTTTCAGCGGTACCCGTACAAGTACACGTACACAGTTCTATTAAAAAGTACTGCATGTCGTGGTAGTGGTACTGTGCCTGTACCACTTTTTTGGTATCGTACCACTTTACTTTAGGTAAAATCTAGCAAAATCTAGCATAATCTTGCAAAATTTTCAGCAATCTCGAATTGGTAGATCTGAAGAAATCCATAAAAGTACCACTGAATAAATTCAAAAAATACCACAAAATCTGAAATTCAAAAATGACTAGTGCAATCAAACTTGGCAAATTGGGTGAAAAATTGATTAAAATCACGAATATCTCAAGAACAAAAACTCGGATTGTCGTAAACTCTACACCAAACGAAAGAGCGGAAAAAACTGGTCCAGAAACGTCAATCAAACAATACTGCCCACAACTAATTATTAATATATATTTCACAGAACAATGTGTAAATTTTTTTAGACACCTTAAGTAATCCTCCTTGTATTGTCGGGCCGGTTTTATTTGGGCCACCCGGTATAAAAAATTTGGGAGAGGCAGAAGTCTTTGATTCCAAGGCTAATATCTTCAAAATTATTTTGTATTGAAAATTCCAATGTGATGATGCATTGGTAGTATAGTGTGATAGAGTGAATCTAATATTACTGTATAATTCTTGCATGCTTTCCAAGTTGTAACTTCTTAATTCTACTACAACTCGTGCCTGACATCTTGATGCCAAATTCTAAATGCGTTTTACATTCTGCGCAATATTTCCATAACATGCTTTTGGTTAGGAGTTAATTGACTTTATTTTGGAATTATTAGGTCTAATATTAGGCTTAGTACTGCTAATGAAACGTGTGGAAATCATCTGCACAGAATGAGATGCACGGTATGAATTTGTCATCAAGAAACCTGGTGCGAACTTATAAGGAATGTTTTTTTTTTCTCAACCCAATAATGGCATTATGCAGATTCACCACACCATTTCTGGCAAACTCTTGCCTTGTCAGTTTGCACACTTTTTTTTAAGGAAACGTTAGGATCATCACCAATTCTCACAAGCAAGATTTTAACATAATCATCCTACTTAAGCTTCCGATGACAGTGCATATGAAATAGGTAGAATTTTTTCTCACGGAGAATGCATCGGCACTGATCTTTGGCTTCTTCCACATTGTTCTGCTACTACTCTGGTAGTTTTAAAAACCAGACGAGATAAAATATTCATTTTGAAGTGGTGTGGAAGTTGTTGCTTTTTAAGTATGCGACTTTGTCTTTTTAAAGGCTTTTATTTAACTTGACTTGAACGTTTGTGTGTGTCTGTGTGGGGTTCAACTTCCGGTACTTCCGGTTTGTGTAATATCCACAAAAAATGAATTAAAAAATTAATCATACTTGTTTAGCATTAAAAGTTAATTTTTCTTTTTCTTAAAAATTTAAAAATTCTAAAATTCTAAAAAAATATATATTAGCTTCTTGCTGTTGGTCTCGCTTTAACGAGGTCACTGTAAAATAGGGCCGCGGGCAACCATATTGTTAGCTTCCCTGTCATGTATATAAAATGGCCACTATTGTCAGGCTTAGATTATATAGTGTAAATATCATATTGCCTTGAAAAATTTATGTTGACATGTTACTTTACTCGTGGCACTATACGAAACACAATTAAATTTTTTTGTTTAGCATTGTTACAATTTTAAAAAACATGCTGTATTGTATTCGCCATATACCACTTGTTGTGTTAATTCAACATGTAATTCTAAATATCTACAATAGTTTTAAAAGTATTAAAAATTCTGCCTCCTCTGCTGTATAAAAAAGAGAAGTATATGAAGTATATTGCCCTTTGTATTTATTTATTTTAAAGAGTCATACCATGTTATTAGTTGAAATTAAAGTTCATCTCTTAGCCATGAAAAGTGAGTTTGAGAAAGTTTATGAGGTAAAAAGAGAGAGAGAAAAAAATAGGAATATTCCATTTTGGGTTTTTTGATTAGATGCAATGGTCATCACTTTGGAATCGAAAGATTTTCATAGCTCGTAATTGGTATGTTGAGTATTGTGTAGAATTATATTTGAAATTGTTTGCCCAATTTGAACGTAGCCGCGCATTAAAAACGTTCGTCAAATTATACGAAAAGTATA
The DNA here is from genome assembly GCA_949358305.1 of Strigamia acuminata. Classification (NCBI taxonomy): domain Eukaryota; kingdom Metazoa; phylum Arthropoda; class Chilopoda; order Geophilomorpha; family Linotaeniidae; genus Strigamia; species Strigamia acuminata. The sequence continues at coordinate 23,515,246 of OX442314.1, read as the reverse complement.
AGTTATTGTTCAATAAAACATTGATGATTTAAGGCTTTTCGTTGGCAAATGAAAAATTTGTGTACATAAAATCGAACGTTTTCATCGCTTAAGTGCGTTAATTCAAAAGTGCATTTTCTTCCTTGTTTGAAAAGGAAGAAAAGAAAGGATTTTACTTTTCTTTTTGAAATTGAATGCACTTAGGGATCGTCCGTAAATTGCGTAACGCAAAATTTAGGATTTTTAGACCCCCTCTGTAACATGGTTGTAACTTGTAACAAATTCTCGAACCCCCACTCCCTAATTACGTAAGAAAACTGAAATCTCTCCCCTCAAATTTTTCAAAAATCATATAAAAAATTATTATATTTTGATTATTTAAAATTAAATTTTTTTTTACATGAAACGTAACAAAATTTGAACCCCCCCCCCCCCCCCTCCCTTGGTGCGTTACGTAATTTATGGACGGTCCTTTACCGAATGTTTACCGAACATTAAAATTAAGCAATTTTTTTCGGGGGGGGGGGGGAAACGACAAAACACCTCTTTTTAGGCTTATTACGATAACTTTCTCTAAAATTTAGGTTAACTTGTTTTATTGCGGACAAAATTTGTAAAAAAAAATTTCAGTTATTCCTTTCAAAATTTTCTGGAGACGTGCCTGCCCACAGATGCATCTTGCAATTCTTGCATTGCCTAATATTCCTCAGGGCATTCAGCCTTGCTAAGGGGTCGTGACCTCATGGGTCCAAGACTTGTTTTAGTCATATTTAACTGTCGATAAGAATGATCCACGATCAGTTACAATCGATCAGTCAACTTAACCTCATTGCGATACTCCCAAATACAAACTTTTTTGCTTTTTGTTTTTTAATTGTTGCGAATAGATACCAAAAGAGGGAGCCACAAAAATTGTGGAACTCAACTCGGGTTTTACACAATCCCGACCGTTTTCGTTCAGCAGATGGTGCGTCAGAAAGAGACGTCTTATTCAATGTGTGAAATGTTTATTTGCTTATTTAATATATAATTATAATTTTTCTCTATTTTATTAGCTTGATTTTGAATTTTTATGAATTATCGATCCATTTTCTCGGGAAATGTCGTAGTCACGGGGTTGACAGCACTTATCCCTATTTTTATTGTTGCTATTTAGCATAACTTGTCAACATAGATATTATTCGCTAGGCCACTTAATCGCAATTTATAGTTTACAAGGAGGTAGTTTTGTGTCACCTGTCATGGCAGCTCCTAATGGTGATGATAGGCATTAAACTGGCTGAGTCAGCTGATGTTTTCTTTATAGTTTTTGAACGATTAAATGAATTTTAAAAATTTGTTTTTGTAGTTTGTAGATTGTAGACTGAGTTTTTTATTGTTTGTTTTTTAGGTCTAAAAAGTTCCATATTTTCTCATTAAAACGATGACAATAACATTTGATGCGTAACTAATGCTGCAGTTTTTCTTTTTTGGGACGATTTGGTTTTTTTATGCCGTGTGATTACAAGTAAGTGTTTTTTCTTTATTATTATTATTTTTTTTTTATATTTTAAAGTTTTTGTTTTGATTTTTATCTTAATTTTTTTGTCTGTGAATTATTGGCCTTGCGCTCGATTTGTTGTGTGTCCCTGCATTGGTCAAGCTGACCACGCCTCGTGGTGGTCTTGATAAGTTAATTGTATCATTGTTTTATAGTTAAGATGACTGCGCGATACTAGAAAAGGGACAAGGAAAGCAATGCCCAGTGCATGTTTTTTTTCCTTTGTTTTTTTCTCTTTGTTTTTTTTTTTTTTGAAAATCTTGAAAATAATTTTTTTTAAATATAAAATTGTTATAAAATACCAATTACACAATTGCTATTACTATGCAAATACATTTATTTATTTATTTTTTGTCTTCTGGTGAGATTTTTTTTTGAATAATTTAACAATATTACAGAAATATTTTGGTTTTTACTCAATTTGTTTTGTAATTTTCTTTTCAAATAGTTATTTTGCTTAAGCAAAACAATTAAGTAGTTAGCCTCTAGGAATCGATGTATTTGCACTGTGTAATTAACAATGTTATGGTGTTGGAGCACGCGAATATGCAATCAAGGTGTAAAAAAAGCATAGAGAATTGTCACCCTATTTAATGAATACTTTATGCACACCTCAATTTTTTTTTATATTCTGCATATTATTTATAATACTGATTTTTTTTTTTAATGAATATTCATGAAAATCGATTTTTGATTGCAAACACATGTTGATTGAATTTTAATAATAAGTTATTAGACCTTCATTTCGATGGATTCTTGTTTTTAAATATAGAGAAAACGAATCTTGTTCTTTTTTTTTGTTCTTCCGCATACACGAGTCTTTGATGCAGACCCTAATTGAAATGTGGGAAAATTGTGAAGAAAATGGTATGTAATTGATCGTTTGTCACACAAAAAGTAAATGGTGTGGATGAATGCTCAAGGGAACGATGGTTACTCAGCTATTGTTGGTGTTGATGGTATGCAAGATGAAATAACGTCACGCCTTGTTGACTGCGATCCCCAGATGCGAGTAAAAGCAAAGAGAGCAGAATAATTGGGAATGAAATTTCCCAACACTCGGTGATTTTTCAAGGCGATACTTTTTTGTGGTGAGATAATGGTTGGAATTTGTCTAGAACATGACATAAAATTGGCTATATATATATACAGTCGAAACTCTTTATAACGAATCGCGATATAACGAATTATCGATATAACGAATACCTAAACATGTCTGGTTTGGTTGGCTGGCCGTAGAACACCATGTTAAATTTCGATATAACGAATTCTCGTTATAACGAGTCGAATTTCGGGTCTCTTGCGATTCGTTATAAAGAGTTTCGACTGTATGATGCAAAATATTAATTATATTAATCGTCCATATGTTATTGCGGACTCATTAGATGGCTGTTAAGATACCAATATAACAATTAATCAGCTATTAAGTTATAATAATGGGTTTTCCGTAAGTAGCAATAGGCATGGTATAATTAAGGCATGTGCACTTGAATGATGAAAAGCAGATAATATAGAAAAAAGTAATTATTATTTTTTTTAAATCTCCCTTTCCTTGACCTGTTCCCGATTATTTGTTCCGAGTAATTTTTCTTATAACTTTTATTACGCGAATTAATCTCTGATTTAAAGACTTAAACCCACTCTGTCCTCATTCCTGCGGTCGTAGTGTAACCTACACTCATGGCGGATTGACACCACATGGGGCTCACGGGCATCTTGGGGGCCCCTGTGCAGTTTTTAGGTGCTCGAATTCACTTAATTTGTATAAATAAAAATAATTATGTTGTCTTTTTAAAAAAGTTGATGCATAATTGTCAGATGAGAGCAACATTTTTCTCCTGATCAAAAGGAATGGGTCCGCGACTGTGCCGACGGAAAGAGTTATGCTTGGACTCTGTAATTTATAATGGTCCTTCTTCATGGAATTAAACTGTGTCTGCAGGGTCTGGTTTGTCCCTTAGTGGTCTTAACACGGGTGGTTTTAAGATGGATGACTACATGAGGAATAAGAGTTAATCTGTGCTTAGATCTGAGTAAAATTAATTGGACTGTGTGGGGTTATGGTGAATGAATGAATAAGTACAAAATGTTGCTTAGTTTTATTTGTGAGGTGAGTGATGGGCTTGAGAGGTGTGATTTTGCATTTTGCAGGTGGAATTGGGGTTTAGAATGTGGACACAGGTCGTGGTTGTGTGTGAAAAGTGTTTTTTATTTTTTGATTATTTGTTGGTTAATTGCATTAGATGTATCTAGCCGAACTCCCATCCGAGATACGACTGGGTGACACCTTGTGCCTGAAGGAACTTTTCACGTGAAATGAATGTGTAATTATGACACGTTGTCGTTGCACTTTTGCTGAAAAGTGGAAACAAAAAAAAAATAGTTGAATGATGGCCATGAATAATTTACAAAATTAAAAAAATTTAATTTTTTAATTTTTTTATATATATTTCTTTTTTTTTTTCTTTTTTTTTTTGGTTTAGAAAAATCAGAGGTTGGATTTTTAAGCGACAACCCAGTATTTATTTCCATCGGTGGAAGAAAGCGAGTTATCTACTGTGGAAGATATGAGTTTTTTTTTTATCTAGTTGAGTGAACGTGTTCGCATTTCTGGCTCGTGTCTGGCACGGTGTGCGAGCAGTCTTCCGTAAATGAAGTCATGGCTACGTTGTAACGAGGCTGATAATCGTGCGCTCTCCTACACGAGTTTTGGAGTCTTTTTCGCTATTTGTAGTTTATCCTTTGATTAAGGGAAAGATAAAAGCGTTGGAGGCGAGAGAGATGTGAGAATAATTACAGTCAAGCTTGTTTTGGTCGGCAGCTGGGTAATTAATGGTCTTTGCGCACTTTTTTCACCTTTGACCTGTTTTTTGAAATTTTTACGGGTGAAGTGGTTTTTGTTCGACTCTATGGGTTCCACTTTGCACATTAATGTGAATAGCGTAAAAGGTTTTTCTTTTTTTTTTTTCTCTTTCATTTTCATCCTTCGAGATTGGTACTTATGATAGAAGGAATGTCGTCAATTTAGACGAATGGAGAGTGTGGTTATTAGGCTTATTCATATTTGAAATATTTTTTTTTTAACTTTACATAACTAATTTGCATGGAATCTCAAGTCAATTCTCTAGGTTTTCCGACTGGAATACCGGAAGTAACCTAATTTATGTAATTGAGAAATTGAGAGGATTGAAATTTTACGTTGAGGGATCGACAGTATTGGTCGATTGTCTCGGTTGTTTGCACGTTTTAATTATTTATTTATTTACATCAATAAATACTAATGCTGGATGCACATGTTTTTTTGAGGGAAATTGACAGGAAACTGTCTAGTTTTGTCAGTTTTTCCGGTTTTTGGAGTTTTTGGTGATTGTTTTTGACTGTTTTGCTGTCCATTCGGATTATAGAAACAGCAAAAACGGTAAAAACAAATTTTGAATGCACATATTACTTTTTGTAGCTGTTTGGGGTTTAGTTTTGGGTTTTTATTGTTTTACAAGTCAATGGCAATTAAAATTGCTTCGTTTTCGTCTACTGAACGAATTAAAACCCACTTTTTTCGACACAATTCTGCTTTTACGCACGTTTTTCGAGGATTCATTACAACAATTGGAAGTATGACTCCGATCTAACTTGGGTAGAAGCCATTTTGAATTTGGTTGTAAAAATGAAGACCAGGTTGCATAAACCACTTGTAGAATCACTCTAGTCGCCGCTCATGTTTTTACAGTTTTTGATGATGGTTTATCGCCGTTTTTGATGTCCATTCTGTTGTATAAAAACACTAAAAACAGCAAAAACCGAATGCTGTTAAAAAAAATCTTTTTTAATCGACCAAAGTTCTTTTTTTCATCTCGGTCAGGTGAGGTGTTCTTGCAACTGGTGCTGGATCAAATTCCTGGAATTTGCAGTCTAAACGCTGGGAAAAATAAATGATGTAAGCCAGCCATTTGACTCTTGGGTTGCATCACGCTGTTTAATATTTACCTTTTTTTTTGTCGTTAATACATTTTAATTATTACTTAATTCATTATTATGTAATATCGTTTGCCAGATGTTCGTGTAAAAATGTGATGATTATCTCCACTAATTTTTTTTTATTTAGCATTTCAATCTTGCAAACCCAGCAGGGAATAAGTAGAAAATTGGATGGAAGAAAAAAAAATGTAAATAAATTGGCCAAAATGTCACAAGGTGTTGGTTTTTAACCATTGCACATTAAACTACAGCAATATCAATTTGTTTTATGCATATTTCGTGCATTTATTTTACATAATTCCGCACACGGGACCAATTTGCCGCGGAGAATGCATTAAAATCGCGTGCCATCTTCTGTGAAAGTTTTAAGTGGATTTAATTAGTCTGCTAATCTCTTTTTACATGCAACGACGATTTTGAACTTTGCAGAATGATTGGGACGATGATTATTCTTCGTTCTTGTGATTCGCTCGTTTTCTTACGATGACATTAAGTGAGTAGACAAGTTGAGGCGTTTTTTTGCCTTTTTGCGTGTCAAATGAGTGCGTGCATGTCAACTCTTGACACGGCGCTCACCATGAACAGTTTTAGAAAAAAAATGTTTTGGCCTGTCAAATATTTGACATATTTGTTGAAGGACGTTTTGAAGTTGTCGTCTTTGTCTTAACCCCAGTTTAATCTTGAGATTCAAGGACACTTTGTACAGGTGAGTTAGCCAATCGTCCACACAGCAAGGCCGTTTGCCTCGCAAGTCACTCATTTGATCGATTTTATTGCGCACGCTTCCGGAAGCAAAGGACGTGGAATGAAATTGACCAAGGTGCGAATCAATTGGGTGTAGCCAAGTGTAACTTAGTGCATTAGTGTGAAAGGCTTTGTATTTATAATGTGTGAAATCACTTAAATTTTAGGGTTTAATGAATGAATATTCATAAATATTTTGATTTGGAAATATTTTGGTTTTTTTTTTTGTATTTTTTTTTTGCTTTGCGTGATTTTTAATTTATTGGCTGCACAATAAATGATACGAGGAATTATTAGAGGTTGATTGATATAAATTGCTATCGTTTTTTTTGCGTTACTTGCTGAGAGAGAGATTTAAATCAAGTCCCGGGCATGCTGAGACAAAACTGTGAAATAAAAAAAGAATTTTCTGAACACATCCGTGATTGTTAATTTATTTCACGACAGATTGATTAATAATGCGCCAATAAATTGATAAATAAGAGCGAGAAATGAAAAAAAAAAAGTATTAAAATTAAGTTTTCAAATGAGGGGTGCCGTTTTTTATTGTTAGTTTTTTTTTTAAAAAAAGCAATATAAATTAGGTTACTGATGATAAATTTCCCCATTGATTTATATTACCATACCTGGTTTTTAACTACAATTATCATTCCAACCTTAGGTTTTAGACAATCGACAATCTCACCTTAATTAAAAACATTATTTTTTTTTTTTAGGTGCGAATTTTGCAAACCATTTGCTTCATGTAGTAATTTAATTTTAATAAACAGTATGCGGTATGAGTGATCCGTCAAACGTGTCTATTGCACGTTTTGACATGTCTATTAAACAAAAATTAAGTCCTTGGGTTTTCTTTGTATTTTAAACTTCCCTAAAGCTTCTTTTGATTTTTTTTTATCATATCAAAATCAACTCTAATCTTGAATTTCTATCTGTCTGTCTCCGCAAGTATTTCTCTATTTAGACTTTTTATCCGCTCGATTAATAAATAAAAATGGACTTCATTTATTTATACACTATTTTGCCTTATTTTTACACTAAAAGAAACTAAATTTTACACGATCCCGCTTTCCTTTTTCTACCTAACCTAACCTAACCTAACCTAACCCAGTCCTTGATGTGTATGAATTTTGTAGTGTAGAAATAAGGGAAAATAGTGTTGGTATTCAGAAATTTAGTGTAAAAGTCAGGGATTTTTAGTGTAAAAATAAGGGAAAATAGTGTAAAAATAAGGGAAAATAGTGTAAAAATAAGGGAAAATAGTGTAAAAATAATTTAATCTCTATAAAAACAGCGCCTTTCTTCTATTCTAAAACGCCATCGATTGTAAGATGCACTTATTAGAGATGTGTTTATATGGGAAAAAGTGCGTGTTATTATTTGTGTATTTTTTTGGGACTTAATTCAACTTTGGGTGGGTCGTAAGTATTCTTTAAATTGTGGTAGTTTGCACCTGGAGGCGAAAAGGTGTAAAAGCTTAGAAGCTAACCCCATGTTGATGTGTTGCTCCCCACTTGATTTAAATTGAAAAGCTTTTCATAGTTTTTTTTTTTTTAATTTCACTTTCCTTTTTAGAGAGGAGAATGGGTAAATCTTAAAATTGACGTTTGTTGGCAGTTGAAGGAACTGCATTAGGCTTATTTAATTAAGGCTGTTTGTCTCAATCTAAACGCAAGTTGAAAATCAGTAGGTGGTCAATGGTATTTTTTTTTTCGTTGTGGTTTTTGGAGTTTGTTTATTTAGTTCACGTTTTCTGCTTAGCGCGACGAGATTTTTTTTTTAAATTATTATTTTTTTTATTTTTTTTTATTTTTTTAAAAAAAAAAATAAGTCCTAATTTTAGAGTCGTTCAGTTTGTTGGCCTCCATACTTTTTATAAAACCATCCCCTATAATTTGAAGCTGTGGCCTCACTGACCTTTGCTATCGGTTTTATGCTTGAAAATTATAAGCATTTCCAGAAGCTATGAAGAAACTTATATGGTCAAAAGAGAAAATGGACTTGTGACCTCCTAAAGTTGCTGTGCAATACCTCAACTCTTTTTACCTCCCAGTAATTTCAACGTGTATTGCATTACTGAGTGGTTGTTGAATCTGTCAGCAGCTAATCATGGGGAATAATTTGTGTGGAAAAGTTGTTTTCATACATACTATAAGCTTAGCTTGAATTGAATGGGCCCAGATTTCGATTTCAGAGGTGTAATCAAGGAAGATTTGTGTACACAAGTAATAAAAGTGTTAAGTGTGTTTGATCAAGGCTAATGGGATATTGCCTTAATTTTATATTTTCAAGCTTGTAATTGAGAATATTGGAACATGTGGATGCATAAATAATGAAATTTGAAAAAGGAAAGAAATGCAAACGTGTGTGTTTTGCATTAGAAAAGAAATTAGAAAATGAAATGTTACGTGTGTGTTGCGTTAGGAAAGAAATAAGAGCAGTAATTTAGTTTTATGCGCAGTTTACAGCTTTACACTAGGGGCATTCAATAAATCGTAGAATACGGTCGTGTAATGCCGTGTTGCGAGGTTGGACACGAGAATCTATTGTAAAATAGTAAATTTTGCGAAGTAATGAAGCAAAATGTTAATTGTATGAATAACAAATAAATGATTTTAGGTACATTGAATTGGACAAGCCATAAGTAACATCATTTATTTGTTGATAAAAATATAACAGGACCTAAGACGCATCGTGATACCACGAGTGGAGGTCACTAGAAATTTATACGAAATTTGCATATTTCGCAATAAAAAAATTATGCAGTGTGGTCCGGACTGGAGTCCAAGTCTAATTGATACCTAGCAATGTTAAATTCTTTCTCCCATTCGAACACTGGACAAAGCGAGTTGTCTTTTATCTATGTGACATTTGTTGTTCGGTCTAGAAAGTCTGAATGGACATTATCCAGCCCGGAAAACTTTGTGGAGCTCATCTTATGTCCGGACCACACAGAGAACATTTTAAATGTAAAAAAAAAAAATTTAAACTTAATTTACAGCCATCAACCCTATATCGTTTAAATCCAATCGTCATTATTATAAACTGCTATATCCTACTTTACAAACACTTCGCGCCGTTGCTTGACAGACCATTAATAGTGAGTTCCGCTCATTACTTACACCATAATTTGATAGAAATCAGTTTCACTTTTGAGTAACTCTTAACATGCCATTAATAGCGTCCAAATTGAAAGTATTTTAGAAAGATGTTGAGTTATAATTTAAATGGGCTGTAAAGACATTTTCTGCACAAAGTTTACCGTCGTTTTAATTTATTAATTTATTTTGAAAGCACTAATGGCGTGTTTAAAAAGACATTGAAAAGTCCAGCTGATTTTAATCAGTCAAATTATGCAGTGACTAATGAGCAGGACTCGCTATTAATGATGTGTCAGCTAGGAATGGAGCTTTGTTTTTCTGTGGCGTGTAGTGGGATGAAAGTTTTCGATGTTTTTGTGGAGTTAATTCGATCTCCAAAGGAGGAGGATAATCGTGGTATGCATCATTAAGAAGTTTGGTTTCTAAAATGGCGTGTAATCCATTCCGGGCAATGCAGATTACATTTCTACGTAATTTATGCACTACGGTCAGGCCAAAAAGAAAGTTTCTGTGAAGTGTGCCTCCTAGTGAGTTTTTGGAGGTGGGTGCATAAATTTTTCATTATAGAGAGGCATCCCACGGCGTTTATTGTTGTCTGGGAGTAGGAAAAAATGGCTGTAGGGCTGAGGAGATAAAAGCACCTGGAAAAAATTAGTTATGCATTCAAATTAAAGTCATGGAGCGAGGAGAGAAACCACTTTTAAAGATATGGAAAAAAATAGTTGGGGGGAAAAAATGCGAGAATTTAAATAAACGAAGTGAGGAAAACGTGAAAACGGTTTTGATGCGGTTGATTTTTAACCACAGAAGAATAAAGTTGTGGCTTTAACGTGGTAATGCATAAGAATTTGCTTTGCGGTCAGCTACTGACCTACGCCTTGGGTTAAAATTGCTGACCCTATTCGGCCTTTCGCGTGCCGTCCGCGTGGATGTGACCTCATCTGATCTTGCTATTGTATTTCTTTATCTTGCGTTTAAAACGGGTAAAAGTATAATTTATCTTCGTTTTTCATTTTGTTTTTGAAATTTTTTTTTCACTTGCGAAATGTTTTTGTACAGTGAGTTGTACGTACGAACATTTAAAGTAAGATTTAAAATTTTGTTTAATGTGTACCTTTATTAATTCTTACGAGTTATAGTTAGGTGTTAGTCTTATCTCTTTGGTAGTTTAATCATATATTCTATGGCTTTGTTGTTGTTTGTAGTTGCTGTGAGTATTGGTTTGTGCCATCAACAGATGGCGTGGATGCGAATGTTGTGTCGCATTGTTTGTTTGTTTGAATTTCCGTTCCTACGTCATTTCCGTTCTCTATATCATTCTCATCCGATTGTTTTACCGCCTAAAGACGTAGTTCTACGTCAAAAAATCCATCCATCTTGTACACCTTTGCTGGACTTACGAACAATTCAAATTCAAAATGTTGTTGAAGTTGTTCGTGTTGTATTAGAAAATTGGAAAGGTATAAAAGTGAAAGTTGAAAAGGCTAAAAAATAGCTTGGGAGTAAAGGGTTTATAATGATTATTATTGTGAGACGAGCCCTTGCATCTTACTTGTATGACAAGTTAATTTTTCAGCCTCCTGGACGCATTTCTTTGTATTTTTAAATGTAGGTTTTTATTGTGGAGTTAAAAAGTGGCTTGGATTGTGCGAAGACGTTTAGTAGTGTATTAAAGGGCCTTGAATCTTTTCTTCCTTGTCCACTTGAGCGTGGGATAACTAATTATGGGTTGTGTGTCCAAAGAAGAGTGGAAAGCGACATGACAAGGAAAAGTTGCTGCTATAATGTATATGAATACAAATTAAAGCCTTTTATGAAAATGTTGATCCCTTTAACGTGTCTTTTAAATCTTTTCATGTCATTTATATTCAGCTCATTTAATCGACTCAAGCCGTGCGGTGTAGGGAAAAAATATGGGGGGGGGAGGGAAATGTAAATTGGAGCGATATATATATGGCCTAGTCTTGTGCGTTTGAGTGTTTGACCGGTACAGCATTGACCGCGCCCTTCTAGGTGTTCACTCTCGGCTGCACATTTGTATTTTTGCTTGGCGATGATTGGAGCTGCTGGAAGTCGTCTTGGCCTACTGACACATTTATCAAGTGTTTGAGGCCATTCAGTGATTGGGAGATTTGGTTAATAATGTTGTGGTCAGTTGTGATTGGTCTTGGTTGTTGATGGATTTTAATTGTTTAGGTGTTGATGTTTTGACAAAAAGGGTATTGTATAGGTTGGTTTTCTTGTTGGATGACTCCGCTCTTTTATGTACAGGTTCGGAAGATGGAGAGGAGAATTGAAAAAGATTGGTTGGGGAAAATAAAATGGCTTTGGTGGATGACAGTAATTATACATCGGCAGCAACTTGTTGGATTATGCAAAATTTATGGTGTTGGGAAAAAAATATAAGTAAATAAAAATATAATAAGAAAAAAGTAGATGTTCTGTAATTCATGGTTGTTGTTCTCGGTTGTCACTAATCAAAGGAATGGTTTTAATTTACTTTGGGAGTTAATCGAGTTGAATTTGAGGTTTTATATGTTACTATACTAGGCCCAGTTAACAGGGCAGGGCCCCAAAGTTTCGGGATTTTCGAGTAAGAAAACAAAAACTGAAATGTATAATTACCATAAGTGACGTAATTTTTTTTTTTTTATAATTTAGAAATATGAGTATTTAAGTCTGGTTGCGATGTTTTGTGCATTTTTGGAGTTTATTCATACGGTTTCCACGCTAGTGAGTGGCCTGGGAACTCATCTTTGGTTACTATGATTTACTTGGGCATATGGACAGTGCGTGATGTTTATTGTTGGGAATCTTTGGATTTGTTTTTAAATTCTCTATTTTCTGTGGGAAAAACACGACAGACAATTTTAAAACTGAAATGTTTAGGTGAATTTTCTTCTGTTTACTACATTAAATAAGGACTAGTTTTGCAAAGAAAGTGATATAAATGCACAGGGCTCATGGTTTCTGACTTTGATAATGTTGACCCAGTGATTATAAGACCTATTGGAACTTTAAATGTATGCCCCCACTCCGAAAACTGAAATAAAAAAATCGAAATGTTTAACGTTTAGAAATAGCCTTTATAGCAGAAAAATACATTTTCAAGCAAAAAAAATACATTTTCAGGTAAAAATTGCATTTTTAGACAAGACGGAGTTCTACGTAAATAGCCTTTATAGCAGAAAAATACATTTTTAAGCAAAAAAAATTGCAGGCAGAAAAATACATTTTGAGGTAATAATTGCTTTTTGAGGTAGAAAAATATGCATTTTCAGACACTGGTTAGACTGAGATGTACTAGAGCCACAGAAACAGATTGATTTGAGGCAATAGTGGTTGCATCCAATGTAGTAGACAGCAACATTGTGCTCTTTCAGTGCAACAAGTCGGTGCTACTACGTTGTAATTTGGTTGCATTGCATCCCATTTTTTTTATCTAGCCTAAATATTTTTTTAAAAAAATTATTGGCGGAAGCAATTACAAAGTGGGAAGTAGTTTGCGAATTGTTCTTTTGTTCATGTCACCATCGAACCGACATTTTTTGAAAAATAGTGACATCAATATACCTAAGCGGGTGGCTGGTAGCAGCCTCGGGTATAATCGTGACTGGTAGAACCTTTGATTGGGATTTGTAATCAGTTGTTTATATTCTTTGTGATATTGATCTGAAAAATGGCTGATTGGATTTTTTTTTATATCTAGTAATTTAAACATATGCATGTTGCCTTGTTCAATTTTTTCTTATTGTTAGCTTTAATAGGTCATAAATTGCGAGCAAATGATGCCAAATCCGGGATCTGTTTGTTTAGGGCCCACTCCCTCTTTAAAATAAAATAAAAAGCCAGCAATATGAACGTCATAAAATGTCTGAATTAGGTTTACATTAACTAGTTGAACTTCTCGACATAACTTTTTTTGTGCTCTGAGTTTATAAAACAATTAGTGTCAAGCTTCAAAGGAGAAGAAGGTTTATTGATGTAGTTTCATGGGATGAAAGGGTTTAATGGACCTTTTTGCTTCGTGCAAGCTTGTTATTTAGGAGTTTGCAAGTTTTGGATGCAGAATTTTAAATATTTCTTTGTTTGATGTAGAAATAAATGTCGCTTGGGACGACTTGGACCAGGATCGTCTTAAAATAAACAGGAGTAACGATTTGTACAAGTCATGGCTGCTAATTGAGTGTTTTTTTTTTGTTGCTGTGAGATGTGTCTGATGAGCTTTTACGACGTTATCTCAGTTTGTTGTCTTTGAAGTCAGCTTATTTTGCTATAGTTTCTTGTAGGTGGCGCTTCTTGCAGCTTAAAAATGAGGTGGGCGAAAGGGAAAGTGCTCAAGGAAAAAACGTCTATCTTCTTATTACTGAGATGTGTGATAAGACAGAAATGCTTGGTTGACTGTTCGGTAAAGCTGGTGTGGGTTTGAAATTAGGATTTATTTATATGCATTAAGTTATTATTCAGCATGTGGTCAAATAAATGGAGAATTTGACTCGAGGCCTCTATTTTTTGGGATCAAAATACCTTTGCGATAAATACCGTATTTTATTGATTAAACTGCCATTTTTGTCAGTAATTATAATTTTGGTTTTTCGTTTGTTTACATTTGTTTAATGTAACAAATGAAGTCTGAACGTCACGAACGAAGCGTACGTTCATCGTTCGTGAGGTTAAATACGGAAACAATACCGTACTTTTGCAAAAATGTGGTATTCTTGGTGTCTGAGCCGCGGCTACTATTCGAGGGCGACTCTTAATCGGTAAAATACGGTATGTATGCAGGATTGTTTGTATTGGAAATTAAAAAGCACAAAATATCCAAAATTTCATGTTTGTAAAATTAGGTTGCTCATTTTATGGGAAACTCTGAAAAGTTAGAATAAACTTAGTATTTCTTAAAACCTTTATTAGTGTTACTGTGGAATGGTGCAATTAATTTTAATGTTCACCTAAAACTCACTAATTAACTGCTCTTTTCTGTGGGTGGGGTTCTCTTCTTAAGGATATTTGCAAGTAGCTAATTAGAACTGCGGGAAAGAACGATCCACCCAGCTGTGTTCATTGACAAGTGATTGATTATTGCAAATTTAAGAGAAGATATATGTGTGATGACTTTATTATGTACAAACATTTTTTTGTCAACATTTGCAGCGATGGAATTCATATAAAGGCCATCCAGTTGTTGCTTAATGCACCTTTGCGGGGCAATTGAGTATTTAATTTGTACCTTGTGCGAGTTTCAATGGCGACAAGAGGTCACTTACTTTCTCATTTACAAAAGGTGCAATTTATTATTGTCTTGGGTAAGCACATTTTTGATACCTTCAAGTGCATTTTTTGCTTCCTCTTTGCGAGTTAATGGTCTATAGAAGGAAGCTTTGGGGCTTTTAAATTTTTAATTTTTTTAATTTTTTTAAATTCTTAAATTAATACAATCTCCATTTTGCCGACCACTAATTTCTAATGTACTTGAAATGAAGATAAATTGAATGCGTGTGATGGAGTTATTTGAAAGAACAGCTATGTCTGTTTAGAGATGATTGTATATTATCTTTGGCAGGCTGTGTGCATTGTATCTTTGTTTTTTCACCATCGCAGGTCTATGACTGTTTGATTAATGAATACAATCAAGGAAGTGTTTGTTGACATGGGAAAATAAGTATTGATATGTAAAAAGGTATCCTGGTTCATGGAAAATATGAACCAGGATACTTTTACCTATCAATACGCAATTTGGGGACAATTACAGTTCGCTCGGTATCTTGATGCCAAAATCAAACACTAAATTCTATTTTTTGCACATGAAAATACAAGTTTCAAATTGTGTATTTTACAGAAGTGATTTCTAAAAATCATGTATTTGCTGCGCAGACAGGGATTTTTTAGTTTGATTTTGACGTCAAGATTTTGGGTGCAAACTTTAGGTTTTTAATATAAAAAGAATTACAGTCGAAACTTTTTATAACGAATCGCGATATAACGAATTATCGATGTAATGAATACCTAAACAAGTAATGCATGGAAGCATTACATCTTAGACTTCTAAATCCCTGTCTGTCTGTCCGTCTGTCCTTTAAAAAAAAAAAGAAAAAAACGTCATTTCCGGTTCCGGTTTGTAAAAAAGTGTAATAACCAGTTTTTTAATTAAACCGGAGGTTGGAAAAATACGAAAATATCTTAGGAACCTAATGAAGGTATGCTGAGTTTATTGCAGTTGCCCGTTTGGCTCTAGCTGCTTTCATTTGGAAGGAATCGATGCAGACGGATGGACAGAACCGTTTCATTACACTTTCTAAACATTAGGTTTTGATGTCTAAAATGGCTGATTTGGCATTAAAAGTTCAACCTGCACATGCGCACGAGTAAAGTCAAAATCTGCAGGATCACCATGTTAAAAAAAAATTCGATGTAACGAATTCTTGTTATAACGAATCGATTTTTCGAGTCTCTTGCGATTCGTTATAAAGAGTTTCGACTGTACTGTATTTCTTTGATTATAAGACTCCATTGATTGTAAGACGCTCCCCGTTATTAGAGATGCTTATATGGGAAAAAAAGTGCGTCTCAGAATCGAAGAAATGCAGTAAATGACAATTTCAATATGCGATTTTTACTAAAGGTTCTTTCGACTGTTTCCGGTCATCTTCAGTGGTTGAAAATTTTCAATCGCGTATTGAAATTGTCAATTAATTTTTTTTTAATTAAAAACCTAAAGTGATCCGCATAAGAAATAGACGTTTAAGACTTGTAGGTTCTAGAATGGGATGTGCGAACTGTTGGGTCCAACTTCTGCGGACCGAAAAGATATTTTTCAATTTGTGGCTGTATGCCAAAATCCATTAACTAGATTATTTTTTCATAACATTAACTTTAAATTATGTTTTTCATTAATATAAAAATAATATGAACGTGATTAATGAAGGCAGGCATGCTTCGGTTGGATCCGGCAACCAATGGTGGCCCTCGGGCTTGCAGTTGGACAGCCCTGGACTACATGAGTTTCGATCGAGTGGCGTTTTGACACTTATTCTTTTTTTATTTTTGGTCAATTATTAACCGTAATGAAAATTTGATTGGTCAAGTAATCAATGTTTACGATCAACCAATGAATTTAGTTTGTCAGGCGAGTTCAATAAACAATTGACACTCCCACAGATGAAATTAGTCGTCTTATGTGAATCGTGCCCGGCCAACACAGAGAACTATAAATCAAAAACGAGTTTAATCTTTGGAATGTAACTATTTCACACTAGGGGTCTTTAGTCCTTAAAAGAAAAACGCTTAAATAATTTACTTGCTCACCTTGTTGAAGTGTTTCCAAACTTAGGGATAATTGTCGACTGTAGGTGGACAGATCGCATCTACTGTGAGGTTTATTTACGTTAAAAGGAGGGGCTGCATTTCTCTGGATCATGTGTTCATGGTAACACGTGGATCAGAGTAAGACTAAGAGCGCAGCTTTCGATTCGTAATAGGGAGAGTGAGGCCTTGCGAAGATTGTTTATGGGACAAGCTGTTTGCCCCCTTACATAAATATGCTAAGCTGCCACCTGTATTTTTGTAGTGAGACAAAAATCGTGAGGTATTTTCACACCTTTCAGGTGTGTTAGAGTGTTAGAAACAAATTTTGTTGTCACAGCAACATAAGAGCTGGTGTGATGAATAGTGGTGAAATATTCCTCTATTGTCATGGGGAAATTCATTATAGAAAAAGTGGAAATGTTAAGAAAGAGACCTTGTGTGATTAGTTATGGTATCAAATAGGTGTAACAATGAGGTCTTGCTTTTGTGTAGGATAAAAATTAATTACATTTAAGGAGAGATTAAGATTTTTTTTCCTTTCTCTTTTTTTCTGGTGTAAAGGAAGTGGGGAAAATGTGGAAATTGAAAAATATGAATAAAAAGATTTTTTTTTTTGTTTTGGAAATGAAATTTGGGTTTGACAAGAGTTGATGACTTGGAGATATTAGTCAAACCAAAACGAGAATATGGCGACGGGTATTTGTTTTTCCCACATGAAGAGGCCTGGTTTTGTCTCCTTCAGCTTGTTCCAGGTCCTTGAACTCGTCGAGTGCACCAAACACATAAATCCTGTGAATACCTTTTGTTGCTACTGAAAAACTTAACAAGTGGAAAGAGAAACTTGTAAGTTGCGAATCACCTTGAATTACTAGTTAATTTTCACACCTATACTTTATTATTTGTCTTTTCTCTATATAGGTTTGGAAGTCACGACTAGTGGCATTCATTAAAGAGGAACACGAGTAATGTAGCTGGTACCAAATTTATATTAAATAAATAAAACCAAAATGAGTATCTAAAACTTCTATTTCCTATGCGTATCACTTTTACTGAAGATGGCTGGGAACAGTCGAAAGGCCTATGGAAAGACTAGCGTATTTTAATTGTCATTTAATTTTTTTTAATAAAGGATTATCCGGGTCCCATCGCTTCTTCGAATATCATCTCTTCGAAAATTCTAAATTTTAGGTTGTTTCTTCGAATTTTTTTACTTCAAAACGTAATTAGGAGGTCCATTTCCAGGGGGGCCATTTCTCCCATATTCATTGTTCGAATGTTCACTTCTTCGTATTTCTTTGATTCTTAGACACATTTTTCTCTGTATAAACATCTCACAGAACGGGGTGCGTCTTGAATTTTAGAATCAAAGGCTTTTTTTCTGTTGGTGGGAACTGAAGTTAGTGTGCCTCTTACAATCGAAGAAGCACGGTATTTAAAATGTCGTATTTTTACTTTTGGTAAACGGATGAGGTAGGTGAGTGCCCACCAGTGTGCCCACATAATAATGCGCCACTGATCATAAGTGCCAAACAGAATCTGAATTCCCGTTTAGATTTTTATCTTGAGATATGCGCGGTGCAAGAGCCGAAAATGATCGTTTTCGAATGCACCTAATGTTACACTAATGTAATAAACATGTAATCTGTAGCCAAAGATGACAGGCAATGCAGAAGAGAGGAATGTTTTTGAATTTAAATCCACCGTGAAGTTGAAGTGTTCATCATCCATAGTGACATGCAGTGACCAGAGGCCAACTGGTGGTGGTCAGACAGTATACATGTCTATGTAGCTAATTTAAAACTATAAGCATTTCTATATAAAAGTGCACCAAATACTTAAAACCAGTTGTGCATTATGTTAGAGAATAAATTAATTTTTTTGCCTTTCTCATTAAAAACAATCAGCGCGTAGTGTTTGAAGGCTGAAAATGAATGCAGAAATATGCGGATTAAAGCAAAGTTAAGGTGAAATTTGTTGGTATAATGTTTACATGGAGATATATTATTCTGGAAGTGTGGTACCACCAGGGCTGGACTGGGTACAAATTTAGTACCGGGAAATCTGGATGGGTCGGGCCGAATCCACGACTATTCATTGCCCGATTTCTCATCTCGCGACAATTCATTGCTGCTAAGTAATCGCGAGGACAAGTCATTGCGCGGCCAAGTCATCGCGTGAAAAGTAATCCCGTGGCCAACTCATCAGGGCGACAATTGGACGGTTGTCAAGTAATCGCTTGATCATCGCGTTCGAAAACCGTCCGAAAAACGTTTGAAAAACACCCGAAAAAACACCCGAAAATTTGCAATTGGTTGGTGCACGATTACTTGACAACCGTCCAATTGTCGCCCTGATGAGTTGGCCACGCGATGACTTGGCCGCGCGATGAGAAATCGGGCGATGAATAGTCGCCGTACCGTCGGGCCATAGGGACAGGCTACGGTGGGTCAGAGATGGGCCATAGGGACAGGCTACGGTGGGCCAGAGACGGGCCACAGGCTATCGGGAAATTCCCAGTAGCTCGTCGGGCCAGTCCAGCACTGGGTACCACTATAGGGCATTTATTATTTACTCTTAGTCAGAGTAGAGAAACCCACGTGGGAAGAAATGCTTCGTGTTGCTCGCTGAATAATATCCTCAAGATTATTAGGAGAATTAAGTCTAAATTGTGCGATATCACAATTTTTCTTTCCTCTATTGAAATTTTCTCAAGGTCGTTTCCTTGCTATAGGCAATTTCAGCGTACATCCCCTCACTTTCCCGCCCTCAATTGCTGGGTGGGGTCTGTGAACGCCAAGTAAAACGTTGTGTTGAATATTTTATTCTTCGCAGTGTTTCGTTTAGCTTGAACCAATTTTATTTTTTGGAACGATTTTTTTTTTTTTCTTTTACATTTATTTACTTAACACCTTTGAAAGTGTAGGTAAGTGAGAATAAATAACACTCTAATGACCTAAGCAAAAAATGAAAAGTCCATTACATCAGCAAGTAGCAATTAAATTGAACTTCTCCACAAATCGGAACGAAAGGATTGTGACAAATGATTTGTGGATGCGGCCCCCCCCCCCATGCCTTAGAGGTGTAAATTTTTGTCAGGTGATTCATTTGGTTTCGTTTTTTTTTTTGTTTTTTTTTCAATAAAAATCGAAAAGAGAGCAAGTTTTTGTACTGGGCATGCGCGTGAGCATAATCGCGACAAAACGACTCGGTTGAAGCAATTTTCAAGAATCGTTAGGTATTAAATCGAGACCAGTAAAGCGTGTCAAGGCCCTGTTTTTCTTCCTTCACATTTTTCTTCGATTGCAACGCCATCTGGATCTACCCCCGCCTCGGGGATCCAGGAATTGACCCATCCCCTCTACCTTATTCGGAATGATAATGTCCTGTGATAAGGAGTAAGAAAGGGAGAAAAAAATACCTTGAGTATTTTTATTTTTATTCTTTTTTTTATTTATTTTTTATTTTTTTTATTTTAAGTCGAGACAAAAATTTGAGTATTGGCGACGCTCTCCTGTTTTATATTTCGATAATCGTTTCACTGGTTTAACGACGATGATGATGATGTCACACTTAAGTTAAATAGTGGTGACATTAACGATTGGAAAATAAAGCAGTTTTATTTGACACCTTTAGCTCGGGCTAACTCCATATTTCTTGATGGACATTTACGATGGGTCGAGTACCACCTTTTTATTCCGCGCATTTCTGAGGCGCTTAATTAAAATGTTAAATTGTAAAAGACTAGTTTGGGCTTTTAATAGTTCATAAAATAATAGCAGAAAGGCATGAAAGTGCCATTTACATGTCAGTATGTAATGTGGTCGGGAAAAATTGAATTTTTAACGTTTTAATTAAGGCAAAGTCGTGGGATACGGTAGTATCGATGTGTTTGGTCGATGGCATTGGTGTTTTTTTTTTAAAGTAGTAAGGAAGTTGGTAGTTTAAGAGATGTATCTGTAAAACATCTGTAATATATGAGGCGTCCCTGGAAAAAACAAGTTTCTTTGAAGGATTGCCTTTATTTTCTTTCAGTTTTTGAAGTTTGATTCAATAGATGCACATTGAATGCTGATGTGTCAGATGTGTAAATTGATGGGGGAGGTTGGGAACTTTGGCCACAACGTACCGTCAATTCAATCTGGTTTAGTTGTTTATGGTATTCAATTAGTAATTTAAATTTTTTTTTTATTTTTTATTTATTTTTTTTTTATTTTTTTAAATTTTAATTTTAATTTTCGCGGTTGATTTCCGGCTTTTGTATTCACGAATTTGAAGTTAGGAATATGTAAGTAGAGCATGACTAGAACAGGAGGAGTCTAACTGTCAGACTGGAATTTTTAAAAAGGAATTTAATTTTTTTTTTACTCTTTCTGCCATATTGTGTTTTTAATTGCCCCTTTTAAGTCATCTTGTCATCGGATCAAACCTTGCGGTTGATATAATTCGAATATGTAAGACAATTTTGTAGAATTGTGTCAGGGTGAGTGGTATCTCGAGTCTTACATTTACATTCTTTTTTCGTGAGGTGACACAACTGGCAATAATTTCTACCCTTGAATGAAGAGTGAATCGACATTTTAATTAGGCTTAATTAGAATTGTTTATACCGGAATTACAAGATTATTAAATACACTTGAATCGAACATTTGTTTTATTTTTTTTTTATTTTTTAAGAAATTAAATTTTTCTTTTTTTTTTTTCTTTTCGCCTTTACACGAGTTCTTTCGAGTTTACAATTTGGAGATGTTTAAGACTATGCAGATACCATCTCAGAATCTCATGAATTCTAAATGATTCCTTGTTGTATATTATCTCTGGGCCCACCAATGACCCTCTAGGGGCAATTTAAAGAAACATCTTTGGAGTGTTGAGTAAAGTGTAAACAACTGTTCTTCACTTTTTTCCCAAACATTACTTGCATTCGTAAAGTAATTTTAGACTCGTTTTAAATGGACTAAATTTAAACGTAAACGAATAAAAGTAATTTTTATTTTTATTTTTTTATTTTTTAATGTGTAATCTATAAATCTGCAATTTAGCTGACCGCCACTATTAGATGAAGTGGGAGTGGGTTTGAGAAGTTACCACACGGGGATTTGACAATAGAAACGTGACTGTAACTAATTTATGACGGGATAAAACGTTCCTGCCTCCTTTACAGCTACTTATCTGGTAAGTGTGGTTGAAAACCACAAGTGGGATCAATTGATGAGACTACTCAGGTTCGTTATTGCTATTGTCCCACGACTACGTGATAGTCTATTGACCCATTTTAATCGTGTTGCCACTAACTGCGCGCGGACCATGATCGATTATTCTTGCTTTTTTTTTTTCCTATATACATATTCATTACGCAAGGTAGATGTAACACTATAAAATAGAATAAAATATAACCCTTTTAATATTTATTTTTTATTTTTTTATTTTTTTTGGTGGGATGTAACTTTGCAATCCTAACAAGATAATGTCATAATCGAGAAAATTTTAATGGCAGCTTATTCTAAAGTCGTAACGTTTTTTTTGGTCTCTTTATACTGATTACTGACCCTAGGGCCCTAGGCATGAGCAAGAAATGTTGTATAATTTATGAGCAAAGGGCATGTCGCCCTATAGTAAAGGCAAAACCGGGAGATGGCTGAAAAACATGTATCAGATTTTATGAGTTATTTTAAGATATTTATAGTTTTACAGATCCATAATTAACAGTTTGGGAGGAAACGTGATAATAGTAGGTTTAGGGAACTGGAAAACAGTTCCTGCCGTTTAACTTGTTAAACGAGGCGAATTTATTAAGGAGTTTTCGAGAACGTTGATTTGGGGGACGGAGTTTTCATCTTCCGGCCGCGGCAAAGCACCAACCTTCAGCCGCATGAGAACACCAACACCGTCCTTCGAGATAAAAAATAAAAAAAGAAGAAATAGATTCTTTTTCTTTTAGAGGATGACATCCTCTATTAGTTATCTTTCTCAATTATCTTACACAATGTACTAGGTCAAAATTTAAATAGATTTGCATATTACTTAAACTTTAATGGCGTATTTGGTATTTTTTTTTCACTTTTAATTCCACGTTTTAATTCTGTTGGCATTTCATTGTTATTTCGGGTCTATAAACTGTTAATTGTCGAGCTACCCGTTGCGTATTCCACCAAAATGTGGCTCGGATGGATGGGGATGGGATGTTGACCCCCGGTTGCTCTATTCTGTGGTCACGCATACAAATTGACCATTAATGAACCATCAGTAAAGCCAGCCTTGGACCACACCGTGGCCTCGAGGGGTTTGCAGACAACGGCGTCCTTTTGGGGCAGACACCTTTCGGGTCATTTCGGGATTGGAGTTGCATTACAAGGTTAATAAGCCGACGTGCAAAATGGGTGCTGAGTGTCGACGACAGAGGGAAGGGTTGGTAATGTGTATATTTATGATGGGGTCTCGGCTGAATGAATTTTGATGGGGAAAACACGTGTGCAGCTTTTGCTTGTCATGTGTCATAATAGTTGCGCCAATGTACCGCAAGGTCGTCGTGATACCTTGGTCAGAGACAGGTAGAGAGGGCTGACCTATTTTTACAATGGGCGGAAGGCATACGCCATTAATCAGATCAACCTAGCGACTGTCTGTCCAAGGCGAGGTTTTTGGTTTTTCCTTTTTCTTCTTCGTCATTTTGGATTTTTGGTTTAATTTGGTTTTGGTTAGGAAAGATTTTTATTCTTGGTTGGTTAAATTGGTGGTGTGGATGTGCATTAGAGAGTTCGATAGTGGAAAAGTCGTTTCCGGTGCGAGTGGATGCGGTAATGGCGTGTAATGTCATGTCGCTTCTGGAAGAGTGAAAATGGGCGGAGTAGGAAGAATTGTAGTGGGGGGAACTAAACAGTTTATTTGTTTGTTTTCGTTTGAAGCGAGTGTGTTGGATAAATTGATTTTAGGCGAATGTTTGCCTACTTTTTATTTATTTATTGATTTTTGAGAGGATTAGCCGGGAATATGTCAATAGAATATATTTAATTTAAATATTCTTTTGAAACATTATTTCAAATAATTCAAAATCTTAATTCAAAAATTCAAAATCTTGTTTAAAAGTTCAAAATTTTTATTAAGAATTGTAAATTTTATTTACAAAAATTCAAAACTTTATTTTTTTAAAAAAATCAAAATTTTATTTAAAAATAAATTTTATTTTTAAATTTTTTTTAAAATATAAATTTCAGTTTTTTTAATTTATTTTTTACAAATTTTGACAAATTTTTGCAAAATCAGGATATTTGACCGTCCAGAAGCTTCTTCTGGACACCGGGACAGCTGGTCCACCCCACCCCACCCATTACAAGAAAATTGTCTTTTTTTCGGTGTCCCGGTTCCGGTTAATCCGGCAGGAAGTTAATGATTTAAATAGACACTTTTTAATGACGGAATTAACGAACAAGCTTTGATGGCGCATCAAAATATTATGCCCGACATTAAGACAGGTTTTGGCCGGCAATTTGCACGCGAAGCTTAATTTCGAGCATATTTCAACTCGAGATAATCGGTTGTAAATTGTAATTTAGTACCTTGTAAGTTTCATCAGTTTGGGATGTCCCTTGATTAGTTTACAGACCAAAAACGGAAAAAACAGCGCGAGAAATCGGTAAAAGGGGTTGCGTGTCCGTGATTCACTTAGTGTTTCCGGTCTGGAAATTGAATGACGGTAATTAGCGGATAAGAGTATGCAATAAAAGTGATGATAATACACTAGGAAGAAAAATCAGGATTTCAGGGTTTTATAACCTCACGTGTAAATAACACGAACAGTTTTCTTGTTCTTTGGCCGAAGACGCGTGGGAGAAAAATGAAATGCGTGCCCGTTTGAAGTCGATATATCAGCACAAAGTGTTGCGAGATTTATCTCCGCAATTGTGTTTCGCCATCGCCAGGCGATATCGGACCGGGAAATCTTTTCTTTTCCCCGTCTTCACTGCTCACAGGCTCGACCCAGTTTGTCATTGCTCATTAGAAACCCAGTCATGTGTGGGTGTGGATTTTAATTGGTGTGAGGGACTTAATCCTTTGAATAATGCCACGTCATCGCGTCGGGATGTCTTCACTTTGTCCTGTTGAGAACAAAACAACAGCACGACGCAACTTGCGCTTTGTGTGCCGCGCTCTAGTTCAGTGCTTCCCAAAGGCTGCAGTTCCACAAATAAGTTTGCCACTTTGGCATCGGACCATAAATAAATAAATAAAAATAAAATAGACTACGAATGTGGTTGTCGTTGTTTGATTTATTATAAACTTGAAAATACCCATTTAATATGCATGATTTGATGTTATTTCCATCTAAATTTCACGTAAAAAACATGCGCACTTTGCTTGTGATAATAAATAAAATAAAATCGCTTTGACCGAAAGGCCTATGGTTTTAAAATAAATCGTTTGTAAAGTTGTGAAGCGCCATTAATACACAGTTTGCGGCAGCAACTTTTCCCTTGTAGTTATGTTTAGTTTTATGTTGTAAATAGTGTAATGGAAAAGAGAAAAGTCATGCTTTGCGGTAAATTTTACCGGTAAGGTGCCCGTGACGCATTGGGACACAAAATGCCGGTCCGCTATAATACAATGTTTGGGAAGCGCTGCTCTAGTTGAGAAAAGGGCTCCAATGAGTCGGTTAAAGAAACTGGACTATTTTTCTCTGCTCAGCACTTTCTGCAATATACAATGACACACTTTTATCGAAAAGTTAATTAGTCCTTAGATAATTACCTGTCAGATTATTCCGAGGTCGCGGATGGAATATAAGGCCGAAAAGTGGAAAGGGTAATGTATGTAATTTGTAATGGGATTTTTTGAAAATCCAAAGTTTTTATTTTTATAATTATTTAGAAATAAAAAAAATTAAAAATGTATTTTTTTTCTTTTAAAAAAAATTTTTTTTATTTTTAACTTTTTAAAAATCGTGATGTAAAGGGGTGAGAAGCGCGTGGCGTGGGTCACGAACAGCCTCGTGACTCTGACAGATTATTGCTGCTGTGCTGTGTAGAGGAAGAAAGGCCCGCCTCCCTCCCTCCCCCCCTTTCTAATTGAGATGGAAAGATGGAGACGGACCCCCCTACCTTTTTTATGCCTGGAGTTATTGAACCCCTGCTTGCCTCTTCCATCATTCTTGACGTGACCCATCGGGTTTTGGGAAACCCTACATTTTATTGAATAATAAGCAGTGTGGGGTTCCAGGTGTGAGTTAAACACGGGATTTAGTACACGACAGATTTAAAGGTGCTATAGATGCTAGTTTTGGGGGTGGTGGTGTTTTATAGCTGAAATTCGTAGGGTTCGGGGTTCGGAGGCTAATTTTGACGTTTTTCTTCGTTTTTTGGACCTTTTTCTTACGATTTAGACACTAATTCAGCATCGACGTGTCATTGACATGTACGGAATCCACGGATGCGAAAGACTTTAACGTCTCGGCTGTTTAGATTGTTTCAAACGATATCAGAAGTTCAGGGGGAGAAAAAGAATAATTTTGCAATTTTGTGATTGTTAATTTAAACTGCGGAACAGATTTGCAATTAATGGTTTCTTAAATTTGAGGAATATAGACTCCGCCCAAATTGAATCTCCAATGTGAGCTTCGCCCTTCCGCTGAAGAGTTTACTGACTTCGAGAACCCAAAAATAACCGCCACACCTTCTCGATACCATCTGTCGTCCTTGTAATTGATTTACACTTGAGTACAAAATTAGTGTTTATTATAAACGTTGATTGAAGCAATTAAAATTTTGAGTTTGGAGTTTGGAGTTTGAATGCGTAAAATGTTGTATTGTTGTTTTTGACCAGTAGTCGTTCGTGCTGTGGGCCCGGGGGAAGGTCCTCTGCAAGTTATCGTGGTAGCCGACTTGGTTTCCACACCACACCACACCCCCGCTTTACTTATACACCGAAGTTTAATCTTATCGGATATTTTGCGGTACAATAGACTCGATTGCACAGCTGACCCTCTTTTATTCGTTGCTTTTTCGAGCCGAATTCAACCTTGGAACTGATTTAAGAAATTTGCAAAAACAAGGTTGAGCGAAAGTTATCCAAGGAAGGGGTTTGGGCATTTATTTGCAATTTGTTATTGGTTTTTGATTGGAGGAATAGGATTTTTAAGTTTTAAGGTGGGATTGTCACTATAGTGCGGTTTTAGATTTGTCTGTTGCATTGAGGATGCGTGACGCTTTGACCTTATGACTTAGGGTCATCATCGAGACGAATGATCGATGATGACCCAACCCTTAGGGTCGAAACTGACAAATGATGGTTTAGGTTTTTTACACGGTGGAAATGTAATGTCATACATGAGAGTTAAACGAGGCAATAAGTGAGGAGAGAGTTTGTGTTTTCAATGATTTTTTTTAGACTGGTGCATTTAAAGTTTCTAGGCGCATTCATGAGGTTATTTAAACCTGTTTATATTTTTAAATTCGTTTGAATTTTGAATTTTAAATTTTAAATTTTATATTTACACCCAGTGAACTTCTTTAGACACAATTATGCTTTTACTCACGGTTTTTGCTGGTAGATGCTTCACCTGTAAGCACTATAACAATTTCATGTTTGACCGCTGTTTTAACTTGCATGGCAGTCATTTTTAATTTGGTAGTAAAAACCAAAACCAATAGACATAAAATGATTACAGTGTGATTTTTGTTTTTTTTTTCAATTTTTGATGATGGTTTTATGGTTTTTTTTATGTTTTTTTATTCAATTTGTTTGTATATAAAGTTAGAAACAGCAAAACAGAAACCTTGAATGCACCTACAGTCTGCTTGGTATCTTGATTCCAAAATCAAACCGAAAAATCCCTGTCTGGGCGCACATAAACACAACAATTACATGATTTTTAGAAATAACAACACTATTCACTCGTGTGCAATAAACGATTTTAGACTTTTGTGTTTTCATGTCCAAAAAATAAAATTTAATATTTGAATTTGACATCAAGCAAGATACTGGGCGAACACTGTAGTTAATGATAGTGCGAATGCCAGTACGAAAGTTGTCAGTAAATAGATTTTTATTTCCGAATGGCGTCGCAACTAAAATTTCGCTTCTTCAGCGCACAAAACCATTGCAAGAAAATGTGTATTCTAAGACACCATCGCTTGTAAGATGCACACTAACTTTCGTACCACCAACAGAAAAGAAACTTCTATCCTAAGATTCAAGACACAACAAACAAGAGATGTTTATATGGGGAAAAGCGAAGAAAATCGACTTCATCGCGCAACAAATCGCGTCGAAAAAGAGAATTGAAAATTTTCAGTTCTGAATTCACGTCGCAGCATTGCGAACTAGCCTTTAGAATCAAATACTGTATATTTTTCGGAGCTTTGCTGCAATTCACTAACAACTGAAAATCAACCCTTCGCGTATGTAAATATGTAATGACAATTTTTATTGAATTCTTTTTCATAACACAGTGCGAAACAAGTTTCTTTATGTTAATTACAATCAAAACTATTTAAAATGTATATGTCGTGACAGCTAGTTGTGTATAATTAAAGTTTGGTGAAAGAATTCGGCCATCAATACCATTTATTGCAGACCAGACCCATTGCCCCTTACAGACCTAAGTCGTGCCACAAAGCGCTTAGTGTGTACAAAACGTTTATAACTTTTTTGCTTTAGTTTTTTTGTTAGTAAAAATTATAGTCAGACCACTGAAGTGTAAGGAGGGAAGTCAAACTTATAACCTGGTTTATTGCAGTGACCAATCAGTAGGAGGAGTCCACCAACCCGCCTCACCCTTAGGCAACTTCATGCTTATATGAAAAGGCCATCTTTAATGTACCAATTTTTTTTTTTTTTAATTATTACATTTAAAAAAAAAATTAGAAAGGATTTGGTTCAAGTTTAATGGAACCAATAAGATTTTTTTTTTCTTTTTTAAATTATTAAAAAAAGAAATTTAGTTGCAATTGACTTATTGGTAGTTGCATCATAGTTTGTGAAAATTGTTGCTAACAAATTTACTATACCAATAAATTTGATGGGATGTGAAAGTTGTACATGATATTATCACTATGCGTAATGTAAATCAAGACGTGAATGTAAGTTAGGCTTATTTTATGACCCCAACCTGTCAAGTTTCTTAATACAAAAAAGAATTGAATGCTCCTGCCTTTGGTGAATGGGAATTACACTGTAGGCCCACTGAGTTTGGATTTTTTTTTATTAAGTCTTATTTGATTTAATCCTTTTAGGTCTTAGGTCGAGTTTTCTTATTTGAATGTTGACATACCTATGTCCTATATTCGTCTAACCTCTCACCTTAGTTAGGCCTGTTTGAATTGAATTTTTTTTTGTGCTTGAATGTCACTGCTGATTGTTGGTAGTATGTCATTGTTGCATGTTGCACTTACTTTC
Organism: Strigamia acuminata; assembly: GCA_949358305.1. Taxonomy (NCBI): domain Eukaryota; kingdom Metazoa; phylum Arthropoda; class Chilopoda; order Geophilomorpha; family Linotaeniidae; genus Strigamia; species Strigamia acuminata. The sequence continues at coordinate 23,486,215 of OX442314.1, read as the reverse complement.
CCACGTTCCGAATTTTTTTTTTTTTTTTTTGGTGTTTTTTTTTATTTTAAATGACAATTTTAACCCTTTGAACTCGAGTTTAATGTGGAATTTTTTAGATATTTTTCTTTTTGTGCGTGGAATTCTCAATTGAAGGTTGAAATAAGAGATGTTGGACTTACCTTTGTGTGTTTATGGAGCACCCTTCTTCTCTCCTGCACGAGAGGGCTCTGTGGATACATCCTGTGCTCGTGGACCCCATCAAATATATGAGGGAAGATGGAGAAAAAAATTTGAAGCGTCATCCGATGCGCCCACCCCATCTAGCGACCTTGAAAGGAACTGGTGCACTTGAAATTTTTCGGAATGACGTCACTGTTGAAAGAATTCATTGTGGAACGCTTTCTGCTGTGTTGTTTTTGCGGACGAAGTGAATAAAATATAGTTTAAGATTTTAAAAACGAGTGGGGGTTATGAGTGTTGAGAAAACATTGACATTTGCTGATATTCATCAATGATTTATCCAAATTTATTAAGAAGGCTTAGTTGACCTTTTGATTTATGACATTGGTCACCAGATGGCGTGGGTGTGTAATGGGCTACTCGCTGTGGGTCTCGCGAGTTCATAATGCAGGTCAGCTGTCGTCTTCTTTTTGGGCGCTGGTTTTGACGTATTGGCACTAGGTGTCTCAACCTATTATTTGGAGCTGACACGTGTTTGGACTTTGTTGTTGCGTGTTGATTAATTAAGGGAAGGAGGAAATGAGTTTGCGACATTTTTGACTGGTTTTATTTGGTTTTTAATTCGTTTTTCTGATTGCTGTGGGAATTCTAACACTTTTAAATCAGTCTGGTTCTGGTGGTTGTTAAGCAGCCGCAAATCGTCCGGAAGCACGCAGTGAAGTTTAATCAGGCCATTTGTATGCGTTGGCCACTCCAGTGTTGTTTAATAGACGTGAATCATTCGATAGGTGGCACTTGTGGCACTGACCACCTCTCCTAAATACTTTTCTTGCTATTTGCCTTTTTCAATTTAATTTTAAAAGTGTTAATTGTTTTTTTTTTTTTTTTTTTTTTTGTGGTACATATTTTATTTGCTGTTTTTGGGTTAAGATTTTGTATGAATTTTAATTCGTGTTAATGTTGTTGTAATTGTAGATTATTATGTCGAGGTTTTTAAATGCTTGTAGAACAGAATTGTATATGAAGAAAAATGGCGGAGTTTGAATTGTTTTAATGAATAATTTCGAACTGAATGTTTTAATTGGAATTTTTAAGTGACTAATTGAACTCAGTTGGGTCACCTCGAGCTGTTCTCACACTCTAGTGGCGGTTAGGCGCAGTTTTGTCACATTTAAGGGTGAAATTGAGTGAAAAAAATTGTTTTTTTTGTTTTTGTTTAATTTTTACGAAATTGTTGGATTGTCTGCTTGAAAAGTGTTGTTTGGCTTGCCGAGGCCTCGATTTACGTAACTTATACGTCTGGTGGCCTAATAACGACATAAGGGCCAACATGAAACTGAATTTGCAAAATAAATTATATCTTATTGTTGTTGGAAATAGCAATTACAATTCAGGTATAGTCATGGGCAGCGAGTTGTTTTCACAAAAATGTAGATAAGAAATGGAACTGTTATTAAAGTGCCGTAAAAGAAAATTGGAAGAGAAAAAATATCAAGTATAATGTGCAAAGTAATTGAGTGTAAGTGAACTAATTGTTTCGTTGTAATGAGGTCAGGTGATGTTAAACGTTGTCGGGCAGAATCCCAACCTATTTTCCAAATTTATGTGATCCTATGAGCAATGGTTGTGATTGGGGCTAAGGCTGTTTTTTAATTTTTAGTTGATCGATTTTAATTGGACCGTTTTATCTAGATGACCATTTTTCATTCACATTAGTCTGGTAATTGATGCGTTATCCTTGTGGTAAAAACATCTTGATTCATCAGGTGGTTTGAATGTGGAATATAATTTGTTTGGAAGGGGGTTAATTACAATATTTTTGTTGTTTCTTATGGGTCATTAAATACCAATCAAGAAAATAATGTTATAATAAATTATTAAAAAAAAAAAAACTTTCATTACTGCTTTACCTTCATTCGGTCTTGATTCAAGATCGAAAACACTCAAATCGTAATGTTGTGAATAGTAAAATGCCCATTTTAGCAAAAACATGCAAATTTGTAGCATGTTTTAGCGACGGTTCTTCCAGAATTTGCATTTCCACTTCATGTTCAACGTCCACCTGTTCAACTTCTCCTACGTCGTCTTCAACCTCTGCACCAGCCACTGCTGCTTCATTCGGAACCAATAAATTTTGACAGCGAACCCTCTCTCTGACCTGCCGTTTATTTGCAACATGTACTCGGTTCCCAATTGCAAAGTTTTCAAAGTTTGGTGTTGCATGTACCAATCGAACCAGGAATTGAGGAATAGATAGGAGGTTATCCTTGAAGCGAGCTACAATAGCAGTCACTTTATGATCATGTAACGCATACTTGAGTGCCCCTCCTCGTCGTGGCAACTGGCCCTGCTGCAACAGAACATAATCACAGTATGTTACGTGCTTGAGTTTAGTCATGAATCCAAGGAATGTCCAGGTATTTGGATGGGAAATTTTGATCTGTCTCGCCAAACCTGCATGGAACGATTCCACTGTGTTGTTTGTTCTGTTTGGTTGTTCATACACGGTCATTCTTTGGACTCCCATCGATGTGATCCATTTATGTTACGAATATACTTGATAAACAAATACACCTTAAGATCTGTTTCAATTGTGAAGTTTGTCTCCACAAATACTTCCCAAACACATTCTAGTTGCTCAGGAATGCCTTCCGCGGGTATTAAAGGCAATGCCATCGCCTGTTTTACTGTGCTACGAACTTCAGGGATGTTCTTGTAATCAATCGTAAGACCCAACTGCTGAACTTTGCGCCACAATGCTTGACAAAAGTGAAACCAGCATCCCTGGTTGCTTGCTTTAGGAAAAATGTGCTGAATTGCGGGGAACAGACTATTCTCGGAGTCAGTAAGGAAATTAGATTTGGCGCGCCTAAATAAGTTTAACGTGTCCTTAAGATGGCTGAATAGTGCCTTGTACGCCACTTCCGTCTTTCCCGACATTGAAGCAAAGAAAAATGGTAAAACAACATCATTTTTTTCTACAAAAATAGTGAACAGCTGATAAAACAGCTGCGGCACTATTTTGAAAGGGCCGTCCATTTGGAACCGTATGGAATTGCTCGCTACTTCAAGCATATTGTCTCCTGCTACCGTATGATAATTTCATGATAATTTAAACATCGTCTGATGCATAGATGTGACCGCGGAAGAATGCACTGTCGTCAATCGTTTTAGAATACATAAAAGTTGGGAGAACTTGTTCCAGCAGCTCAATTGTGGCCGGTAGGGCGGGAAAATTTCTTCATCGCGGGAACCATGTGCCCAAATGACACAGTTGTGTCGGAAAATTCAACAACATCGTCGTCATATATCTCCTGCAATTCAGCAGACGGTTTGGTCTCAGCTTTCCTTTCCACAGAGGCTGCTTATCGCCTATTTGCAACCTATCTAGATGGGACAACAGTGTGGCCTAATCAGTCTTTGTTCAGACAAAAGAAAATACACTGGCCTGATCGAATGTTTTTTGGACTGGACAGAATTATGACATCAAGATATCAGATACAGTACATGTAGTTTTTTAACGCTCAAATGTTGAGTTAACTGGATACAACACGTGGTGATTAGTTTCAAACGATGAATCTTTATTCTAATTTAATACACTTAAATATTCAGCAGTAAATAATGTGTTTGATCCTAATTGGTCAAGCACCAATATGTCAATCAGACCTTTCTGTGTACAGGAGAAACAATTCACCTGGCGGTACAAACAAACACTCAAATCCAATAGTACAGACTCTATACTCGAGTTGCAGTCAAAAAGGCACTTTACAAGGTGTAGTCCCATTGGTCGAGCCAGTTTACTACTAACTCCAGACTGTATACTACTACTAGGAGAAGTAGTTTTGATTTTTATTTATTGTTGTGATTGTTATGACTAGTTTAGTTAATGTTATTTTGATTTTATTTAATAAAAAATGTTATTTCCATCATTAAAATGAAGTTTTACACATTAAAAAATGTCAAATTCATGTTTGTTGTGTTTATTGGTTACTTCGTCTGGAATTTTGAATTTAAGGCCTAGGCAATTTATTGCCTAGGCAATCGATTGCAATGTCTGTACTTTGTAATGCAATTCTGGTGTTTGGGTCTACTTTTCCGGATCACTACACCAGTAAACTGGCTCGACCAATAGGACTACACCTTGTAAAGTGCCTTTTTGACTGCAACTCGAGTATAGCAGGCACCTGACCAGCATAGTCAGGAGGTCTGTGGTTCAACTGGTTAAGGAGAAATGTGACTACGAATCATTATTTCTTTGTCTTACATGGAAATGAAACTGCGATATACCCTAGCGTCCTAGTACAAATATTCAGTGTGGATATGAAGATTGGCACATTTATATCCGTACTTTTTGGTCTTAGTTCTATGAAACAGCTTTCAATATGTCACAAGAACGTAATGAAATTGACAACCATTTCCCTAAGACAGAAAGGAAAGTAAATTTGATATAAAGGTTCCTTTTGACTTTCACTGTTAAGGTAGTTTTTCCAATCTTTTGTCGATTGGTTTTTTTGCAGTCTTCGTTTCTCCTAATATCGATAAACGGCATTGGCATAAATGGCCTTGCAATGGAGCAAAGGCTTCTTTGTGTGGTTCATGTGATATGTTAATTAGAGAAGCCTCTGGAAACGATACACTGTCCTTTTGAGTGCTCTAGAAACATCAAGATCTATTCAGAAGTCTAACACTCCAGCAATTTATATGCATTAATGCGTCGTTAACAATACACCTCGTGTATAATTATAGTGTAAATTATGCATGGTGATTTAATGGCTCAAGTAGAACATCTGATTACTGGTTGCTTATGGTAATTAGCCTAATTTTAGACCACTTGATAGGTGTCGAGTTTAAATTTCGTTTCGACTGCAAATCTGGGTGAAGGTACAGATAAATTTCACTTTTTTCTTCTCGTATTTAATTTCTTTAGTTTTAGGTTATCAGTTTTCTCTGAGATGTTTTCATTTTCATTTTTTTTTTTACTTTTAACAAAAAAGCTTCCTCTTAATTATCTCGTTCTGTGATAGAAGATAAACTCATAGTATATGCTCTATTTAAAAATACTGTTATCCTTTTTTCGGCTTACCGAAGGGAGTAATTTTATTGTTCTTTGCACGCGACTTGAACAAGCAAAAGGGAAAGTGAAGAACCTCATTAGGAAAACTGAGTTTGCTTTATTTAATCTTACCTTGTGCGTGGGTAAGCTCCGTTCGGTTTTTGTTTGTAGTACGATCAAACGATTTGGGGGTTTTTGTCAGCGTAATTTTACTGAATTTATGAATGGTTATGGCTATGTTATAAAACAAACAAGAATGTACGATGATGAATAAATGAAGCAAACGAAATTACCGCTATTTTATTTTGGAACTATGGAACAACGCATGATTAGCGCTGTAAGCCTGCGAAGACTTTTGACAATAATCCTCGCTAGATGCTGCTAGTGAAGACACAACTGAGCATGCTCAGTTACCAGCAGCCACTTGAACGCTAGCTGGTGTTTATAGTTTTTCTTACTTGCCAAGCAGAGAAGTCTAACTTAATCTTTGGCTGGAACTACCAAGGGGCAGAAATTTTAAACCCACAATCGAAAAATGAGTTCTGATTTTGGTGTGGTAATGTTAGTGTGTCAGTACAATGCATGGGCAGGTGGGTTGTATTTTTTTTCCTTCTTATCATTATCACCCACATCGTTTAGCCCCACCTTTGAAAGAAGAGGTGGAAATGATTTTTTGTGTAGAAAATTTTAAATAAATTCATTAAAAAGGGACGACTTGTTCCATTGTGTTAGTTGGTGTGTGAATAGCGGGTGTGGAAACTGGTCCACCATGATTCCATTCTCAAGTTGGAAAGTCATTAAAAATTAAAATATCACCCCCTCATTGATGACTGACTTGCACAAGGTTGTTCGTCTCAAATTTCATTGGCCTTTTGTGGTGATACTTAAATTTTTTATTTTTTTATTTTTTTTTAAACTTGTGTGTATGGTCGTTTAAGATGTTTGTCGGTCGAGAATTGAGGGGTTTTTATTGAAATAATGTGTGAATTGCGGGCATATCCTTGGCTCGGAGCTGGAGTTGTAAAATTTATAGTCAGTTGGAATGTATTAAAAAGAGAAATGGCAGCGTCAAATGTCATTTGTCAAACGCACGACACGACAATAAGTGAAGATTTTCTTGCGAGTCTGTCACTTTCTCATGTGTGTACACGCGTTTAGGGTTGGGTTGATTAACCCTTTGATCTTTGAAGTGAGGTGGTGCCTGCACGTGTGGCATATCAATGCGGGGGTCGTCTTATTTATGCACACAGGTGGAGACAGGTGAGACATCTCGGGAGGTCTGTTTGAAATGGAAAAAAGTTGATTGAGCAGGTGACCCGGAGTTATATACAAGGGAAAGTATAGTTTTATGGCTGTAGAGTGAATATACAGATGTGTTAACACTGGGTGCATTGGATTGAATGTTAGCTGAGGATTTGAAGATCAAACGAAAATATGGAAATGTGGTTATGGTAGAACAATTGAAGGAAAGAAAATGGATGAAATATTGAATAGCAATTTTCGGATTGAAGGAATGGTTATGAAATGGAATAAATGCAAAGATGAAAGCAAGAGGCTTGTCTTGAAATAGTTTTGGACTCGTATGATGAAAATTTAGAGTTTTTTTTACATTTGTTTGGCACAAAATTTGTAGGTAAATGAATTGAAGTACTAACTAACATAAAGAATTATTTAGGGAAATTAAAAACTCAATAAATTTTATGTAATCGTACAGTGTACTCTGTATGGACCGGACATAGGACGGGTCTCAGAAGGTTGTGCGGACTAATAAAGGGTGTCCCAAAAATAACGCAAGATTTGAATTAACCGCCATTTGTGCAGTAAATTGTTGGCAACCCTGAAACAACAACGATTTGACAGCTGAAAGTTTAGGGTTTTATCTGCCGAAATTGGATTATATTGATGTGGCCAATATGTGGTTTCAACAAGACGGTGCAAGAAAAAGGGGCCAATTCTGATCACCGAAACTGGTGATGTCTCATGCAGTAATTGTATTGTTTTCATGGTTGTATGGCAATATGGCATGTGGCACCGTCTTGTTGAAACCACATATTGGCCACATCAATATAATCCAATTTCGGCAGATAAAACCCTAAACTTTCAGCTGTCAAATCGTTGTTGTTTCAGGGTTGCCAACAATTTATTGCACAAATGGCGGCTAATTCAAATCTTGCGTTATTTTTGGGACACCCTATAGTACGTTTACATGCACAGAATATTTCGAGTAAGATGAAATATTTTGTGTGCACAACTGTCATGTAAACAGGGATGATAAGGATTATTCGAGTAGTGAATAATCCCTCGCAGAAGGTTGTTTAATTCGAGTGAACTCAAACTATTTTTATTGCGCATGCGCGCATCGCTTCCGGCACTTCCTCATTGGTCGAAAACTGAAAGTGATCACGAATTATTTTCTGCATGTAAACACAACAATTTGATTTTCTCACCATTCGATTTATTCACCACTCAAAATATTCGGTGCATGTAAACGAAGTATAAGAGGCTGTGCATGGGGGTGGGAATTTAACATTGCATGAAATTGAGTGAAAATATGTGATGGTTGGGTCCAGCAAACCTGTTCGGACCATACAGCTCTCCGGAGGATGCTGTGTCCAGTCCGTGCGGAGTACACTGAATAATTAGGTTTTTTGTTTTAATTTGGTAATTTAATTTTTTTGTTCGAAAAAATGAAAAAGTGCGTTTGATTTTCTACTTTAAAACTTTAAATATGTCGAAATATTCCCCATATCGAGCCTCTTTTATACCCTCTTATTATAAGGTTGGGCGTTAGGTCTCTGAGGTATGTCTGGGAGGAATCATCCTTGATTTTGAGTTGCATAACACCCAAAATTCAATTGAGTCGTTTGGCTTGACGTGCGTCCCAAAAAAATGTAACTCACAGGTGTGGCTGCAGATTGAATTTAAAAAATAAAATTGAGAAAGAAAATCTTTACACAAGAGTAATAAAATTTTGGGTAAAAATTGCACTTTAGACCTATTTTTTTTCGTACGGTAATCCATTTTGATAGTTTGAAACTAGGCCTTTTTTTCTGTTAAAACTATTAAAAGTAGTCGCAATTTTGAAAAATATCTGCTCACTCCAGTCACGTTTTCACGCAGGAAGTTTGTAAAAAATTTAATGACTTAACATCTTCATTGAAATTAAAAAAGAGAGAAAAAAATTAACCATTATTTGAACCGCCATAACCTCACCCATGTTTTATAACAGGAAAAAGGCTTGGTACGTGCCGTGAGGACGAGCTGGAGGAAAAATAGGCAAGTAACTACTATTAGCAGTCATCTGTTAAAACATAAATGGTCACTTGAATTGTGAAGTAGTTCACAAGTCGTAAAATAAGACGTCTCTTTACATACTAAACAGGCGGGGAAAATGGATTTCAACTTAAATTGCCAAACTTTCATTCATTTTAATTGACCAATCAGTAATCTGAGTGAAGCGCCACTCTGATTGATTGTGACGTTTAGTGGAACTGTGTACAGCGCCATGGGTGTTGAAAGTTGGTTGGAAAAATGCGTTGCGCATGCGCAGTGAATGAAAATGTTGTAAATCACGCGTCCCAAACCGCAAACCCAAAAATTTATAAACTTTCTTGTGAATTTATACACAGTATACCCTCGCAAACTGTATATCAGCTGTAGAAATAAAAACTCAACACCAGTTTGAAGGTCGATCAAATCATTTTTCATTCTTCTAGTTGAGTATTTATTCACTTGGCGGTCTTAATTGATTAATTGGTGTGATGTTAGTTCGTGGGATTTAGGATGGCGAAATCCAGGTTGCATTTTGGAAAATAATATTTTTTTTTAATTTAAGATTTACTATGCTTATTTTTCCTTGTTCACACAACTTCAAATTTGACCCTAGAAAAATTAAAAACTTCTTTCAAGACATTAAAAATGTTATTTTTCATAATTTATTAAAAAAAAATTTCTTCTTCTTTTAATCACAGGGCATATGTAATTGCTCACTTACATTGCCAACTAAGTCTCAGTTGTGTGCCGTTGAATAATCAAGAAAATAATAATATCAAAATATTGCAGGTGCTCCCTAAAACACGAGGGCAAAAAAGTGCAAGAAAAAAAATCAAATGTAATTTAAATAACGGCGAATCGAAGGAAAAAAATATTTGATGAGTTAAAACTGAATATTTATCACTTTTTTCTCCACCAGCTGCACGTTATTTCTCTTTTTGAAATATAATTCCAATACAAGCCCACCTGAGTAGAGATTCGCACAGGTGACAGAAATCTCCCTGCAGGGATCCCAGATGAGGACAAGTGGTCCTGTGGGATCCTTAATGAGGACGTAGGCGATAACATTGCCATTTCGGGCTTCAACTCTTGATACTATCTCGCACAAACCTGTCGAAGGCTTATTGACTAGTTACTCCTTATGAATTCAATCATGACTTTATATATACAGTCGAAACTCTTTATAATGAATCGCGATATAACGAATTATCGATGTAACGAATACCTAAAAATGGTTGGCCGTAGAACACCGTGTTAAAACATTTCGATACAACGAATTATCGTTGTAAAGAGTTTGTATATGCATACGGTGTTTATAAATATATCTTTTTTCTTCTTTGTGTGACATAAATAAATTTTTTGCTCGTGCTCTATTTTGCCTTAAATTATACAATTTTAAATGTTAAATTCTTGCAGGATGTGCCGGGAAGTATCTTAAGGGCTTTGTGCACGTGTGTGTATTTTTTGGGTTTTGTTTGGTGGCCCAATTGTGGATGGATGCTATCATGTGAATCAGCGGCCTTTTTTAACATGTTTTTTTTTGTTGGAGAGATTTTCTTTAATTACTAAGATGGCGTATGAGACTTCGTGCAAAGTATACCAGTGGGCAATAAAAAAAAGTTGGCACATGTACAGCGATTGTGTGAGGTTAAATAATGGACAATGAAATGATTTTTTTATTTTTTTTTATTTATATTTTTATTATTTTTCTGTGTTTAATTATTTGTGTGTGGAGTTTTGATGCTTGGCTTACCTTGAAATTTGACTACTTTCTTTTTCGTGTAGGCAGATGATCCTCCTCTCGTATGTGTCCTGTAATGTGTGACAGGGGATAAATCAGTTTGTAGGTGCGTCGTAGAATTATATTCAAGGTCGCTGAGCTACCTGTATCCAAGTGTGACGAGATTTAAGCGATGAGTTTTTAGGTTGAAAAAATTAAAGGGTGGACAAAAAAAGGGAAAAGATGAGAGATAATAGGGGTGTATGAGATGCGGTTTGGTCTTGGGCTTAGAATGGATGGATTAGAAAATTTTTTTTTTAATTTTTTTTTTTTGGGTTTTGAATTAATTTTTTTTTGCGTTTAAAATGGATTGAAAATTTTTGTTTTCATTTTTTTGAACGTTTAAAAGCTGTTGTTTTGAATTATTTTTACATTGTATTTAAATGGGTTTTTTTGTGTTTAACTTTTTGAGCGTACAGAAAGCTGTTACTTACGCATGCGTATTGAAATGTGTGTTGAAATATGAATTAAATGGAAACACATCCATGAGTAATCGAGAACAGGATAATAAATCAGTTAAAAGTTGCGTAGGATTTTGAGCCAAGACGGGAGTCCTTGTTCGAAGCACGGGGAGATTCTTGCAAACCTGACAGATTGGGCGGCAAAGGTGGAAGCAAGTCATTCATCACGGGTGACGTGTGTCGCCCAGGTGAAAACCCCAGGTGAAACCTATGAAATTGAAGACGCCTATAGGTTATCAATAACACATTCAGCGCTTTATAAATTTCTCATAAGTGTGCGTGGAATAACTTATTATGCTGGCAGATACGGGTCTTTTCACCTGTGACAGGTGCATCAGACTAGTCAAGGTCGGAGGCTCCGTCTGCTTTCTCTTGTAAGAAATGAGTTAATCTTCTAATGACTTTCGAACGGACTTTTTTGGACGTTTGGTGATGATTATTATGTGGGATATAATGATAGCTTCGTTGTGTTTATTGAAATCGAGGATAAAGTTTGTTAGATATCTGGGTATTGTGTTTAGTGGAATTAAATAATGGATTTGGAAAGTGTTTTGTTGTTTTTGGGGTGATGAAAAAGAAATTAGGTTGTGGGTTTTGTTGCGATGTTGATTTAGAAATCAATGTTATTAATGGAATTATGTTGAAATGTTTGACAAGTATAATTTCTCATTGAAGACCTCAATTCTATTTCATTTAGTTTTTAAATGTTTCAAAACTTCTATACCGTATATATATATATATATATACAATATTATATATAGAATTATATAGAATATATAGAATATAGAATATATAGAATTTTATATATATATTTTTTTTATTTTTTATTTTTTTTGCTTCTTTCAATATTTCAAAGTTTTTAGAATTTGTTTCAAAATCTCAAATTTTATATTTTTTTAAAAATTGCAAATCCTATATTTTTTAAAAACAAATTCAAAGTTTTTATATTTTTACATTTCAAAAGTTTTATGATTTATTTATTTATTTATTTATTTATTTATTTTTCAAATTTTTTGTATATTTTTTTGAAAATTTGAGATTTTTTTTCATAATTTTTTTTTTCAAAAGTTTAAAATTTTCAAGCTTTTTTTCCTTCGTACTTTTACAATTATTTTTTACAATTTCAAAAAAAAAAATTTTTTTTCAAAATTATCTTCAATTGTCACATAATCAACAAAAAAAAGACAGCATAAAAGATCTTTAGACACTTATGTTGACCTATTTTCCCACGCGCAAGTCCGATTGGCTAATTTTTATAGTGAGATGACATAAATAAATAATAAAAAAAATCCTATCCACATCGTATACTTTTAATTTTAGTTAAATCAAGGATGGTCATAAGTTACCTGAATTACCTGAATGGCTAATACAATTATGGTGCTTGGAAATTATAATGTTGCATCAGCAGGTGAGATTCAGATAAGATTTCTAGGAAGTAATCTTTTTAGTATGTGGCGTAGCACTATATGTTCTTTTTTATATGCTAAGTGATGGATTACACTGTAAATTAATGTTATAGATGCAGGTATAGTCTTCGTATTATCAGCAACAGCTGAAGGAAAGAAAAGGGTGGAAATGATGAGCCAGGTGCATTTCTTGAGGAATCTTTTCAAGGTTGTCTTCAAGTGCATCGGAACAAAAAAGAAAATGTTGTATAGGGCACTTCCAGGCTAATTTTTTTTTCCAGCCTGGTCTTGTAAACTCATTACTTCCGGTTGCGAGGTCCATTTTGGAGCAGAACAGGGCTTGGTATATAATTGAAAACTTCTTGTGAGAATTGAAGTAGTTTTCAGTGGGTTTAAAAAAGAAATTGGAATATAAAAAAAGAAATTGTTGGCAATGCTCTGCTTCATCTGGTAATAACGAACTTTGCTATTTTGGTTTTTTCGAATTATGTAATAAAGAAAAAAAATTAACGTTTTTGTTTTTAATTTGGTTGTAATTAAATTTATCCTGAAAGGAGGCACATTTGTAAAGTAATTTAGACTAAACAACATATTTAAACTGCTTGTCTCGATCTAACGTTAAAAATGGCGGCCGGTTTATTGTTTTTAGTTGCAGTGGGCATGCGCACGACTTTTTAACATGGTTAACTGCAAGTTAAACATGACTTTATGGAAATATTTTTTTTTAAATTACATTTTTGTATTTTTAAAATAAATTTTTAATGAAAAATGAAAAATGATGCGGTGTGTAATAATACGGTAAGTACTTGTAATAAGATTATAAGACAGGTGCAGATGGAGGTGATAAAGACAGGTGGGTATATCCACTAGACATATTTTTGACATAGTTTCTTCTTCTTGAAATGAAAGATGCAATTAAATAATTTTTTTCTATATTTTATTTATTTTTAAAAAAAAAAAAAAAAAAATTTATATCCCAATACTCAGTTGATGTATTTTTTTTTTATTTTTTTTTTAAAAATAAAAATCCACCTGTCTTGTCTGTCTAACAGTGGATTCCAAGGCTCCACCTGTGGGATTTTATTATCGATTAAAGTGCTAATTTTATTATTTTTTTCTTATTTGAATTTTTTGTTCTCAAAATGTTTAATAAGAAATATAGGTTCGTCCTGTAATTATGTCACTCTAAGTTTCAAGGATTCACTCGAATGCATGCATTGAATTTTTAAATCTGTTGTAAGCCTTAAAGGTGTGTTTAGTTCGCTCCGACTTTTTTTTAATTGACAAGGTTTATCATGGGGCCACGTGGCAGTATTGTGCCGAGTCACGATTATAAGGATCTCCAAGAGAAAACAAAAGGTTTATTTTGAACTACTAATCAAGTTTGTATGAGTTCATTCACCCGATTTTTACCCATCTACTCCGTATAGAGATTGTTGGTCTAATGTATTCAATTTAGCACTTTTTTCCCTCTTCAATTGTCCCAAGAAACAAACATTGAGGTCGAAAGGACGAGAGAAATGAAAATTGTACCTTGGTCCTATCTGCCCACCTACACACCTGGAGGCGAACACACCTTGTTGCATAGTCTTCTTTCAGGTGTGGGTGCGCATCCGCAACGCAATATGGCTTATTTGCTCGCAACAATAGTGGATTTTGAGTGTAAAAATTAAATTAAATTAAATTTTTCTTGTTTGGATTTTTTTTCTTCGTTATAACTCTTATTTTTTTGTTGCTAAACAGTAATTTTGAATTTTATGATTAGAATAGGAGGTTTAGATGTATAAATGACCAATTAGTTGTTACGAAAAAAAAAGATATTTAGTTTTTAATGTAACGATGGTCTCATTAAGTATGAGGAAATATTTTTTCTGCTGAAATTTATTTGACAAACTGTGAATTGTAGAATGCGTTTTTACGTGCATCGGTGTCATTAAAGGGTTTCGGGGAAAACCGTCGGCGATCTCGTATTTTCCTTTTATTTTTATAAGGTCAAGATTTGTTTGGGAATTTATTTAGTTTAGAAAAATTAACGTGTTTACAAACAAATGGTGGAGTTAATTTTTTGTAATTTGGTGTTTACATGTTTGAGGTCGGGAACAAAAGGAGTTTTTTTTTTTTTTTTAAATGAATTTAATTAGGTTTAATTCTTTTAATTTTCTAAAGTTAACCTTTGTGGTCATCGTTTGGAGGAGAGGTTTAGTTGGACGGTTTGATTGACGTGGCTCAGCACCTTTGGGCTGGAGTCAACTTCTGGTTTGTTTTGTCTGGAGTTGAATATGAATGAGTTGATGCTACAACAGGTTCAAACAGGTGGAATCATTCCATTGCTCTGTCATCAGATATAAAAAACGAGTGCTAGTAAGAATTTCTTTTATTTTTATTTTCTTCGGAGCTTAATCCTAACTAATTGGATTTTATTTTATTTTGTTATTATTATTTTATTTATTTATTTTTTTGCTTTGACGATGACCTGAAAGTGAAAAGTTTAAATAAGACCTAGAAAAATAATTCCTTCGGTCTACTTGTCTCGTAAAACATAATGAAATAGAGTCGAGGGAACAAAGGGTTAAAGGGAAAGGTGGTCGCGTGGGATGGGAATATACCTTCAACCAACTGTGATTTCACCTGTGCTAAGTGTTTGACAGGTACTTCATTGTCTCTTACACAGTATGCGGTATGAAGTTTCTTCTCTATTGGTGTCATCTTTTCTTGAAAATGAATTTACATTTTTAATTTTTTTGTTTTTTAAAGTTGCGATTGGCATGAATGAATATTATTGGGAAATTTTTTTGTTGGATTTTTTTTCCTTGATATTATTGATAAATTTGAATCTGCATTCATCTTTGACCCCGAATTTCTTTGTCTTGTCTTAGGCATGTGACGCCAACTATTGTATGCGTTGGATCACCTGTGGCTGAGTCCAGTCGTATGCATTGCGTGCTGGGACGAGTGAATAAACAATTTGTGATGTTTCAGGTGGAAATTTGTGTTTTAATTTTGATTTTGTTTAAGGAAGAAGTGAGACGTAAATAAATGTTTGAGTGGAAATCAAGTCACGCCCTTATATAGCAATTAAAGGATAATAAAAAAAATTGAATTCCTTTGAATTACGAGGTTTAATAGCCGTGAGAGCATATCTGTCATTGATGTCACCTGTAATAGCACCGAAAACATGTATTGTTTTCTCACCTGATTTAATATCGAGGGACTTGTGATGTGTGGGAATTTGGTTTTGTTGAGTACTCTGACCCTAAAAATAAGTATTCAACAGTTAAAGTGCCGATTCTTTGCCACCAGGAAATTCTGTCATCGTCCTTTATTATTGCGCAATTGGATTGTTTATTATTTGGTCTTCTTAATAAACGAAGCTTGTGACAAATGTTGATGAGAATTCGAAGAATTAACTGCAATTAAAATTAAATACGGTCGCTAAGCGTATAATGTTGAAAATTGATCGGTAGTTGGAAATTTAAAACGTCATGGGGACTAAACATATTTAAACGAACAGTTAAATCGATCTGGTATTCATATACCGTAGTTTGGTGGCCTAAGTAACCCCAATGGCGGCCGATATAGTTGCGCTGTGCACATTTGTACCAAGTTTAGATAATTTTAGACAAGTTTTTTGGTGTTTTTGGTGTTTTTTGGTGTTTTTGGTGTTTTTGGTGTTTTGAAACAACTTGCTGTCTAAAAATATGCACTTATACTCTGGCAGACCTTAAGAGTGGCCTTTCTCCCATTGGCCCAGCCTCATTATTACTATCTGCAGACTGTGTCGTACCACCAGGAAAAGTAGTTTTGTTTTTTTCTTAATTTTTTTATTATTATAATGATTAAAATGCTGAAATTTTATTTGTGATTTATAATAAAATGTTTTTTTTTAATTCATAAAATAAGGTTTTAGGTTGTTTGCATTTCATAATACATTTTTGTTTCGTTTATTGGTTGCTTTGTCAGGAAAGCAAACAATTTCCTAACAATAGGTTAGATTACAATGTCTGAACATCTAATGCAATTCTGGTGTTTTGGTCTATTTTTTTGTATCAGTAAAATGGCTCGGCCAATGGGAGAAAGGCCACTCTTAAGGTCTGCCAGAGTATAGACTGGTTTAAATTGGATAAACCAGACTTAATGACTCTTTTGTATGCAGCTACAGTTTGCTCATCACATTCTGCGCATGCATTTATTTCTAAATAACTTTATTGTTTGTTTATTTACTTTATTTTAGTATTGGCTTAATATTAAACTGAAATTAGGAAATCAAGTGTGCAGAATGGGATGAAAATAGCGGGCGCGAACTGTAGTATTTATTCTCTGGAGTTTTTCTCCTCCCTGAAAAGGAATGGGGAGGGGGATATGAATGGATGAAAATTTCTTTTGTTGTGCATGGCTTAGCGGGCCTACTTTTCATGCAATTACTAGATTTTGAAGATGACACATGAATCATGCGCAATTTATCAGATTATGATTCAGTGTGTGTATTGCGTGGGTGGGATGATGATTCTATTTGATAACCCTTTTTACTCCTCCTTCATTACAAGATCCTTAAGCGGGTATGAAGGTTTGTTTGAGGTTATTTTGCAGTGCCTAATCACATGTCCTCATCTGGATTATAAATTGCTCGTGTGTAGTTTTTAAGGTTCAAAATGTTAAGGTAATTTTAAAGGTGTGCCTTTATGGCTAATCAACAGACATTTTGATCTTGTGCGTTTCTTCTCTTTTTTCCATTACATGCTCCGCATACATTTAACCTATAATTCTCATTGAAGATGTTTTTCCTCCATTGTGTTTAATACCGCCTCTGGCCTCTGTCCACTGTCATTTATAAAACAAGGAAGGAAAACGTTTATTTTAAAAAGACAAGGAGCTTAGAGGGTTAGAGGAGCAAAGAAGAGCAAGGTTTTTTTTGTGTTATTATTTTTTTTAAAAAACATTATTTTAAATATATAAATGCAAGAGAAGTAAATACTGAAATAAAAATCTGGTTTATTTTATTTTTATTTGATAATTTTATTTTTTTTAGATTGTTGATTTTTAAAAAAAAAATGTTTAAGTTAATTTTGCACAAAATTTAGTTCTTTAAAACACAAATGGTTGCTTCATTGACGTCCATTTTTATTCTATTCAAACGTCCTTCGATTGCTGCATAAGAGATAAGACAAACAGAAACATATTTGAAATGATGTCATTTTTGGTTTAAAATTGAAGTAAAACACAAAATATTTTAGTTTTTGAATGCAGCTAGTATTTCGTGAAATGCTATAAAGTAATGTTTGAGTGCCTCCAGTGTCGACATCCAAAAGAAGTCGCATGTGTGTCATGTAAGTAACACTTATGTAACATACAAAGAAAGTGTTCAAAACTAAAAATTTATCCCTGAAATTGAAGCGCCTCTATAGCCAGAAATATGGTACTACTTTTAATGACCGAGACTTTAAAAAAATAGAAATATAAAAATTGAACTCGCCTTAAATACCATCATGTATTTTTTGATTTAATTTAAAAGAAAGAACTGTGAAGGTTTTAATTTGCCCCATTAATTTGTTCTTCAAACAAAAAAAATAGAAAGGTAAAATGTCAACTTCTTTTCCATGTCACCTACTTCAAGCGCAAGCACAACTAGTTTTTTATTAAAATATAATTTTGAATGTTTGAAATACAAAGCAATAAAAATATAATAAAAAGCGATTTATTTTTACTTAATTCATTTTAGATAAACATCAGCCAAGTTAAAATTAATACTTTAGATTTTTGAATTGGAAATTGCATCACATCATTTTGAGTTTTACGATAGTTTTTATGGTTAAAGCTGAGATTGAGTATATATTTCCAACACGCACGCTTAAATGAATGTTTTACAAAGTTGTCGGCAAGAATAAAAAGAAGAAGAGACTGAAAAATCCCCCTGGTGCTATCGATTAGAATCTCTGATAAGAGTATAAAGTTTATTTTTTTTTTCTTTAAGGCTCGAGTTCATGTCCTGTCCTCCATGGTTGCATTCTTCAATTACCGAGCCCGTCTCAAACGTGTTGAGGTTGTCCTGTATTGCAGGGCGTGGCTGAAGGTGATGAGTTTCTTCTTCTTCTTCTTTTCATTATTTATTTTTTTCTCCCTCTTTTCTTGTCTTGTGCGTGATACTATCGAGCTACTATTGAAAGGGCCATTGACCCCACCCTAAGATGACCCACCTGGTGAGCAAAAACACTAGGTAGGTTTGTGTGAATGGGAAGATTTCCTCTCTCATACATCGACTTGCATGCTGTGTGTAATGAGAATGAGTCAGCATAGGGTTGGAAATGGGTTGTCATTCGGCTTATCACGAAAATGCACTCTTATTGCAGTGTGTTTTATAAAACCAATATAATTAAAATTGAAATGGAAGTAAAGACGTGGTCGCGGGGTGTGTAGGATGTGAGATATTAAAGATAAGTGCGTGTTCGTCAGTGTTCATCATCGGGAAATAGCGAGTTGATTAGTTTAATGTTAAGGTTTAATTTGGTGATTTTTTTTTTTTTTTTTTTTTTTTTAAATTTATAAAAGAAAATTTGAACATTTTTCTTCCATGTTATTCCTATGGGAAGAGGAATCATTAATGGTTTTTTAAAAAAAAATTAAATTAATTAAATAACAGCTGTAGCTCGTGGAAGTATACTGGAATTTAGGATTTAAAAAGAAAAAACGTTTCATTAAAATTAATAAGAATTTGATAATTATTTCGTGTGGTCTCATGGGATTATGTTTGATTGCATGCCTTATCCCATCTTGTCAAATTTCATTACAGATGTTTGTGTGGCTAAAGGTTTTTAAATAGTAAAATTAAAGATACGGGCTTTAATGGTATTAACATACAGTTTGCGCCAAGTATCTTCAAGCCAAATTCAAACTGCGCATCCCATTCTGCGCGTGCATTTAACATGACGATTGACAAGCTTGTTGCACACAAAGGAAATAAAGAAACAATATTTTGGTAACATGCTGTAAAGTAGTTTTGTTAATTGGGGAATTTTAATGAGTTAGTACTATCGATTTAACCAAAGGATATTGGCAAATCCGCAGGAATTAGGAAATCAAATGCGCAGAATGGGAAGCGCAGTTTGAATTTGGCATCAAGATACCGGACACAAACTCTATAGTGTGCACAATCTGGAGGGCAGTAGACAGTCAACAAGACTGCAGAATAAAGGGCTTGACTGCAAGGTTTCGACAAAACCACAGTAGTGTAAAGTAATTGAAAACTAAAAGGAATAAATTTAATTAGCGAATATTCTTAAGAATAAATGTCTATTCCTTAGTCTTTATTCTTTTGCTAGGCAGTGACCTTTAAAGATATGAAGAGTGTAGCGACATACTATTTATACAAATAGTTTTGCAAGCAATTATTTAGTGTCTGCACTTTCTAATTATTTTACCACATAACCTTTTTCACTCTTGACTTATTTTGATGATTGTTTGTGATTCCTGAGGGCACAATTTGAAGCGAATGCAATCCTAGTGCTGAAAATGATAATAAATAGGTTCATTATAGAGGGAGATTCTTTTTTGCCACTTCCCTCTGGCGGCAATTATTGTCATTGTCGGTTCGTAAAATGAAGCGAGCTTTTTTCAGAAAGTCAAGTGTCTTCACTTGATTAAATCACCCATGATGAGACCTGTCCACTGTGGAGGTAATTGGCTTCAAGTTATGTCCATTGCCCTGCAGGAATTCTCGTCCAAGAGTCGTGTGAGACGCCATTTTGCGTCTAAGTTTCGGAAAGGAAAGGGAGACTGGAAAAAAAAATTAACTGTCCACGGTTATTTTGTCTCCTTTTACTCTATTATTTGCGACTTAATTTATAGTTCGAGTTATGTCAGGTGTAAATTGGGCATTTTTGATGGTAGTTAACGTGATGCACCTGGCACACCTGGATTGTTGTTTATTGCTGGGTCTTTGAGATTAATTTTACATGGGGCTTTTCTTGTCTTATACGGCTGAAATTTACTGGTGATTTTTTTTCGTCTTTTTTTGCTTTTCACGTTGAGGTTTTGTTAAATTGAAAAGACGCATGTTGGGCTTGGCACATCAAGGTAATTAGCAGTTTTTAGCAGCATTTGGTATGTGTCAGACATGCCATTTTTAAGTTTTTATTTTTTTTTTTGTTTTAGGGGTAAAAAAAATTGGAGCAATTTATGAAATTAGTGGTTCAGGCTAAAGGGCGTGAAGATGATCACCGAGGGTTAAAAAAAGTGAGATAATTTGAGAAATTTTTTTTTATAGTAGGAGAGGAGCGTCACACCTAAATTGGGATAATTACAGAGTGCGAGTGATTGAGGATAATTTTTTTTTCTTTGGAAATATAGAAAAGGAATGGAACGAAAAGGTGCAAAAAAAAAATGAGGTTTCTTTGATAAGGTGTATATATGACAAGTCATGGACATTAGGTGCGTTCAAATCGGTTAAGCAAATAATTAAAGTTTACTTGAATGAATAAAAATAAGTGAAATGGGTGTAATGCATGACTTATTATTGAATGCTCTTAGGTGAAACTTTATTACCATATTTGTTCGATTCAAAGATGCCCTTTTTCCTTATATAAACATCGCTAAAAATGGGGTGTGGCTTAGAATCACGAGGGCGAATTGAATTTTAGAATCAAACTTTTTTGGTGGTACAAAAATAAAAATAACAATTTTAGTTTAAGTGTATTTTAAGTTTAAAAATGGGTTTAAACAGGAAATGATGTCATTTTTGTTTTAAAATTGAAGTAAAACACAAATTAGTGTGCGTCTAAATCGAAGAACTATGGTATTACTAATGCGCTTGCTTGTGCGCAGCTGAGATCTGAATGATTGTTCAACTGAGCATGCGCAAACCGCATATTACCTAATATAAGTTAAGGAAAATAAGCGACACAACATCTTGTTTAAAGTTAAGCAAAATAAATGAACTAACTTCAGCAAAATGTGACGTCATATTCCGAAGTGAAAACGAGGGTATCAATCAACTTAATACATTTAAGCGGATTTGTTAATCCGACGAGTTTTTATTTTTTAAATGTGTCTCGAGTCGCGAAGGTTTGAAATGGTCACGAAAAAAGAAATCGTTGCGAAGGTGAAGTGACCGAAGTGAGTTGGAGTCGCGATTTGAATGGACAGTATTGAGTCGAATGGCCTTGGGAGGCCTGGTAAGGGTGGAGCGAGATCTTTAATATATGAAGATGGGTAACTGATCCCTTTTGGTGCCGTATCAAGTTTTATCTGCGATGATTTGAATACAATCAAGTTTGTATTCTTGTTTGTCATTTCCTTATTAACCCTTTCGTGACCACTTGTTCACGAACAAGGAACAAGCGAACGAGTGTGCTTGCATGGACAACAATATTGTCAAGTACAGCGGTGGCTTTTGATGAGGGAAGTGAAAGACAAATTTTTTGTCTTTGAAAATTGACCTCTCGCGACGTGTATATTTTTAATATTATTTTTAATTTGCATTGTGAGAAATTCAATTTTTCCTGCGGGATTATTTTTTAAAGTGATCAGTGTTTGGATGCCATCTTAGAAGACCACACGTGTGATGCAGTGCAGTGATGATGATGGATTTGTTGGGAGTGGCTTTTGTGTCAGAAATTTTTAAAAAAAAATGGATATAAAGGGGAAAGAAAAAAAAATCTTTTCCATATTGTATGTACAATGTAGGCATAAATTGCTCTTTTGATGTTTTGATTTTTCAAGAAAGAGGTGCAAAAAAATTGAATGGGAATGATAAAGTGCTATAGGTAATTATCTTTTGAGGAATATCATCATTACCAAGTGCCAGTTTGTTGCTTAATGAAGTTTTTTTCCTCCATGTTGGGTTTTTTTTTTTTTCTATTTTTTTTTTTTTTTCTATTTTTTTTTTTTTTCTGGTTTTGTTTGTTGTTCCCATCCGGGTACTTTTTTTTCGGGCTTAAAGGAATGAGAAAACGGGTCTTCTTGCTTCCCATTGACTTCTTCTGGTGAAATGTCTTGTGTCTTCCAAAGGTGATTGTTCTGAAGTTTTATTATTTTTTTTTGGGTGTAATTTATTCGTGTGGATTTTTTTTTAAGAAAATATCTTCGTGGAGTCATCTTTGGAGGTATTTCGAGATAATTTGAATGTTTTAATATGACTCATATAAGATAAAATATTTAAATTTGATCTAGTTTGATTAAGGAACTGAATTACTGCATATATGCACAGTAATGTAATTTTTTTATTTATTTTTACTGTGGTTTATTTAGTTAAAAATAAAAACGTTTGGTTCGGATATTTTAAGTGCTGCTATTATTTAATTAGGTGTAACTGCGATTCAAAGCGAGTCGGCATGAAATAAATTATAATTATTGAATTAAAAAAGGACTTCATTTGAATATAAGACGCTGGACACGTTTGAGTAGACACTTAGTGTCAAATAAAAATTTCAAATCAACTAGATTGTGACGTGATGTCCTATATATCAGTTGCATTAGGAAATTGGTTTGAAGAAATAGATAAGTTTTAGGCAGTTTAAGTGTAGATACGTCGATTTTGATCGAGTTTTGCAGTTTTGGAAGCCATTTTTTCGAATTTAGATTGTTTAGATGTGGTTTTAAATTGCCATTTTACTATGGAGTACTTATTTAACACACAATCAAACGATTTGGTAGAAAAGTTTGCATTTGACGGAATATTTGTTGAGAAAATCGACAAAATCGAATTTTTAAAAAAAAAGAAATTTGACTGCTGTGGCTAGCAAGCTATTTCTCGAATTTCAGAATAATATTTTGTTGCCGCATCAATTTTCTACCAAATCGAATAAGTATTCTTTATTTGACCTAAATCACAAACTACTGCTTTGATTTCCGCATAAGATATATTTAATAAAACCCAAAAAATTAGGAAAATAGCATCTAGCTTTCGATTAACAATAAATTAACAATAAATGTGCGGATTCCTTTTGAGTTAGAATCATTATAATCTAGATTTTATGAACTGACTAACGAAGAAATGATTTAAAAATGCAGGCAGTTTTATCTGGTTTTGGGCCTAAGTGTAGTACGATTGACAAGCAGGTATACTGTTATTAATTACGTCCTTTGCGCGGATTTATTGATCTCATTCAGTCAAACACCTTGCTGAAGGAATCGGTTTGTCATTTGAATAACAGCTAGAGAGTGTTTCAGCCCTGCCCTTAGGTAAGGGAGGAACCGGAAGTCACCAAAGTCCATACACCTCGTCTTTCGCACGTAGAGATAGTGAAACAAGTTTGAAAAAAAATTGGAAATCTACATAAAGAATATATTTGAATTATAAATTGTAATTGATCCGCCATTTTGGATCAGGTAGCGCGTGGAAGTGGTGGTTTATTTTTTAATTGGATGAGTGGTGGGAAGCAAAGAGTTAAGAGGATGAGTTTAGTCAAAGACAATGAACAGTTTTCATGTTTGTTGGGCATATCACGAGTCGTGTGCGCTTTTTCTTTTCGCGAGTTATCAGACCGTGATGGTCAGGTGCGAGTTTTATGGTCAGCTTACAAGGACATTGACCTCGCCATTTTTGATTGGGAGGTGCATTTTGTTTGCGTTTGGAGCAAAGCGACCTTGTGTTCTGCGGTGCATTTGGAATCCGTTCCCACAACTAAGTCTATCATCAACTTGTCACAACAAGTGAAGAGAGGATTAAATTCGCTTTCGGAAACCTCGTGGTTTTTGTTGCAGATATAATAACACAGGGTTGTTGTTATGGCACTTTTTGTTTGTTGTGAATAAAGTTGCAGGTGTTGTTCGTTCAAATTATGTGTATTAGGGTAAATGGAAATATAGGTTGGGAATGAAAAGAATAAATAGAAACGGGCGACTTGCATCGAATGACAAACCATTTTTGATTGTTTATTTTAGGATTGAAATTAAAAGTTGGGTGAAATTGTAGAGTGGCTTTAATTGCTTCTTGGAAAAAAGATTATCGAGCTAAATTGAATAGAAATTAAAAAGAAATTAAATGCTGTTATATATAGGCTGAATATGTGTAATTAAAGTGTCATAATTTAATTGGAATTAATTTTTGTTTAATTCTGTAGGTGAAGGCATTTAAGCGATTGGAGAAAATGACTTGACAACGAATTCATATTTGGTTTATGGAGGACTAAGGTAAGACTTCATGTTGTGAGACTCGGGAGCATTTTAACTTATGTCTTCATAATTAATGCGAAGTGCCAGGGTCAGATTAAGGATCCAAAAATGCATTTTTTTTTGTCTTAAAATGCAGGTTTTCACATGAAAATGCATTATTTCACATGAAAATATATTTTTTGCACATGAAAATGCATTTTTTGCACATGAAAATGCATTTTTTGCACAAGAAAATGCATTTTTTGCACATGAAAATGCATTTTTTGCACATGAAAATGCATTTTTCGCACATGAAAATATATTGTTTGCATGAAAATATAATTTTTTCAGCTCAAAATGAATTTATTTCTCATAAAAATGCATTTTTGCTTGAAAATGTTGTGAAGATGTCATTTGGCGGGCCCTCCTGTCAAAAATGTTCACGGGCTCCCGAAAATTTAATCCGGCCCTACCAAGTGCCACTTTCAAAATTAGAATTTAGAATTTTTTATTTTTGTTATTTTTTTTATGGCATTAGATGGCTATAAGTCTCAAAATGTATCAATATTTTGCTTATCTTATTTAACATCAACCGGGTAAAAAAGATTGTCATAACTTTTCGTTTATTAGGGCAAGCTTTGACTATTTAAGTTATTAGTATTTTAAGAGTTCTGCCTTCTAATGGTTGTAAATTGCAAAGACCACACCTGTTTTGAAGGTACTTCTATATAGAAAAGTGAAAATCACACTTGATCTTCATAATAAAAAGGTTTATATGTTGAGCCTATTATAATTTTTTTTTTATCTCTTTTAACGAGATGCTAACTTGTATTGAGATGAGTAAATCGGTCCTCTCGTGACATCTCGAGCAATTATCAAAGTCGTATAATTAGAGGGATTTAAAACATTTTGATTGACAAAATTAATGTGGGAAAGTTTGAAGTGTTATTTATTTTATTTCATTTTATTTTTTTTGAGTCGAGTACCTTTTAAATTTTATTGTTTTTGTTTGAACCTAATGCAAATTGAACGATAATGAGGTTCAGTTTGGAGTTGATAATCTTGTTTGTTGATTCTATAAAACTTTTTTTACACTTTGGTGATCGTTATCGCTCAATCAGATCAATGTATCGAAAGCATGAGTGGCTGCGAGGGTTAAATTGTCCCATGTTAAATTACTCCCATTTGTTTTTGTCCAGTTTTATTTATTTTTTTTATTATTTAGCATATTGTAAAACGTGTCTGAAATTTTTGAATGAGGTTAAAGAGATGAGAATTTTTTTTTTTTTTTTAAACTCAATTAAATGTTTTTATTCTTCAAAAAGCTTTTAAAAACAAGTTTTATTATAATTGCAAATTTTTACACCATCGGATGAACTTCCTCTACCCTCTAGCGGATTCTGGGGTATTTAAGATTTGTGCAGAAAATTTTTTATTTTGCATTTTTTTTTTTGGTATGGTCGCATAAAAAATTGATGCATGACAAGTGAACATCACCCAACCTAGTTGTATATGAATTTAAATACAATTTAACTCAGCCTTTTTATTGTAGGAGGGTTATTGAGGTCATGTGGGTAGATAGAGACAGTTGTTTGAAGATGTCAAAGCCCTGTAAATACAGTAGTGGACATTGACATGTGACTTGTGTCCCTTGATCCGCTTCATTTGTCATCTAGGGCCATGTAATAATAGGTTGAGGTAAGAATCCGGGGGAGTTATGTGCTGTATTTTACATTACGAGAATTATTCTTGTATGAAAAAGGAGGGTTTGATTGAGATATTTCCGATTGTTGATAAAAAAAATTGATGTAATTACGAGGAAAAACTGATACAGTAGGTGGAACCCATTTCAAGGATTCTCAATTGCTGGCCCAAAGGGTTTGGATTTATCTCAAACAGATAAAGAATAAAGTGTGGAATCGAGTTTTTCGTCTTTTGTACTACGAAAACTCGAATTATAACGTGCAAAAAGTCTATTTTGCATCGGTAAGGGCGGAAATCGTCCATTTTGGGGCTGAATTGGAATGTTTGTGGTATTGACATTTCACAAGGAAGTCGATGGAAAATAATCACCTAATTTGGCTGAATTAATTTTTTTTTGTACCGTGGTTAAAGTAATATTAATATATCAACCTAATAAAGTTTTAAAATTACAATCCTCGAAGAAATAATTTTTTTAAAAAAAAAAAGTTACTCGAGTTCAAGTTTTCTTCTTTGCTGATGTTAAGCGTCGGACGGATTCGTAAGTGCGCGGCTTCACGTCTGAAAAACAAACATTTGAACTGCTTGGCTTAATAACTTGTAATTCATTAAGCGGTTACAATTTAAGATTTTTATCAGCGCTTAATTAGTCGAATGGATGATTTCTGGTTTTTTTTTTCGCAGGGTTTTCTCATTAGTTTCGATGGCAATAACAATAGGCGAATGTTTTGGCAACACGGACGTGTTTTAACAACCTTAGGGCACACGTTTATGACGTTACGGCATGCGGTTTAATATTTAATAACACAAAGAGTTTGAAATACCACAGCGTAGATGCGGACCGTTAATAAAGAACGTTATTAGTCGTAATTTTAAGAAAAAAAAATGTTTTTTTATAGATTTTGACGTGTGGGTATTAATTGTAAAGGAATTGGTTTGCGTTAAACGTTTTTTTCGACGAGTTTCGTGCGTGTGATTAATTTTTCTATTACTGCATCATGACCGGGGTGACGTGTGTGTGTTTTTGAATGAGGTCAGGTGAGCGGTTCTTGGCCTTTGGCCATTTGGTCGTTGTGGTCGTCTTCTCCTCGAGCTAAGGCGGGGACGTGTTTGACCCCCTTTGAGTGGTCGACTCGGATTTATCAGTTTGTCGTAAAGAAGCTACGATTGCTTTTTATGTAACATATGGAGTAGGGCAGAGAGGAAGGAAAAAGTGTTTGTATGAAAGGCACAACTGTAAAGGTCAATGAGGCGGAATAAATTAAATTGGATTAAAATGTTTTATTTTTGTCGCGCGTATTTACAAATGTTGAAACTCCATTAACCTTTTTTATTTTTTTTTAAAAAAAAATTATTTTTTTTTTTTTTTATTTTTTTTTTTTATTCAAACCGCTGTGGCCTTGCTAACCCTTTAGGTGCTAAATCTTAGAAGGAGCCACGAATCTGCTCTCCGTTGGTGATAAAAGGGTGGAGACAGGTGTAGCCACATTCCTTTATTAGTTCTCTTCAATGCAAATGGACTCATCCTCCTTCTAGAGATGCCAAGGCCTAGCAACTCTTTGTCTCTACTCGTCGTCTCCACCTCAATACTCATCTCTGACCTATTGTGAGACACGCATGCGCGATTCGAGATAGCCTTTGGCCGGGGTTAGAAATTTATTTTTATTTATTTTTTTTTGTTTAGCAAAGGGTTAAGTTGAGTAGGATGGTTTTGGAAAAAAAATTGTGGGCAAAACAGCTGGAGGGGAATGAAAGGCAATTTCAAGGTTGGGAACATGTGTGATGAAGATGACCTTGTTGCGTTTAACCCTTCGTTGCCACTCCCAAAGTGAGTCTCTTCGTGTAGCCTCACCTTGTTGAATGAGGTTAGCAAGAAGAGGATCCAAGGGTGTTTCCTCAAGGCAGGAATTATGCTTCTTCTTGTTGTTGGTGTTATCTTGTTTTTAGGTGGAGTGGACTTGTTAGTCCTATTTGTTATGCCATCCGTGTGTTGCGATAAAAACATATTATTTGCGCCGTATCACGAGTGCTCTAAAAATGTCTATCAATCGATGGACAGTTTTTCTATGATAATTTATGGGTGGTGGATAAGTAGGAGTGAATTATTTGTATCCTAAATGTACCAGAGGTTGTTTGGAAGTTTGGTGGTTTTTATTTTGAAAGGTGAATCTCGTTTGGACGAGAAATGATGGGATTGTAATGGGCTGGCGCGAGTGGCCGCTAGGATTCGGTGGAGTTTTCGTGTATTTGTTTTGGATTTTGAGTTTTAAATAAATATTTTGTGGTTTGTTGATTTTTTTTTTTAGGTAAAAGGAGTAATTTTCTTGTCAGCTGCCATTAGTGATTACCTTTCTTCAGAATGATTTTTCCACTAAAATTGCTCTTCTTGTCATATTTGTTTATCTGTGTAGTTTTTTTTTTGTTTGGGTTTGTTTATGTTTGTTTAATTGTGTGTAGTTCGGTGTGTAGAAGCGGAAAAAAAATGTAATTAAGTTCAAAGTTATTTTAATAAAGTTCAAAATCCTTTGTGGAAATTGAAGTGAGGTTTTTATTTGGAATGTACAATAATTTTTCTACAATAATAATAATAATAATAATAATAATTAATAATAATAATAATAATTATAATAATAATAATTAATAAATTTCAAATACCAACAAATTTTTGTCTGAAAGAAAAAAAATTTGTCGAACACTTGATTGAGTTTGAAGTAAATTCATTCATTTCATAATAATATTCTTTTAAGTTATAAAAAGGTAAAATTTAAAGCAAGAATATAAAGTTTTACACATTTCTTTCCAATATTTTTTTATTTTTTTTTTTTTTTTTTTTTTACTATTTTTTTTTTTACAATGTTTATAAGTTTGTCTCTGGGGAATTTTAAGATAAAGAAAAAATACTCTACAGGTAGATTTTTGTTTTTTAAAATAATTAAACAGAAAAAAAAAATTCCTAGTGGTTCTATATATTAGAACTGTACAAAGATTCGCTCTATATTTTTTATTTTTTATGTATAGGTCAAAAATGTAGTTTTAGAACAATATATCTAACATTGTTGATGTCGTTCGAGTGTATTCCATAAAAAGACACGTAAATAGCACAGTGGTATACAAAAACTCAAAATTATCATATTTGTTTTTAAGTTTTCAAAATTCCACACACTGAACAATGTGAACATGGTTAAAATTTGTCTTTGAACATTGTTGAAATTCACACACCTTTTTGCATTTTAGTAATAAAGAGAAAAACAAAAATCAAGTGAAAGATAGAAATAGAAAAAGGAAAAAAAACATAAAAATTATTTATTACAACCTTTTGTTTGGCTGCAGTTGTCCCACACGACAAACAATTTATTGTCTTTTATTCATTTTTTCTTACTAAATGGTTTAAAGCAATATACTTTTGCATAATTTATGCCATTGTTGAATCATTTATGGCACGTGCTTCACTTTATAATTATTTTTGTACTTATTTCAATTATTTTTTTTGTTAAAATTTGTTTTCAAGTTAAAAGACCTAATTTTTTTTTCTCGGTTTTTCGTGAGATTCGTCCTGCGTAAAAAAACAAATTTCACGCAAGATGGGAAAATTGCATCGGATTAAAACATTAAATAATAATTACAACAACAACATAAAATAAAAAATATAAGAAAGAAGAGAATTGAAGAAAATATTGAACTTTACTCCACCCCGTGAAAAATTACGTCTTACACCATGAAATAGGAGAAAAATACGTCACACTGAAAACGGCGCACACGTCATTATTGAAAGTGTCATTTGTCTACGTCACACAGTTCATTGTGGAAAAGGGTAGAAATTTATAAGGAGTTTTGGGAGGTATATCTAAATAGTTTCAATTAACATCCTGAGGGAATGAATGTATTTTTAAGGGAATAAATTTGGTCAATTTGTTGCAAATAACATTACAATTTGTACACATGGCTCGTGACAAGAAAAAAAAATATTATTGTTTTTTAATTTTAAATTTTATAGTTTAAAAATCACAAAAATGGATTTGGGGGAGGGCACTAATACGTATTGCACACACCTTTGGATTCCTTGCACTCAATTAGAACCGGTTGTACCGAAATTAATTAAATTTAAAAGCTGGTTGGATATAAAAGACTGGGCAATGATTAATTTTAATTATCGTGCGATAACGGAAATAATTTGTATAAATTAGGATTAATTTTAGGTTTAAAAGTTAGTCCAACTATGGAAAACCCTGACCTGATTCCAGAGCGTGTTAGGTTTAAATATATATTTGTATTTAATAAATAAAAAGAGACTAAAATATTAAAAATTTGAATTTTTGTACAACTGGTATTAAGATGTCAAAGCGTTGAGTGCATGGTTTTTAAAAAATTAAAATTAAAAATTAAAAAAAAGAAAAAGAAAAAAAAATACTAGGGATATAAAAAGTTGACTAGCCTCGCCTTGAATGGGGATTTTTAAAGTGATTAATATAGAAAAAAGTAAAATAAAAGAGGAATTGTGAGGAATGTTGACCGAAAGTTGGCTTTAAAGAGAAGGATGTTTGTGTTACTACACCGATATGACCATTGTTTTCGAGAGCTCTTTGGAGCCGTCAGCAGACGTATCTACCCCTTTATTATTAAAATGCATCATGACCTCGTAATTGACGGGACTGGACTCTCTCGGACTCGTTTCGGCTGGATCTTCTCGAGGCTCGTCGGTGGACGGTCGTCGCATTCGTTTTCCACCAGCTACGGCGTCATCATTATTGCCGTTGACGAGCGGCGTGGAGGTGCGTTTTCGCTCGGGTGTGGGCGCTCCGAGAGTCGAGGGCGGCGAGGGCGTGCACGCGTTGTCCGTCACTTTTCCGATGAAGTTTCGTATCTCGTCGAAATAAGCGTCGTCCTTCTCGTTGAGGTCGGAGCTCTTGGGCGAGTCATCGTCCAAGATGGTAGGTCCGTCTGCTTCGTGTTTTTTCAAGTGTCTGTCTAAATTGGTCTGTTGTCCGAAGCATCGTTCGCACAGCGGACACTTGAACGGCTTCTCCTTGTTGTGGATGTTGCGCACGTGCCTCTGCAAGTTGCTCGAGATGCTGAAGGACCTTTCGCAATACTTGCACTTGTACGGCTGCTCCCCCGTGTGCGTACGCAGATGACGGGTCAAGTTGGCCGATCGCGGAAATATCTTGCCGCAGAATTTGCACGAATATCGTTCTTTGAGTTTGGCCGCGTGCGGCGCCAACACGTCCTGATACGGCTTCCCCATCTTCTCCATCTGGGAGCGGATCAAGTCAAAAGCGCTCGCGCCTCCATTCAACATGGGGTTCACTAATGGAGGGAAGCGAGTAGGAGGAAATGGCATCGACGATGGGAACGCTGGCGGGTATTTGGGTTTGTATTGCTCGGAAGCCGCCGCGGCGAGGAGAAGCGGGTGGATGGGGCGCGGGTAGGCCATTTGGAACTTGGTCGGGGACAGGGGGACGTCGTTGGAACACGACCCGATGCTGATTGGAGTCATTGACAGTTGGCGGTGCTCGTTTGTGGTGCTCGCCGGTTCTTTGACCCTGCTCACGCGTTCCGCCGGCCGCTCCATTATCCCGAAAATGTGCGTTTTCCGGTGGTCCGCGCCTTTTTTCCGATCCACTCGCAGATCCAGGGGTTGATCTTCATCCTTGTTCTCCGAAGGTCGCTTCGCTGCGGGGCTGAGACGGACCTTGGCTGCTCCTCCGACGGATAAATCAAAGGGCATCTCGGACTGCGGGCACGAGACACTGAGGGCCCTGAGAATCCCGTTGGTGGCGATGCTTTCCTTGAGTTCTGGGTACATGGCCGCCTGTTTGGGCGACGTGCTCTCCCGCGGCGGGGGAGACGAACCGACTTCCGGGCCCGAAGACGCCTTGAGCAACGCGCGCGCAGCGTTCGTCTTGGAAGCGCGCCCGTCGGCGTCGCTCTCCGAGTCCAGATCGGACGCCGTCGAGATGTCGACGTCGTCGCTGGCACCGGCCGAACTGATGTCGTCGGAGATTTCACTTTCGGAGCCTTCCGAACCGCGCGGTTTAATAACGTCTTTGGCGTTGACACCACCAGCAGCGCCGCGCGAGTTCATTCCGTTGATGCTGGACGAGTCGGGCGAGTCGGGCTTCCTGCTGCCGCTCAGAACGGAACTGAGGGGGTTGGGAGTGAGCAGCGACGGCGGATGATGCAATCCGGCCCCGCCGAACATGGGGTAGGCGACTAACGACGGGTGGTAGAACGGGAAGCCGGGACGAGGATAAAACATGAACGCCGCTGCTGGGTTGTTACCCGGTTGAGGACCGGCACTCATGACTTTGCTCGCACTGTTGTTGCTGGCAGAAGTGTTGTTGTTGTTGTGATTATCATGGGTGGCGGTCGACGCACCAAAAAGTTGCAAGTGGTTGGCGTTGGATGTCGGTGTGGCCAGTCCGGTGCCTTCACAGAAACGCTTGTGTTTGCTGAGCGAAGTGACGGTGGAGAAGGCTTGACCACACTTGTGACACTTGATTTGCATGCGGCAATCGGCGTGCATTCGTTTGTGTCTGCACAGGTTGGAGAACTGTGTGTACGCTTTGAGACACACTTCACACTGGAACGGTTTGACGCTGCTGTGAATGTGCGTGTGTTGTTTGAGGCCACTGCTCGTGGCGAAGGTTTTGCCGCACTCGGGACACGCGTGCGACCGGGCACCGATGTGCTGTGACCGGATGTGACGTTGCAAATTGCTCGGATCAGTGAATACTTTGTGGCAGTTTTCGCACACGTAACGACGGCCTTCTTCGTGGGCCGCTTGGTGACGGATGAGGTTGGATTTCCAACTGAAGACTTTCGGACACTGATCGCACTTGTATTCGCCAACTATGGGGTTTTCTTGACCGTAGTGGTCTATGAGCATATGCTCATCCAATCTGGAGTAGAGAAAATACAAGAAAAAAACAATTTAAAATTACAATTAAAAAGTTTATAATTAAAAACAATCATTTTCGTATATTTAAAGTATTAGCAACAATTCTTTTTAGGAAATTCAAACCGATAAAATGCGAGTGAAAAAAAGGAGATCATCACCCCTGAATAATACCAGCATTAGTCAGTTTATGTCTCCATTTTGAGATTTGACCCATAGCCTTTGGCTCAAGTCTTCCTGGACGAAAAAGATTGGAAAAGAGCGGTGGGGAAAACTTAATGAATGAAATGTGATTGACGTCGGACCCCGCCTAGGCTGCGGGGTGAACGGAGCCAACGGAGCCGGAGTTTACAATTTGTTCTTTCTATCTCTTGCTTTTATTTATGACTCGGTGGTATCAAGTGTTCGGTATCAGTTTGTTCGTTTTGAATGAAAAATTGTTGTTCTTTCTTTGACCGCCGCAGGGCGCTCGTGCCACCACACGATTTCCTCTCACCTGCTGATTCTCGCAACCCACCATCCTCCTCACTCTTCACCTGCCTCGTATTCGACATTCATTAAAAATGGAGAGAAAAGAAGGGAAAGGGGCAAGTGGCGTGAAGGAGGAAGCCGTCTGTGATTTGGATGACCCCAGGCGTACACCTGCATCGAGGGATTCAAGTGAAGTTCCTACACGGGACAGGTGAAGTGGTCTTTGTGAGGTCCGGTCTTACGTATAGTGTTTAGCCGTTTTTTCTACTCTGTGGAGTTTGTTCGCGCCCAACAAGGCGAAAGGGGCCTAGTTAGTAAAGAACCCGTGAAATAGAAGTTCTGCTCGGGGAATTGCGAGGAATTTATGGCAAATTGGACCTGTTAAAAATGAACTATAGTGTCTTCTGGCTGTAAGTACACCCTGAGTCAAGTGTAATCGCGTGGAACACGCCATCACACAATCACTGACCCGTTTACAAGTAAATGATCGCTGTTTGTATTCAATCGCTCGAGAGAAGTCATCGATATCAGCCGATAATCGGCTCAGTGCTGATTTATCATTTGATTGTAACTCAATTTAAAAATCAGTTTAAATTGCATAATGTAAAAATGATAGATTAAAAAAATATAAATCAAGTTTAAATGACTTTATGGATGTTTGTGATAAATAATTTGAAAAGAGAAAAAGAACTTACAGGTGAAAGCAATCCTCCTGAAATACATAATATCCCTATGCAGCAAACAAGTCCACGAGTTTAGGCGGCACATAGCGTATCCTAACGTGTGCTCTACACTACTAGCAAGCACGAGCTTCTCCTTGTTGCACACCTTGTTGCCCGTGCCACCTCACCTGCAATTGTGTGGCTTTTGCCTTCACCGCGTTGGACTAGATCTCACCTGAGGCCGGGGCAGGGCTTCTCAGGGGACCTGAATTTTTTTTTTCTTTCTATTTCTTGTTCTCTTTTGCCATATGCAATGTCTGGTCCTGTGATACACTCGACTGCCCCACCTCCAAGTACATGATTAGCTGATACTTGACCCCACCTGCCGCCCAGGAAGCCAAACATCTCCCTCGCCCCTTTCCCTGCTTTCCATATTTGCTTCGGGCTGTTGTTAGCATGTATTGGATATGAAGAGATTAAAAAAGGCGAATCAACAACCAATCACGCGCTTATTAGGTAATTTGGACAAGGTTAAGGGGAATTAAGTTAGTTTGGATTGAAGCGAGTTTGGGCGAAATTTACGGCGCCGCCAGATTTCGGGCAAATTTGTGTGTGCTGGATGTCTTGCAAGTTAGTTTGTAGTTTGTGCGTTTGATGCTAGGTAGCGTTGCGGTGCAGACGTTGCGGAAACTGTGTCACTTTTTTTTCTTTTCACCTTCGGCCAGTGCTCGTGCGTGATTGGCTAGAGCTGTTGGTGACAGTGGCTGAAGGCTAGTGATTGACAGTTAAGTGGGCCGGAAGTAAAACGCAACCTCGATGTAGCAAAACAAATGCACGCAATTAGTGTATGGTTTTGTTTGCCAAGTTTTTGATGCGCGATGCACTTTATGCGCTCGGGACATGCAAAGATGCATTTTGCCATCGATTCGCTGCAAATGCGTTTGATTTTACACATTTTTGCTCGAGTTTTAGCTTTAGTTTTCGTTGTACCGGGCGCGTATTCCAACCTATTTCCTTCTCCAAACCTCTGGCCACTCAAATTGCGACTGCAAGCACCGTCATTGCCTCGCGTACCCTCCCCTGCCCCCGGCGGACGGACTTTAGTGGTCCCCGTGTCATTTTCTCTTTCGGTGAGTTTTAAAAAAAATTTGTCGTTGGAAATTTGAATTTTTAAATAAATAAATAAATATTTTTTTTAAAAATTAAAACAAGAGGAGAATTAATTCTCTTGTTCGGAATAATTGGATAAAGTGTAAGAAAAAAAAGAAGTTTGTATTTTTTGTTTACCTGATGCTGGATAAAATGTAATTATATGGTTTTGGTTTAAATGTGGAATCGAGCAGATAAGAGCGGACTGGTTAAATCCTTTAAGTGCTGCGAGTTGAACTTGTGCCGCGGATCGAGTCTTTGAGTTTTCCACCTGCAGTCGGCACAACAGGTGAAACGCACGTGGCTGCTGCGGCCCTTGAGTTGCTTGGCAAAATGGCCCACGAGTGTGATGGCCAGTGTCTCCTGCCGGGTGCACCACCCTGCCCCACCTTCGTTTCTTCCGGCTTTCCCCCGGGGCTGTGGAGCAATGTGGCTCGCGGCGACACCTTGAGATATGAATCACTGATTTCCTTCAGAGGAAATTAATTCCAACGTTTTAACTGTGTGGGGAATTTTTTTCTCTCTCTCTCGAAAATCATCAGTGATGAGTAGATGACCAACTACTGACCGTTTTCCCCTATTGGTAGAATGTGTCAATGTGAAGTGACGTATTGCACGACTGTGAATAATGACTTGCTATTGGTTCATTAGAAATGGAAAGCCCCTAGTGTTGCGATTTGTTTTGTTTTTGGTGAGTTTGGAGGTTTTTTGGGGGGGTTTTTAGGTGGATTTTAATGGAGGGTGAATAACCATTCATGTGAAAAAGAAAAGCACATGAGGCGAGTCGAGGCCCACGGGAAGACAGTGGCCAGTGTCCATCTGCAGGCGAGAATTATTTCCCGGGTGTTATCCTTGAGACTGGGAGTCTCTTCCTCTGTGTTCATTAAGGTTTTTTTGTGCAGCTTGGGTAAAACTGGTTTTTATTCGCGGTTTTTTGTTTTATCTTGTCACATCACATGGACCAGGAAGAATTTTTTCATTTTTTTTGTTTGTTTTGGTTCAAGGTAAATAGATTGGTCTTGACATTGTTCACGAGGATGAAGGGTGAAGAAAATGAAATTTATTTTTGTTTTATTTATTTGTTTGGGGAAAAAAATATTGTTGCATCTTTTTAGGAATCGTTTTGTGTTTGAACTTGTGGCCTGGGTTTAATATCGTGATTGCTCGTAGTTGGGCGACATTTTCAAAGATGGAAATCAACCAACCGAAAATTTGTTTTTATTTATTTATTTTTTTAATTTGAGACATCTCCATTATAACTATTCTGTATTATAAATTAATATTTTAGGTGTTTTAATCACTTGGAAACGCATATTGTTTTTGTTTTTGATACGATTTATTATTTATTTATCAATTTAATAATATTTCAATCACGCAACGACTTGTTTTGTGAACAGTTTCTATAAACATTGATGACAACACGCGTTTGTATTGGAAGTTTTAAAAAGAAAGAAAAAAAATGAGAATTTTAGATAATCCACCGAATCAACTCTTTTTTTATTTCCCCTTCAATAATGTTATATATCTTTTATAAAATATTAACTGAATCAACTGAGTTTTTGGGTCTGTGACATTTTTTTTGTATTTGAAAATGATATATTGAATGAACATAGTGTATACTGATATACAATTACTGTTTTTATTGTGTGTCAGCAATTTCACCTTTGTTGCATCCATATACAAAATGCATGAAATGGAATTTAAAAAGAAGAAAAAATAAATGTATCGACATGTACTTGGAAAGTCAATTATTTTAAGAAATGTCTTCATACAGAAATGTTTAGGGATTTCAATTCAGGGGTCAGTGCGCGGCCATCGCGAACAAGTCAATAACCTTTGTATGCCATTTCTGTATACGAAAACTGAAAACGCAGTTAAAGTTAAATAAACATAAAATTTGAATTTCTTTTACATTAAAATTATCGACGGCGCACATCGTAGTAGAATTTGGTCGATCTATAGAAGAGCCATAACTAATTTAATGAGCCATTCGCGGTTTCGCCTTGTTTCGGCGTGTTCTTAGACGTACGTTATAGAATACATTACGGCGTTTTTGTTCGTAAAAAAATTCCTCCCGCATATTTTTTGAATAAATAAACCACATCTAATGCAACAGGCAAATTAAGCTTCGCTGTCATATTGTGATTCAACTTTCCCCTCCCCCTTTTTTTTTTCTCTATGTGAAGCGCCATCTGCGTCCAGACACCGTTTGTTCACTTTGACCATTTTTTTGTTACTATAGCGACGAGGAAACATATCAATATGAGTGTGATGTAAGAAGAACGACCTCTGCTCTCAACTAGAGAAGTTTCCGTGCATGGCTCGTGCATCCGATCCGGCCAACACTATTTATGTTTTATTAGTATTTTTTTTTGGAGGGTTGTCTTGGAAACGAAATTAATGACGTTTTATTGGGTACGGTGTGGTTTTGGTAGAATGCTTCGGCCGTGTTGCGCACATTGTTAAATGGTGTGCCAAAAATGTCAAAACATGAAACCACAGGTGGGCAGAGCCAAAAATATTTCAAGTTATGTTTAACAAGTGGTATGGGCAGGTGAAGTGAGGGGCGAGGAGGGATGGGTCAAGTAAAGAAGAAGAAATGAGGTTAGTTCACCTTAGGGGGAAGAAAAAAAATTTGGGGACTTATTTGTACAAGAAAAAACAAATGGTGAAGGCAGGTAGCTGTTAGATACTTTTTTTTTTTTTTTACTTTTTGCGATTACTGTATGCACTTGCTTTTTGAAAAAAATGTCGTGTCAGTGAACCACGTGACATGTGAAAAAAGTGGCGTTTATCACGTATAATCTTTAAAATAAATACTTGGATTTTTATAAAGGGTCCCTCAAGATTTTAAGACACCCTAAGGTTTTATTGAGGTGAGAAATGTTGTTTTAGAAAGGTCGTAATTTTTGGGGAGAATTCGGACCTTTTGGTCTAAATGGACGCGACTCGCGCCCATTGGTTGAATTCATCTCTCGGGAGATTTAAGCGGCCATATTTTTTTTTTTTTTATTATTAATTGTCGTATAATAAGAAAAAAATGTTTTTGTATTTGGAGCAGTTGGAGACCAGTTAGTAAACGGTGGAAAAGACTTCTTTTTTTAATTGAAAGTTTATCGAACTCATTTTTTGTCGTAAAAATAATTAATTAATAACTCAAAATGCATATAACAGTAA
Organism: Strigamia acuminata; assembly: GCA_949358305.1. Classification (NCBI taxonomy): domain Eukaryota; kingdom Metazoa; phylum Arthropoda; class Chilopoda; order Geophilomorpha; family Linotaeniidae; genus Strigamia; species Strigamia acuminata. The sequence continues at coordinate 23,447,941 of OX442314.1, read as the reverse complement.
ACTTTGTGCGTTTAAAATGATTGTTATTAAATTTGACTTTTACTATTATTTGATTTATATACACACGGAGAGTTATTACTTAAACTGTTTGATTCGGTTTGGAACGAAATTTCTTGTTCTAATTCGGTTTGTGCAGGTAAAATTCGTGCATTTAAATGCATGATTTTGAGTGTTATCAAATTTATGGACTCAAAACTGTCCGGTTTTCCCAAAATGGACTCGAATTCACTTCCCACGAACCATAGGTCAATGTTATTTACACACATCTTACCTCAAAACGTCCGCAAAACTCTGCTCGCAAGCGACGCACTTGTAGATTCCTCCACGAGTCGAAGAAGCGCCTAATATGGATGAGGCACCTGTAGCGTCTTCTCGAGCTGGATCGGGCGAACTCGAGTCTTGGCTGAAGGCAAAGTTGTCGCTGAGTTCGGAGTGATGTCCGAGATCGAACTGATGCAACAATGGGTCGGACGAATCAAGCTGGAAAGTCGGCGACGAGCTATTTCCTAATGTGATGCGATGTAGCGACTGCTCTGCACCACCTGGAACGCAAAACGGGAAGAAATGAGCAAACCAATTCGTATACACTCATTTGTCACTCGGATGACGCGGAGGAAATGTTTCGTGAAATTTTCGATGAAAATGGGGAATAAAATGATTAATTATAATAAAACAGTGCATTATGGGATTAGCGAAATGAGATTTGGGTCGTAATTTTTGTTTTTTGTTTTTTTTTTTCTTGGGAAAAAAATATCCGGTTTTGATGGACCCCCCCTCGAGGTGTGTCTTTGAGGGGTCTGTTTGATAAGGGGGCGGCGGAAGAATGTTATACCTGTCAGTTAAAGCGCGCGGACTAACTCAGCACGACAAAGATGTCCGTTTCGGAGTTGTTGGTGAAAATGCGTGGGTGCCCCACAATCCCACTTGTCGCGGCTCCCGCAGGTCGGAGCCGTGGGTGGGAGGGAGATGCGATGCTGTGACGGGCGTCGTGGGGTCCATGAAATATTCACGCCGGTCTTCAATCGGCGTTTCTGTTTGCAAGCTTGTTGTTATAGCAACAAGTGACGCGCACTAGTTTGCAACACCCACTCCACACCTTCAATACACGCGCAAGAATTGGTCACTTGGTTATAAAAGGTGTAATGAGATGGGTCAAGTCGAGATTTTTTTTTTTTATTTTGTTAAATATAGAAAAGTAATTAATACTTGATTTGGTTGGGTCGTCGGTTATCGATATATTGGCAAATCTATGGATTTTATGTGTTTTTGTCATGTTTTTCTATATATGTGTCGAAAATACATTGAAATTATATTGCTATTTATTTTGAAATGCATTTTGTAATACATTGTTGCGTGCTATTGGTTTGTAAATGATAATGTTTTGTAAAATGTATTATGAAATGCATTTCCAATGTTATTATTTGTCAAATATGAAATGCTTTGTACAAATAATATATTTAATTTTGAAAAATGCTGTACATTTTTGAATGCATTAATTGAAAAAGTAATATATTGTAAAATATATTTTTTGAACCATGTGGGTTTTTGGATTTTTAAAAACAAAATTTTTGGACGGAGTTTCTAACTTGCAGCCGAGACAAGTCGATTGTCGCCGGCTAGTGGATGAAATTACCGTCAAAACTCAGTGTTAAAAATATTATTTTTTTTGACAAAATATATATATAAATATGTTTTACGTTTGTTCACTTCTTATTAGTTATTTCTATGTATTTTTTCCTGTTAGAAAGGTGATTTTTTCTCGGATTTTGAAGCCTGAATCTGAGTCGTTCTACTCGTTAAGCTATAATCACAATAATTGTAAAAGTAATCCATTTTGTTGAAGACAAGTTTTAAAACAGTAAATAACTATAACTTACGTTTTGAGGGGGAATAAGGGGAAGATAAAAAAATCTGAGGTGTGTTAAATGGCCAGAAATTGATGTAGTTACCTGTGGCTAAGTTAGCTGTCAAATGGTTGGATTGAGTTGAGCAGGTGTGGTCATTTGAAATGTTTCCTTTTTCAGTGTCAGCTTGTGCTCGGTAATTGTTAACAATTTTTCCCCAGCTAATTCCTTAAACTCGATATTTAGCCATTTTTTAAAAGAGAAAAATGCGGGCAACTAACTGGAAGAACTTGTATTTATCCCTCACTCATCCCACCCACTGCCATATCTCCCAGTCTCGTGACCCCCTTAGATTTAATTGCTGCGTGAAAAATTGTTAGTGCGATGCAATTTTGACTGGTTCTTGCTAAGTGAAAAATGGTCGTACATTTTTATTTATAGCTTCGAAAAAATGTGGCGAAAAAAATTAATATTGTAGTTTTATGTCGCACAGTTAAAAGCAAAATGTTAATTTATATATAATTTTTTAAAATATATTCACTTTTTTGCAAATAATCTTTCTACTTTGCACGTCGTAATGGTTTCCTGTTTACGGCGTGTTAAAAGTCGTTAATTTATGGCATTAAATGAGGGAAAAGATGATGAGAACGAGCATCATTTGTTAACCCTTTTTTACTGGTCATGAGTTTGACCCTGGGTGTGCTTGACCTCACATCTTTCGTTCGGAATTTATATATATTTTTTTAAATATGATAAGTTTGGTTTGGCAGATAAAGCTGATAATTAAAGAGCTTCAGCGCTTGTACGTCTTGGATGATGGGCATGGATCTGGGCAAATGAGTAAGGTGGGAGTGAATTTTGATGAGATCGCCACATGCGATTATGTGAAGAAGAGGTTTATCCGGTAATCACCTTCAAAGGTGACCGACCATGTTCAGGTTTGTTCAATTGATTGTTTCGCGGGGAAATTCTTTTTTTTTTTTTTTTTTTTTTTTTTTTGTTTATTTTAAAAAATATATTTATAAATTTATGATAGTCCGAGAATGTGGGGCCTCGTTCGGGGTAAAATGTAAATGTCGGAAATATATTTTAAGCAATATCACCGGGTGCTTAGAGAATCGTTTGTGGGATTAAAAAATGGATAATTTATGGGGATAAAAAACGTAGAAAAATAAATTTTATTACGGCAGTTAATTAAATACGATGAGATTTATATTGTGGGTTTTTTTCCGCTTTTTTTTTGTTTTGTTTCGTTTTGTTTTTATTTATTTTTTTGTTTTGAGTGTTTTTGTTTGTTATAAGTTTGAATTGCGTGTTGTCATCAGCGACAACTTATCTTCAAAGTTGATCGAGAGACGTGAAATGAAAATCCACCATCGGTCAGCCAGGAAAATTAATGTCTAATACTGGTGTCAAGATCAAGTAAACTGAGATGCTTATCGGTGTTGTACGGTATGAACAACGGTATTTACGGAACTATTATTAATTTTTAAAACTAAAAAAAAAAAAATTATTATTTTTTGTAAATAATTTTAAAAAAAAAAAATTATATGGCCTAAATTTCTTACCAATTAGTATTTTTGAGTTTTTTAACCTATCTTAAAATTCAGTTATCTCTGGTAAAAAGCCGTGAGTGTTGTGGACCATCAGACAAGCGAGCGAAAAAAATGCGCGATCCGGTACGTGGGGTTTTTATTAACGAGACAGTCATTTAATAAAGAGATTACACCGAGGGATAGAAGTATAAGGTGCGGTCATTTCGAGCTATATGGAGGGCAGCTGGAGTTTTTCGAATGGTCACGAGAGGGCAGTGATGGAGAAAAGTTTCCCTCATCCGGCAGGTGAAGATGATGCACCTGTCCGCACTGATGCATCGCAAGCCGAGATTTGAGCACGAGAGCTTCAGGTGACAATAGAATGGGGCTCTACTCCCATTCGGATTTCACGCATGCGTGAATGGGTAGGCAAAACGCCACAGCCTGCTAGTAATTTGTCGCGCCTTGTGTATACTTCCGGGGTTCCCTATAACACTTAACGGACACCAAGGTTTAAATTTTATACTAATGATAATTTTTATTTTTTTGATAGTCGAAATTTATATATTTATACGTAAAAATGTAACGATAACTAGTTACTTTTTTAGCTAAATTACTAAACAGTCGAAACTCTTTATAACGAATCGCGATATAACGAATTATCGATATAACGAATATCTAAAAATGGCTGGTTTGGTTGGCTGGCCATAGAACACTATGTTAAAAAAATTCGATAATAATAAGGAATCGATATTTCGTTGTAAAGAGTTTCGACTGTTACGGTAAGTTGTTACCAAATTGCAGTAACGCGTACAGCCCTGGTGTTAGCATTGGGGGGTAAAGGAGATTGACGCGTTGTAAAAGTGAGTTTTTTTGTTGTTGTTTTTCTTCGATAATTTATGTATCGGTCAATATTGAGAAACGAAAAGTTGCTGTTGGTTTATGAGTACAATCAGTTTATAAATGGATCCCCTGCGTATAATACAATGTACTTGTTGATTGATAGTGTGTTTGCATGATGGAATAACGATGAATCTGTTGACACAGCAGATGGGGGAATCTTCTCTCTAGTGTGTCATTAAATTGAGAGGGAGGAGACTCGAGCGATGATGAGTGATTTCGCGTGGGAACGTAAATACTTTGACATCAATTAAGTGATGGAAATGGATCAGGCGTGGCAAAATCGAATCAATTGATTTCCCGCCCACATTTTATTCGATCAGAGAGAAAGTTTGCTTTTTCGCGACACGTAAACAAATCAATTTAAACGAAATATGCAAACGAAGCGACGAAAGAGCACAAAGGTCTTTGATCTGGGTTTATTGAAGGAGAGGTGGGGAAGGAAAGAGAGGGGTCTTGACCTTGTTGTTGCGCGGGTAAGTGGACTAGACTTTCAGTGTCATTGTGTCTAAAAAGATGACAATGGATTAGACGTGAATGAAAGATCAAGAAGAGTTGAGTGAACTTGTGTATAAATGAACTAAATTCCTGAGTTATGTCACCTGAAAACGAGGCTGATGCATTTTATTTATGTTTTTGTTTTTCTATGGGTGTATGGTCCCTCGTGTTTGATTACCCCTGGTTTTTGGCTCGCAGACACCTGCTTCCCTTGATAAATTTGGTTCCACCTTTATAAGCATAGCCCAGTTTTGTTTAGTTGTCGTGACGATGCATGGCTATAGGAAGACGCTGGACACACCGGAAATTAAATGCCGCAACGAAACAATGACCAGTTTACATCTGCGTGATCTCTGACTCTTTTTTTTGTCTTTTTCCGCTCCCCCCTCTGCATGAAATATTTGAAACTTCGTTTTCCTTTCCCTGTGCGGTGTAGGCGTGGTTAGCTTCACGGCATAGCAGCTGCTCTTTTATGCTTTTCTGTCCTATAATGAGGTTTGTTTAACAATTGATTTCAATGTGTCTCTCTGTTTTGTTGTTGCTGATGCACCAATAAATGCAACCTGACAACACGAGTTGGAGAAAAATGTAAAATATTTTTTAATGATTTTTGAATATTTATTTGAATGATTTTTTTTTTTTTTTTTTTGGGTAAATTTTTTGATAATCTTCTCATGATTTGTTGTAATTTAAAAATTAAAAATTATAAGCATGAAATCAAAGTCTTTTTTTTTTTCAAAGTAATTCGAGGGGAATTAAAAGCAATTTACTGTTTTTGAGTGACGGGAATTGCAAATTAGAAAGAATTAACAGCAAATGATTGACAAAGATCGGAAAGTGTAGTAAAAAAAAAATAAAAATAAAAAATAATAAAATAAAATAAAAAGTAGCAACACGAACACCTGAGAGGTGTGTTTGCTGTTTGTGGAGAGAAAAAAAAAGTGTGTAATAAACAACATGTGTATCGGCAAGCACGATATATTTGTATCAGAAGGGAACGCCATGAATAATGGATGGTCAGCGGGTAATCATTGTATCTCGAGGCCACAAAGTGTAATTAGCCTCAGGACCGTTGGGTCAACTGCATCCTTGGTTGAACATTGGAAATCAACGCTTAATGTTGGGAGCCATTACAAACCCCACCCTCTCTCTGTGTCTTGTGTCAAAGTGTACACCTAATTGAACTTTAACTTTGAAATCTTACTGACAAGTGCTGAAAAATGAAATGCAGTTAATTTTAAATTTTTACATTTTTACATTTAAAAAAGCCGGCATTTAAAAAAATCATAAATAAATAAATAAATAAATCTACATACTCGCTTGTCATTTAATAAATTAAGCCTGATTTAAATATATATTACTTAATAAAACCAGTAATTTCGAAGACCAACAACCTGCTCTTACATATTTGATTTTAATTTATAAATTACAGTTTTAACCACATTAAAATTAAGTATCATTAGAATGGATCGAGTGTTTGGTTGTTTCTATACGTAATAAAATGTATATAAAAAATATTATTATTTTTTTTTTTATAATTTTAAAAAAAAAATTGTAACTAGATTAACACTCAACTCAAGGCCTAAATATGTCTTATTTTCAATTGAGGACGCCTTTTCAATCATCTTTATAAGCCTTTGCGGGACTCTGTTCTCTGAAGTGACGGCACCTGCAGGTCTGTGCATGCCAGTCATCACATCACTTGACGATGAAAACGCAATTGAGAGATAATATCAATCTTGACATCCTTCCTAATGAAAAGGGTTTTGCAGAAATGTGGGCTTCGCTGCGGTGCGGTTCGGCAAAGCGGGGCAAAAATGTTTTAATTATTCTGGATCTTCTGTGAATTTTTTGTTGCAATTTTACATTGTTCACAAGTGGAAGTTGGTAGTTGCAGCTTAAGGCTATTAATTAGCAAACCATAGAAGATGGAGGTGGAAGGGGGATTAGGGCTTAATTAGGATAGCAGATAGAGTTCCTTATACAAATGGCGAAGGAGTTACACAAAGAATCTGAAAACTCGTGATAGAAAGAGGGCAAATTATAAAAAAAAATAAAAAAAATGACAAAAGGGGGGGAAGATTGAACAAATTTTAGCGTCTAATTAACTCACTAAGAGGCGCACGCATTCTTCGGGGTGAACGTGTGGACAAAGTGGAGTAGTAGTTTGCAGGACAGAGGAATTTGTGAGCTCGCGGCAAACATTTTTAGCATTTTATCTGCCTTTTTCTTGTAAATTAGTTGACTTTTTCAACTGGAAGTGCGGATTGAGAATAAATAGAGAATTGGTTCAGGTTAAGATATCGATTTATCTGGAATCGATCGTTATCTTTTTAATCATCTCAACTGAGTGCCCCTGAGTGATCATTCACACCTGTGCGAGGTAAACTTGATTCCCTGATATAACCGGAACCGGAAGTGATAAACAGTTTTAAATTGGATTACTAGCAGATACCAGAGAACCAGACCAGGTGTGTTTTGTTTTTCTATTAAAATTATTTTTTTTTTGCGTTAAAATGTGTGAATTATTTATTAATAAACAAATTAGTGTTAAAGATGTTGTTTTTGTGGATTTTTGAGTGTTACGACACGGGAAATAAATAAAAAATAGGCTTACCATTCGTTTTGTTGTCGTCCGATTCACTTAATCGAACCTGATCACTCGGTTCGGCGAACAATGTTGATCGGTCTCTAAGAAGCAATTCTTCTCCCGAGTCAATGTCTTTCACTGCTTGATAATACACCTAGAATTATAAATAAAAAAGAAAATTGTTTTAGCCAATCACGAATTACCTAGATGCCAGCAGTATTTTTTTAATTTTTTCTTTTGTTGAGAAAATTCTTTTAACCCTTTAAATACCAAAAATGTTGTAATTAAAAAGCCGTTTTCATTAATTAAAAATATCTCTTTAAAAATGTTAATTATTTCTTCCTCGAGGTGCAAATCGTGGGTGAAACATCCTCGACCTCGATATGAAAAGGGACCCCTTTCTAACCTTTAAACCTCGACTAGACTTTTTTGTGCTGCATCACACCATAAACATTGTTTTGCTCATCCTTTTCCATCGAAAATGGAATAAAAAAGGTGAAGGATGTTCGGGGTAAAAGGGCGGATGACCTGGCGGGTGTTTTCATTCATGAGGGTGCAGGAAAAAATGTTATATTTTCAAGAAAAAAAAATGAAGATGAGCTTTTAGGTTTTGTCCAGTGTAGAAATTATGCTGACACATGTAGGTGTTAAACACGAACCGGATGTGATGTGACCCCTTTTAAACTCTTTCAGCTTTCAGAAAAGTTTCTCCCAAGTTATGTCTCATTTTTGGGCCGTTGTGATGATGTAGTTTTGAAAGCAACAGATGGGATTAAGTAATCTCGTTTTTCCATTTCTTTACAGAGACAAGATGCATACAGCAAAGCCAGTATTTTGATGCCCTTTGCTCGCTAAAATTGAGATGTACCGTCAATGCTATAATAGAATGCGAGTTTTGTTCAATTTGGACATTTAATTTAGTAGTTTTATCAATTTGGATATTTATTTTAGTCGTTTTGTTCAATTTGGACATTTTGTTAGTAGTTTTGTTCAATTTGGACATTTATTTTAGTAGTTTTTATCAATTTGGACATTTATTTTAGTAGTTTTGTTCAATTTGGACATTTATTTTAGTCGTTTTGTTTAATTTAGACATTTATTTTAATCGTTTTGTTCAATTTGGACATTTATTTTAGTCGTTTTGTTCAATTTAGACATTTATTTTAGTAGTTTTGTTCAATCTGGACATTTATTTTAGTCATTTTGTTCAATTTGGACATTTATTTTAGTCGTTTTGTTCAATTTGGACATTTATTTTAGTCGTTTGTTCAATCTGGACATTTATTTTAGTCGTTTTGTTCAATTTAGACATTTATTTTAGTAGTTTTGTTCAATTTGGACATTTATTTTAGTCGTTTTGTTCAATTTGCACGTTTATTTAAGTCATTTTGTTCAATTTAGTTATTGAATTTAGTCGCTTGTTCAATTTAGATATTGAATTCTATTGTTTTTGCCAATTTAGACATTGAATGTGCATGCCGCGTTTTATTAGAGTATTTGCGCAATGCTAATGTGTGCTGTGTTTGTATTTTTGCTTCGGATGACACATGGCAATATAATTTGTCACTGACAAAGTTTTGTGGTGATTGGGATTGTTTCTGGGTTTTTCCTTATGGGACTTGCTTATTTAAGTGTAACACACGTGTAATGAAGGTAAAGAACAGGATATGCAAGTACAATGGGGTACAAATGCATTGAAAGAACACTTATTCATTGGCGAATGTGTTTTTTTTCCCTTCCTTCTTTTGACTGCTGTACTATTATCAAATGGATCTTTGCAAACTGAATCTGGAACGTGGTCAAATTGTTTGAGTTATTGTTAACGATTTTTCAACGATAAGACAAAAGAATAGGCGATGATGATTAAGCATAACATGACAGGATATGTCTGGACACTGATTTAGAAATAAGAAAAAAGATCGAATGTGATGATAATTTAATTGAAGCGTGATGGGGAAAAGGAAGAGACTGGACGTGCACGGAACGTGAGAAGATGAATACGTTTTCAGGTTATTAAAACAAGTTTTTATTTATTTTTTTTGGGCGAAAAGAATTGCTTGTGCGCATGCTTATGGATTGATGTTTTTTCTGCACAGTTCGCACATCGGAGGCTTCAAAGAGTTGACCCATTTCGAAGGGCGTGGTCAATTTTTTTCAACGATGGGGTTTATTTTTAAATTGACTCGCTATTTAATTAATTGGCACGATGATGCTACATTTTTGCCTTTATGCTAATGATTTGATATAAACGACCTGTCACGAGCTTTAGTTTGTTTCGATAAATGACATTAATTGAATTGGGAAAAAGTTGCGTTTCTCGCTTGATTTATTACATTTCATTAGGAAGAATGCTTTTTTTTTCTTCTTTCCGCTCGTTTTCGTTAGTTTTTATTCTAACAATGTATATAATATAACGTGTGTTGATAAGTAACATTCAACTCTTTCCTTAATTAAGACTGGTCGAAGGGTTGAGGACTTATTCTCGCAGTCATGCAAATAATTGAGTGGAAGAGCCGTTTTGGCACCACAAACTGCAAATTTCCTGTCGGATTTTGGAATTGGAAGATAACAGGGAGGAGAAGAGAGAGAGAGAGAGAAAAAAAATTAAGTGGAGACAAAATGCGGGCTAAGGACCTCACTTTAACACATGATTAACCCGTTCGTTGGTTCGTGACCTCCAAGAACGAATTCGACCTCCGACATTATACAAGTTCATTATCAAAAATAAAGAGGTTTCGTCAAGCTTCGCTTATGTAAACAAGGCATAAGTGGTGTAATTATAACTCTGGTACTATCTGTCAGATTTTGAGCATGGCGAAAAAAGTACATTTGGCGAATTTTAACTACTTTTTTCGTGTTGACTTGTTGAGTCTCTTTCTTGCTTTCTTTCTTTTATTTTTTTTTTTTTGCTGCACTTAAAAATGAGTGCGTTCGATACAAACAAGGGCTACAAACACGCTAATCTGCAATTTATTGCACGTTAAATGTCATGCGGTTGATTCTTTCAAATATTTAAGTTGGGTTTTCGTTTTTAAATGCAGTTTAGCTGACGTCTTCGAGACATTCCTGATGGCTCGTTGTAAAAAAATAACCTTCTGGTGGCCATAGTGTGCAATTATGGTTAAATATCGGAAAGGAATCGGTTTTAAAATGAGTCAGAAGCAACAATTTTATAGACCATAAACTGGATGTTTGCACAGCAGAGCATTAATAGTTTTTGTACTAGTTGGAAATTGAGTACATTTGTTAATTATGTGACTGGTTTACAGTAAACAATTTTTTTGATTTTGTTTTTTCTATATTTTATTTTATTTTATTTTATTTTATTTTTTTTTGTGTAAATTTGGGATTAATCTTTGAAATTGACCTTTTGCAGTTTTTCGGTTATTTCGGCTCCAAGGATGCAATTACGTTGCATTTAATTTATGCACGTTTTGCTTGTAGATGAACATGAGAATACACTTAAAACTTCAACAGCCACACTGAATGGCAAATCATGGTACATCCCGGTGGTGGTAATTTATAAACGCAGCCTTAATTAGCAATTAACGTCATTGTCCATGATTAGCACTTGTCCTCTTCGGGCTAACGTAGGAGGTCTAAATATTTTCGCATCATTTTCCTCAGGGGTGATGCACTTGGATATCATTCATGTCACGTGACGCGCATTTTGCAGCATTTTGTATGGAACGACTGAATAGCTGCAAACGACCCAAGTTGTTTTTTTTTTTTTGCATTTAAATAAATTTGAAAAAACATCTATTTTAATAAATTTTTTTTAAAAGTTAAATTTATTTACGATTGCAGTTCTTTCTTCCACGGTCTTAAATATATCAAAATTATAAAAAGAATTTAATTTTTTAATTTTTTTTTTAAAATTTTAAATAAATTTTATTTTGTATAAAATTGAATTGGTGATGAGTTTGAGGATTTAATTTAATGCGATTATTGTCCGGAAACAATTCTAGCAGCGTTAAAATGATGTAATTTATTATCAATCGATTTCTCATCCGGTTACCACAGTAACCAATTGGCTTTTTTTCCTCCAATCAACTCCCCTAGAAGATGAGTGATTAGCCCATAAATGTGTTTATGTCTGTAATCAGAAGTTGAACAGGTTGAGATAGTGATTTATGGCCTTTAATTTTAACTTCGGGTCAAGTGAGTGAGAATTTGAATTCATTAACACTCAACCAACACGATTTTTTTTCTAAAACGTACAACCGAACACGAATGTTAAAAGATATTTTTTTAATTTTATTTTTTCAATTCCCACACTCGTAAGTGGTCAAATATTATCAAACTGTAATTCTCGTCGACCACAAAACCAAGCCCCTTGTACACGTTCTGACGGGGAAAACACAGGGGGGGTTTAAATTTCGTTCGCACGTGCCTTTGCATGACATTCCCTCGTTCTCCCCTCGTTGCTCGGGGTCAATTCATTAAAAACCTTCCGAATCAGATGCCAGGATAAGTTGCACCTGCTTTGCGGATGGATGATGAAATTTAAACTGACTGGAATCAGGTTGAAATTGTGTTCACCTGTTGTCAGACGCCATAACAATCAGCCGGCTTAAGTGCCTCCTCCAGTCCTCCTCCACTCCATACGCGTTGGAAGTCCATAAATTACAGGGTTTTATGCGAGTGTCATGTTTAATGGCTCCCATTCTTAATTCGTTTTTTATTTTCATTTTGGAAGATGATAATGTACTCGTGTTGATTTTTTTCCCACTGATTATTCACGGGGCCGGACGAAAAAAGGGGAATTTTTGTTGTTGGCATTGCGTAGGTTTGCCAATAAAAGTGCACAGGAGCCGTAAATGGTTGGGAGAGGAGCTTTTATGATGACACTTAATGCTAACTATCGCCTGAAAGCGGAATGAGTCTGTTCTTGTCATTGTGAAGATCGCCCACTGAATTAATGATGAGTAACGTGATACCCGCTGAGTGAGACAAGCGTGAGACGCAGGGGGTTTGCTGAAACGTGGAGTGGGTTAAATGGGTGCTGTTAAAGCGTGCTTCCTTAAGGAAGTGTAATATAAGCACGGTCAAAAGGGGAGCGAGTAATTTCCGTGAACAAGTGGCGACGCATCAGTCACGTTGGAGGATCCCCTCTCTCTCTCTTTCTCTCTCTCTCCACTCGAAAAACACTTTTGGTTTTGCGCTGGAATTTATTCAGCACTTTTGAGAAGCACCTGTCGGCAGATGGGTGCTCAGCACGAGACCATCTCACCTGTCGAGCACCTGTTGGGTAAAACTGGGGGTTGTGATTTTCACCTGGGCATTTAGGGGCGTGAGTTAGGTGGGTTCTTATGTAGTCGAAAGAATAAGTGGTAAATAAAGCGCGCCGATTGTTTATTCGAGAGCGTGTCGGCGGGGAATGTTTATTAGGTTGATGGTTGGTGATTATGGTTGGATTTATTTATATTTTCTGCTAAATGCGTCGTTAAAAGTTTGAAGGTAACTCATTTGTTGTTTGGTTTTAATGGGACTGCTATTAGTGGATTTTTTGGTGGAAAACATTGTATTATGTAAGCGGTTTTGTTGACTTTAATTTGGAGTTTTTTTGCGAATTTATATGTTAATAAAATGAAGTTACTTTCGGTTTAACTGACAAAGATGACCTTTAATACGCTGGAATGAATTTCTAAACATTCCCGTCTGGATTTTGAATTTTTATATTTCGAATCGGGTCTGTAATTAGATGGCACTTTGAAATTTATTTTCCAATTATCGGAGGCGTGTATTTATCGAAATGCGGGATTTGAATGTTAATAACATTTTTTATTTTTTTTATTTATTTTTTATTTTTGGGTTGTTGTTTGTAAAAAAATGAATAAATAAAAATATAAAAAGAGTACATTACATTATCGTGTGTTTATATTACGTACTTCTAACTTGTAATTTATATTAAATGTAATTTATTGTGCATAGCTTTTGAATTGGCTGCAAATTGTTCTCCACCTTAATGTGAATTTAAACAAAGATGGAAAAAAAAGAAAGAGAAAAAAGGGGTTATAGGTTTTGCACTAAATTCATTTGTATGCCGTATAATTAATCCATTAAGCCCTAATATTATTTAGGACTACTTCTCGACTGCAAGGTCATTTACTCCTTTTTACCCTAAAAGCCACCTGTGGGGTAAATTATCAATCCGAATGACGCCTAGTTCAAAAGTTGTCTTTTTTTTCTCTCTCTTTTTCTCGCTTTAAAATCTGCTAAATAATTAATTTAAAAAAAAATTGTTTCTTCAGAAATGTTAATGAAAAAAATGAGGAAAACGTACGAGTTGAAATTAATAGTCTCAAACTAATTAATTTTACGATCAAAAATGTCAAAACTAAATATGAATGTGTGTTGTTATATCCATTTTTTATTTTTTTGTAAGTCGAGAAATTGTGATTTAAATTTTGAGGATTTATTTCCTCTTGGCATCTGATTGACGTGTTTGTGTGATGCTGTTTATTTTTTTTCCCACGGGCCATGTGTTTCCTTTCTCTTTTGAACTCTTATTTAGACAGAACAATTTTTCTAGTGTATTATTGTCATTAGCCAAAGATCACGTGACGGTAGAGTTAGAACGTTCAGCCAAGCATGGTTCAGGCGAGTCATCCCGCCCACGTTGTGTAGCTGAAGAGTAGCTTTTGCATCAATTTCAGGCTCATCGTCCTACATAACAAGAAGAGTTACCAACGGATTCCTTGCGTGGAAAAGATTGCTACCTTCAATTATCGTGGGAGGAAAAATACTTCCGCTATTGAGACACTCGAATATCCATTTTTTTCTTGTTTTTCGCCATTTTTTTGGTGTTGAAATTGGAATTTTGGGAAGAAAATCGGTTTGTGTTGGAATTGTTTTGAGTTTCAAAATTTGAGTTCATTAGATATTGATTTAAGTTAACAAGAATGAATGTTGCATCAAAGTTTCTGCATAAATTTGTTTACAACTGTGTGTACACCCAGTTAAACTTATAATTGAAATTTTGAAAGGTAAATCTAGATGAAAAACTGCAGAAATCTAATTTTTTTTTATTTTTTTTTAAACTTGAAACTTTTAGCCCTTTAGGTTAGTGTCATCAGCTTTTATGAATTAATTTGGATTAGAGTTGAAGAAAAAAATATATATCCGTGTAACCTCAAACTGTGCTCAAAGGAATCACATTGGGTTCAAATTATTATGATTTTAACTGATTTTTTTTTCCTTTTTAATTTTTAAAATAGCAGACTAGAAGAAAAAAAAATTAAGAAACTGCAATATAAAGTGTGTAGCACATAAACACCATTTATTTATCAAGGCATTGCACTATAATAAAGTGTGTCCAAAAATTAAGAAAATATTAACTCCAGCAATGTCTGATCAAATTTTTTAGACTAATTCGATAATATTTATTCAAAATATCAACAACAAGTTGTCGTCAGTTAGTAGTTTGTTGTTTTCACGGTCAAAAGACACATGTTTGCATGCGAAGAGCGTCAAATAAAAATAATTTGTAGCTTTACTCGTCCCACGTAAACCAGTAAAAAGCCTAAGCGCATAAAAGTTAATTATTTGCATTAGTTGATAAGCAAACAGTGGAAAGAGTTTTCCTACCTGAGATTTTCAGAAGCGAAAAAAGCAACAACCTAGTTGTTAAGGGCGTATAAGGAATATTGATATCTGATGACATATTAATCTGTTAGATGTTGTTGGTACTCACACCTGATCAGGTGCAACAGAATCTGAAGCTCGGTGCAGAGGGGCAGGGAGGGGGGGCAAGAGCCCGGGGCATGAAGACACTGGTGGATCATGGGGTGGGTTGGGGAAGAGTCGGAATGCCTAATAGGTAATATGTTTGGTGTGGCCGCTTTTCGCATCCATCTCTATCTCCATGACCTAGCCCTAGCTCGCGGCCCTCTTGTGGCCTCAACATTTTTTGGGATGATGCACCCTAGGGGGGAAGGCGAGTATGGATGGCCTCCGAGATGAGCATTCAGCGCCACCTTGACTGCCCTGCCCTGCCCGGCCCGGCCCTGCGAAGAGCGCAGCACGGCCGACGGGGTCATCGCCTCGAAGGTAGAAATGAAGAAGAAAAAAAAGAATGAAGCGGATGAGGAAAATATAATGATGTGACATGGTTTGTCCTATGTCCAAAATGGGAGAATTGAAAATTAAATTGAGCGCCCTCTTTCTACTGATTACTTTACGACTAAAGGGTAAAGGTGTGTTGGTGTTTGGACAGGTAAAGATAATTAAACCATCTCTTATATGTGAAATGTCAGGGAATAAATGGGTTTGGAGTTTGAGAAGTTGAAAGTCTTTATTTAACTTTAATTTGTTTGCTTTCTAATTGTAATTATCACAAAAATGGGTGTAATTTGTACGTTTTAGGTTTTTAAAACCGGCTCAAGAGGAGAAGGATGGCAGATCTCTGGTGCAATACAGCTGCAATAGAAAAATGAGGCTTGTTTCTATTTTTTAGCGAATTAAGTTTTTTTGGGCGTAGTATATGAAGTTTTGGTCCAGAAAATGCATTTTTTGATCCAAAAAATAAATTTTTAGTCCAGAAAATGAATTTTTTGATTTAGAAAATAAATTTTTAGTCTAGAAAATGCATTTTTAGTCCAAAAAACGCTTTTTTTTTTAGTTCAAAATATGCATTTTTAGTCCAGAAAATGCATTTTTAGTCCAGAAAATGCATTTTTAGTCCAGAAAATGCATATTTCTTTTAACCGATGGATTTTTGGCTCAAAAAAATGAAACTTTTGATTTAAAAAATGAAGATTTAGGCCAAAAAATGAAGATTTAGAACAAAAAGTGAAGATTTAGAACAAAAAATGAAGATTTAAACAAAAAATGGATTGACTCGTGCAATGTCATTAATTTCTAACTATTTTTTTAAAAAAAACTTTAAATATGTTCTGTTTTGTGTCAGTTAATGAATTTTTATCATTTTAAATAGTTTGAATTGTGACCGCTAGGCGTTAAGGTAACCTTTGGTGACTTTGGGAGTGATGACTACAGCTTCTTGGCATAGATTTACGAGTTGGTGTTTTAGTTTGAAATTGGCTAAAAGATGGTGAGGCGGTGATTTAAGGTTCGAACTACGAAGAGTGTTTCTCTGATTGGCCACAGCGCCGTCGTGTTTTTGCGCGAAACATGCGACAGGAATGTATAATGAGTGTTTCTCCGTTTATTAGGTGAGCTAAAGGTTTGGATGGAATGGTTGATAAAAAAACAACACAAGAAATAAGTTTAACTCGATTCGTGTCCCATCCAGGAGAGGTTTGTTGTGTAAATAATTTTTTTCTCCGGCTGATTGTATCATAGTTCGTGGACATATGTTGCTGGGAGGCATCGGCAGGACATCGAATTGATTCTAATGATGGCTCATAGTACATGGAACTCAAGCTCATTTGGCTTCTGGTTTTGTCTCATTTGAATTTCTAATAATTAGTCGCCAGCTTTTTTTTTGTTTCTTCACAATCTTGTGAGTTCGAATTAAGTCGGAGGAATCCGAGCCGAAGAATGAAGATATGGGTTTGTTTTAATTGACTCGCAAATTAGGCCTAATGGTCTTAGTTAGTGTAGTGAAAATGTCATTTATAAGCTGCGACGCAACTGGAACTATTACAGCTTGAATTTAGTGTGACAGCGTGAAAGTTTTTCAGGTTTATATTATTAAAATTGTTTTCTTTTTTTTTTCTTTTTTCTTTTTAAATATTAATAGTATTATTAGCATTCTAGTTGTGTAATTCTAGATTGTATTGGAGGTAGACCTTGAAAATTAATTTTGAAAAATTAATTCTGGTAAAAAGGGGAGATTTTTGTGGTTGATTTGATTAAAGTATACAAGATTTTTGTAGTAGTGCATGTGATGTGCATCAGCAACGGTGTTTTACACCTGAAGAAATTAGTTTTTTCGTTTGGGAGTATGGATGACCGCGGCAAGGTCTTCACTCTTGATGCGGTTAACGAAGCGCTGATTTAATGCGCATAAAACTAATTGCAAACGCTGATTATTATTAGGATTTTGTCAGTTTGGTCAAACAACTTAGATAGTTATGTATTATTACTAAATTATGCTAATTTTGTTATGGTTTTGAGTTGAGTGTTATAATTGTAGCTCCAAATGTTTTTTTTTTAAATCAACCGTACTGAGACTACTGAGTATAATATAAATGGAGTCAATGGGGAGAAAAACTGGTGAATGGAAATTAATTTCAAGCTTGACCAGCGTTTGTTGACTTCTGAGGCGCGAGGAGGGTGGCGCCCATTAAAACGTTTTTCTTCCCCAATTATAAATAGCAGAATAAAATTGTATTTGGTGTGTGAGGATAGGGAGGGATGGCGAGGCAAGATGAATGTCGACGGTCACGCCCATTGCAACGGACTCCGTAGATGAAATTCATCCACGACGTCACTAAACAAATCAGCAACGTGGTGTTAAAAAAGATTTGTTTTGGGAGGGGCCATGATGCTTTTTAAAACGAGTTTGGTGATCGTTTTGCATTTTTGCTCCATTGAATATTGGATTTTTTTTATTTTTTTTTTATTTATCTCTTCTCCATTCAGTTTAAATCGGTAATTGGTTTAAATCTTGATGAATGAGAGAGATTTTAACTATTTTTGGTAGAAAATAATTAGTTTATTGCACTTTAAATTTTATTTATTTATTTATTTTCAAAGGTTAAGAATCAGATTTCAGTGTTTTGTTAATGGGCAAAGTGTTTAGTTGTTTATTGAGGGAGTTTTCGAGATTCAGCACGAAGCCAGCGATTTAAACACCTCTAAAAGTCGAATAAATATGCTGAAAATGTAAGGCACGTGGGCTCGTGTTTACTGTTTACACAAGTCTATCAATCTTGTTTCGCTGGAGGTTTATAACCAAAAAATATCACTTTGAAGGAAGGTAGAACGTGAAGAAGTTTGTTTTGCCCGGGTAGCACTGGCCTCTATTGGCCTCTGATAATGATTGTGTAGGTGTTAAAGCGGGCAACCAATCAGCGGCGAGAGACGCGGGAAAAGATTCATGAGAGCACTCGATGATTGATGAGGGGACGGGTGGACAAGCGAATTTTCCAGAAAAAAAAAAAAAAAAGTTATTGTAAATGAAAAAATAAAAAATTAAGGAGAACAGTTTCTCGAGGCACCACAATTGAAAAGGATGAATGACCCATAGTCGAAAAGAGCGGAACTAAAGGGTTACACATGATAGAAGCCGTGAGCTTCTGGTTATTGGTCACGCCCCGAGTATGAAATTACAAGGTACTGGATTTATAGATGCGCTTGATCCGGGTTTGAAAGGGTTTTTCCGCCATTTTTGCGTGACAAAGAATTTAAAGATGAAAGGTATCTTTGTTGTTTTGTTGTTTTCGGGCTGGAATTGTTGCGAATTTAGAACGGTGGAGTGTTATTTGATGGATTTGAAGCGGTTCTTTTTTTAATGGATTCGTTTTTCATTCAAAATTTGAGTTTGGAGTGGAAGGTTATTGATCGCTTTAATTTTTAGCTTTTAAAGGACCAGAAGTCTGGTGGGACGAATTTTAATTTTTTAATTTTTTTTTTTTTTTGTATTTGAAAAACACAGTTGATTTAGACATTTATTTGAGGAAGGAAAACGTGTGTAATAAAAGCAAGTGTAATTCGAATGTAATGTAAAACCAACGCAGCTGGAAATTCTGGGAATCTTTTTAATTGGTTTAGTAATCTCACGTTATTTTTTCGTTTCTTCTCTTTTAAATATTTATTGCTTGTGTTGTCAGTTTGAATATTTTTTTTTTCTTTCGCATTACCATGTAGGTGATCATTTTATTTTACCCCTGCGAAGAGGCGGTAGCGGAGTAGTCTCTTTAAGGTGTGGTCAATCTCGGCTTATAGAGAATAGGCCAATGAGCCAGATCGCAATAAAATATTCACTTGTAAAACTATTAATTGGTTTCATACCGTGAAATTGAAAATTACCACCTTGGTTTAATGATTATAATTATTTTTGTTTTATTAATATTTTATACATTACGCCGAAAATTAAAAAATATACCGTATATATATTAAATAGAAAAAAGGTTGTATACGTGTATATACGGTAATAGTAGTGCTTGAGTCCGTATTAAATGCTATTAAAACTGAAATTACACAATTAATGTCACTGTTGCAACAAGTTTCGTAAGAGCACGGGTAAAAATAATGACGTATTGTTATGAAATGTAAATAATGGCCTCGTAATGCAACGAGAGAAAAAAAAAACAATGGAATTGTTCGTAGTTAGGACTATTGACCAAAGAATGTTGATTCGTATGAAGACTTGGGTTAAAAACAAGGAGGAATTTGGATGGGAAAAAAGTCTCAAGTCACGAAATACACGGTTAGCATTTATGTCCAACCACACGTAACTGATATAAATCTGTCTGTCCTAAATGCGCACTTGTCGCTTGAATTCTATAACGCGTCTGCCCATAATATATAGGCAAATTCAACGTTAGGATTATTTCCTATTTTGATGTATAGTTTTGTTCTCCGGGCGATAAATCGTAATTTATACAGTCGATAAATACAATATATTATTTTTTTTTATGCTAAAATAATTGGATTCAAGATCAAGAGCGCTTTAACGCCATTTGCAATCAACGGGGTATGACCACACTGATTCATATACGGTGTTACCAATTTTTTTTTCTTCATCTTTTTACTCCTCCACTGCCCACTGGCCTCCATATTTTTTTTCTCCAAAAAAGAGAACACGCCTTGCCCCCGAGAGTTTAAAATTTAAAATGGTAGCAATAATTATTAATAAATTTTCGGATAGAGAAAAAAAAATGGACGAAAACCACAGCCGGGTTTGGTATGTGCAATAAACAATAAAACTTCTCCTATTTCTATTTCCAGCCCCCTAAAGGGTTGAATACATTAACCAGTGTGAGGTCCGAGCGAATTACGAGAATAGTAAAAATTTAAAAAAATTTAAATAAATAAATAAATAAACAAATAAATAAATAAAATTCATTTGGTTTGTTATTACCGGGATGAAATATGTCATCTAATCTTCGAGCACAATAAGGAAATGACTCGTTGGACAGATATACGAGCGCAGGTAACTCTCGAAAAGTGTCTTATTTATTTTTTTCCTGGTTTGTTGTGACATTTCGAAATAGTCATCACGTTGCTGCACGTGTTGGACCTATATTTGCCAAGTTGCAATGACCTTTTAACTGCACGGCAACCCTCTTTCTGCGAGATGTTGAGATAAGAGGTGTGCCCAAAGGTGTACAGACAAACTTGGATAATTATTAAACGTAGAAGCAATAATGAAATTGAGTGTCTCGCATTGTGACAGTGTTGAGATGCGAAAAGGGCAATTTCAAAGTTACAACGACCTTCGGGTGTATCAACCCCTCCCCAATTTGATGAGTTTTAAATTAGTCCTTAAGGTGATGAGCTATTAGTTGTTGTGTTAAAAGAAAAGGGGAAGGGAAAGAAGAAAAAAACACATCAACTAATGTTATAATTGAGAACACTCTGGAGAGTTTGATGGTGATGTTCTGATGCAGCCATTGGCTATGGGAGTTGTAATAATAACATCATGGGTGGACGTTTTCGGCGAAATTATCGGTAATTCGCGGAAATTGACGGATTTCTGTCCGTTTTTCGTGTGTTTGGGTGTTTTGTTTATATTTAAATGGAGGTTTATGGTGGGCTAATGCGGTCAAAGGTTGGTTCGCTGCTGCCACAAGTGCGATTGTTTTTGGTATGCTCGTATGCCGTAGATTAAAGCGGTGAAGGGACTGAGGTGAATGTTAATTAGGTGGTGATGTGAGACGTAATGGACGAGGTGAGGGGTCAGGTGAGTTTGTCAATTGTGGGTTGGGTGTTTATATTTAATTTTAATTTTAATTTTTTTTTTGGGGTTTTTTTTTTTAAATCGTTTAAAAGTGAAGCGTTGTTTTAAATTCAAATGAAGCAGATGTTGTGCTGGACTCTGCGTGATGAAATGGAAACTCCCACTTGACAGTGGACATTGTCGAATCGATCAAAGCAATGGTCACTTAGGGGAGAGGTAATTGACTTTAGTCACCCTATGCTCGTGTTTCCCTATATTCATCTTCTCGCTTTCCAGGATGGGGAAATTTCGGTCGTGGGGGGGTCGCGAAGTGGGAGAAACGTGCGGAATATTAATCCGGTTGCAAATAGATTTGCATTTGGTATTTAAATATTTAATAATTGAAATTCCGAAATTTTCTAAGGTGTGGGTGCAGAACTTAGGTAAGTCATGGGTGAGGTCGAGGTCGTCCGGTGATCATTAGGCACCTGTCATGTGTTTGTGTGCACCTCCCTTTTCATGCATGTGTTAATGTTTGTCAAACACGTGATTCATGCAGAGCTCATTTATCAATATGATGACTCGAGTAAAATAAAAAATGTATATGTTTGTAGTATAGCAAAGTGTCAGCTGGAATTATTGATTTGGATGTTTGATTGATAAAGAAAGTAGGTGAATGATAAATATATATTTTTTTGGTCCTACCTGTCCCTTGAGGAGAGTCGCTTTGACGTTGTGTAGGTTATGCAAATGGGCGGTGCGAACGTATTTCATCCAGTTACCTGCACCAGGTTCAGAAGCGTCAATCCAACCTGCGATTTTACCTGTAGCGTCGCTCACCTGCAATTAAAAAATTAAATATTTTGAAATGGAGTGTTTAGATTGTTTATTTATTTAGGGTTATATTTGTAAAAGGAGTGTAAGATTTTACTACAATGTTTTGAGGAAGTCGTGATGTTTAAAAAAAATGGTTGCCACCCATCCGTTTAGCCAGGTTAATGTACAACTGTAAATTCCAATATGGAGCTTGATTATAGAGCAACATGTGATTTGTTGATAGACATCTTTACAAACGGTTCTTAGAAAAGGCGTTTTAAGGTGAAGGAAAGGGAAAGGGGAGAAAAAAATGTTGGTTTATTTGAGGAATAATAATTGTAATGATAGGTGTGTTGACAGGTAACTGTCTCTTAACACCCAACTTGCCGGTTTAATCGTGTGTAAAGGGTTGAGTGGCAAAAGAAAAAAAATTAAATAGGAAATTTTGAAAAATTCCTTTTTTTTGGAAGGAATTGCAATTTCCGTTTAATGAAAGTCGTTTTTTGTTCTGCGTTTTCCTGTTTGTTTGTTTTTATCTTTTTAAAAAAAATAAATAAAGGTTTTTTATTTATTTTTTGTTTATTTTATCCAATTCAACTAGAAATTTAGTAACGAGGGTTTGGAAACTTGTCGCCAGAGGTCATCTCAATGTTGGAAAGATACGAGGCAATTAGAAGTTGTAAATTAATTGACCTTTACGAGATTAACCTCAATCAAAATCCGAAACTCAGTTGCCCTTTATGTTGTAATCGAACCCCCTTGCTCAAGACCCCCTTAAAAGCCCTCAGGGATGTGTGGGGGATAAACATGACATTATTTGAAATTAAATTAAGGGTGTAACTGCCCCCATATGTATTTGCGCACAAAAGTCAAAACGGCTCCCGTTTGTGCGGAGGAAAAAGGGGAATTTTAATGAAATGCGCAAAGGCTTTGCAGGGAAGTTTCAGGCGGTGCTTCTTTTTTTTCCTTTCTTTTTTCTTTTTTAAATGCGAAGGTGGCGCCATATGGTGAAGGATTTTGTAAATAGCGTCTGTTGAAGCTATTGGCTGAATGTGAAAGCATGATTTAGCTCATCATTGGTGGATGCGAAGGAGGAACCCCACCTCTTTATTTGCTGGGAACTATGGCAACAATGCCATAATTCGTTAACAACATTTATTGATTGCTGTGTGTGACGGTTGTTATCATCTGTCTGAACGCGGACTCTAGTGTCCGTTTTCGGAAATGGGGTGCAGGATGTACGGAAGCGTACAGTCGGCAATCTCGTATGAAATATGTACTTTTAGATAACAAAAAATGTCAAGTGAATGTAAGATGAAGTGTTGCGCGAGGTGTTGTGAGGAGAGAGAAAAAAATGCACTGAAAAGTTATGGTTCACGTTAAACCGGAAGTGAAACAGTGATCACACTTTTTCGTTTGTTTTTATCTTCGAGGAGATCAAAATGACATCTTTTATTTCTTTTTTTTTCTTTAAAAAAAAAAAAAAATAGAAAAAAAAAATGGCGTCGTAATTGAAAAATCGATGACGTTGTAG
This sequence comes from Strigamia acuminata, assembly GCA_949358305.1. Classification (NCBI taxonomy): domain Eukaryota; kingdom Metazoa; phylum Arthropoda; class Chilopoda; order Geophilomorpha; family Linotaeniidae; genus Strigamia; species Strigamia acuminata. Next base: position 23,424,432 of record OX442314.1, on the reverse strand, counting down.
TTTATATCTACTATTAAAGTAAATTTGTTATAATATTTAGGAGTTTTATTGTTGTTTATATAGTATTTTAGTCGATCGATATAAAACTGAAATTGAGCAATAAAAAAGCGTGAAAAACGGCGCGGGGTGGAAAGAGAAGAAAAAAGGTTCCTTTAGTGATTAATGATAGATCATCTTTTGGGTGAAGTCACGATTCGAACCTCTTAAATCCGAGACGAGGACAAAGGGTGTCACTAATGGGGTTAATTAACAATGTGAATAGATGCCCCCCGAGCCAGCGTTAATGGCGTCTGCCACCTATGTTAATGCGAATCTGCCATAAATGCCGATCATAGGACACGATGAATGGCGAGCTGAATGCGGGCGAGTGTGTCACGTGATGAGATGGGGTGCCAAGGAGGGGTTAATGGGTGTGGCGGGAGTAGAGAGTCTCTGTGTGAGGGCTCTGCTTTCCTTGGTCAGCCGTGCGTGGCCATGTGATGGGGTCTTGTGCGCTGCCCTCTGCTGGTGAGCACGGAAACGCACTTTGCATGCATCACCCCGCTCTGAGCATCCATCCATCCAGTCTTCAGACGATTCGATCTTTGCTATATTTTTTTTTTCCCGAAGGTCTCCCTGAGGTTTATATAAAGCTAAAGTTGTTTTAATAAAAATTTGAGAAACTCCGCCGTGGTTTATTTGGACCGAAATGCGCAATCGGGATTGATTCTGGATAAGCGGATAGTTGCATGCGCTTTTTAATTTAGAAGTTAATAAACGTCATCGGTTTGCTTTTCGAGATATAAATCACGCGAAGCCGATCGTCGGTGGTGTCTCCATGGCGATGGGTGTAAATACGCGCACTTCCGGTGTAATTTATGGCGCGATCAGTGGCTAACGCCATCTGTCGTGGCCAGTGGAAAGCGTGGTGTAAATCATTATGGTTAAGCTCGAGTTTTAATCACTTTTGTTTGGTAAATTCATAATTAAGCAGCTGTGTGCGTTCCCTGCGTCAAATTTGGACGTGGAAACCGCGTTATCAGATCCGGCGTCTCGTATTTTTGACAATTTGATCGCGTCAAACAAAACTAAATGAATTAAAGAAGTGAAAGTGCAAAGTCAGGTGTTTTTTGTAGGTGTGGGATGAGAAAGTGTACACAGGTATGGATTTTCAATATGCAAGGTGTGCAGATGCACACGTGGGCTTGCTGATTGGTCAGTGCGGATAATCGATTTCTTGTTCCGCTCACCAACAGGAAGTGAACACTCAGCACAAAGTTGATTCCTTATTTAGCAGACACGAAAATGATATTGGAGTGACTCGATCGCACTTGTGAATCTCCCATTGGATTCTGCCACACCCAATAACAGAGAAGAAGGGAACGCTATTCGTCGGTGTCGGGCGCTGATAGATGGTGACAAATCATCTCAGACAAGATTGACATCTCCATACACGCGAGATATATCGCACGAATCCATCTACAAGATGAAAGGAAAGAGATTTTTCTCTAGTCTAATGGACCTTAGCGGGTCAACAGTCTACACACAGAAAGGTTGATTTATTTTTGTTGTTCACTATATCACTTTCGGATTGGTATGGGCAAATCAATAATTAGGAGGAGTCGCTGCTAGAGAGAGAGCGATGCGGCAAGGTGGATACTGAATAGATAGTAAACCACGCCCTTTTCCCAAACAGAATGACAGATATAATAAATATAATAAAATATAGACCAGCGCCCAGAGATATTTATAACTGCAGCGAAATTCAAAACATCAAGAAAATTGCTGTTTATAATGCTGTTATATTTTATTTTATATTTAGTTTAGAATTTTTATATAATTTGTATGATGGGGATAAGAATACACAAATTTGACGTTAGGGTTTTGGCAAAGTGCGCGCGCGCAATAAGTTTGTAGACAAAAGTAAATTGCGCAGATGCTTTAGCAGGGGAATGGGAGGTGGGAGGAAGGTTTGGGGAAAGAATCAGCCTAATTCGTATTGTGATGGCTGAGTCCGCAGGGGGGCGGTGCAGACGCGTGCACCTAATGGAGTCAGCAAGATGCAAGAGAGAAAACATAACAGCAAAAGGCAATTACTTAGAATGCGGCAAAATATTGCATTGCATTTGCCAGCCTTGTGTGTGTATATGAAAGAGCAAATCTTTTGCTTGAAACCGCAGTTTGAATAAAGCAATCGGGGATGCAGAAGAAGGCAGTAATTTCGAAACCTTCCTTTCCCATTTTTATTCAAGAAAAACTTCACGTGCAATTCATTATTGCGGAGGATATTGAAACATGCAAACAGCCCTTAAACCCAAGACAAGTAGAAATATTATACAAAGGAAAAGGAGTTTGCAATTTATCATTGCGCTAATGTCCAAATGGCGCATTGATTGTGGCCTTTTTAGAAGTAGAAGTGTGTTGGAGTATTATGCGCACCCACACACCAATTACGGAGCAACTCTTTGCCCTAATCTTTTCCTGGGAGGTATTATTTTTAGTGTGATTATGACAGTGTTTCCAGACCTCTTTTTTTTATTATTAAAAAGGGTAATTCGTCCTGACAAAATTGCTGTTCCATGACACGCATTTTTTAAAGCTCGACTCTTTATAGATAACCTGCTGCTGTCACATTATGTGAAACATGTATATGAAACTAAAAAATGATGTTAAAAAATGGATGTTTAATTCTAATTGTACGGGCCTCCACAAGCCGATGTTGTACCCTTTTGAAATGAGTTTATATAAAATGAATGGACACCTCTTTTTTCATTTATTGTTGATATTTTAAATAAATATTATTCAATCAGTCTGAAAATTTAATCAGACATTACTTGAGTGGTATATTTAATAATCCTAAAAGGAAAATTTAATCAAAGTATTGGAAGTTAAATTTTTTTCAAATTTTTCGTCATTCCACAGACTTTTTGGACTGCGTCTAGATATTTTTATCAATACAGGTTTAGTTTTCATGTTGTTGCACATAGGGCACACTCATTTAGCGATTTAAATCAGCTTAAAACGGATTTGTCGTTTTCATTTTTACAGCAGGAATCGCGTATTTGACGCTGCCGAAAGGGGGAGCTGTTATTTACATAAAGGTGGAATTTTTTAGCAGTAAAATTAAATGGTTAAACGTATCGACAAGCGTCGTGTTAGTGTATGGCATAATTAATACTCAAACAAAGATGTCTATGCAAGAATCTGACAAATGGATACATAATTTGCAGCAAATGGGTTTGTGTTAATGCTGTGCAAGTGCAAATGAAGTCAGTCGAGTACAATAAGAACCAAGCCACAGGTCCCCGCCTATACCAGTAACAGGACAGGGAGCTGATACAAAACTGGGCTGTGAGCAGCTGGCCTTTGAAATCTAAATGAATGAAGGTCCCTAAACAAGACAGGGGGAGGGATGGTTAGGCCTACATCTCAATCAGAAGCCCAGGCTATGATTTGTGACGTAGGGGGGATGCGAAACAGTTGGCAAGACGAATCTAACTCATTATTGTCGGAAGCCAAAGCACATTATGAAGGAGGTGTAAACCAGAAATGCAGGGACAGATATTCCACCTCCTACTCCCTCTCTCTCTCTCTCTCCCTATTATTCCTATTCTTTCAGTTGGGGTTAAGGCGAGCGCAGGGAAGAAGCGAGGGGTATGGGGTTGTGGAAGGGAGACAAAAGATCGCCAAGTCTGAGACTCAGTAGCCAATGAATGGAAGACAAATTGCGGTTTTTAGAACAACCCCCTCAGCCTCTCATCGTACATATTTTCACCCTCTCTTCTATGGGACCTGTGAGCGATTTGGGTTATGAGTTTTATCTCCCAGTCGCCAACAAAAGACTGCCATAGTGCTTGCCGTTTAAATGGCAGATGGAAGCTAAATTGATACAATGCTTTGCCTTTTGGTTATTGTTTTCATTTTTTTTTTAAATATTGTTTATTAATTTTTTTTTTTTTGTGTGTGACTTTTTTTGTATTAATTAATTGCTAGGAAGTTTGTTAACAATACAAATTTGATGAATGGAATTGAAAAGAGTAAACAAATACGCAACGGCTGGATGGGTTTTCGGTTTAGATTTTTTTGATGGAAATAAAAATGAAAATTCAGTTTATTTATTTATCATTAGAATCTCCACGCTTGTAAATTTAATTTAGAATAATTAGACGTGTTTTTAATGGTTTTTTTTAAAGTGGCATTTTGGATTTAAAGGAAAAAATAAGCCTTCTTTTGATTAATATCAATTTAAATGTCGTGTTTACTGCAACAATTTTTTTTTTCGCGTGTAAAGTTTTTCGAGAGCTCTTGACTTATGGTTTCGCAAGAAAATGGCAATGAGAGGGGTTTGTGTATGTGTGTGTGTGTGTTATTTTTTTTTTCTTTTTTCAATTTTAGGTTGCTCATTTTTAATCAAACCTAATTGAGTCGCGAGGAGTGGGGGAGAAAGGGACGCTGTGTCCACATCACTGAGCACGCGACATGACTTGCCGTATGCAAATGAAAGGGGTAAGTGAGGAGGTGGGTGGAGGCGTCTACCTCATTAGTTTCACGGAACCAGCCCCCCCATCTTCCCCTCCACACTCCTTTTCTTGTCTTAATCACAAGCACGTTTTTTGATATTTCACCAAAAAGTCATAAAATGTGAAGGAGTTTGGGAAATATAATAACTAGGGTAGCCTAGCAGTTAGATTTTTTTTTTGCCCCTTTTTTCCCTAGAAAAGAACAAAAAAAAATCTAAAAGGTTTTGCAATTTTTTTTTTTTTTTTTTTTTTTTTTTGCTATTGTTGCAAATGAGATAATGGGTGAATGCACTTGAGCCTGCGAAATGCGTGTTAAACTTTTTCTTTAATAATATTAGTTAATTTTTAAAGTTTTTGCAATTTGATGCTGATTAGTGTGAAGCTGGTCACAGAATAAGAATCTAAATGGCTCCTCGAACGTGACTAAGCGTGCATTTCTTGTCAGATCAAACGCGAGATTAAATTTCAAATTGCAACATTTTAAGGTGTGGCGTGAAACCGAAACGAAAATTTGTGTGCAAAGGTCTCTTAATAGGACAACTGGCACTGTGGGGAATTGCATAGTTTGTTTATTTATATATATATACACACACACACATATAATGCTGCATAATGTTGATGTTGCTTCAATAGACAGATATAAGTGTTTAGAAATTCAATGTAACAAAACTGACCTCGAGTAAATATTGCGAAACAAATGGCTGACCTTTCACGAGCGAAATTATTTTCACCGTATCTTATAATATCTCATCCCATTTATCCCAGGTTTCATCAATATCTCCCTTAATCCACCCTTGATCCCCGCTCGAGCTCTCAATCTACGAGTTTCCATCTCGAGCACGTCCATCCCTTAGCAATTGCAAAACCCCCTTCATCCATATTTAATACCTTTGGTTGGTGGAGACTGCATTTCGAGCGATTTTTGACCCCTTAAACTAATACCAATAAAGTTTAAGATGACTTTTATTGCTGTAAAGTTAAGTCAAAAGTTCGACATCCATAAAATGGAGTTGGAGTTGTGAGAAAGTGCGATAGTTTTTTTTATTTTTTTTATTTTTTGTGGAGAGGAAACGATGTTAAATTCTTGATATTTTTTATCATCAGTTAGCATTTCATGTTGGTTTTATTCGACGGGGCGCCTTAAGGGTAGTCACCCTGTGATCTTTCCGCGTCCACGGAGGATTGAGGAGAGGACATTCAACTTCAGGTACAAGGGAAATGGGGGAACATAGAACGGAAGTTGCCTCCCTTTCAGACAGGATGGGCGGAGGTCAATATCGAAGAGGACTTTGTAAAAGTCAACGTGCGAAGGAACTTGAAAGCTTTTTGTGCTGTTATTTGTAAGTTGGAAATAAATAAAAAGGAAGGAAGGTTCCACCTGCGTCAGTTGGGGACTTGTGCTCGCATTTTCTACATAAAAATGTTATTGAAAATGTCAATAGCGGAAATAGGAATTTAACAAAGGAGAAGAAAAAGTGGAAATTCGCTCAGCCGCCAAACCCATTGCTCGTTATGTAAAATTAAAATAGAAAAAGTCAATGGGCCTGTGTGCAAGTTGGGTCGATGGGCCCTTTAGCAGATTTTCAGTACTTGGCGAGAGATGTGATGGTCGAAAGGCGTAAAGTCGCGTATTGTATTTCATCATTTAAACTTTTAAAGTGATACGCATCGAAATTGTATTTAGTCTCTATTTTTTTCCATTCTCCGTGGGCTTCCTGGGCTTTTGGGCTCTTGTCAACCGCACGCGCTGCCCCCCCGATTGCCACTGTCCATAATTGATGGCCCTTTGTCCATTTGGACATTTTTTACACGTTTTTATCTCCAGTTTTCAACATTCCTTGGAGTTTTTCACTGAATGGAATTCTTTTAGTTGGTGTGTAACCTGCATCCTGAGTAAGTGACAAGAAATTATTGGCCAGGTGGAAAGAACAACCTTTGAAAACGGAACGAAAGAACGTGTAAGTGCATTGAAAGAGTCACAGTTGTGGGTCTTGGGGAATGGTCAGCGCAAGACTGGCAACTCACTAGGAGGCAACACGGAGGTGGAATGGGGACTTGGCGAGTCCTTTTTACTATAGAATAATTGGTAATAATCGATAGGTGGTCAATTGATAAAGTTCTTTCACCCTAAAAAAAAAATACTTGTCACGGGCAGATGTTTCAACTAGGAGCAATTTGTGCATTTTTATATTTTTCAATAACTTGTACAACGGTTTTGATGCGTGTATTGGGTCGGTGCTAAGCTGGATTTTTTTCCCCACGGCGTAGGGGAGAGGCAAATCCGATTGATTGCGCATGCGCGAACATTTCCTCAATGACTGATATCCGGTATGGATCATTTACTCAATACACGACAGGATTACAGATGAAATTCAGCGTAAAACTCGAGGACCTTGCGGCCGGGGAAGGATGAGGGGAGGGGTCGAAAGTGGTGGAAATAAGTCGGAAATGAAATAAACCTTTTAGATAAGCTTATGTTTCTTGTTATTTATTAAACGGTGAACATTTAAGTGGAAAAATGAATAAACAAGTGTTTATTACGTCATGATTCCTGGAGGAAGGAGAGAAACTGTGAAAGTCGTGATTTTGTTGATGATAGTTGCTGGCACGTGCGACTAAATAATTTAGTTTGGTGCATTGATAAACGGGCGCGTTCGGATTGCCGAGCTAAAGGTGAAATTCTGTTGCCATTGAGATGAACTAATGCGAAAGCATTTGCCAAGAATGATAGTTGGAGGTCAAATACCACACTTTTCTATCTCTTGCGAGCAGGGGTTGATTTATGGGGCCCGTTTTAGGGCCCTATTTGAAAAATTTGTTTCCAAAAAAATTTTTTTTGTAGAAAAATCTTTTTTTTTTACATTTTTGGGGGCCCGACCCGTGCTTGGGGCCCCTGTCGTTAGGGGCACCGTTTTAGCAAAGACGGCAATAAATTTAACTGAACAAAACTTGCCAAAAGTCCTTTTTAAAAAAAGAAATTTTAAAGGCTTTATCTGCAGGGGGAAGTTTTGAGAGGGTCTCAGTAGAGGGCAGACCAAGAAGCGACAGCTGGTGGCCGATCTCGGGAAACGAGTCGGCTTCTGCTTTTAAGCGAGGTTATCCATTCTCCACTGTAATGGACATTGGGCACTGAGTTGAGGTCAGAGGTGAAACTGACCACTGCGTGGACACTTTTTTTCTCGGATCAGGGGTATAAGGGGGGGAGGGGAATATTGGAAAAAGTGACATTTTTGTCCCCTTCGCTCTCTCTTTTAGCTATGGCCGTCCCTCTCTTTCTGTTTTTATATAATCCAGATGGGGGACTCCCTTCCACCACCCTCTCGCCCACCCCATCATTGACATCTGTGTGCCATTACAAATCACTTCAATATTGGAGCAGACAGACAGAGGCAGAGCAATCCGGCCGCCATTATTTGCCATTAATCATCAAAAGGGGCTCCAAGACATTGTTATATTTACGGAATAGACATAATTTGACGTCCTGTTTGCAGTGTATTAATAAAGTGAAACCTTTTTTTTTTCCTGATTTTTTTTCTTCCTTTTTTTACATAAAGGTGAAAAATGTATAAAGGCGATTTTAAGTGAATTGATTAATTTTTTTTTACATTTTTCTATTTTTAAATTTAGACATTTCAAACCGTTCAAAGTTAGCATTTTTAATGCTAATCAGGGTCGTTGAGGAAGTTGTTAAGGCCATCGAGAAGAAATTGAGTAATTAAATAAAAAAGATTTAAATTAATATTTAACATGTAAAATTTTGCATTTAGACTGATTTTAAAAATACGTACAAGTGAAAATCGATTCGTTATATCGAAATTTTTTAACATGGTGTTCTATGGCCAGCCAACCAAACCAGCCATTTTTAGATATTCGTTATATCGATAAAAATTCGTTACATCGCGATTCGTTATAAAGAGTTTTGACTGTATACGAATATACGGCCCTTTGTCCATAGATGGGTCGCCGTTACAAATAAATACATACATGTATACGAATTTATACAATTTATTTTTTAAAAAATATATATATATATATATATATGATATATATTTTTTATGCGAGGCCTGCATCCACCGACGGCAGTATATTACATCCATGCCCTCTTATCGGTTTAATATCCTTGATAAGAGAAAGGTAAACCGAAGCAATTAGGGCTTTCAGTGACGTTCCATTTTTTGTTGACACCCTCGTTGAATTTGATATCCGCGAAAAAATTAATCCTTTGACATTGAGGTTTAATTTGGAAGACACAGCTGAGCAGCCACTTTTTTGTGTACTTTGGTTCGTTTTTGTTTACCTGCATGCATCAGGCACACTAATTGACTTGTCAGCTCCGAGGAGTGCGCGTGTTCTCATACCCTCCATCTCACCTGGCATCGGTAGAACCCTAGAACGACGTGTCCTGAGGGTTTGGCAAACAAACCCCCGAGTGATTAAACGCCCGGCGCACGCGTCCGACGCCGACCCACCTCCACACACCTGGCAACATCTCCACAAGCTGACAGAAAGAAAAGAACGAGCCTTTCAACCCTTTCAACCCGCACAAAAACAGATGGCATTAATGTCGAACATTTAGCTCCGTTTTTTTTACACGTTGTGAATATTGCGCATAAAGAAAAAATGCGCTTGTATTTATTTGATGGGTTTTCGTGGAACTTTAGCGCGCAGATTTAGGCTTGTTTGTAAATAGGTCTAATTAAGAATGGCTGCGTAGTCCTCTTTAATGGCGGCCATATTGCAATAGCCTCTGACATTATTGTGCATTACGAGCAAAAATTTCCATGTTGAGTACGGGTAGTCGACGGCCACCAGATGTCGCACGCCACTTTTGAATTTTCCCTTATTTTTGCGCTGTGGATGATGAGAATGGGTGTGGGGAAGGGAAGGGAGCAAAAATGTTGTGTCCCCGTGACCTTTTCATGGTCAAAATGGCGTCTGATTGGTGAAAGCAGGTGGATTAGACCAATAAGAAATGAAATGGGTGTATTAAGGAGGAGGGGAGGGGAATTGAGTTTTTGAAATTTAATTTAATCTTGTTTTTAAGGAAATTAAATGGCTCGCGTTATGCGTTTAAATTGGGGATAAGATGGCTGCCGAGTCGATCTCATGGCTTTTGGCTGCGTAAAATTATACAGTAACCCGCAAAGAATAAAGTGCCCGAGTTACTGCTGCGAATTGCTGGACGCTGCATATTTTCTTGCGGGCCACAGTCGCACACAGAGGAATAGAGACGATGCGATGTTTAAAAGTTGAAAATGTTTTGCTGTTTAAATGTGGTGCGCATGCCCACTGCGACTAAACCGGCTGCCATTTTTGAAGTTGGATTTATTGTGTCGTGTGATGGAGATTTGTAATGAAATTAATAACTCAAAAGCGCGGTAAATTCAGCTAAAACTCACCTGAGGTGTGTTTAATTAGATAGGTGTATTGAAATTTCACGTGGAAAACGAATTGCGTTGAATAAATCTTAATTGGAGATATTCAGGGGACCAAAACTGATTATTTGCACGTTAAAGTGACCATTGGGGTGTGCTGCACTGCATTGCTTTCAATACAAGTTTGATGTTGTGCTCAACGAGCCGTTTAATATTTGTTTTGTTTGTCGGCGCGGTATCAGTTGGTACGGATAGAGATATCATGGTGGGCGTGTCGTCATCCCACCTGTCTGAGATTTCGTCATGAGAAATGGTCGTTTTTCCTACTGGATTGGGACGCGTCCGTGCCGGCGTCTCTTACGACCCGTTTCCTCTGTCGTTTATCGGCAAATCAGACTGGAGGTCTCTCGCGTTGCCATGACAACCATCCTCCCTTCCAAGTTTGATTCATGAGCGCCTTATAAAGTTTTCTCGGGGATGAACGCGGGTTAGGTGTCGCAGATGGCCGGCAATCGACTGTGACAGGGAGGAGGGAGGGGAGAAAGGAAAGGAAAGGCAAGGAAGGGTCCGCCAACCAGGGGTCACCAGACAAGATCGCCCTGAGAGAGCGAAAGGGCGAATTGCTCGGGGGGACTCGAGCCATGAAGTCAGGTAATTGCGATCCGCGTGAAAAATGGGCACCCACGCACGCACACTCACTACTGCTGCGCACGCGCATTGGGCTTTTTTTTTTTCTTTTTTTTTTTCTTCTTTTTTGAAACTCGTCTTTTCACGTCTCGTGAAAGCATCTTAACGCAGAAATCATGTCACAGCTGTTGGCTCTCTCAGACCACTAACCCTTGGTCAGTGAAAGATCAAAGTTTAATTTTCATTTTTATTTTTCTGATGGGGCTTTGATTCGAAAGGAATTGCTGAATAAAATGGAGGATTGGTGAAAATTGGCAATAAGAATATGGAAAGGTTGATGTTTTTGGATTTTTTTGCGTGATCGATCAAATCAAATCGACAGAAATGAAATGAAATGAAAAATTGGGATTTATTGATTTTTTTTGTGTGTTTTGGTGTTAATTTTAACTGCGTTTACAGCAAACACGCTTTAATTCATCGATTCGATGCGCACGTCCAAGCTGTAGCCGGAAGTTGTCGATTTCCCCATATTTTTTCTTTTATCCGTTCCCATTTTTTCACTTGACTCTCCTTTAATGACTTTTGCGTGGGCGATCATAAAAATGACTTTTCAATTTCAATTTGGGGAGATTGAAAGAGAGACAGGAATTTTTAATGTGTCCGCATCGCGTTCAAACTTTTTCGGCGGGAAATTTACGGCGTTCCTTCATTAGACCATTCGAGTCAGTCGGCCATCGCTCAAGAGCGCACGCGCACAAGCATAATAACGAACCAGAAGAGAAAGAAAGAGCGAGAGAGAGAGAGAGAGCGAGAAAACGCGTCGCGTCGCGTATATAGGTTCTATTAAAGTTTAATTCTTGCAATTCCCACCAGGGCCCAAGTGAGCGTGCCTCTCGATTAATTAACGGACCCACCCCTAGCACTCCCTTATCCTACCCACAGCTGTTTGTGAATGAAATAAATCAAAAAAGTATAAAAATAAGAATTGATTTAATAAGTGGCTCATCTTCCACGTTTTTGAGGGATTTTTCAAAAACGAGTCGCTTTTTTGACGTCCCTTGTTTGAGTTTTGACGGAGTGCTTTAATTTTCCTATGCTACCGTTTTGAATCGATATCTTTGCATACACAGTAGATTGCATGAAATTTTTATAGTCAACGATAAAGGGGAAGTCGGCGTTTCATCTTCAACCTTTGGGCCATAGTTTTCCCAGCAGCCTCCTCGTGTGTACTCCACATTCGCTCTGAATATTCATCGTAATATGTATATTTTACCAAATCTGGCTTCTTTTTTCCCTGTCATTTGCGGTGTGTCCATAATCTTTGTTTTTCCCTACGAACGTTCGAGGACGTTATGGCGAGACATGCAAGCCAGAAAACTGTCTCTATTTCAAATCTAAAAATATGATGGACGTAGATTCACTCATTTTATTTCTGATTTTTTGTAATTAAGATCTAATCAAATTTATTTTTATAAAGTGTGACTAGCAAACTCTTTTTATACTATTAATGATTGTTTTAACGGCAACTACAATTGTGAAAATTAGAATTTTGAATTTTTGATTTATTGAAATTTTTTTTTGGTTTAAGGAGATTCTGTTATTAATATTTCAAGTTTGATTGTTAACTATTCGGTATTTGACCTTTGATTGTTGATTTGTTGCAATAACAATAAATTGCTTGTTGTGGTTAAGTTGACACACATTTTTTTTCGTGGCAAATAATTATGAATTGATTAAAAATGTCGCATTTCTTTGAAAGTTAATTTGGAGAAGGGGAAACTCGTTTCCAATGTTATCTTTGATCTTTTCAGACGACTATTTGGCTTCAAGCTTCTGTTATATTTTCAATTAAATTCTCTTTCCCTCCTTGAAAGACAATCTGAAGTCAACTGAAGGTACTGTAAGCTAATCTCATGTTCATTCAGATGAGAAAATGGCCAGGGACAAGTCACACCAACTTATATCCATGACTAAAGAGAGTTGGGACAGGGGTGTGTGAACAAAGCCCTCCCACGCAGCCTCCACCAAATCAGAGATGGCGTTGACTGATACAGAACCGACCGGTGGTCCCCATACAAAAGAGACGGTTGCCATAGAAACTGCTTGTATATCCCTGCGGGAATTGGCTTGAGAGGTATATAAGGACTAAGGAGAGCTCTTCAGTTCCCTTGTTAGGACAAATGGCAATGTCTGAAACTTCAGAATTGGATGAAACTGGTTTCACATGTTGACGAAAACTTATTTCATATCCAAGTTTGGATTTTTAATGTCCATATGGCACTGTTAGAAAACTCGCTTCAAAAGAGTCAATTAAACAACATGTTTAAACTGATTGTCTCGATCTAACTTGAAAAATGGCGGCCGAATTAGTCTTGTTTTTAGTCGCAGTGGGCATGCGCACCACATTTAAACAACAAAACACGTTACACATGACTTTATGAATCTAGAATTGCGTATTTATACACATTACGCGTGTAAATAGGCCGTTAAACTGTTTATACACACATTAAAATGACTTTGTCCAGAATTTGCACCTACTGGAAGGATTGTGGACAGACTGTAATGTTTTTTGGGTCGAAAACGAGAGGAAGAAAGGAAGGAATTGGTGAAATGTGAACGCCATTTTTTTAATTATTGGGACAGTTATAATTTAATGCGTAGAACGTAATGAAATGAAAAGAGTAGGCGGGACACTTTTCTCCCGTCTATTTCCCTTGTGTCTGTTAGGGACACATGTTCTGGTCATAAATAAGTGGGGTCCATGCAGCTCAATCTGTGTCACTCGCCACGAGAGGGAGCGATGATGATAACGCCCTAATCATGTGATGGATGAGATCCAATCACAAACGGAAAATCTGCAGCGTTTGATGCTCCGACAAGCTGACACCAGGGGCGTGGGGAACGCTCGCGTTCATTACACACTTACCCCTTTCCTACATAACCCCCACGTGACATCTGAATAAGTATAGTCCTTTGTTGGCAGTGTGCATACCTAGACGCACTCGCCATTTTTAATGAAGAGTCTATTAGGGTTAATTGTTTAATTACTGTGACTCCCTTTCATGCACATGCGCAGAGAAAATTTACTAGTGGGATGGAAGCAGAGGGAGTGATGCGACATCTTTCACTCTCCCCTCATCTCTTCATTAGAGCGCAATCAAGTTCCACTAAAGATTTTGACCTTAGGGCCCACACTTGATCAACAACTTAATTCAGCAATATAATTTTGATTAAAGATGATGACAACGCGAATTAATGTCGCTAAAAAGAATCCGAGCTTGGCTTCACTGCCACACTTGTTGTTTTCTCAGTGTTCTTGTCCAATTTAAACATTTATTTTAGTCGGTTTGTTCAATTTAGACATTTATTTTAGTCGTTTTGTTCAATTTAGACATTTATTTTAGTCGTTTTGTTCAATTTAGACATTTGTTTTAGTCGTTTTGTTCAATTTAGACGTTTATTTTAGTCGTTTTGTTCAATTTAGACATTTATTTTAGTCGTTTTGTTCAATTTCGACGTTGAATTGAGCCGTTTTGGTAAATTTCGACCCGCGGTCTATTAGAGCATTTTACCGTAAGCGTATTTTTTTTCATTTTACGTTACAAAGTTATTAGATTATATAGAAGGCATTAAAAGCGGGATGATACAATGGCACTAGTTGTTAAAAGAAGTAATAAGATGGGGGAAAGGGAGTTGGGGGTCTATAAAAGATGTCTAACATTTAATTAGAAAGGTGTAGAGAAAAATGGCGGGTAGTATTTATGACAACTTAAGTGGGCCATCGAAAAAAAATTACCCATGAGAGGAGTGAATTTTTATGAAGACTCGTATAAGGGGGTTTGGAGCAAGATAAGGGGCACAAGTGGGAGTGGGGGCTGTAGAAGAGTTGAATGAATAGCGGGTATGTGAGTGGGAGGGGGTAACCCAATATGAGGGCTAAGTGATATGGGAGTTCAGTGATTTTTATTTGAAAAAGTCTTTTATATTTTATGGGATCATTCTTCACAGGAAAAAAAGGTGATTTCATTAATGGCATTATTCAAGAGGTTCCATTTTATCGTAAATGGTACCGGAAGTACAATAACACACGATGATAGGGTTAGAAGGGGAAAACGAGCGCTGGATTTAGTGGTTTGGATTTTTATTTATTTTATTTCGTTTTATCTTTTAATAAAAGTGCAATAATGTCGTAACGAGATGTTAAAGTTCTCTCACGTGTAATAAATGTGTAAAATTATAAATTTATAATTAAAAACGGAATTTTTGTTTTTAAATGGACGGAAAATTAATCTTACCTGCCATGAATAAGCGGTGGAAACAGGCACGGAACGCAGGCGTCCAAGGAAAGGGCCGAAATGCGTGTTACTGATAACTCGTGTGCGAGCCCACACTCCCAACCCGTACACTTGAGACTCCTTTAGCTCAACTTGGTCCGGCAGACCACTGTCCTCGAGGAGGCACAAGGCGGCGTGAGTGGGTGTAGTTTTGTCACCTGTTAAAGCGTCCATGTGTGGCCGATGCTTTTCGTCAGCCGTGCCACCGAGGCCGATGTCGTCGTTGTCGTCCTCGTCGTCACCTTCGTCTTCGTCGTCTCCTTCGCTCCCCTCTGATGTCAGTGGGTCCGTGAGGGGGCGTTCTCTGCTTGTAGTGGCCAAGTCTCCCACCTCCTCCTCGTCATCTGAGCATGAGCACAAAAAATTGGAACAATGAATGCCACGTTCACGTTTTGGGTATAATAAAAACGTAATAAGAGTATAGGAAACAGATGTTGATAGGATAATTCTTTGATGGGAAAAAAATCTTCTCGATTTTATTATTTATTATATTTTTTTTTATACTTTTCCCCCATAATTCGCAAATCTGGCCTCCGGGTTCCTCGAAGATTAAGTAGCCTATTGAAAATGTGGACATTTTCAATTTTTTTTTTAAAAGGCAGGTGTGTGCTATTTATGACGATCTACAAAGGCAGGCGGCAACAATAAACAGGAAAAAGAAGCTATGTGGGATTTAACGAAACCTAGATTCACTAAAATCGTTTACAAATGCCGCCGCTAACTAACGTAAAGTCGCATATGTCGTATAATAACGGTGAAATTAAACGTTTATTAGACCTAACTTATAAGTTTTGATGTGGATCATCTTTATTTCTATATATTACAATTTGATAAATCTT
This sequence comes from Strigamia acuminata, assembly GCA_949358305.1. Lineage (NCBI taxonomy): Eukaryota > Metazoa > Arthropoda > Chilopoda > Geophilomorpha > Linotaeniidae > Strigamia > Strigamia acuminata. The sequence goes on along the minus strand of OX442314.1, from coordinate 23,408,758 downwards.
TTGGTAAAAACCCAAAAGAGAAATTTTGTTGATCCGTTTATTTGCCATTGTTTTGTTTTGCCTTTTTGCGAATTATTTATTTTTGGGGAGATAAATTGTAAGTTTTATTAAGAGTTTAGTTATACGGCGCCTAATTTAGCGCGTATCAATCTGTTTTATTTATTTATTTATTTATTTTTCAATTCGTTTTGGGCAAGCGAAAATCGATATCGAGGAAAAAGTGGCACGAAGTCCCTCGGTCGGATTCCCCATTGACTTTATACATGTCTTTGGAGCCTGAAAGTGGCTTTTTTTCTTTCGTTCGTGTTGCATGTTGCTGTAAATAATGAACAACTTCGTTCGCCCTTGCCAAGGACGTCATTATTGATTGGTTATTGATCGCATTCTATTTCCACCCGCATACACACACAGGCACACGTTTAGTGAGCGTTTGTGGTGACATTCAATTTAATTTAACCGCAAACAGATTCTACTGGCACCGCAAATATAAAAATAAAAGATGAAAGTGGAAGAATTTGTTGAAACCAGAGAAGATTTTTTTTAAAAAAAAATTGTTTCTTGCCGTATGGAAATATATGCCAGAAGCAGGAAAAATAAGAAAGAAATCGTAGGCGTTTAGGAGCGTGACCCGAGCATGGGTTGGGATGGGCGTACAGCACTTTGAGACTTCATCTCATAAAATCTAGACGCGTTTCGGGTTTATTATTTAAGTGCGCATGCGCAGGACTCCAAGGCTTCGTAGATAGCAAAAGGGTAAAAGGTGAGGTGCACGAAGTATTGTAACCAGACGCTTCATGTTTTACATAAAAGAGAGGGGAGAGAGAGACAGACGTGACTCTTCATTCGATTCCAACAAAAACAGTTGCGATTGATTAAAGGAAAAACCACGTTTCGACGCGACAAACACCGATTCGAGCGCTAAATTAGGTGAAATCTGATGTGGTGGACGGAAAAAAAGGTCAAATCAAGCGCGATCCGACGGTGGGAACACGAGGAGATTCTTGGGAGTATCGTTTCAAGTTCCTTTCCGACTTTGTAATCGTGATTTCACAACTTTTACTTTGTGTAAACACTTTTTTCCCCCCTGCACACTTGTCATCGCCATCTGACCTTCACACTTAAATCTGCGAATTTTGTGTTTATCAGAATAAAAATATATTTTTTTTTATTTTTTTTTATTTTTTTTAATATTTGGTTTCCGTGTTTAATTAAGAAAACATCCTGAAGTGATTTCAGGTCCCTTTTTTTTCAGGACACGTGTGTTGAAGGAAGGAGCCTCAACGCACCTCTATCGCTTCCCTCCACTCCTCGTACACAAACAAGTTGTAATGCCTCCTGTGATAAGGCAAAAGGATGCAGCCCCTGGGCCTTTCGTCAAGGCCTTCTTCCACAAGTGAGGAAGCTTTTCAGGTGCAAATTCTAGGGATTTATTTTCGTTGTTTTCCCCATTGTTTCAAACGAACGTGATGAATGCAATTGTTGGCTTTGTTTGTGTTTTTTTTTTTTCAAAAATGAAGAGTGCAGAGAATCAATTACGAGATTTGCACGGTAAATGTTGTCTGTTGCCATGCACCTCAGGATATGCGGGACAATCGTTGTTGCCCACACACACCGGAAGTTGGCAACAAAGCAGGAAATTGACCAATGATCGCAAACTCGCAGATCAAGGGTGACAACACGGGAGGTAGAAGGTGCGGGGAGTGGTGGAATTTTTTCTTTTTATAGTCAAAGTGTAACAAGAACATTCGCTATTCACGTGATGACAAATCTGGCACCTTCCGTGTAAAAGAGGAAATGACATAAGCAATAACGAGTCTTATCTTGGCTTTTGCAAGTGTTGCAAACTGATACATGGATTGCAATTGCAGGCAGAAGAGGAGGAAATGCCTTTTGTTTGTTATTCTTAGATTCGAATTAATTAATTTACCGATTAAGAGTCGCCCTCGAATTGTAGCCGCGGCTGAGACACCAAGGATACCGTATTTTTGCAAAAGTACGGTATTGTTTCCGTATTTAACCTCACGAAAGATGAACGTACGCTTCGTTCGTGACGTTCAGACTTCGTTTGTTACGTTAAACAAATGTAAGAAACGAAAAACCGAAATTGTAATTGTTGACAAATCAATAAAATACGTTATTTAAATTTAATGTACAAATAATATACATAATTGTGTTGTACATTGTAAAATACATTTTTGAATCATATGGATTGATTAAAGTTTGCATTAAATCCATTTTGGAGGCTAAAATTGTTAATTTTAGTTGTAAAGTGTATTTTTAAGTGTCAAGTGACCATGTTGGTTGACCCTCAAACCGGGTTGAGTCAACTGATTTCTAATCCAACATGACTACATGAGCAATAAGTAGGGGAAGGGATTTGTATGTGTGTGGGAGAGAGAGATTTGTGCAAGGGAGGGTTGGTAAAAGGTTATACGGAAAGAGGATGGGGAGAGTTTGTGTGTAGACATGAGACCCCTAATTAAAACGAGGCTACCCACGAAGTGACCATAAAGGCACCAGATGGCACTGGACTCCATCTCAGAATACACAGATAAGTGCGGTGCAATTAAGAGCTTTTTCTTCTTATCTTTTTGCTCTAACGGCAAATAATGATCAAGCCGTTATATCAATTATTTATATCGGTGACAGAGGAAGTAATCAACATTGTTGTGACTAAAGTGCAAGGTGCTCTGGAAATTTTTTCCTCTCTTTTTGCTTTGAAAAAAGTAAACTTTGTATTATACAATTCGGTTGACACCCATAGATTAAAAAGTTAGTTTTTCAACTTTGTTTTTTATTTATTCGTTATCGCGCGCTATAAATGGATGTTTTATTTGCGGTTGTGTTTTTGGAAGAAGTTTGTGGGAGCAGTAGTGCTAAGTTGGAGCGAAAGTTGTCTGATTTTGGGTTAAGGCAGAGATACGAACCCAATGTGGTGGCGAGACTGCCGAATTATGGAAATGAAGCGAAATTTATCTTGGGGAAAAGAGAATATGACTGCTCAGGATTCTCATATGAGAAACGAGGCGGGTTCGCGAGGGGTGGAGTTTAAACCCGAAATGCGGCTCGGATTCATGACACGAGGAACTACCAGCGTTTAGCGAACGCTATAGAGAGCAACGAGGGGTGTCGGGATGATTTAGGAAACAGCGAGCTTGTTGGAAGACTCTCTCAAAGTGCCGTGCTTGCTCCAACCTTTCCACCCCTTTAGCACATCAGTGCCAGCTGGCGAAATTTTTCTGCATAAAAATCGTGTAAAAAAAATTTTTGATTTTTTTTTTTTTTTTTTTAATTTAATTTATTTTTTTTTTTATTTAGAAATTAAATTAAATGCTTTTTTTTTATAATAACTGTATAATGCCGTAAATGGAGGGGGTCGGGAGAATGCGGAAAAACAACATGAGCTTTGATCTGTCTTAAGATATTTCTTGAAACTAGTTTAGATAAAAGAAAGTGTTTCTATAGGAGGACGAGTTTGAACAGACAAATCCTCGGTCCTATTTATAAAAAAGACGGGAAAAAAATTGTAAAGTTCATTGTACAATTAATCTGAACAATTCTTGTATCTCCAAGAGATTTTTCGTTTCATGTTGTCTCCTATTGACTCAAATCCATCGCTGTTGATGATTAAAATCCGGTCTGGCTTTTGCTGATCTTTTTCTCGTCCCCTTCCCCCTCAAACTTAATTTGATTTTTGTTGAGGGGGAAGAGGATATTTAGTAGTTGAGATTCTATAATTATATTTACATATACCCAACATTGCAAACAAATGATGAGCCACAATTCATGTAGCCCCATGCAATCGACCGAATTTCAGTAATGTAAAAATTATCAGTGAACTTTGGATTGTTTAGGACAAAGAACTGGAGAAAGAATATTTTTTTTTTATTTTTTTTTTGAGATTTGTTTTAACTTTAAGTATGTAAATATTTTACTTTTGGGCTTTAATCTCTATGGTATGTTTTCTCCCCTTGTTGGGTTGAGCAATTCACAATTCACGCATCTGCTTTGGACGTTTTGGCGAAATTAGTCGCAACTTAATTGAACACACCGAGATTTATTGAAAATTGATTTCAGGTTTCTCTTAGAACGACGAAAGGATTGTGGAAATTAGAATGGGAGGGACGAAATCACACATCAAAAGCTTCGCAATGTTTGACTTTGCTTCGCCATAGATTGAAAGTTTCCTACTTTCTATTTGATAAGAATTTTTACACTTTAAAAAAATTTAAATTTTTAAATATTTAAAATTAAAAAAAAAAACAATATTGCTTATCAGTTACAATATAATGTTTTAAAATGCCTCGATTTCCTGACCGTGAAATGAAAAATGCACATCACGGAAATCTGTTTGATTAGCTCGAATAACCGAAGCTGCAACTCGCCTAACGCAGAGCCAAATTGAACAATACCACTTTAGGCCTAACCTGTGGGAATACAAGAGGGAAATAAGTCTAAGAGAGAGAGAGAACGAGGGGAGAATCCCTTTATCCTCCCCTCAATTCTTAGCCCCGTCTGTTGCTGGCACATCCATAATTAAGTTGCAACTGTGAACAGGCTCTCCTTTTGGGGGACATATTATATGGAGGAAAGAGGGGGTGGTGGACACGCGGCTCTATTCTGCGCGTGCGTGATAAATGAGACACCCCATTGAGTAGAACGCATCCTCACCATAACTGGCCTCACACGTCCCCCTCCCCGCACCCTCCCGCTGCCTTTGTGGTCTCCTCTTTGCTCGTTTCTGTTGTCTGTTTGCCGAGGCCAATTTTATTGGGCAGGGCGACCTCTTGACGCAAACGATGAGCAATTGCGACGTCTTTCTTAAAGTGTTTCAAAGGATCACTTTGAGCGCTCTCCTCCCGAAAGACTGCCGAGTGAGGCGTTAATTAACTTTTCAATTGGTATATAGCTTTTAATTAGTTTAAGGCTAATGAGAAACGTAGATCATAAAAGAGATTAGACATAATTGGCAGTCGACGCAAATTAAGCAATAAGCTGCCTCCCCACAGTGGACACACGAGTCATTTGGGCTTTCGCAATTGCGGAGGATTAAACGCCTATTTGTGATTAGTGAATATTTCGAGTAAAGTCGGTGAATTTCTAGTTGTTTTGATTGCCTTTATTCGCCCTTATCGCCGCCCTTTCTGTCCAAGTGGTGAGATAAGATGACACACGTATATGAGGTCATTCTGTTTGTTAGTAGAGAGGGGTGGAGGGAGACCCAATCAGGACGTCGTTGGCAGTTAACCAGTGTCGACAGATGTTGCTCACTTGAGTGTCAGATAGGGGACTGTGATTAGGAGTGTTGCATCCGCGCATCCCTTTCCTTCCCTCCCCGCACTCTTATTTATTTATTTATTTATTTTTTCTTGATGGGACTTTAAGGTTTGGTCTTGGGTGAGCTCAGCGTATGTAAACAAGGTTGACGTTAACCTTTTCGGGTGTTGAGTTTCACTTGTCGTAAAAGTTTTGCTTTCTGATAATAAAACGATGGTGATTCATTTTAAGACGAGGAAAGAGGGAATGGTGATTCAACAGGTGAATCCATTTGGTTTTTAATGCATTTTGTTTGGATTTGGTGTTAGTGGAAATGAATTGTGTGTAGGGTGTAGTGAGTGGGCGTTACGGTATTGACAGGCTGGCCAGGTGTGAGAGAGATAAAGCGAAAGGCGTCTTACCTGACTACGGGATCGTGTGGTCATGATGTAAACTGATTCACCGATACTATGAGCTGCGCGCCTACTCACGTGCGGACATGAACGCCACCCTACCCCTCGCCATGTTTCGCACACGGGCAACCCTGACACACCAATGGCGTCGTCTCGTTTCTCGGCCAATGGTTGAACGCCTTTCATAAGTAGGTGGTTAAGTTTGTGGTTTTTGGGAGCAGCCTCAAAATACGTCACGTTTGCCAATGAGAGAAATCAATTGCATCATTACCACATGCTGGGCTAATTTCCACTATGGGTATTGGAGATTATCCACCCTTTGTTGCTATGGTTACGACGCGAGAGAATCTTTCACTTCATTTCAAGTCAAATGAAGCTTTGATTTGCTGATGGGGAATGGGGGGAGCACATTTATTTGTCTCTCTAAAAAGTTTTTCGAGTTGGAAATGTTTTTTTTTTTTGCAGGTGTTGATTATTTGGATTTTTTTTTTTTTTTGGATTTTTTTTTAAAAAAAAATAAATTAGTTTGGGTTGGAGTTGAATTGGTATTTTGTTTGTGTTGGGGAAAAAAAAGTTGTGTTGGGAAGGTTTTCAGGTGATAGGAGCATTGTGAATGCGTGAATGAGTGGCAAATGCTCTTTGGTGATTAGAAGAGGGTGAGAGGATGGCAAAGGGCGAATTGTAAACGTGACATTGACAAATCATGAGGGAATTAGAACCGATGAACCACAGACGTTTGCTAAACCCCCCTAACAAACGGATCGTGAGGTTACTCGAAAACAGACAAATATTTTGAAATAAAGATAAACTTCATTTTCTGTAATTTTTTTTAAAATTTTTTTTTTTGGGGGTGGAAAATTTGCATATTTCAAGTGTTGTTTAGAAGAAATAAATAAAATGGAAATTTTTGGTGATGACCACGATGCACGAATGACCGAGGTTGTTCAGAGGCAATCATCAGGCATGCGCACATGTGATGCGGGGGTGGGTGAGTGATTTATCGAAGGTGGAGGGTATAGGAGGGAGAGATTCCCACTTTGCAGTAGAGACGCGAGGATATTAAAAGGCACCGCCCTCACCGAGAGAGGAGGTGGTGTTCACGGGGATGCTTATCAAGTGTGAAACGCAGGCATCAGACATGGAGACGAGAGAGGCGCGTGCGCGCGTGTTGCTTGTGCCGTATCCGAGCGAAAGCGGCCGAGCGGCGGTAATGCGTCGCCCGCACCGCTGTCACCGCCGCCACCGCATGATGGATGGGATCATCTCCCACAGCCGCCACCAGAGGGCCAAAGATGACGTTCGCGAGGCAAAACTGAATGCCTCCCCCTATACCTTCCATTTCTTTACTTTCTACCTTTTTTATCGAGTTTAAAAATGGATGCAAAACATTTTTTTTTCAAATCAATTTTTTTTTGTTTTAAATAATTTTTAAAAAATTATAATTTGGGGGGAAGGGGGGGGGGGTGATTTGTTTATAAATTTAATTGTAGTTTTGTTAAATTAATTTTTTTTTATATATTTTTTAAATAATTACAAAATGTGTGGATTATTTTATGAAGAATTTTTTATGAAAATCAGATTATATGAAGGATTAGTGTTAGAAAAAGGGTGTTGAATGAAATTAATGATTTCCACATTGAAATTAAAATTAAAAAATATGAGTGACTTGCGCCTGTTAGTGTTTCGCCCCCACCTTCAAAGTTCCTTTTTTTTTAAGTCAATTAAACGCGTTGGGGAAAAAAAAATTAATAATAAGGAACGATTTGAAGTGTTATAGGGATACTTCTAATGCGGATTTTTTTTATTTTTACAAAGTCATCACACGATATTAAAAAGAGATAAATTTGAACATTTAATGCAACAAATTTTGTTTATGTAAATATATGACGGTGAATTTTGTATATACACCCGAAACTCATTATTTTCGCGTTATGACTCGGCAAATCTTGTCCTAATAATTGCCCAGCACGTTATAATACGCGATATCTTTATCTAACCACAAAATGAGTTACAACACACACCATAAAGTATTATATTAAAAAAGTTGTTTGGGGAAATGTACGTCATATTTATCTTGTTTTTAATTTTCTTCGTCACCCCATCACCCAGCATTAAAATTATAAATCCTCTAAAAGGGGGAGTTGAAAGTCATTTCTAATTAAAAGCTTTGTCAACAGCACTTGAAAAGGCCAAGGCCTCGCTCGAGACTAATGTTAGCACGAACATTAGCAATTCATTAAGCAAAACAACACGTGTCTTAGGCGAGCATTCGGTTACATTAATTACAAATAAATGGCTAATTAATTACCAACAAGAGGAAAAGAAAAGATGACTTTATTTAGAGCGTGGAGGGCAAATGCGATGACATTTTTTCGAAAATCACGGTCATATCTATCAATCATTTTCACGTTTCGTATCTTGACAACATTATTTTAAGATTTGGAACTATTAAAGTTTTTTTTTTTTTTAATTTTAAATTTTTCGTTTACTAACCATTTAGAAAAAAAATAAAATTGTTTATTTTTTGAATTGATATTTTTTTCCTGTTTTGGAAATCTTAAAACTACAGATTTAAACGAGGTGTTGTCTTACCTGAACTTTAGATGCTGAAATCGTGATGTGTAAAATGATACTAAATTGTTTTATATCTTCAATCAAAAATTTATGTCAGAAGTCTCTTAATAAAAAGTTTAAAAACAAAAAAAAATAAACGTGTTCAAATGAGAAGGAAAGAATGGATTTCCAATACACCTTACTCTTGATATCACTTCTCGAAACTGTTTGGTTTCTGTGTTATCTGTGCATTTTTCTTCGCTCAAATCCAACACTATCAAACGACAGATTAAATTTCCACCTTATAATTGGATCTCAACACCGTTTTTATTTTATAGATAAAAAAAAGTGAGTATACTCATCTTCAATACCTTGTTTATCTCTTTAACATCCGGTTTAATGTGTAAACAAAGTGGTTATAAATGTCAAGGGTAGTATTAAAATATATATTACCACGCATATAAATGGAGCTTTTTTTCATCATTATGTCATTAGACTTCGCTCGTTGTAAACACGAGAGTTAAATTACTCAGGAAATTGATTTAAAAGAATACAATTAATCGAGGTCAAATGATATTTATTTGTCGAGATTATTGGGGGGAAATCAGTCATCGGGAAATGACGACATGTTTGAAATTTCAAAAGAAATAAGATTGTTTTTGTTGTGTGTATACACTTTCGTATTTGGAGTAACGTGAAGATTAGACAAAAGTGCGCATTTCGAAATCAATTTTCCATTTTTGTTTATCATAATATGATCAGTGAGAAATAAAAATAGCATAAATTTTATAAGGTTTGGTCAGCTTTTCAAGGTTGCTGATAACGGAGGGAAAAACCAAGTTTAAATTGTTCGATTTTAGATATTTTTGGTTCAAAAATACATTGAAATTATATTGCAAAATAAATTTTTGAACCACACTGATGGCAATCTCAAGAAATCGACCAATCAATGAAAATATTTATTCCATTTCACTTTAAGTCAAAAAAGCAACAACAAAAGTGGATCTAACCCATTTTGTCACCGATTTTATCTCCACTGGGGTGTACAATTATTGATGAAACAGTATTCAGACAAGCAACAGACAGAGGTGAAAGTGTGGAGGGGAAAGGAGCTAATAGAATCACCCCCCTCTGCTGGTGAATCGCTAAATTAGTGACCGTGATAGATGGCAAGAGAGGAAATGCGAGCATTTTTATTCGCGCATGCGCAGCGAGGAGAATCGGCCAGCATCAATCAGGTCGATTAAGGAGTGGGCGGGAGCTCTTTGTAGGGGGACTTGTGTGAACGTGCTATCGTAGGTGATGGGATGTGGAATGGCGAGGGAGGCGTCCGAATGGCGAGAGTTCACCCACTATACACTTCTCTCACCTCTGATGGCTTTTGGCGCGATCAGCAGGAGAAAGCGAGGGGACGGCGGGAAATTATCTTGGGTCCTCTCACCCCCACACAACTCTCTCTCTCTCTCTCTCACTCTTCCTCCCCCTTACTACCATTCGAGAGGCGACAAAAGGCGCCCACTAGCGGCCTGGACGGCTATTTATGGCTCTGAGATCCCAGGCACTGATTTAAGGAAATGGAACGGACTGCAGAAGGTGATGGCCACTCGCACAAAAGAAGAGTAGACCACCTGAAATAAAAGTCTTAACTCCTCTATATATATCTCTGCTGTGTTTTAGAGTTTATATAGGGTTTGCTTGGCTCGGGAGAACATGAATCAAGAGTTGTTTAGATGGTTAAATGCACATGTTGTTTATTTAGACGCCGGAGTAAGTGATATATCAATATATTTGAATTTTAGCCAAATGTTTGGTGATTTATGCGCGGTTTCGATTTATTGTGGAATAAATCTTTGGTGTTTTCAATGTTTGTTCATTTTAAAAGTTTTTTTTTGTTGTTGTTGAATTGAATCTTCAGTTGAAGACGAAGTTAAGGTGAGGGGGGAATATGGTGAAAGGGGAAGTAAAGGAGACAGATGGACTGTCCAGCAAGAGCACCGTCCAAGTCCAGATACGGTTGGAGAAAAATTGGCCTCTGGGTAATCGTGCGGGTGAAGGCGAAGTGACGGATAAGTAAAAAGAAAATCTTTTTTTTTTTTTTTTTTTTTTTTAAAGAGGGGTGGAAAAACCCTTTGTGTACTAAATTTAAAAGGAATGGATAAATGTTTGAGTTTGCAACTTTTTCATTAAAACCTTGTCTTGGTTTCTTGTATTTATGACGATTGACTTTGGCTGTGTGGGGCGCTTGTGGCTGTGGGGTGGTTGATTAGATGACGTCAGAGATTGAATGCGGTTGCAGCCCTCTCGTGTGGAGTGAGTGGGTCCATCAGCGTTCATCTTTTGTAGACAGTTAAACCGGTAAACAGTTCGGGGGGAGATTCGATATATATAAATAAGGTTTTAAAGTTGGAAAAAGCAAAAGTTGGGAATATTGGAAAGAAATCTTCGAGTTTGAGAATAAAATGCACATAAAACAGCGGGTTTTTTTCTTTTTATTTTTCTCTTTTTCTTTTTTGTTCGTTCTTAAATTGGCGAATTGAATGAGAGCGACCATTAGGCCTATCTTTTAAAGTGCACACACTGTTAGTTATAAATAAAAATTCATGTTTTGTTAGAGCCAATGAATATCCATCAGGGGGTTGATTGTGCAAAGAGGGTTCTTAGTATTCTATTACTCAAAGAGAGAGAAAGAGCAAACAAGTGGTGCAGCAAAAGCTGGTAGCAGCAGCAAATGTATTTGATTTTTGAGTGAAACTTTGCATAGCAATTTAATGGCCGCCCCGTTCTCATTTTATTGTGTATGTAAATCACCGATATCAGGAGCGCTTTAGCAGCCAACAAGATTCCACGAGTTGATTTTTAATTAAAATTACAAACGTGTAAATAAAACTCCTGCATCGCGGCTGCGGTTCGAGAGTAATCCATAACTGGGCAATCTTTCGATGTCAGTCACGTGACGTCACATCGCGTTTAGGAAAGGTAAAGAAAGATGGGGAGAAAAAATCAATTTATTTTTATATCTGATAAAGAATTCCACTTTTTGGTGAGAAAAATTTATTGCACTTATTTAGTCAGTCTATAATATATGATGAAAAACCTCGGGACAGGTATATAGAGCTGGCTTCCGCAATGGCCAAGGATATCCGCCATTAAGGAGGACAAACATCCTCCCCCGCGGCGGTTCCTTGAGGAAAAAGGAGCCTGTCACCTGGGGAAAGAGACAGGTGGGTATAGTGACAGACACACCTTGTTTACTCTTTGGGATTGTCCTTAAGGAGGGGCGTGGAGCAAAGGAAATCCCCGTGTCCAACAAACACTGCTCGAAGTCAATGCCAAATGTTCAGAGTTAACTCGTTTGACACTTGATATTTGACACACCCAATGATTGGTGTTGGTCTTACGAAGGTATTGCCATTTTCGAGGGGAGTTTGTATATTGGTATTGATCATGTGGTCGCGCGGGAAAGGTGTAAATGTGCGTTGCGAGAAGAGGAATTTAAGGAATAGAAATGAGAGATAAAAATGCGATGCTGTTGGAATGCGTTTGTTTATACAAACTTCATAAACAGATATTTTTATGGGCGACTATTCATAGTGATAGGGGTGATGTGATGTTTGCGCTCATTGCTGGGCAGCCTGAATCGGAGACCGCCATCAGTTTGTCACTTAGCCGCTCGAGTGGAGCCAATATGGGGCGCTGACCATCTCGAGGCGGTGTATTTGATTGGTCAATTTACAGCCGTGTGTGGGGAAAGGGGAAAAAAATTTGATCTAAAATAAAATTATGAAAATAAAATGTAGTGAAGGGGTAGTTTATTTTTCAGATATATTGGCGAGGGCACCCGACGCAGCTGTCCGCTCTGCATATTATGTATGTCCATATTTCTCAAGCTAAGCGACTGGCATGGACACTGGCCAAATTGCTTTACGCTCCCCCTTTTACGTAAACAAAAGACAAACGCCCTTCTTTTTAGGGTTACAACTTCGTAGGTTTTGCTTGGAAAATCAAGTTTTTCAACTGGCTTCGAAAATGTCGGTTGATTTCACATTTCACTGCGAGTTAAGGATTAAAATACCGTATTTTACCGATTAAGAGTCGCCCTCGAATAGTAGCCGCAGCCGAGACACCAAGAATAGCGTATTTTTGCAAAAGTACGGTATTGTTTCCGTATTTAACTTCACGGATGATGAACGTTCGTGACATCAAACAAATGTAACAAACGAAAAACCGAAATTGTAATTGCTGACCAAAATGGCAGTTTTGAATAATCGATAAAATACGGTATATTTTATAATAAAATGTTATCGTGATTTTAAAGTAAAATGGAAACTCGACTCCACGGCAAACAGATGGGCCGAGCGTGACACTGCGAGTGAAAATGAGCACACGCACACAATGGCGCCTAATTCGGTGTGGCCTCCTAGTGACCAGATTGGTAAGCCAAATGACATCTTAGTCAAGGTGGAGGGTGTCGGGGGGAGAGATGTTCATACACATATTACACACCCATGAGAGAGGAGCCTCAATAACGGTAAGGGGATACAGGAAGCGAGGAAAAGAGGGGTAATGCAGTTTGACACAAGACAAGTTGAGAGAGACGCCTGGCCATGCAAAGCCCATTGTCCCGCATGGGCCATCCGACACCTCGAAGCTACAAGATGGTTGACACGAAAACCAGAAGAAGAGAGATGAGAATGAATTGTATTGTAGTCCACCCTTCATTCCCCTTCGGGATGATGGTGTGAAGCGTCTTTGAGCCCCTCGGCAAGGTGGAGGGAAGGGAAGGCACAGAGAAGATGGCTTAAAGCTAAATAGCCCTCTGGTGGCGGAGGGGAGAGATGGGGTGTCATAGGTCTCTTCTCTCGGCTATTCAAGTGCCAGCATCGCGGCCGACCAATGCCAGGTATTATTTACAGTGGCTCTGACAGCGTCACAAAGCACCAGGCTGCGAAGAGTCAAAGGAAGCAGCTGGCTGGTCCTTCAGGGGATGGGAGGGGATGCGAATCGTATGTATCTCCCCCCTTTCACTCTGTTGACGGAGCCCCATTCTCGAAATGTTGAGGATACCCGACGTGAAAAAGATATGATTGCGCAGCCAGAAATAAGCGACATGCGATTCGACTCTCTCGCTCACTCCCTGCCCTGTTATTATCGGCATTATCAAAAGTCGGTTGCCATGGTTACCAAGATCACAGCTTCCACTAATGATGGTTGGAGGTGATTGGATGGAACAATGATCCACTCACACCAAGCACGCACTAACGATGCAGTCGACCAATAGTGCTGCTGGTTAATGATTTAACTCTTGCTGCACCATCGGAATATGCACGCGACACGGAATATTAAAGATCTTGCGAGGTTTTCTAAACAAACAATGGCGAAAAAAATTGCATTAAATGGCCGGAGAGCTCATCTTTAAGGTTGGCAATTGGAATTGAAGACGTACTAACGATAAATGAGGTATGATATGTCGTTTAGATGCCGAAAAAAGACATAAAAGAGATGTGGTGAGAGGGGGAATGATTGAAAAGGGCGAGTTATGATCAAAACCCAACACCGCCTATTGACTATTGAGAAAGAGAGAGAGGATGTACTATTCCCTCTGCTCAGCTCATTGCAGACTACATTTGAAGGTCTTCACACATCCCAAAAGTTCTCTCTTTTGTGTTGTAGTTGGGAAGTCTTATCTCGGTCTTTCCATGTGATGTGACACCAATTAAAGGAGTTTTCTCAACACGGAAATGAAGACGTTGTAGTGCAAATTGTTAATAATATTAAAGTTTGGAAACGTTATCGAACAAGCTTTAAACAACCTTACCTTGTAAACATTGGATCGGACTGAAGGAGTCAAGATGTGCGTTTAAGTAACACTCGGAGGAAGAGTGAATGGCAGGAAAAGGACAAGAGGGAAAATCTCAGATGACCAGTTGATGAACACCACGTGCCACTCGGTGGTGGAACCCTCCACTATCATCCCCCAAATTTTTTGACTTGACCTCTTACAAGGGCCAAGAAAACCCACACTTAATCATTTAACACCCGCGCACATAAAAACTGAGGAGTAAAAAGTGCAAAAAGGTCGTTTTTTTTTCTTCCTCTTTTTTTTTTTTTCCTACCCCCAAATTGTTTGTTGTCTGTGACTTCAATAAAAAGTTAAGTTTGTGTCACCCCAATTACCCTCCTTTTTGCTCAACGTGGGGAGTGTAAGAGTAAAAGAGGGATGGTTGAGTTTGAGTGGGTGGGGATGAGGAATCAGTTTACAAAGAACCACAGGAACAGATTCATCTTAAGACTTCACTATCTACAGTGGACAGTTAGGCACAGGGTAACTTGACGCCAAACTTATGGACGTAAGTAGAAACAGATTTTTTTTTTTAAAAAAGAAAAATTGTCGACCTTAAACAAAGTGGACGAATTTTAAGCTTGAACTGTTTTATGTGTTCCAATTAAGAGGTGAACAAATTTGGATCGTTGAATTTATTTATTTTGGCGTTTTTTAAAGGTGCGAGTAATTAGAAGCGAATTTAGGCCTAGTTTTCTATACGACTTGGAAATTTGCCTCGTCTGAAAAAGTTCATTTTATGATTTTTCAACTGCTTAATTCGCGCTCATATAATGTGTAGTTTTTCTTTTTTTTTTTTCTTCTCTTTTCTTCTTTATTTCGCGAGATCTTTTTAAATGTGTCTGCCGACACATTGAAACAATATACAGCGTCGTTTTCAATGTGACATTTTCACAATTAAGTGTATAATTAAGTCATCATTAAAAGAAGTGAGCCAACGGGTGCCCCATTATGAGGCAAGGTGGTGATGCTGGCTTTCGAGTAATTACAGTTTCTTTTTTTTAATACTCTCAGTTTCGGTTATTACGAATTCGCTTCCTCCATTCCTCCCGCTACACCCACTATTCTCACCCTTAAAGACGGAGCAGTTTTAATAATTATTAATTTTGTCATTTCGTGGCCTCCCATGTTCGCCGCATGCAGATATTTTGTTTCTTTATATCGTGCGATAAATATAAATTAAACTCGTATGTGTGACACTTAACATTAAAACCACAAAGTTAAATTTGTTCTTGTTCTGTTATTTTCGCTCTCATTTTTACTCCATCCACTCCATTATTTATCACAAATGTTGTGAGTGATGATAACCCATATGATGGTCCAATAATTATATTATATGTATTTTGAAATGCATTGGGCGAGCGAGAACGTATTTTATAATACATTATTGGTTTGAAAATGATAATACACTTTGTAAAATCTATATTATTTGTCAAATACGAATGCATTTTGAATGGATTTTTGTCAATTGTCTTATGAAATGCATTATTTACTTAATTCCACGAAATGCTATGCATTTTGATAAGCAATACATTGTAAAATATATTTTTGAACCTTATGGTAAAAATCATTAATTAGACTTTTGGAGAAAAACATCAATAAATAAATAAATATAAACTAGTGTTTTTGTTTTTAAAAAATTCAGTAACTATGCATTTTAGTCTAAATACAGTCGTTAGCGTACAATTAGCACACTGTATATCTGTACACATATCTGTAAATACATAAATAAACACATAAATCGACCCCACCTTCACCTATTCATCCGTCTAAATATTTTCTCTTGCGACTTTCACCATGGAAACAAGAGATCACCTGACGCATGAATTGATTGTTTTAATATTTCCTTAGCTTTGAAACAAAACAAAACAAAAGCAAAAGAGAAAAAAAGACAAGAAAATAAACAATGAATGTTGCACAGCCTACCTCACTTCCGATGTTCGAAAATAAACAAATTTGACTGTCGCTAAGATACACGTTATTATTATTATACCTTTCCTGGCATCGCGGATGGGAGGGGAGACGGGGGTTAGAGCGGAGCAATTGGGAGAAGGGTGGGGGTGACGAACGCCTTTAACCACGAGCGCCTATTGGCAAGACGCGACTCCGCCCACCGCCGTTATTGGGCTCGCGTTTGCGGCTTCACGGACGCACGCACAGGGACCCCTTGATTACAGAGTTGGTTGTGGAAGAAGGCAGGCGGAGCAGCTGCAAGTCATTGAAACAATGGCTCGTTGCTTGTTGGCATGGTAACGACAGTGATGAGCATAATGGATGGATGAAACGCACGACAATAAAGTTTTCAAGGGAGGGAGGGGCGCCAGGGGGTGGGCGATGGAGTATTGGCGGTGGCGGAGTGAAAAAATGTGTCAAATAGACGTTAATTTGTTTATTGTTGCGTGCGGCTCGGGACAAAGTGGCGGGCGGGAGGGAGCGGATCGGAAATTGTTTTTAGTTTATTGATTTCAACATCTGCAAGAGTGTTTTCGTTATTTTTATTTATTTATGTTGTTGTTTTGTTGTTGTTGTTGTTGTTGTTCTCCGGGCGCACTAAAAGAGTGGTTTTGTGCGCGCGATTATTCGTTATCGATGTAAAAGGCAAAAGTGAACACTTGTTGCGAGTTGGCCTCGTGACATGGAGATCTCGAGTGATGTAATATGACAAACGCTTTTTTTTCCCGTCTGACTTTTGTGTGTGATACTGTGTGAGTGATATGCATAATTGATACAATGTTATCGCATTAATAATTGACGAGGCTTCCTCTGACCGGATGCACACTCCCCCGAACGTGAATCAATGGTCGGAGGCTCCGAAGCGGCAAGATCAATTAGGCTTAGCGCGAATCGAAAGCGAGATGTTCACATGGAAGAAGAGTCCCACGAGTAAACATTGGTTTTTATGGCTAATTAATTAATTTTACAACCCACTGAATGTTTATACGACTGACAATGTTTATGGAAATCCCCTGCAGGGAGTTGTGTTGTGTGTATATACACTTTGAGGTTTTAGTGTTAGTTTAAATTTGAGCCAAAATGGCGGTTGTGTGGGCTGGATGTGAGTGACATAGACCAGGGGTTGTCACGAGGTGGGGCTAGTTAATTATTAATTTGAAATTGCAGACTTGCACCTGCACTTTAACCTCTTTGTGGGAGGTTTGAACATAAAGCTGAATGATGGTCGTTGTTTTCGATAATTAATGAATGGCTATTAGTTGTTTTTTTTTATACATATTAATTGATCGAATTCCAATTTGTTCTTCTGTTTTTGTTTATATTTCAGATGTAGAACATTCTAGGAAAAAACAAGAACATGGTCGAGTCTATTTGGTTTTTTGAAAAAGCATATACTTATTCTGGAAATTGACTGTATACAGCAAGGTGTTATTCATAGCTCCAAAAATTAGAAAAATCAATGAAATATTAATGTTTTTTATAATTTTTTTTACTCACTTCAACTATAACAAACTCATTTTTGGTGGAATCACCCAATAATACATTGAGATTGCGGTATATTGCAATATATTGCAATATATTTTGAAATGCATTGGGTTTCACGAAAATACATATCGTTAATGTATTCCAAATATTATTATTTGTCAAATATGAATGCGTTTTTTCAATTGTATTATGAAATGCATACTTTAATGTTCAAATAATATACTTAATTCTGTGAAATGTTACACATTTTGGAATGCATTAAGTAAAATATATTTTTGAAGCATATGGGCACTTTTTTGTTTTCCTTTCAAACTTCTGGATATGAAATCGAAAAGAATGTTTAATCTAAGTTGCCGGTCTGTTATTTTTCCTCTTGTATCTGAAGACTGATAAGTGCAAAGCAGCATCTGCTTTTGGATTTACACCAACACTTCTCACAGTTCCCACACTTTCTGCCCCTCCTCTGCACGTTTCCAGACCCCCTCTTCATTATAACTCTAATAAAACTCATCATCTTCTTTTAATTCTTGCTTTATTTTCTATCCATTTAACGACACATATAACGAGCGCCAAATCTAATTGAAATATTTGAAACCAAACACTAAAAACCAATCAATTCGTCTCCTTAATCCATAACCAAAACTCTAATTGCCCTGTCATTGGCAACTAATGAACCGAAAGTTCCCCCCAAGATTCGCCCTTGACGAATGGAACTCGCCCCCGCGCGTTTTGGTTCATGGAACCCACCAGTTCACATAGAGAATGCCGCGTTCAACCACAGGGTCAGCCCAATTTACCTCTACCCCAACACCCTTCGTACCCTGAATCCTTGTTATCAATCACCGTCTGCTTTACTTCTGACGATATGAATATTAAATTTGCACCCATTGTCACAGGGCCCCAGATTTGCAAAACGAAATATTTTTATGCATATTTTGATTGAAGAATTTAGAAATTTGAAAGAAATTCGAAGTGTCGTGATGCGCCACTGCGGATGTTTAAAAAATGATTGGTTTGCATTTGCAGTACACACCTTTGTGGCAAACGGTTGAAGGCGATAAAGAGAGAGAGAGAGCAATAAATCCAGTCCTTTTCCACAAGGCAGTTATCCTGGTCTTTGTCCCATCTCTCTTTACCCCTGCAAGGTATTTTAAGCGTCTGAAGAAGGTGTTTGTAACACGTCGACGGGGAAGAGGTTCAAAGGTGAGTCCCCGCCGTTTGTCCATTGTTGACTGTCACCCCCTTCACCCTCTCTCGGGAGGGGAAAGGGAGTCGGTGGGTTTACTCTTCTTTGAGGCGGGAGTCGGATCGTCAGTGGGCATTATCCGCCCTTTTCGCAATCCCCCCTAGTTGACGGCTCAATCCAGCGCGGGGATGGACGCGAGTGTCAGTGTGAGGGCAAAAAGGGAAGGCAGAGAGAGGCAGGCAGAGAGATGCGCGCGCATTCGAGCCAAGTGTTGAAGCGAACGTAATACGAAAACAAAGCCATCAGAGGTTTTCACCATCCATTCATAGAGAACGGGGGGATGAGTATGGAAAGGAGCGGGGAGGGGTGTTGGAGGAGGGTTGAAGGTGCATTGATGTGGTAGCGGGGGGAGACACATACAACCGTCCTCCCATTGAAAGAAGGGACGCCCAGGACGCCCCCCTGCGATCACTTCATCAGAGAGATTCACCCACCCCCACCACTCGCTCGCCAGATGGCGGTTGACACAATGACACAAAAGAGTAGCAATTTCCAATTATTACAAGTTGTGAAAATGTCAACCGTGTTGCGATTTACGCCGCGTCGAGCCCGACTATCGTTATTTACATCTATATTGGATAATTACGTCGAATTTATTCGTGTTTAATGAGGGTATCGGTCGATCTGAGTCTGATGCGATTGGAAAATCGACGTTAAATCGACGTTAAATCGACGTTCCGAGAGATTTTTCCGACTTGTCAGCGTTGATAATTTAATAAGAGTTAAAGAAGTCGTCAGTTTGCGTATTGTGGTGGACGAGTGAATGGCTCGTATGAGGGATTCCCCTCTGCGAGCAGATAATGCGTGTAAGATAGAAAGGAAAAAGGAGGAGGGGATGTGGAGAGGATGGCTGTGATTGATCTGAGTGGTGACACAAACACTTTACAAGTCAGCAGAGAAACGAGCACGGGGCTCTCAAGCATCACATTTCCGGCACATTGCACGTGACGTGAAGACTCTCGAGGACGAAGAAGAAGAAGAAGTAAAAAATGAGAAAGAGGAAAGAAGATTTGCAACCACACCGTGATAAAGCAACATTTGTAACCACTTGGTTTGTGTTATTGTGTATGCAACATTTTTTGATGCTTTAATGGTCAATTAGCTGTATTAATTTGTTGTTTTTTTGTTGTAATGGGGTAAATTGGCCTGTTGATAACACGTCGCTGGGTTTGGATCCTGAATCTGATGGGTTTAGTGGATGAGCCCAATGTAGCGCGTGACGCCAGACCTGCCCACGTCGCTTTGAAACGCAGTGGGCTGTGTGGAGGCGGTTCGGTCGGTGGTTGGACCCCGAGGGACCTCGTCGAATCTAGTGAAAAAATCGCGAATGGGTGCTTTGCAGATTTCATCCCCGCTGCTGGAAGGGGTCCTCGCAACAACCTTGGTCATCCCCTCGCTTGACGCAGACTTAGAAAGCAAATCGGCCAAGTTCCAATTCATCGCATTCAACGAACGCGTCGGTCCGTGAGTGCAGAAACCCACCTCTGCGTTCAACGCACCTGGAGGGAGAGGCATAACGCGCTTTACAATTCTAGCTTTTGACCTTTAATCGTTTCTTGCGGAAACGTGGAATTTTGTCGAGTTTGACTTTTTTATTTATTTAATTAACGCGGAGCTGCGTGGACGAATTAACGTGTAAATAATAATGATATTGCAATCATGCGAGTCTAACAGAATCCCTCTGGTGTGTAATCTGGGCGTAATTAATCCATATAGTTTGTGATGAAATGAGAATGGAGTGCGCATTGGCCAGGGAAAGCTTTGCGGTGAAACGTTAATTCGTAATAACGTGATAATCGTCCGACGGCATCGGTGGGAGTCGCTTAATGAAGGAGTTATTTCGTGTCATAATCATTGCAATTTAACACTCAGCTTACTCCTTTGATCACGTGATTTTGGTCGACGGTACACAGTGGCGTAAATGAGGTTATTGAAGTTAGACAGAGAGAAAACAGTGGGCGAGAGTTAATCCTTTTACCGTGCCTGGCGACTGTCATAAATGTCATTTGCACAGAGCAAAGAGCTGCTATGAGGTCACCGAATAACCCTTTGTTTACCACTTTCATATGGGTCCTAATAAAAGCAGTCCTAGGATCTACGCCCAACAACAAAACCCGTAGGATTAAGGAAGGCCCCCTAACCGAGTTGAGACCCAACATTTGCTTTTCACTTTATTAAAAACCGTATCGAACTTGCTGGTTTCTAATCGTTTCAGTCCGAGCAGTTTGTTTGTTTGCTTTTAAGGTTGCTGTATGTGTGTGTTATTCAATTTTTATCTCCGATGCTGTGCGCTGTAGAAAGAAAACAAATGTGCTGCTTTTCATTAATTTGAATTTGCAATGTTGCGCATTTTGTTTATACTTTATATTATTGATTTTGAATTTTAAAATTCTGAGTTATTTTTTGTTTGTGACGTTTGAGTAGATCTTTAATTGTATGCATGTTGCAAGGTATTTAATCACAAAGTGCAGTTTTTGTTTTAGTTTTCGAGGATATTCAAGGAAGTTTATTAAAGTTGTATCTCTAATTATATCACCAAGTGTCAGTTTTTTGAATTTTAACTGAATATTTTTATTTTGTATTTGGTGCATTAAAAAATATAAGAAATGTATTTGGATTTCATAAAAACTGATTATTAAACGCATTTCTGCTGCTTCGATTATCGAATGCAGCCATTTACGTATGTTTACGTTTGGTTTTGAATCCAGAAAGATTTATATTCTTCTGTTTGTTTCTATAGTTTTATTTGTAGTGAAATAAGCCAGTGTTGAGTTTTTCAGCCAAATTTCGAATGCCTTGCCAGCAAGTCTAATAGGTAATAGGGAGGATTTTCATTATAGACAAAACCCGAGGGTAATTTTTCTCCCGCTTTCGATTGATGATTAAATCAGTTGCTAATGGCCCGAAAGGAATACACTTTTTACCCCTTCTTTAAGAGCAGGGGGCGGGAAGCTTTAGGCTTAGGCGTCATACAATATTGCAAGTTTAGAGAAATGAAAGAGAGGGGATTTTTGCATAATGGCAGGAAAAAATAATAATGCTCCTTCTTCCCGTAGAAAATTTTTATGGTAAAAAGGGGATTTGTTTTCCATATACAAAACTCAACGAATTTTATCCACTTGAAACTCATTAATGTCGAAGTTGGGAGTTTCAAATAAAAAGAAATTGTGGGTCAAGAGAAAAAATAAAAAAAAGATTGCTCAATTTGTTGAGGGACAGGGAAAAGTAATTTTGACTTTTTAAATCTCCATGAATTTATCACAATGTAACGTGACATCAATATCAATTTTTTTTTCAACTGGCGAGAAATTTTCGAGCGAATATTTCTCCAGATTTGCCCCAATTCGCCAATCCACCGCCAGATGTGAGTGTTTTGCTCTTTTTAGGAGGATGATGACACTTTTATGGATGCCCCCTGGAGATAGTAACGGACGCCATAATTTTAGTGTGAGACACACTTGACCAAATGTCAACAGTTTGTGGGTTCTTCGAAATCCCTATCGTCTTTCACCAACTCGTTGAATCCTTGCAGCAATAAACGTTACGAGGGCGGTTCGAGATCAGCACGTTTCAAGTGTTAAGGTGATTATCGTAGGTGTCATCAGGTGTCATCAAGTGTTATCGTAAGTGGAAACGCCAGATGACAAGGATTATGTCTTGATTTGTGTGTAAGATAGTGCCATAAAAGCAGATGGCTAGATACAGATGTTGGGTACACGTGGATAATGACATTTTTCATTTCGCTCGTGTTTGGTTAGAGATAAAAAATAAAGCGATCTTAATAAAAACCGTTAGGAATATAGAAAAAAAAATTAAAATAAACATGCAACACACAACAAGAGGAAGGAAATTAAGGTGTGGTATTTTTGTTGGGTTGTTATTTACAAACCATTGGCTTTCATATTCATTTTTATTGTGTTTTTCTAAGCAAATTAAAACGCAATCTGCGATAAAAAAGAAATGAAAAGAAATACTGCTTTCTTTTTTTTTTCTTAGGCTAATTAAGAGAAGTCGATTTCTCAGCCACCTAGTGGGCATTACACTTTCATGCAGATGATGAGAATGTTGACAAGGGACAAAGACCCTTCGCCACAGGTGTCCAGCGTGGGTGTTTCATGTATACCTGCGACTCTCCAGCAACTCAGACGACGGACCTTCCCACGAACCTTTGCCAGCAGGATGTCCACAAATTCCTCCCCACCACCCCGAAAACGACTACTAACCCCCTCGCCTCTTCTTTCCTTGACCTTAAGAATATGGGAGATACCCCTACCTCCATATGGCTCCTACAAACACCTGATTATTTACCCACTTTCACCCTCTGTCATTCCCTAAAAAAAAAAATTAGAGTGGGTGGAGATTATCAGCCCCTCTTTTTTTAAGTCCCCCTCCTTTGGGATTTTTTTTCGACTGATTTGTGGTTTACTCAATGCAGTGTCTGGACTTAACTTGTAATTAAATATAATATGTGGGTAAAAGATGGGAGAAGTTGAATTTCTCATCGTTTTTTTTCTTATTTAAAAGATGGAATTATTTGAGCAAATGTAAGCGAAGTCAGCAGCTGACTGCAGCAGTTTGGAAAAGAAAATCATATATATATTTTTTTTTTTATTAAAAAGGATGAGTTATGAGATGTGGAAATTATTCTAGGATTGATTTTAACTAATTCTGCTTTTGTTTACTGCGTGTATAAATTAAAAGAAATAAATTTCTTTACGACGCATTCATTGAACACGTAAAATTTAACATTTCGTTTGGTTTAAAAAATATAAACAAGTTTATAGTATCACGTATTTATGAATTATGAATTAAAGTAGTGTGAAAAGGTGTGTTAAGAGTTGGCTTGTGTGTGAACAAGCTTACATTTCGTGTGTGAATAGGCTCTACACACTTGTATCTTATAAATTTTAAAAAATAAATCTTTTAAATCAGGATTTTAAAAGTCAAGAGATGTAGCAAAACATGTGCGTGTAAGGGCTTCAATATACGCCGTTGGCAGAAGGTTGAAAGAGCAGAAGTGGGGGATAATAAGGGTCCTATACTATATAGTCTCCATTGCCAGCGAGGGGATGGGGGTGGGGGGTTCGAATTTGGGATAGAGTGAGGAGGAAGGGGAGAAGGAAAGAAAAGAAAGGCGATCTGACACAACACAAAGAAGGACCAATCCAATAGGCATAACTATAAAGAAAGCTAAAAATAGTTTATGTGTGTGAAGACAACTTTACTTCGCTTTACCGACACTAAATTTCATGTCATTTTTCCCTTCCCTTGAAAGATGGAATTCCTGATTTGCATTTTTAATAAGCAAACACGTATTGATTGTCCTAAATATAAAATATTGATTAAAATTAAGGGTTTTGAATGACGAAAACGGTGCGGGAAATGACGTAATGTTTTTTAAAATTAAAAAAAAAAAAGATTATTTTGATTGCTTCATTAGAAAAAGGTAGAATAAACAGAGATATTTATTTGCAAATAGTGAGTGCAACGGAAATGCATTTCTTTACGAAATGAACTGATCAGCGATAGCCACCTTGAGTCGCAGCAAACTTCCAGGAAACCAGTGAAACCGCACCCAATGCCGGATGATCAACACACGACACCTGGCTGCACAGCTAATTAATCATTCTACCCTCCTTTATTTTTAATATAATTACGAAAAGTATATATATATATTGGATTCTTTATATAGTTAAAATGTAGTGAGTGGTGAAGGTATCGTCGGAAACGGCCCATAAACTCAGGTATGAAGGAAGCGAGGATTTATGTGTGAATTGTGCGAGCAAACACTAAACGCGGCGTTTTAGAAAATGATTGATGATGAAATGCGTGCTAAAATGTTTGGCGATTTGAAAAACATTTATGAATTAATAATGAGTCGGTTTGACTTATCAAAAGTTGCGTTGAAAAAGTTAAAATCACTGCTCAGTTGATAACATTTAAGTTCAAAGAGAGATTTCAGATCAAACTTGTTGATTTTAGGTTTATAATTATAGTCGGATAACTGTTTTATCATCTAAAATAAATCTCTAACGAGTTATTACGATTGACGGTTGTGGAAATACGAAGTGAAATTATCCATGAAATGTTCGAGGAGAGCGATATACATTTGGCGCTTGACTTTCGAGTTAAAGTCAACTAAAAATGTGAAGTTTAAACGTCGATCAACGCTCGGAAAGTGGCCAAAATTTAAATATCTGATTTTAGACAGTTGAAGGAAAAAATGTGGAAAATTGAAAGCGCGAATTCCATAATCTCTATTGTTTGCATTAATAATTTCAGACGCAATCGTATTGCGCCATTAAAGCACGTTTCTTGCACATTTTCCCGTGGCTTAATCGCACGAGGTTGCAACATCAATTTCCACCTGATGTTTCTTGTACAAATTCAATCAACGTCCCACACACAAAGAATCGAAACTCAATCGATTCGGCAATTTTTTCCCCCGCCTCTGCAGGATTTGGAAAGCAAATGGAATAAAGGCGCGCATTTGAGCAAACACGAAAGAAATAACTAAATAAAATATCGAAAGTTTTCTTACTTGCAGTCACTTTTCTCGCCTTGCTCTTACAACGCATCCTCCGTTCGTCTTCATAGGGGGCGCTGCTTCAAGTGACGACGACAGAGCGACAGGCATTGCCCCCGCAGGCAACCAACACACGCGAACCCACCCGAGACACAGACGCCGCCCTCATCCCCCTTCCTCCACCTCCCAAACGCCAACTCCCTTTTCCTCTAAACTCGACCATCGGCGCATGCGCTTTCAACCACACTCTCGTTTCCGCCATGCTGTCCCGGCTCATGCTTACCTGTTTAGAGTTTGCTGCCAGTTTGGCATCTTTGAAATATATTTCTGAAAAGTTTTCCGATTTTTACAAATGAAATAAAATGAAATAAAATTTTATTTTTTTGGAAAAAATTTTTTTTTTTTAAATTTTGTTGTTTATTCATTTGTTTATTTTTAATTTATAGTAGGCGCATTCATCAAGTCATTTAAAATTGTTTATATTAATTTTACTCGTTAAATTTATACATTAGGACTAGTTATTATTACGCGTTATAGTTACGATTATGTGTTTTGTTTTTTGTTTAATTAGCGAGGTGTTTAAGTAATTAGTTTGATGGATAAATATTGATAGGAAGTGTAGAGTTGAGTGCAGTAGCAGGAATAAGTGTGAAGGTGGACTTCCTTGTTTACGAAATCAAGGAGGCCAATCAGAAAAGATGTGAAAATTAAGTGTTGTATATTTTCTACAAAAAAATTGCCACTGTCAGAAAATAAAATAAAAATTCTGGTTTTGTTTTTATTTTACCTTTAGCACTACTATATCTTTGTGCGTTGTTGTCCAAACTATGGATTTGTTGCAGAGTTCGTAAATTAAAATCCTTATTTCCAACAATATTTTTTTTCTGCAGATTTACGAAAACCTTAATCACCACAGGAGTTATCTGATCATGCTGCCATCCGGCGACACTTTTAGTACCTTCTTTAATGGCAAGTTGTTTTTATGTCATTTTAGTTCTGCGATTTTTATTCGACAAGCGCGGGCTATTTTCTAATGATTTTTAAACGTTTCTTGTGGGAAATTGTAACGTTTAAGCATTTCAGTGTTTAAAGATGACCGAAGACCGAACAAGGTTATGTTTAAATGTAATTTTAGCATGTTTAATATTATTTATCTCGATAATGAATGAACTAATGTAATTTTTTTATACAGTTGATAGAGTACACATTAAAGGATATGATTCCCCTTTGTCACATGACTCACCAAGAGCTGTTACCAAGTGCCATTACAACAGTAGCCACGAAAAAAATAAAACATAAACTCATCCTGCTATTAGTAGCAAAGTCACTCGCTTTTATTGATTTATATTTCGCTCTAATTGAGGATCATTTTAAGATAATTGCTGTTCGTCCACAAACAGGAGGGGGAAAAGGTTACAAAAAATATCGGGCAACTACAAGTGAATCAATTGATTCTCACTTTTTTTTTCTTTTTTCTTTTCTTTTTTTTCATTTTTTATTTTAGATATCTGATATTTCCTTACTTGAAGGGATTGGGAAAGGGGAAGAGCGAGGAAGGGAGAAAAGAGAAGCAGGAAACGGGAGCCAATGGAGCATCAAATAAGCGTGGCGCAGTTTAGAGCACGCAAACGTATCGCTGGTTTCACACATGGCATTTGGAAATGTGAATCCACTAAACACAGGTATGACATTATAATTCCCATTGATGGCGCCATCTCGAGTAAAAAGTGACGTTTGCTGAATTGAATAGATATAATACAACGTATTATTAACTTGTGCCACGACTAAAAGCTTTGGAAATAACATCTTTGACGCGCTATTTTTGCCTTCATTTTATTCGTGCACATCGAAATCTATCGATCTATGCAAAACATGTGGATTGCTTGATATTAATCAAACTTTTGCTTTGTTTATAAAATTAAGATTAAAATGTTTTATTCGTCGAATTCAGGTAAACAATAATTTTCCAACAATAAGCAAAAAAGAAAAAATGGATATTTGCGTTTATAAACTTATAAAAGAAGAATTTATTAATGTTTTGCTAGATATTTTTTTGGTTTTGTTTTGATGTGTTTATTTAGTGGTTTTTATTCTAAATCGCTATTCCACTCCATTTGTTGCGGCAGACGTAGCAGAGTGCTGTGCAGGGAAGTGTCAGGCGGAACATTTACGTGGTTGAAACGGAACATTCTGCAGATAGAATTGGGTGAAATTGGCGTGTGGAGAATGTGCTCCATAATTGCACTAATGGCGATCCAACTAGAAACAGAAGGGGAGGGAGACGAGTATTGTTAACGTCACTTTGAAAGAGAGTTGGGGAGAAGGATTGTGCGGGTGAATTGGCAGTGTCACGTGCCTGAGAGCTAGTAAGAATCAATTTCTGAAAAACCGCTATGCAACACGCGATGAGCGGATGTGGTGAGCAGGAGGCGTCTGTGATTTAATTTTTCTCTTTTCTTTTTTAATTTTATTATATACGTACAATTGAGAGGATATATATATATATATTGTTACGAATCAAATATATAGGGTTAAATTCACATTTACTTGTGGAATTCAATTGGAAATATGCGGCGGTAAAAGTGCAAAAAGGTTAGATGGCGTCATATTCGGCGTCATGGGGTATTCCTTCATTTCAAATCGTTGATTAGTTTTGTGTCGGCGTCTGTGTGTAATGGAAATTATTCGGCATATTTGCATTGTAGTAAAAAGGTGTTATAAAATTCTCATCTCGGGAAGCTCAGCAGGTGACAGCTACTGAAGAGAAAAGTTTTAATTATATTTTCATTCGTCGATGTACAAACACTGTAAGCAATTTTTTTTTTTTTTAAATTTCTTTTTGAGAAAATGAATTGGAAATGGAGTTATTGCTTTTAATAAATGGATGGATTTGGGAAAGCAGTTTGGATTGAAATAAATGGAGCACCTATATTTCATTTTTTCAATAGGTCATCTTTTAGTGACCCTACGTATGCACGTGGAAAGTCGTTCACGCATGAGGTCGTGATTTCCGGTCGTCTCGTTTTAGCTCGGTTCGGACTTCCGGTCTTCGGAAGTAAATCTTCGACGATCATTCGGTTACTAGGACAACGGACAAAATAACAAACAGTCCAGTCACGATAGGACCATTTAGGGTAACCGGTAGTTTTAATTTCAATTTCACAAACAAAAACAAGTTTTTAGCAACCGATTTAGCAGTACAAAAAAAGTCCTGTTGTTATCCGAAATGTAGGCAGTTCTTATTGACAGGGAAAAATATAAAATACTAGTTTCTTTTCTATAGATTAAACCTTTGACCCATACACGAAAGTCCAGAAAAACCTGGCAGTGGGTCCTTTCACCTGGGATTTTGAATCGGAATGTTTATTCCTGTCATCAAGCAGATGACGTACTGTATTTCTTCGATCCTAACATGCCATTTATAGTAGGATGAACCCCGTTTTTAGAGATGTTTGCATGGGGGGGAAAAGTGCATCTTAGAATCAAAGAAATACGGCAGTAATGACTGGAAACACTATAGGTTTAACACATTTTTATTTGGAAAAATATTGAAATGGTCTCAGTCTCAGATCTGTCAATCGGGGTGCGTTGGCGGCGCCATCTATGAGAAAACTATAGAATGAAAACAATTTTTTTTTCCAAACTTGACCAGAAACTACTTCCAAAGGCTGTATTTTTGGAACGATGGGAGATAGGGAAATTTTTGATGCCAGATCTGCGCCGTGTGGGTCATTTACCATACGTTCATCTTTCTTCTAGACTATTTTGACAATTTTTGAGAAATTTTTTATTTTTCAGAAAAATCCACTGCAGTTTTTGGCCCGGCTCTCTGAAACGCTTGAAATATTTTAATTATCACTTACCTTACTTATTTTTTTTAGATTCAGTCTAAATTATTCTCTTGTAGCCATCTTTTGGTGGTTTATTCACAACACTTAAGCCTATTTCACTTGTTTTTCTGTTCTAGAACTTTTCCTCCCAGTCGCAGTAGTAGAATTGCGTCTTAGTCGAGCCCTACCTTCACCAAAAGCTTAAGCAGTCCACCAAATGTGAGTAATGGTCACGTATGAGTGTATTGGAATTGTGTTTATTTTTGGATGTGTTTGGTCGAGGAAATATAAAATTCCCAAGCACCGAGACGACTTAAGCAAAGCAATTTTATTTGCTATTACAAATTGGAGGCGTTGTAAAAAAAAAAAACATTCACATTGGTACCATGCTAAGTGCCACTTTCTTTCCTTTTAAGAATATCTGGAATCCGTAAGGCACAAATTTTTAACAAAAAAAAAATAATAATCCAAAAAATCAACACCAACCAATATTTCTTTACAGCGTACTGAGCTTGAAGAGTTTTGAATTACTATAAAAATATCTTTCACAATTTCAAATAATTTAGTTGTCTTATCCATTTAAAAAAAAATTGTACATCTGTCAAATCGGTAACAAAAATTATAAAATTACAAAAAAATGTATTTTCTACTTTCACTCGTCTCAATCACACCATAAAAGAAGCTTAAATATTAAGAAAAATACGTGACATCGCTCCAAACTCAATTCACTGATGACTGATACATGAAATGTTATGATTACACAAATATGAGAGAAACAAATTGAATTTTATCAGCTATTTATATTTTTTCCAACTTTTGGATACTTTTCTAAGCACTTTTCATCAACTTATGCTTATTTTTGTCAGCAAATTCTTTTTATACATGTTACGACTGATAAACACGCCATTAACATCAAAATTCTAGTCCCTAAAGTCACTCGACCCAAATAATACAATGGTTAAAAAGCATAAATCCGTAACATTCAAGGATAAACGAAAATTACAGTTAAATATCGATTGGAATGTTGAAAAATTTGAATAATGTTACTTTAAACTTTCTAAATTACAGAGTTTTTCTTAATATATTCTATTTTTCGTAAGTGTATTATTAAAAAAACTTTATTAAATAACGCGATATAATTAATTATGTATAAAAACACTTTAACAAAACAAAAACAAAAAACTTTATCATTACAAATGGCAGTGTACAGTGCGAATTGCTTACACGAAGCAAACGAAAATTCTCAATGTTTATATCATGTAAAGAGAAAAGTTTAAAAATAATTATTCAAATACAAAAATTAACTATCCCCCAAAAGAAATTAAAATTATTTAAAACAAATCATGATTTTCACGACCTAAATTTTCCTAATGTTGCCGCGACGTTCGCCGGCGCGCTTGGACCGATTTCCGATTAGTAACGCCAACTAATAAAAATAAAAACAAATAAATTATTAATCTCCATTTATTTAAAACATCAAAAAAATATAAGAAAATCATTAACCAGAACTCGGTTCGGGAGCAAAATTAAAACTGAACCCTCCGCTCTGTCCGAAAGTGAATTGGGACGCCAATCCCGGCGCTGGAGTCGGCCCCGACGTGGTCACAACGGAGTTGAAACCAGGTAAGGTCGAAGGTCCGTTCACCGCTTGTGGAGACGCGGCGAAATTGAAAACCCCGGTCGAGTTGGACGTGTTGAAAGCAGTGGCAGTTGTCGCCGCTTGACCGAAACAAGAATTGACAGAAAACGCTGGCATGGACGGCGCTGACGTGGCGGCGACGCTGTTCATGTTGAAATTAAACCCGCCCGAGGTAGTTGCGTGCAACGGCACGCCATTCCCGGTCGTTTTGAGTGGATTAAACGCTGGCTGAGCTGTCGTCGCTGTTTGAGGGGCCGCGTTGAACTGGAACGGTTGAGCGGTATTTCTACCGTCGAATTTGTTCGGCGGGTTCGCGGTTTGAAGTCCAAAAGCGAGAGTCGAGGATGGATCCGCTTTCGGTGTCGCGTTTGCACCGAATGCGAAAATGCTCGGTGAATTTGCGGATTGCAATTGCTGACCAAACACCGGAGTTTCTGGTAGTTTAGTCGTCGGTGTCGAGACTGGACCGAAACCAAACGTGTTAGGTGGGTTCATCGTTTGGATTTGCTGTCCGAAAATTGGAGTTTCCGTTGGTTTTGTTTTCGGTGTTGAAGTTGTGTTGAAAACGAACGCGTTCGATGGATTTGTAGGTTGCATCTGCTGTCCGAAAATTGGCATTTCTGCTTTCGTCGCCGGCGTTGGAACTGCACCGAAAGCAAACGCGTTCGACGTTGTAGTTGCGATCGGCGTTACTGGAGACATTTTAGTCGCTTCTGGTGTTTTAATCGAAGTTGGTAACGACAAATTCGCCGTGACCGGGCTCGCCAAGTTGAAAGCCGGAAAACTGGGTGTGACTGTGAGCGGCATCGAGACAAATGAGGCCGTCACTAACGGTTTGATAGCGACACCAGAAGATGATGTCAAAGTGTTGCCCAAAATCGACGATGTTGGTGTCAAAGCAACGCTCGGCTGCAATTGTGACGAATTCGCACTGGACATGACCGTTAAGTCCGTCTTAGCGGGTGCAAAACTCGAAATGTGAATTTTCTCCACTTCCTGTCTGTCGGAACCGGTGGAAGAAAGAGTGGTGAGCGATGTTGTTGTCGTGGTTATGTCTATTCGCGGAACCCACGAGTCGCTCGGTTTAGTCACCGGTTCAGGAAGTATCGGCGCGATGCTCAGAAGACCGACCGAAGGTGCCGGCGACAGAGATATATTTGGTTCGGTGCCGAGAGATACTTGCAAAGGACGGCTGCTGAATAAACTAGGACTTCTATCACCAGCACTCGAATCGTCTAAAGATAAGAAAAATAGTTAAATAAATATTTAATTTACTGGTGAGAATATTTTATTTATTTTTATTTACCATCTTTTGCTTGAAAAGCTGCGAGAAGCCTGTGAAGTCTGGCTTTATTGATCACTTGATCGCGGTTATCGTCTTCTACACTTGAGTTTGATTGAGGCACGCAATGAGACTGTGGAAATAAAAATTAATATTAAATTTTTCTTTTTTTTTTTACAGCTGGAAATCGGAATTCGGGAGTATTTTATTACCAATTGTAAATTCTTCTGGCTCAAAGCTTGATATAAGGATAATTCACGTTTTCTCGAATAGCCTTCTCGTCTTACAACTGGAGTTTCCGAACGTCTGCGCATTTTACTAGGATTTGGTTCGTCTTCGGTCAAGTTTGGCTGTTTTTAAAAAAAAAAAATTAAATTAAAAAAATGTTAAATCATTCATATAATTATTATTAAGTAATCAATGATTACATCAGATTCAATATCGGGCGAGGGAGTTTCAAATGTTTTCGATTCTTCATTAATTGTACAACATCTTTCGATCATCGACTTGGAAATCACAGCTGTACTTTTAGTATTTCTAAGTTTACTGATTTTAATCGCTGGACTTCGTTCTATTCGTTCCGACCGCCGTCTTTTAATTCCCTAAAAAAGTATCAATAAAAATACATTTTAATTAATTGATCACAACTTGCATTATTAATAATCTTCAATTCAAATACCTCTCTGGAGCGATTGACAGAACTATACGAGCTGAAAATCTCATTGTTTTTGGAAGTTTTCATCGTCGGCGTCGGCGTGATTTCTCGCACTCCTCCGCCCTCATAAACGGGACTCAAAGTCGGTGTGGGCTGTCGCATCCCGTTTAACAAATTTACATTCGCAGAACTGGTCGATTTAAACGTCGACTCGGCCCTCGGCGAATTCTCACGCCTCTGTCGCTTCATGCGCGAGTCTTCGTTCTCTTCAGCCAAGTTATAAAAAGATCTTTTCCTCTGAATTTGCTGCAGCGACTTTAATACTGATTTTACAGATGACGTGGGCGGTGTTTGCACCTTACTATTGAATATAAAATCCTTCCTGAAACACAACAACCATTTAATCACCTAAAATTAAATTAAAAAATTCAGAAACCAACCTCGGACTGGGCGTTAAGTTTTTCTCGGGCGGAGCAATCCGCACAGTTACAGGATTATGGACCATGGTCGTGTTTTTCCCCGACAGAACCGGCAGCGGTGACTTATTGCGGTGAATCGTGGGGAATAATCCCAAACCTCTGTAATGCGATTGGTCAATCGGCGGGTAATTGTAGGCAGTTGAAACCACTTGACTGGCAAATCCGCACGTCGCTCTTGTAAATAAAACATTAAAACATTAGAAAATAATGTAATCAACGACGACAACACTCGGTTCGAACCTCGACACGTTCCTGGATACGCTGGCATTGTGCTGCGATAAAGCGGGCGATGATCGCACACTACTTGGTGATAAAGTTGAATAATTTGATTTGCTAATTCCCCACGGCGTTATAGGTGTCACCTGTTTTGAGATGTTGTGAAAAGAGTCTCTCGAGACGTGTTTCTCGGCACTTGGAACGAATTTTCGGCGCGAGATCGGCGCATGATTGTGTTGTGAGGTTAGGCCTAAAGCACTAGGTTGCTGGCACTGGGCACTATGAGCTCCTAAAATGGCGACCGCTGCGAATATACACGCTGCTATCAAAGATGTGAACAGGTACAAGACGTATGATGCGCAAAGAATTCCGACGATGACAAATTTATGAACTTCTAAATCAAACATCCTCATCTGGGGAGATACATTTTCAAAAATTTCACCTCGTAGATCTGGCGTGGTAAACAGGGCCGGTGAGATGAAAGAGGTTGGTATGTCTGGAATGAGATAATCAGAGAATCACAGCCAACAATCTGTGGAATGAAACAAAAACCAAAGAAATGTGAAAATGTTTTAAAATTATTAATTACTTTTGAATTTTTTAATAATATTAAATGATTAATTAATACCGTTCTGTTTTTGTTTTTTAAAATTTAGCGCCGTTAGTGTGACATTTCGGTACTAATATGGGCGGCCGGCCAGGGCAGGCCATTTAGCATTTTGGCGGGAAAATGGAGTCTGTCTCGCAGGGTTTGGAGTTTGTTATTCCCTTAACAAACAACGATTTGATTAATCCAGATAACAAGAGAAAAGTTTATTACGTGAAGGATATTTTATTCGAGGATGATGCGGCTCGTCGAGTTCGGGGTAATTTAATGTGTTGTTGTGCAAATGAAACTTGTTGATTTTTGTTTTGTAATTGCAGATGCCAAGTCCAAATTTGTCAGCGCAGAGGCGATTATTAATGAGTTTGATTGTATATACAGCGTGTTTTGGTATTGTTTTGGTCAAATAGTTGTTTTAATAAATTGTAATTACCGGTATTATTTTTATTTTTCACTTTTTAGTCATTTTGAAAAATTGGATCCGGAAACTGTTCAAACATCTTTGGATTTACTCGCAAAAAGTGACTTAAATTGGAGGAAGTTGTTAATTTTGTCTAATTATTCTGTAACGGTTATTTAATCCAGATTTTACTATGCTCCATGCCGAACTCGCTTCAACTCTGGATAAATCACCGACCTACGAATGGAAACATAAGTTTAGGAACATCTTCAAGATGAATTTGTATTTGTTGTGTATTTTCACGGAGAAATTTGAGACGGAATCGACTAAACTCACAGCAGAAGCGATTGTTTCTGCAAAAGGAAGAGTAATATCATTTATATCAGTGATTTATCCATTTTTATATAAAAATTTATTTTCTAGGGTCGTCCAAATACGAAGCAAAAACGAAAAAATATTGAATTTTCGTGGGAAGAAAAAAGAGAAAAAGTGATGCAGTTATTGTACGAAGTGTGTCAATTACCACTGCCGTTGCTTTGGGCGGATCAAATCATCGAAGAGGAAGTTGTCGGGTAAATTAAATTAATTGTTTTGCATTAAACACTGAGATTAAACGATTTTTTCGATTTTTTTCCAGTCTGATCACAAATTGCGCGTATAAATTATTGGAAAACACGAACATCAATCATACCAGACAATTGAAAGATTGCATTTTTAATATTTTAGGGCAAATGGTAGCCAAATATAATCACGCATTGTGTAAGTAGCATTTATTTGAAACGTATTCACTCGATTAATTTGTTTTGTTTAATTTTTCAGCTTGTAGTTTAAAGGTTTTTCAATTAATTCAGCAATGTGAACATTTAGCAATCCCCCTCGCTCATTTACTAGAATTATTGGTGAAAAAGTTTTCGGTTAAAACCCTCATAGGGGATATTATTCGAGAGATAATTCAAATGGATGGGAAAAATGTATTCAACGATTCCTCAGCGATTCGATCCATTTCCACATTTTTAATCGAAACGACCCAACTTATACCATCCGAAATAATCAATTATCTCTCAATTCTGGTTCCTTTTCTGGAACAAGAGGTAAAACTAACCTACTGAGAGATTAATTTAAATTAATTTGTACAATTTTGTTTCAGTCTTACGTCATGCGAAACTGCATTTTGAGCGTAATCACCGAACTCGTGTTGAAATTGCTAAACGGTGAAGAATTAAACACCAAACAAAAAAATCTTCGCGATCAGTTGTTAGAAACCCTTCAAGATCACATTCACGACGTGAATTCATTTGTTCGGTCACGCGTGATCCAATTGTGGACCCGACTCGTTGAAGAACGAGCTATTCCTTTGAAAAACCAACACGTTGTCTTGGAATTTGTTATTGGAAGGTTAAAAGACAAATCGAACAATGTCCGGAAAAATGCTGTGCATTTGGTTACCGAATTGCTTCGAAGTAATCCTTTCTCAGCTAAGGTTAATTGTGTTTTTCTTTAAAAAAAAACTCTTTTTAATTATTTAAAATAGTTTTCAGCTGAGGAGTTGCAGAAAGACTGCGAAAAGGAGCTGCAAAAGTTGAAGGAATTGGAAGAATGTGTGCAAAATGAAGTTTTCGAAGAAAAAGAAGATCGTAACGAAGAAAAGGATGGCGATGGCGATACTGAAACGCCTCGCGAATGCAATACGGAGATTTTGAAGCAACAAGTTATAGTGCAGTATTTGCAGGACTCGGCCAAATTTATCGATTTCATTGGTAAAGCCATTCCGCTTATAGCCAATCTTCTAAACTCGCGACACAGTGCGGATGTCTTGGCGGCCATCGAGTTTTTTGTCGTTGCGTACGAATTTGGATTGAAAGAAAGTGTTTGTGGAATTCGAAAAATGATCGTCCTAATCGGGAACAGCGACGCGACGATTAAAGAAACGGTTATCGAATCGTGCGAACGGTTGTATTTAAAACCCAATGCTAACCAACCGTTGAAAATTGTCAAGAGTTTATCAACTTTGGCTTTGGGTGCAAATATTGGAGAATTAACTAGTTTGGAAGAATTGGTACGTTTTCAGCAGTTTAATTG
Source organism: Strigamia acuminata (assembly GCA_949358305.1). Taxonomy (NCBI): domain Eukaryota; kingdom Metazoa; phylum Arthropoda; class Chilopoda; order Geophilomorpha; family Linotaeniidae; genus Strigamia; species Strigamia acuminata. The sequence continues at coordinate 23,372,303 of OX442314.1, read as the reverse complement.
AATTAAATTAAATTTTTTATTTTTATTTCAGATGTGTGCTTTTGCGAGATCAGGGCAATTGAGTGCACCGATTTATCAATTATTTTGGGAACGGTTCACTTTGAAAGCGGCAGTTTCGGAAGAGGAAAGAAAAATTGCACTCGTTCTTCTAGGAATGGCAGCTGGGCATGAAATCAACATCGTGAAGAGCAACAAAGATGTTTTGATTTCATTCGGGTTTGGCGTCGGCGCCGAGCTCGATTTTCAAATTGCAAGAGAGACGTGCGTTGTATTCATTAAATTATCAGAATCGACGGAAAAGCAATCTCGATACCCAAGAGACGATCAGTTATTTACTCGATTGCTCGAAGCTTTGATTTCGGGTATAAAAATTGCCTTTTTAATGATTTATTTTCTTGTTTTCAATTTTTTTTTATTCCTTAGGTGTTACGAATATCAAAGATAAATATTGGATTCCCTTTATGGAAAAAGCAGTCAAATTGATTTACTCATTGGGAGATCAGCCTGATGAAATTTGCACAGAATTATTGAAAAAATTAGCCAGTGCAGTCTTGATAAACAAAACAAACGGTATTGTAGTTTTTAGTTGGAAAGGATTTAGTTATTCATTCGAATTTAATTGCAGAGAATAATAAGTATGGGTCAACTCCACCTCTGTTGACGCGATTAATAGCGACGGCTGGCCATGTAGCTTTGTGCCAATTAATTTATTTGGACTGCTACGTGTTCACGGAGATGAAACAAAGGCAAGAGAAGAAACAGAAGCAGTCGGAAATGAAGAAGAAGAGGAAAACAATGAGGAAATCGTTTAGCGCGACGGCCACTCTAACGCCGAATAAAAATTCGGATAAATCGATGGAAGAAGAAATGATGACGGGCGCCGACACCGACGACGCCGAAGCCGAACTAATTCGAAAACTATTGGATTTCGAAACGGTTTTAGGTGAAATTGATCGATTATTCAATTTTTTGTGCGTAGAAGTTAAATAATTTTGGTCTTTACAGGTGATAATCTTCTTGCGGCTTACGCGCCGGTTATTGTGGATATTTGTGGACAGTTTAATCGATTTAGCGATGTGGAATTACTTACTGCAAGCGCTACGGCATTGGCTAAGTTCATGCTGGTGAGCAGCGAGTTTTGCGAAGTCAATTTGCAGTTGTTCGTGACCATGATGGAGAAATCGTCCGCTAACGTGATACGAGAAAATTTGGTTATCGCAATGGGCGATTTAATTATTAGATTTCCGAACTTGACCGCACCGTGGGCTTGTAAATTATACAGTCGGTGAGTTGCGAATTATTTAATTTTTTGTGGAAAATGTTTTTAATTTTATTGGTTTGTTTTTTAGGCTTCAGGACGATTGCGTTCAAGTGCGACTCAACACGCTGACCGTGTTGTCTCACTTGACGTTCAACGACATGATCAAGGCAAAGGGTCAAATTAGCGATGTGGCACTCTGCATGGTCGATAAAAATGTTCGAATCGCAGATGCTGCTAAATTGTTTTTTACTGAATTGGCTAAAAAGGTGAGTACAGTGTCGATGAATTTAAATATATATATTTTTAATGTTTGGATTTTAGGGAGCAACCATATACAACATGTTACCCGACATTATAAGTCGTTTGTCTGATCCAGATGTTGGCACGAGCGAGGAAAAATTTAAGATCATTTTAAAGTTCGTGTTAAAAGTATTATTAAGTTTGGTTAAATCAATTTAAAAATTGTTTTGTAGGGTTTTAATAGGCCTAATTCAGAAAGATAGACAGCTAGAAGGATTAGTCGAAAAATTATGCCATCGATTTAGAGCCTCAGAGTAGGATATTTATTTTTATTTACTTTTATAAAATTATTATAAAATTTTGATTTATTTTTAGATTGGAACGACAGTGGCATAACTTAGCCTACTGCATGTCCCTTTTGTCGTACAGCAACAAGTGTCTTCAGAAACTTGTGGAAAACTTTAATAGTTTTGGGAATAAATTGGTGGATCCGTTTGTTCTCGATTGCTTTCAAACCATCATCAACAACGCGAAGAAATTGGCAAAGCCAGAAACAAAGTGCGTGATAGAAGAACTCGAACAGAAAATCGGAGACATTGCTGCCAAAGGAATTAGTGAAAACAACGATGAAAAGGAAAATCGAGATAATGGAACCACGACTAAGAAAAAAACAGCCGCTAAAGCACGAGTTAAGAATAGGCCGACCAAAGCGAGAAAGAAGTTGAGCGCAGAATTTGAAGAGAAATTGTCACTTACACCCCAAAAACGACGTCTGAATACCACTAGAGCAGTGAAGTCGCATTCTAAATCAAAATTTGTTTTCAGTTCAGAGAGTGATGAATGAATATTTCCAATTCTATTGCCATTTTTTGAGAGTTGTAGAAGAAAGAGAATTAAAGCTTAGGGGAATTTTGTTAATATTTTCAGTGCTGGAAATCACGTTCAATGTTCTAAAAGCAACAGAAAATGCTTGTCCACTGACCCATGAGAACCGCCCTAAAGTTATTGCCGTTTGAAATCCAAAATCGATTTTTCAGTTCGTATCGCATCGATTCCACTACCTGCTTGTAGTTTGTCTTCTCGCTACAAGTTTCTTCCGAATTTTGAATCTTGAGACCCAACCTGAAGAAGCTGCGAATTCATCATCCTCATCCAACAAACCGTCCGTCTTGTTTCGTGCATATATGTTTCGAGCTTTTTGTTGAATATACTGGTCCTTCACCGTGAGTCCTTTTCCATTCTTCTCCTTAATCCACGTGTGCAATTCGTCTTCTAATTCGGCATATTTGGCATTTCGTCCTCCTCCATTTAATCGGCGGACTTTTCGTGTTTCGATTTCGTCATTTTCTAACGCCAATTGAAGTTCATTCTGCTTCTTGATCCAGCCACGAAGTGTCTCTTGACTAATTCCGTACTTCTTCGAAATTGCTGGTACGCCTTTGCCAGAAACACCTTTTTCATATTCCCGAAGAATGTCCAACTTCTCTTTAATCGTGTAACTTCTTCGTTTGGACATTTCTTCCGTGTGAACAAATTTAATTCGTTTCCGATACATATATACAGCCAAGAAACGTTACGTTTCTCCGACATTCGATCTAAAAACGTTTTTACTACGACGTTCGGTCGAAAAATTTAAGTTGCTACTTTTTGCTGAAATATGACACCATGGTGTTATATTCGAATACAACACCATCCTGCACTATTCGGGTGAAGACGGTAGTTTTGGGCACTTTTAATTTTGCCCGAAAGCAGACATGAAAGCTTAGTTTAATTTATAAATTTGTGGTTTTAATTTACCTTGATACCTGAAAATAATAATTAGTTAAATAAATACAAATTGGTTCAGATTTTAACTTCTTTTATTTGCATAAAAATAGATTAAATTCAGTATTGGTCTCGAGTCCGTAATGTGGACACGGGAGGAATTTCCTTTCTGGGGTTACAACAGACGGATTTATTGGTTGTCCGTCTGCGGCCTCAAGTTTTTTGTCGCTTCTAGGACGGCGGCCTTGATTAGTTTTACTAATCTGGCGTCTTTTTCTTCTTCTCGCTTTAAACGAGTAGGACACTCGTTCCTCCAGTGTCCATCCTCCTTACAATAATTGCAAGGACGATTATTGTTTCCGGATTTGGTAATGGGTTTAAAAGCCTCGATAAAGCCATTTATATAATGGCTGGATCGAATTATTTTGGCGGAGTTTAGGCCATATTCAACAATTCTCTGAGTTCTTGCAGTAGTAGCGGCCGCTTCTTTCGCCGAAAGGTTTTCATTGTACCAGTAATCCAGTACCCCGTACTTTTCTTGAGCGAACTCGATTATGGTTTGGAAATTATGTTCCCTTGGGGCATGAACTTCGCGAAGGATTCGTATCGAATACTTCGTTAGTCCTTGGTAAAATAAGAAATATTGGGAATATGCATCCAGCGGAGTATCGAGCTCGTCGAAGAGATCCTTTGCTCTTAGTATGTATGATCGAACATCTTCCCCTGGTGCTTGTTTCATAGATTTCATGATTTCCTCATCTGTTTCTCCGTATCGTTCGTAGAATTGTACAATAAAATCTTCCCATGTCTCGAGATTGGTACCGTCGTACCACGCTCGGGCAGCGCCAATCAGCATCAGTGGGAGCCCTAGTAGGACCATTTCGTCAGGTGTCGCGCCAACTCGGACGATGGTCATTGCCACTTCTCTGAGGAATTCATGGCCGGCTTTGTAAGAGCCGTCAAACTTCAAAAAGCGCCAATTTGACCACTTTACGTTGTGCTCTAGTCTCACAAATTTCCATTGGCTTCGTGGATATTTTCTTAACAGTCTATCTGTTCTCGTCTCTTTTCTCGGCGTCTTGGTCTGGTTATCCAAAATGGAAAATAGTTTTCGTGAATGTGCTTGCTGCACGACCCAAGACTCAGCGCTATTTTCGTGGCGTTGGTCTCGAATGTAGGCCTACGACCATGTTTGTTCGAAGTGCCTAAAAAACATTGTTTGTAAAAATAAATGGAGGGGCACTACTGTCGCGAAAAAAGCAGTTGGGAAAAGTAGAAAAGCTAAAATCAACCGCGAAAAAAAAAATATCTGGTAACTTACCTTGCAAAAATGGAACCAGCAACTTTTTCTTTGATGTAATTGAAGACTGCAGAGTATGAATTTGCAGATTTGTTTCGCATTAAAACGTAAAATGCTGGAAACACCTGTACAGATGAAATAATATGAATTAAATAATTAATTAATTAATTAAAAGAAAAAAAAATGAGTTTGGTTTACATACATTTCGAAAATAGTTCAGTTGAACTGTCAACAGCTGACTAAAAAAACGTGGGCAAGGCTTGAATGTTGCATCAATGTGATAAGTTGCACTTTCCAGACCATTTTCGATTATAAATGTTACAATGTTATTATGTGGTGTGGTTGGTGTTGGACTGTGTATTTTTCAGCTCTGCAAGGATTTTTATAGGAAAGTATCACATGACAGGATCTGGAAAAGATTTGGATTATCTTATGCAGTCTAGACCAATCCTGTGATAATTTTAATCCATTTAGTTAACACCCCTTTTTAGTTTACACCCTTATCTAGAATGTGGGTCAAAAAGAGGGGATGAAAAATCCAAGAAGGGATTAAATCCACTTCGGCATTCCTGTGTGTGAATGAAATAAATAGTTACCGAAAACAAACAACTGAATCCAAACGTGAGGTGTTTATAGTATGTAGTTAAGCGGGAAAAGATTTAAATGTCAAGATTTATATATACTTTTCATACTACGGTGTGATTTGCTGTCACGACCACATGCTCAACTCCATGTGTACAATACTCAGGCCACACGCAAACGCCCGTCTATAACACAATAAAGGATAATATCCTCTTAGATCCGTCAATTGGATATAAAATGCAGCGTACGGACTACGATATGGAAGAAACGTTTTATTGAAATCAAAGAAAAATACACCAACAATCCTTCGTTTATACAACTTCTCTATTATTTTATATAAATTTCATCAAATTATAATCTTCGTCGTGTACCCAAATATCGAGAACTCTTTAAAGAGGTTTGCGGAAATTTCGTCCCGCATAAATCGCATCGGTGCCCAATTCCTCTTCAATGCGCAGAATTTGATTGTACTTAGACAAACGCTCCGAACGACACGGCGCACCTGTTTTAATCTTTAAAAAAAAATAAAGAATACAAACATTTAAAAAACCAACTCGATGAATCTGAAATTAAATTTAACTTGTCCAGTGCTGAGTCCAACCACCAAATCTCCAATGAACGAATCTTCAGTCTCGCCACTTCGATGCGACACCATCGTGCCCCATCCATGTTGCTTGGCCAGGCAATGACTAGCAAAATCAACAATAAAATCAACAAACGTGGACTTGCAAACCACAAAACTAGTGGCCTACGCCTGGATCGATTCGGTGACTGATCCAATTTGATTCACTTTCAACAAAAGACAGTTGCACGCTTTTTTCTCCACTGCCATCTGGATTCGTTTCGGATTGGTGACGGTCAAGTCGTCACTATAAATGGGTTCAAATTTGCCTTTAGCTTTTCTAGTTTCACGTTCACAACTATGCTAATTGTACCCAACAATCTGAATGCTGGTTTCGCTGCTCAATTTCGTCCATCCGGCCCAATCGTCTTGGTCATATGGATCCTCGATGGAAGCCATCGGGTAGTGCTTGATAAAGTCGTGGTAGATGCTTCCTAATGCGTCGGAAGTGATCTAAAATGCACGGAATATTTAAAAACCCGATAATTTACATTTTAATAACACATTATAGACTTATTTACCCATTTAGACTTATCGGATTTTGGATTTTTAAAGTCCAAATCGTATTTTCCATCGCGGTAGAACTCGGACGCGGCCACATCCATTCCGATCTCGATGTCCCCGGTGTAACCGGCCTTCTCAATGGCGGCCTTGATCAATTCCAGGCCTGGAAATGAAAATTAAACATTTTAAACTAATCAATTACTCAAACCAATGCATTAAATTAACCTTCTTTATTATCTTGGATGTTTGGAGCGAAACCACCTTCGTCACCGACAGCTGTGGCGTCCAAACCAAATTTATTTTTGATTACACTTTTCAAATGATGGTACACTTCTGAACCCATTCGCATTGCCTGCGAAAATGAACTTGCACCTGCAAAAGAAATTAATTCAATTTAGAAAAAAATTATTTTTATAAATTACCGGTTGGCAGGATCATGAACTCCTGCATTGCGAGCTTATTTCCGGCATGACTTCCTCCGTTAATCACGTTAAAAGCAGGCACTGGAAGCACGATTTTACAGTTCCCGGCCAATTCTGCGATGTGTTTGTACAAGGGGATGCCCTAAAATGTAGCGCGGAATCGTTAGCCATTTTAAAATATATAAATTCTTCTGAAACTTTGTGTTCCACATTTCGATAAATTCCGAAAAATCATTCGAGTGTTCAGAATTATTCTGCTCCGCTTGATCAACTGAGTGCGAAGTGGGAAATACAAATCGTGCGAATATCATTTTTTCGGATTTGCTTACTTTGTGAGCTGCTCCGGCTTTGCACGTCGCCAACGAAACGCCCAAGATTGCATTAGCACCAAATTTAGCTAGAAATAATCAAATTTCAACAAATTTCTAAATAGTTTTCCACTCATTGTTACATTTGTTCTCAGTTCCATCTAAATTAATCATAAATTCGTCAACAGCTTTCTGATCCGTAACGTCTAAACCCTACAATAAAAAAAAATAGAATTAAAATTAAAAATAACTGATAATCAAATCATTCCTTATCGATAAATGATAAAAAAACAAAAAAAAAACTATAAACTTTAATCGAATTAATTCGATCAAATTGACATTTCCTCCATAAATAAATCACTTACAGAACCGATCAGAGCTGGGGCAATGTCGTTATTCACGTGACCCACAGCCTTCAAAACACCTAAAATGAAAATAATCATTTACACGTTTAATTTTTCAATTTTTCACACCTTTTCCGTGGTGCACGGATTTGTCGTCGTCCCTCAGTTCAAGCGCTTCGTGAATGCCAGTCGACGCCCCACTTGGTACGGCAGCTCGAAAAAGGCCCTTGTCCGTGGTTAAATCCACTTCGACAGTCGGGTTTCCACGGCTGTCGTAAATCTGCCGTGCATGGATTTTCCTGATGGACATTCTTTTGCTGAAATTAAATGATTTTATGGGTTCAATGTATGTCGGTTCATTAACAAGGTCGAAACAAGGTCACCATGCATCGTCTATCCAGCTGCCCTCCATGGTTTCGTTTGGAATGTCTGGGATTTTTTGGAAAGGAATATAGAGTGGATTGGAAAGGTTTTGGGTTAGGATTGAAGGTTTTTGATTTTGGTTGCATTGTGCACTTACTGTGTAGAATTTGAGGCTGTTTGCTGGAGAATTGATTAACGCGTCTGCTCGGATTCGCAGCTACGGAATGAAGGAAGATCGTGTCTCGTTTTAGAGTTAGCCTGCAGACGATTCGAAATATTTAAAAACGGAAATTATTCATTTATTAGATAATTGGGTGGAGAATAATTGCGAAACTAAAATAGAAATAAAAAATATCCGTTTTCCTAAATAATATTTTATTTTTTTAAGGTTTATCACGTATTGTGATAGTTGTATTGCATCGGGTTTTCGAAATTTTAGTGATTTTTTTTAAAATGGTGGTAGATAAGCGCTCTCTGCTGGCGAAAACAAACGAAATTAAAGTTTCAGAAAAAACATTTTAGAAAAAAAAACTCGCAAAAAATTTAGACCATATTTAATTCGATGGTTAAGTAAGAGCAAAAGTTTGTTACACTGCAAGACATAAGTTTATTTCTTTTTTGGATAGAATTTATTTACAAACTTTTGTTTATTTTTATCAGTTTCACAAATTTGTAAAAAATTAAATTAAAAAAACCAATCAGGACACACAACGACATCTCAAAAGGACACCCTATTTCTCCTATTTTATTTTGTTTTGGATTTGGAATGCTCATCGTGGTGAACTCGGTACCAATGATGAGCTAGAATTTAAAATAAATTTCCAAATTAATTTAAACATAAACCTTCGCTTAGTAAACCAAAACAATAATACTTTGACAGTTGACACTACAGTAATATCTTGGTTGCGACCAATTTTCATCCACGCACCTTAAAAATTCAAAATAAAATCATAAAATTACCCGAAAATAAAAATTTTAAAAATTACTTTTTACATCTTTTAAATTTTTCATAATCAACACTTTCAATTTTTCTACAAACAGGACATTGCCGTTTGATTTTAACATTTAAATCAGCGGCACTTTTCTCGTTAGCTTTTTTAACCACAAATTTCTCGGTTTTCCTACCTGTATACACCTAAACAAAAGTAAAACAAGCAGCAAACTAAGAGAACCTATTCATTTCCTGGTCGCAATACCGGTATACGACTAATCGCACTATTGTAGCTTTTCTTCTGTGGCGCTTCATCGACATCTTGTATGGCTCTTTTTCGGCCATTTCGTATTTCTCTCATGAATTCCGCAGTGTTTTGAATGTAAAACATGTTGCAATCCAATATACTACACCACTTAACTTCTTTTGAAAACCATTTTTCATCCATATGATTATTCAATAACTGGGTTACCCACGGTACTTGCACCTCATCAACACCAAGAAGTTTAACCAACTCTCCTTCCCATTTCATCACGAGAAAATGTTCGATTAAACCAGGCTTAAAATCCGCATTTAAATACTGTTTGGGTAGAGACCAGTAGCTTTTGGAGTTGTACTTCATCTCCTCGGCAATGAGCCACTTGAAAAATGTATGACACAAAGCACACCCGAATGCAAAAGTCCAACTTGTAACCACAAGTTCTTGTAACTATACAAACACAATCAACAAGTCAACTTAATTTTCTTTAATTAAATTGCCAATTTACCTCCTTCAAGGCCAAAGCTTTAGAGTCGTCAAATTTGTTTTCTGTTATTGAAGAAATTAACTCTAATTTGAGACATAAAATACGAATTTATACATTTATTTAACTAATACTTTTAGGTGTAATAAGGTGCATCGGTTTGATTATGCGTTGTAAACAGTACCGAGCTGTTTCTTGTGGCGACACTAAAAATAATTTTGATATAATCACAATTTAACTTATAACTAAAAAATGTACAGGCCTATACTTTGCATTAGAAATTGATTGTGTACTTGAATACTTATCCAAGTTGTAATTTTTGGCCATTTCTTTCTCATCTAGTGTTTGAATATGTGGGTATTTTACAAAGATTAAATCAAAATACACTTTTATTACCACGTTTAAGTCGTAGCAACCGGGATAAAAACAAAATGTCAACCAAAACCGAAACCAAAATTGAATACCCTGCAAAGTAATAGAAAGGTATAGAATAAAGGGATGTGCGGATGCTGCATACTTGGTTTGTTATCATCCTTTCGAAAAGCTGTGTTCTGTTAAGCACGAAATTCGGCCCACAACCGAATTTAATTATCGAGTCGTAGTGACTGGTGTCTTTAAACGCCTTCAATTCAATGTACCTCATGTTAAATCAGTGGCTGATTTCGCACATAAATTTTGTAGTTTTGGAAATAGGTGTAGCAGTAGTAATGTTTCAGATTATTCTAATGTAAATGTTTTGTTGTTTTATTTGATTGTTGAAACAATAATATGGTTTGTATAAAATTTGGATAATATTTCTTTATTTTTTTTTTCATTCGTTATTAACAAAATAACTGCGTGGTGAGTAATTTTTATCTCCAAAGAGTTTAGTTTTTTCAGAAATATAACCAAAGACCATAAAGCACAAGTCTAACATAGTGGGTGAACAAAAAATAAGCATCACAGTAATGACTAAACTAGAAAAAAAGTTCCAATGTGTAAGACGCTTGAAAAAATCAGTCTTGCTTTCCAGTTTACAAGTAGTATGGGTAGTCACAGGTTTGGCAGTAGTACTGTTTTTAGGACCATGATCCTTGCTGTGAACTTGGAACCAGTGTTCAACTGCAACAAACTCAAGAATTAACATTAAAAAGTTAAAAATATTTAAAAAATTCTTTACTTTGACAGCTAGCACTGCAGTAATATTTTGGTTGATTCTCATTTTCACCAACACATCTGCAAATCGAAGATGAAAATCAATTAATCTCAACTTCCCAAATGTCCCACACAGAATTGGATGTCTATAGAATGTCCATTTTGACCGTAATTGGCTAATTCAGCAATATCCTTCCGCAGACCTGTTCCTACACATTGTTGATACTGTGCTAAACACAAGGACCAACCTTGCATTCCCATTGAGAACTGGGAAAACCACAGAAAACGCAGGTGGAAGTGGGTAGCAGATGTTCTTGTATTTGAAATTGTGACATTTCTTGAGTTATACTATTAAAAACATGCAGGAAAAATACCCTAAACGAGATATCTAATGCTGTGTGGGGCTAGACGTTTAAACCTTACTGTTGACACAAAACCAAACGTGTAAAGTCATCATTTTCTGTTCCACAGAAACAACAAATTTGGGACTTTGATCTCTTATTATTATTATTGAAAAACAATTCGTCAGAGCCTGCAGAACTTGGATCAGTTCCAGTGTAATTTCCAATAGAATTTAAATTATTTGTAACTCCCTGCTCGCTGTCGCTCACTATTGCATCTCCGTAAGGCCATTCGAGACTACAAGGAATAGTAATTTTTTCTGTTGATAGTAAAGCCTTTAAAGAAAATAATAAATAAGTGATTTTAGATAGTTGTGGAGTTGATAATGTCTCACCGATCTCTCTGGGGGTTTCCTTTTATTGGGAAATTCATCCACTGCATAAATTTCTTTTATTCTGTCCCGTCGGTACATTTTCATTCCCGAAGTAACTTCTTTGATAAATCTGGCGTGCTCACTGTAGTTGAACCCTTCTTGACTGTTAATTCTTGGCGTTAGAATTCTATCTTCCAGCAACGCTGCTACCCATGGAACTCTGTTTTCTGGTACATCAAAAAGTGTAAACAATTTTTCCTTCCATCCTTTGACCAGAAATCTCTCCAGCTTTCCAGGCTGGAAATTTATATCCAAATATTCGTCAGGGATTGACCAGTATCTTTTAGACTTGTCGTCCATTTCGTTAGCACTCAACCATTTGTAAAATATCTCGCATAGTGCAGCACCGAACGTTATTTCTAAAACCTTTGTCACCAGCTCCTTTAACTTTAAGAAAACAAAATTAAACACTACACTTACGCATTAAAAAATAAACTAAGACGAATTTAAGCTCTGATGTGCATCCCCAGACCCCAAATTAACATTCCTGCAAGGCTCCTAGGACTCCAAAGACCCCAAATTATCTTTCCTGCAAGGCTCTTAGGACTCCAAAGACCCCAAATTATCTTTCCTGCAAGGCTCTTAGGACTCCAAAGACCCCAATTTTCGACGTCAGTAAAACGTAATTTTTATTACAGTGTACGGGAGGTCCCACAAATCTTTCACCTCTCAGAAGCTAAAACCGCCATCTATAAATCCGCCTTTGGAAATCGGATGACACTTACTGAATCCAAATCATGGGTTTCATTTTTATCTTCTTTTTCAGTTAAGTTATTTTCTGGAACACAATCACTAGAACTTTAAAAATTATTCTTTACACTAAATTAAATGCTTTATACTTTCAGTAATTCTCATTGATTTAAGGACACCGATACAATATTGATACGCTTCATTGTCAGAACCTGGGGAAATTTTTATTGTTTTTTTTTTATTTACTTCAATTCCCTTAAAATAAATAAAGTTTAAAACCTTGAAGAAATTGCTGGTGCAGTTGAGTAAAAGCATCAGACATAACATCCGGTAAGTACTCTCGAATCTATTCATTAATTAAAACATTAAACACACTTATCACTTCTCATAGAAAATGCTGCACTTTACCGTTTGTAAATGAAAGCAACAATGATTAAAGCATACTAAGAGCCAAAACCTAAACCAAAAAGTCACTCCCTGAAATGTAATTTCATTTAGAACTTAGAAGACATTTAATTTTTACATGTCACGTGTGAGTAGTTACCTGCTGCTTTATCATCTCCTCAAATGCATGGCTACGATTAAGCACAAAGTTGGGTCCACAACCAATTTTCAGTATAGAATCAAAAAATGTCTTTCCATTCCTCTTACGCAAAAGAATAAATCTCATTTTTATAAATTTGTTTTCTTTTCTGTTTCTTACTTCTCACAAATTTTGGGATCTAAGCCTAAGTATTATTTTAAATCTCTACCTAATTATTACCCATAATGCAAACACAAGCAATGCCGTCTGGTAACAGTTTAAAGATGCGAGAATGTAAACAAATAGCACAGTCCAAATAGCATGTTGGGTAGTGATTAGATTATAATACAATTAATAAAAAAAAAACTAAAATTATAACGAAAGATGAGAACTTAGGTTTTTTAGAATTGTGGTTACCGGTACCTCAAAATTCGTTTTGAGATTTCACCACATTTTGTAGTGACCCTAGTGGTCACTAAGGAAGTAACAGAAAAAGTCTGTAGAAATATATTTTAGTTTATTATATTTTTAGTTTGAGTTTTTTATGCTTCCTGTCTACAGGCTAGAAAGCGGAGCAGAGCGGGAGGAAATGTGGGTGGTTGCCAGGGTAACCAGCCCACAAGCCTCCAAACAGGAAATGAGTCCTGAGAGGAGTGAGAACTCCTCAGTATGATCACAAACTTTGCCAGAGAAACAACACAAAAACCAACCAGTAAAACACTAGTATTTTTGTGAAAACCTCCGTGAAGTTTACATATTCCTGCATTAGCCAGTAGCTAATTTGGGAGTTTTCCTACTGCTGAAATCAGTCAGCAGCGGGATATTTCGGTCTTGCCGCACATTTCACGTGCGGTGGGATTTATCAGTCTTGAGTCAACTCAATTGTTGATTCAGGATTTCGCCTTGCCGTGGAGGAAATCCGGCTAGACGTTGTGCGAAAGAGTCGCAGTTTCGCCGCCAAGACGACGGAGTTGCGGAGAACGGGTAGTAGAAGTATCGGAAAGAGTCCGGTTGATTCAACAAATCGACGGGAGTCGATTTGTACCAGACAATTTCGAGGGTTTGAGTTACGGAATAAGTCCGTTTCACCGAGGAGCGACGCCGAGCAGAATAGCGAGACGAGCGTCGAAGAGAGAGCCGTAGAAGAGCGACGATTACGAGCCGAAATCGTTGCCGGAGCGCTGGAATCGTCAAAATAACGTTTCCACGTCGATTTGAAGTTATTTCCTCATTTCATCTATTATTTCATTTCTTATTTCCATTAAGCTTTATTTATCACTGTAATTTATCTTATTCTAAGTCAGAATAAACCATTTTGTGAGTTTAATATTAGAGAGTAGTTTTTATGATAAGTCTTGTCAAAGCATCAATAAGTCTAGAATTATTATTATTTATTTAATAGTAATTTAGGCTCATTACACCTGGGGGCCCGTTAAAAAATTTGAACCTTAACAACTAAATTCAGTTGAGGGACCGCCATTTTGTCTTTTAAATTTGTGATAGGAAATTTTCTGTTTCTTTCTTCTCTATTCTGTGTTACAAATAATGTCTTTGCCACAAGATTCGAGGAGAGGGAGAGGAACGAGACGAGGAGTCCGCACTAGAGGCGGTACGGCCGGAGGAGCGACCAGCGAAGCAGCGGAGCCATATTTCGATTCATCATCCAGCCCGGAGAGAGAATCGGACCAAGATCCCGAACAGCGCCGACTAACCAGTCAAGATTTTTGGTTGGAAACGTCGCAGGAAACTCAAAGGGAAGAGCCCTGTGTCACCTCACCAGTCGATAAGACTTCGCCCAGCGTGCCGTCAACTCCAAGCAGCAAAATTGACTTAACGAATATGTCGTTGGAGCAAGTGATTGCCGTCGCTCACAAACGGGGGAAATTGATAAAACACTATCACGCCGCAGCCAGACAAAGAGCGCGAGACGACGCGGAAACTTCGGGCGAAAATTCCCCGGCCCGACATAAATTGTCACGAGTACGCCAGCGCATCGCCGATCTCATGCAGGAAAATGCAGACCGATTGGCAGAGCGGCAGCGTCAGTACGCAGAAGGCGTTACACTTTCCGATGAAGACGTTGCAAACATCACAAAGGCGATGAAAGACAGCACCCGACAGCTGCAAAATTTCCATCAAGAGGAATACGAGATGGTACGACGTCTCAAAATGGAAGAACGCCAAGCGCGCCAAGCGAAGTACGAGGCAGAATTGGCCAAACAAGCGACGGAAGACGAAATTCGTGCCAAAAAGGACCAATTGGACAGAGAAATGCAAGCGGAGAAAGACAGAATGGAAGCTGAGAGGATCCGCCTAGCAACGGAACGACAAGAATTACGTGATAGACGTAAGGCGCAGGAATTAGCAAATCGAGATGCGATACGTGCCGAAAATCAACGTATCGAGCAAGAAAAAATACGTTTGGCGAACGAGTATCGAGACTTGCAGGAGAAACGTCTAGCGGAAATAGCGGCTGATCGAGCAGCTATGCAAGCCGAAAGACAGAGGATTGCAGCGGAAAGAGTCCGCGTGGAAGCGGAACGTTTAGCATTAATTGCAGCACAAAAGGCAGCGGAAACAGCAGAAAGCAAGGAGATCCACTACCTTCGTCAGAACGCTCTTGAAGCGCAAGAAGCAGCGGAAAGAGTCCGCCAAGAGAATGAGGAGCTCAAATATCTTGCACAATGCCAGTACGCCAGACCAACGAACATTCCACCACGCCAGCCAGAAGTGGTCAATTTATCACCAGGCTCGTCCGCAAATCCTTTAAAAAGGAGAGGTGATGTGGATGAAAGAAGAGATGCTAAAAGAGCATCAGTTTCACCAGCAAAAAATCCAAACGTGCTGGACGTGATCGCACAGAGAAATCGTCAGCGTGCAACGGACCAACCTGCTGGACCAATTAAAAAACAAGGTGCAGTAACAGGAGTGGACCCGGAGGATTTCCAAAAATGGCAGACAGCACGCAGAAAAATGGATTCAGACAACAGGGATCACCAAACTCCAATAGAAACTGAAAATGTCAGTAATCCTGCAACAAAAGGCGCGTGTGGAGGCAAAGCTTTGGGAGAATATCTTGAAGACGCTCGAGACGACGAGAACCCCGCCTATCGAAGATCATACACGTTCATGGAAACGGTTGAACAATTCCAACATGATCAAGAAGTTCCGGAGCAAGATAAAAGCAGTAGTCAAGATGCTGCAACCGGACAAGATGGAGCAACTGGACAAGCCAGTTACACAAGAATTAGAAATTATGACGACTATCTGCAGGGCAAATATTCACAGCAACCTGAAAATATAAATCCACGAAATGAGTCGTGTAATCGAGATGCTGCCCGTTCAAAAGACGACAGATATGTTGGACCAAACCCACATATAGGACAAGATGTAAATTTACGAAATGAGTCGTGCAACCGTCAAGAAGCCCGTTCACGCAGTGAAGTGCGATTTGCAGACGAAACTCGAGCACATAATGACACAGATATGCGAAATGTATCGTGTTGTCAAGACGAACCACGCCAGCAAAGTGACGCCCGCTTCAGAGACGAGACTCGTCAACAAAGCAATTATGGTCCAGTGGGACAAAGCTGTTATAATCGAAACGAGTCGATATCAAGAGAAGGCCCAAGTCCACAATACAGCCACCAACAGGACTCACGACAGGATAGGGGCTCCTATTGGTACGAATCCTATACGAATAGAGATTCACATGAGCAACGTGATGATTCACACAGACGACGTGAAGATTCCAATAGGCGACGAGACGACTCATACCGAGACCAACGGAGGTCACGCTCCAGTCCACCACCATCACAACACGAGTATGAGCGAAAATATTCACATTCAGATAAGTTTCGTCGTGAAGAGCCAAATTACTCAAGGCCACAAGGTGAGAGATGGGATAGAGGGAATTCCCGTTCGGATAACAGAGATCCGCCCCCATCAAATACATTACCAACTAGTTCCAGAGAATTGGAAGAAATCATCGCAAGACAGATTGACTCAAAATTGTCGCAAATTCCTTCAAAATCTCAGGAAATGGAGGAAGTTCTAAGGAAACTTATTCTGAAATATTGCACTAATAATTGGACACATTACTACAACTCACCACACCAAATCAAGTGGGACCGCATTAATCCGGATATGTTTGATGGAGGATGGCAAATCGGAACCCAGTTTTTAGATGAAGTAATGCACGTGGTGACAAGTCACGAAATGGACCCGGATGTGGCTTTACATAAGTTGATACCAAAAATGTTGGTTGGTAGTGCAACGAATTGGTTTCGAAAAAATAAATTCACGCACTGGAATGAATTTGTAAAGTCATTCATGAAAGAATACGGGGAGTCCAATGCAATGATGATAAAGTATTGGGACAACCACAAACAAATGTTGGGCGAAGACATTCGGTCTTACTTAAGACGAACAGAAGATCTAATTGCTCAGCTCCCGTATCACATCAGCGATTTCGACGAAGATAGAAAATTCAGAAACGGTCTGACACCCTTTTCCGAGAAGGTATTAAGAATGGTGGATGCACCAATGGCCAGTTCTTTCGAAAAATTACAAGAATTTATAAGGAACAATCAAATGTATATTGATGACAGATATGCATCAGACCTCCCGCTAGAAGAGCAAAGAGCACGGGATGACTTGCAGCGACACCACTCAGACTATACGAGATCCGGTGCAAAAATGATGCGCCCACGCTCGCAATTTTTATTATCATCTCGGGAGGAAGGGTCCACCAAAAAACAAGAAAGTGGACCATCGCCTTATCCTCAACCACGAGTGCCAACGCGACCAACGGTCAAATGGGTACAAGACTCGTCCGAAGCAACCGAATCAGTCGGTAATACACAAATAATGTTAACAGAATACTCGGAAGATGAATTAAACACTCTAATGGATGCGGCAAGCGTATTGTTTACACGGAACAATCCAGCGATAACAAAATACAAGCCGCAAATGCAAACAAGGTTGCCACATCAAACGGTTGTGCAGCCGCAGACACAAGGAAATTCGTCCTTTCCGACCAAACCGTACTCTGTCGACTTCAACTCAAAAATAGAAGTACAAACTCCACAATTAAGTGAAAGTAAGGGACAGACTTCTACGCCAGGCGGCGCAACGGATGGTAATAAGACCAGTCAAGTAAAATTGACACCGGAGAATGCACCGTGCCATAATTGTGGCCAAGTTGGACACTGGGTACGGCAATGTCAACAGCCAAAGAGAATGTTGTCCAAAGATGAAATGGAACATCTCATTAATTCTTTATCCGACAACCTTACAAAAAACTTGAACGCGCGGGCTCAGGAAAAGCAGTAGAGCTCGCGCTGACAAAAAATTCGGAAAAACTGCAAGATGCCCAACCAACAACAGCTCTATCCGTGGAAGTAGTAGAGAATTCAGAAGGGTTATCGGAGACCCAATCATTAGATGAAAAGGTAATAGAGACTTCATTAATATTAAAAACATCGGTGGAGTCACAAGATCGGACTGAAGACATCCAAGAGACTCCACTAACAGCAAAAGTACCTTCAGGATCACGATTCATCAAAGATAGCAAAACTGGAGAATATGTGCAATCGGAATTGATTGAAAAACCACGCAAAGTAATTGGAACTTTGGAAGGTGGAAGAGGAACAATAGTTGTTGATTACGAAGATGGTGAAGTTGTGGGAATAAAATTTCCAGCTCCAAAAGCAACAACGGAACCAAAACCGGAAGTAGCCGGGTGTTCATCAGAACCGGAATTAGCCGGCTGTTCATCAAAAACGGACAGTTTATACGATAATGGACCACTGAAAAATACGACTATTCCTGTAATACTCACGCCACCGGAAGCAATCGGCACGATGCCCAAAAGAGGAGAAATGATTTGTGACATGGAGTGCGGACAACTCGTCGCAATGAGGTTCCCGCCTCTAGAAATAAAAGATTGTCCACCTGTAATACAAGAAGCTTATCGTTCAAACGACTTTGACAAATCATATTTCACAGTCAACGTGACCGAAGCTTTAAAAGATGTAAAATTGGTGCAGGAAAATGAGGCAACTATTTTTTGGACGAAGGTAAAAAAGACCTATGAAGAAACTCCATCTATAGCGGCTTGGATGACCGATACGTCAGCTGAACCAGTGGATTGGGACCCACTCCTAAAGGAGTTAACAACTTTGGAGCCAGAAGGACCAAGAATTAGAGTCTTTAACATTTTACTCCCCGAAGAAGATGTTTTAGAAGGGATGACGACGATTGACATCAAGACAGAACAAGGTTCGATCGCCGCGATGTTGGATTCCGGTGCCAATCGCAGTTGTATTTCTTGGCCACTGATTCAAGCAATGGGGTTGGAAAAACAAGTTTGGCCCCTCAAAGCCAACATGACTGTAAATACAGCGGACAAACAAGTCCAACCTATGGGGACAATAAGAATGATGATTAGATGGACTCATGGTATGATGCAGCAGTATTTTTTAGTGTTGCCTCACGACATGAAGTTCATGTTAATCGGCAATGACGCAATGAAAAGGATGAAGATACAGCCGAATCCACTCAACGGCAAATGGAATTTCATCACGACAATAGATGTACCACAACCTTACATACCGCAGTATCTTCTTGATAAATATGAGCAAAAGAAAGAAGAGCCCGAATCGTCATTGAAAACATTTAGAAAAGAAAGTAGCTTTTGTGCATTCGAGGCGAAGTTGAAGGTTGGAAATGGAGTCCATGATATGATTGAAGAAGCAAAACTGCAATTAACAGAAGCAGCACAATTAGAGCATGTGCTGAGAAAATATGAGAAGATACTCAGCAAGAATCCGGGAAAAACACACGTGCTCCAACACTCGATAAACTTAGACACGGATAAACCGATCCGAGTTCCATTCAAATCATGGAACCCACAAAAGCGCGAAATTTTAAGAACCCTCTGCCAGGAGATGATCGACAAAGGCTATGTATCGGAAGCTGAAGGAGATTACGCAACGCGAATCGTGCTGGTAATGAGACCAGGTTCGGAGCCACGCCTCTGTATCGATTACAGAGCACTAAACGAACACACCCTTTATGACCCGCCACAAATGCCGACCATTACGGAAATCTTAAGAGAATTAGGAGAATTCCAATGGGTGTCGACCATTGACTTAACAAAGGGCTACTGGCAGATAGACTTGAGACCGGAAGATCGTCCGAAAACGGCTTTCTGGAGCCCCATGGGCCGTTTAATGTTCAATGTCATGCCCTTCGGGCTGGTCAACGCGCCAACAACATTTCAACGTTTGATTGAAAAGGTATTAGGCGAAGCATTCAGGAAATATGCTTGGGCCTACCTGGACGATATAGTGATCGTATCTAGGACTTATGAAGAACATATGAAGCACTTGGACTCAGTATTGGGAAAACTACAGCAAGCCGGATTACACGTGAATCCGACCAAGTCCAAATTCTGCAGAAAAGAACTCAAATTCCTAGGATATAAATTAGGAATTAATGGATTAAGTGTAGACCCCGCGAAAGTAGCGGCAATCTCGGAATTTCCAGCGCCAAAGAATTTGACTGAGCTCCAGAGATTCCTCGGAATGGTCAACTTTTTCCACCGTCTTCTGAAGGATTTGGCAACTGTAGCGGCACCATTACGCCCATTGTTGAAGAAAGGAATAGAGTTCCTATGGGAAAATGAGCACCAAGTTGCATTTGATGAAATAAAAAAGTTATTGACTGATGCAAAGACAATGCATTTACCGAATTTACATCAATCTTTCATTGTGAGAACAGATGCGAGCAAAAAGGGTCTGGGCGCCGCTTTAATGCAGATGAAGGAAATTGACGGCCAGATGATAGAATCACCATGCGTTTATATCAGCCGATGTCTACAGCAGGCAGAACTCAATTATAGCGCCACCGACCTCGAGTGTTTAGCCGTCATATGGGCGCTGCGGAAATTCAGGCCGTATCTCGAATTCACGAGCTTCGTCGTGCAAACTGACCACGAGGCGTTGAAATGGTTGATGAGACTGGAAGAGCCAGCAGGCCGTCTTGCCCGCTGGCAAATGGAATTGATGTCTTACAATTTCCAAATTCAGTACTTAAAGGGGACATCCAACACATTGGCCGACGCATTGTCCAGGGCGCCAATTCAGATAATTTGCGACGCGGAAGACACAGGAGAAGCCGACGGCGATCTGAGATATTGCCCAACTGAGCCACGCAAATGGGTGGTGGGGAACTGGAATCAATTGCCACGACCAATAAGCGAAGACGAAGAGGTCGCATCATATTGGTGTCAAATGTACAGTGCGCCTAGTGAAGAGTTGGAACAGAGTCCAAAAGAAAAGAAAGAGTGGCAGTACATGCCAACTTCCGAAAACGAGATGGTCACGGCATTTATCGCAAAAGTGACGGAACAAGCAAACTGCACACCGCCGACACGAGAAGAGCTCGTAGATCACCAGATCAAAGACCGCCACTGTCAGGCCATGCGACATTATCTTGAGACGGAGCAATTTCCCACATACGTGAAAACTCCGTTACATAGGAAAAAATATCGCATCTTAGCAACGAAACACATTGTTGAGGAAAACCTTTTGCTTAAATATCACCCAACAATGTCGGATGATTTGGCAGAGGATTCAAGAGCGCTTAAAATTGTAGTGCCGAGATCATTACGATTTAGAGTTCTGTGGCAAATGCACGGACATCCTTTGGCGAGCCACTGCGGAATAGCACGAACACTTTACCGTATGCGACAAGTGTATACGTGGGAGGGGATGAAACGAGATACAGCTCGATTTATTAAGCATTGTTCTCGTTGCCAAGCGTGCAAACCCAGAACAAAAACACGAATAGAACCAGCTCAAATTGGCCCGTATGCGCCATTTGAATGTTTAAGTATCGATTTAGTAGGACCGTTAACTAGAACGGAAACAGGAAATAACTATATTTTGGTGATTCTGGATATAGCCACTCGCTGGCCAGAACTTTACCCGCTGGCAGACCCAGTGGCCCAAGATATAGCTGACTGTTTGTTTGACACATGCATGGGTTGGGGATTTCCGCTCCGGATTATATCGGATAACGGACCGCAATTTAAAGCACGACTTTACCATGAATTTTGTAAAAAGTTCAAAATTGTGCCGCGATTTACATCACCATATCATCCCCAAGCCAACACAGTGGAAAGAACCAACAGAGACCTGAAATATATTCTTTCGATTTACACATCGATCCACAAGCGCTGGGACGAATATCTAAGAGAGATAGCGTTTAGTATACGCACAACAGCAACAACAGGCCGCGATTACTCGCCAGCATACTTAAATTGTGGCCGAGAATTTAGGATACCATGGGATCCTCGAATTTTGGATGGAATTTTGAAAATTGACCCAAATAAGCCGCACATTTACATCCAACGATTGGAGAAAGTCATTCGCGACACGTACCATCATATGATGGCGCACATCATGGACCTTCGTGAGCGTGTGGACAACCATAAATTAGATGGGAAATTTCAAGATTTTCGAACGAATGACCTCGTATGGAAAGAAGATCACATTTTGTCAAAAGCATCGCAGGGAATTTCTGCGAAATTATCCGACAAGAGGAGTGGGCCATATGTTATCATTAAAGTCCACCAGGGCGGAGCTGTCAAATTAAGACGACTTAAAGATAATAAGATCCTACGTTCCATTCACATGTCCGAGTTAACGCCATTTTTCCCGGAATTTAATCAAGAAATTTGGGAAAAAGGCCAAACGCAAAGTAACCCGGAAGGAAAAATTATTAACACTTTGTTCGACGAACCATCGACATCCGAAAGGCAAGAAATTGCAAATATAGAGAGTTCGCAGAACGTGCAGAATGAACAAATTCAAGGTAATAATTCAACAGAATCTCAAACTTTGCGTCAAATGCAAAATTTAGAAGATTCGCAAAATCAAGGAAATTCACAAGAATCACAAATTTTGGAGCAAACACAAAATTTGCAAGATTCGCAAATTTCGCAAGAACAACAAGAATTACAAACAGCACCAAGTTCATCAGACACGGAAAATAATGAGGAAATAGAATTTGCAATTCCAAGCGATCAGCAAGTCGAACAAAGTGAAGAAATTAATGAAGATTTGAGCGCAACTTTGCAACAAACATCACAAGTTGATGTGCCACTTTTTCCAAAAAATTTAGTTGTAGAAACAGACGAACAGGTTGCGTCGTTTTCTAAAAAGAGGGGAGAAGTGGTGAAAAAAGTGAAAACAAAACAAAGATATAAAGATCTGCGCGAAAACCAACTCAAAATAATTAAAAAGAAAGCTGTCCTGAAGAAATATCCACTTCGAGACAGAGGGAGGATTAAACCACCAGACTACCTCTAAAAATAGAATAGAGCGACGTCACTCGGGAGTCCGGAAGTGGACGACGTCGCAGCTCGATCGTGATTGGTTGAACGAACCTCATGTCGATTCAACGTGAAGTAAAAATCACATGTGTGGAGACATTCGTCAAAACAATAACAAAACGTTGGAGTGATTTAAACTAAACACAAGCGATCAAACAACAAGGAGTTACGAGGAGGCCCGGACGGAGCAATCATCAACACCACGATGAATCAAGATTTTCGACCGCCGCCGGAACCGAAGAAACCAGTACACGAAGAGGTAGTAAAAAATCGAATTAAGTCGAAAAAACTAAGGATAAGAGATCCAAAATAATAGTTATCATTATTCATCAATTGTGCGTGTCATAAAAGTAAAAATTTATCGATGATCGTAAGAGACGAAGCGAAATAAGTCGTAAATACGGAGACGCGATCACAAAACTGATAAAAGATCGAGATGGGCACGGAATATCGCTAAGAAGGCTAAAACTAAGTTAGAACTATCAGAAATAATTAGTTTTATGTGACAAAACTAGTAAATATTGGCAAAAAACTTGAGAAAAGCGACATGAAAATACGTCGCGATATACGAAAGAGCGCCATCTGGCGAGAATTTTATGAAACATAAAAATTAAGAAAATGACACACACAATTGAGAATAATTTCGTAAAAGACAAAAAATTAATAAAAATTTAATTTATAGACAAGGAAAGCGATGGAATCATGGGACGCATTACCCCAAAATGCAAGAGTTCCACGAACTTTCTATCGGGGAAGGATTCATCACAAATTAAGAAGAATATTCGAGCGGAGAGGCTACAAACCAGCAAATGTCCGAAAATTCATCTCGCTAGCCATGCAACGACGCTGGGGAACCTTGAAGAGATTATTCAAGGGTTTCAAAACGTGTTTCCATGAAATGTTAAAATTAATTTCAATATTAACGGACACACACGGACCAATTTGGAACGAATTGATAGGCGAAGATTTTCCGATGACTCCAGAAGAAGCGGAGGACTACGTTATTTATTGCGACCCGGCGACAAATCGAGTTCAATTTGCACGACAAGTGATGAACCGACTGCAGGAAGGCATGGCGGATGTAGCAGCAAGATATCTGGAGGCCAAAGCGAAATGGCAAGCAGAGCAGGCGTTACTGGAAGAGCCAGATTTGGAGACGGTGCCACCATATTACGTCACTTCACAATACGAGATGCACCAGCTCACGATGGCCGGAGTGCTCGGTGTTCACATCACGCCAGTATCCAAGGAGAAACCGGAGTTGCGGGATGATTTTGGCCCGCTGGTATATGTAAAGAGGCAACGACTGGAAAAAGAGGAAAAGGAACGTAGAGATAAAAGATCTCAGGACGACCGAGAGCCAAGTCCAGAACGACGAAGAAAGACACCGCCCCAGACAACTCGAAAAGTGGAGTATTCGTCAAGACGACCACGAAGTACGGTGCAGCGAGAGAAGACTCCGCCAGAGAGATCAGAAAGATCTACAACATCTGCACGCCATCCGAGAAGTCGATTAGCGTCCAGAAGTCAACAAAAATCGGAATTAAGTCCGAAACCTCATCATTCATCGAGAAGTCACCATTCTAGAGATAGAAATTACGATGAATTCCGATTTGAACAACATGAGTTAGCTCGAAGAGGAAGGGAAGCAAGGACCCGAGGAGCACTTCGGTACAGAGGAAGCGACAGACGGAGGAAAGAAACTCCGCCGAAGCAAAGTACGTCGAGAAACCGAAGTAGGGTAACAAGACCCCTTGAACGAGACGAAAAAATGCGACAAGAAACAAGGGAGCATCGAAGTCACTCGTCGGAGCGGCGTAAAGTAAAATATGTTTCCTCTTCTCGTAGAAGAGACAGTCGAAGTCCGGAATTAAGTCCGATAAACAAAAAACGTCAGTTAAAAGAAAATCGACGCCAGACAAGCAATAGTTCGACAGAAAAGAGGTCGCACTCAGAATCACGTCCAGTGAGCAGTCATCGATATTCTAAAATGCGTCCAAAACGAACTGTGACACAGGATGAGGATGACATTTTACGAATCCAAGTGAAAGAAAGTAGTGATTCATACTATTCAGCATCAGAAAATGAATACGTGCTTGTAGACGAAGTGCGGGAAATTTCGTTGGAGTGCCAAGAGAGGATGCAAATTTCAGAAGAAGAAACGAAAGAGACGCAGCTTTCACAAGAGATAACGTCCGCAATCACCTACGAACTTGAGGAAACGGAAAAAAGTCCGACAGGGCCAAGGACGCCTCAAGAGACTCCACCAAGATCACCAGTCATTGGTACCCACACGCCGATTACGTGGACGCCCCGATCAGTGCCTCCAACGCCGACTCCGAGAAAGTCACCACCTGAGACGTATAGTTTTGTCGACCTACCCACGTTGGATGAAGCTTTGGCGATAAAACATGCCCAAATCGCAAAAGGGGTTAAAGAGAGGACGTCGAAGCCGAGAATATTACGTCCACGAGGGAGGTCATCAATCATCCGCGGAGGACGAGATCCGAGGAGACCCGCCAAGCCTCAAAAGGAAGTCAGACGAGAATCGGTATTGAGACCGCAAGCGGAAGTGGAAATCCGAGTTGACGAATCGCAAAAGGCGAAGGACCCACGAACAGCGAAACCACGAGAGCAGCAAGGGGTAAATCCACACACTTTGCCTTTCACGGAGCAAATCCCCGAAGTGAACATTACGTTGCCCGTTCCAAACTTGGCCACGGCACCTTACTCAAATAATCTCGCAATGCAGCCAGAGGAAGGGTTCGATAAAGACTATCGTTCACTTTGGGAGATGTTCCTGCGGTTTCCACTATGCCACCAAGGATTATTGAAGGCGAACTTAGACGAATACCAGAACGCGCAGATTCACGAAGCAGTTAACGAACTTAGAAGGAGAGCGAGAGAGTTCGTACAACAAGCAGTGGAATTACAAACGAAGGAGTGGCTCGCATGGTTCCAACCACTGCTGGACGCCGCGTTCTACAGAGTAATGTTTCCAGGAGTTTTCCCATCGGTCGAGACGACATTTATCGCCACCACTTTCCTGTGGACGGCCGCATTAGGAATCCCCAACGAGATGATCGGAAACTGGACGTCCATCTTAAGAGATCCGCCAGCAGTACGAGCGCAACTAATGAGGGATGTCCTGGGAAATGGAGAAACGTCGGACCAGTGTGCGATGAGACTACGAGCCGAATGGGTGCAACACTATCAAAACGTGATGGCTCAACAGAAGTTCCGTACTTTTGTGGAGCAGAAACAAATGGAGTGGGCTCCAATGGAACCACCTGCGCCCACAATCGAAGAAGTCCCAACAATTCTGATGGCGACTACACCAATGATGATGTCAAACGTACACTCGACTCGAGCTAAACCGGCTGCGACCTACACACCGATGGCCTATCAGTTGGCTATGAATAGGTCAACAAGAAATTCGGAGTCCGAGGTGTGTGGCAGTGAAACAGATCAGAATAGACGAGAAGGAATTGAGTCCTCGGCCAAAGAATCGGACGTTTCCAGAAAAGGGTTGGCCAACATCGACAAGACGCCCAAACCAGGTGCAAGAAGAAGTAAGAACCAAGATTTCGGGAAAATTCGTCACCTTTATCCGAAACTGCGGTTATCCGAAGCCACAAGAACCATGCTGATCTACAGCAACACCTTGAGCCATGACGCTCTCAAATGGCTGGAAAATGCGGTCCGCGAACCAAAAAGGATGACCCAACATCGAAGAGTGATTGCTGTCCGTAAGGCACCAACGGGCACACGGGAGAAGTACGACATGGACTATGCGAGAGTATTCCCGACGACGACGGACATTACTGAAGTTTGGCTCCATGTCAATAATGGAGCAGCGTCGGGCCCAACTCGAGGAATGCCCCGATTTTCAGTATCTGAGAGTGAGGTACCAGTCCTGGACCCCACTGCTCAATATGAAGACTAGGAGTAAAGGAAGAATCGGGGATCCTTCCTAAAAAGGGGGGAGGTGTAGTGACCCTAGTGGTCACTAAGGAAGTAACAGAAAAAGTCTGTAGAAATATATTTTAGTTTATTATATTTTTAGTTTGAGTTTTTTATGCTTCCTGTCTACAGGCTAGAAAGCGGAGCAGAGCGGGAGGAAATGTGGGTGGTTGCCAGGGTAACCAGCCCACAAGCCTCCAAACAGGAAATGAGTCCTGAGAGGAGTGAGAACTCCTCAGTATGATCACAAACTTTGCCAGAGAAACAACACAAAAACCAACCAGTAAAACACTAGTATTTTTGTGAAAACCTCCGTGAAGTTTACATATTCCTGCATTAGCCAGTAGCTAATTTGGGAGTTTTCCTACTGCTGAAATCAGTCAGCAGCGGGATATTTCGGTCTTGCCGCACATTTCACGTGCGGTGGGATTTATCAGTCTTGAGTCAACTCAATTGTTGATTCAGGATTTCGCCTTGCCGTGGAGGAAATCCGGCTAGACGTTGTGCGAAAGAGTCGCAGTTTCGCCGCCAAGACGACGGAGTTGCGGAGAACGGGTAGTAGAAGTATCGGAAAGAGTCCGGTTGATTCAACAAATCGACGGGAGTCGATTTGTACCAGACAATTTCGAGGGTTTGAGTTACGGAATAAGTCCGTTTCACCGAGGAGCGACGCCGAGCAGAATAGCGAGACGAGCGTCGAAGAGAGAGCCGTAGAAGAGCGACGATTACGAGCCGAAATCGTTGCCGGAGCGCTGGAATCGTCAAAATAACGTTTCCACGTCGATTTGAAGTTATTTCCTCATTTCATCTATTATTTCATTTCTTATTTCCATTAAGCTTTATTTATCACTGTAATTTATCTTATTCTAAGTCAGAATAAACCATTTTGTGAGTTTAATATTAGAGAGTAGTTTTTATGATAAGTCTTGTCAAAGCATCAATAAGTCTAGAATTATTATTATTTATTTAATAGTAATTTAGGCTCATTACAATTTCTATCCTTATATTTTAGAAAAAATATTTTATTTTATATTCATCCAATCTTTAATGATAGAAGAAATCATAAATTAGTTATATTATTATTAGTTATAGTGTTTTGCTTTCTTTCTGCCATTAAAATAATTTCTTTAATGTTCTTTACACACATTAATTAAAATTAAGCAATTTAAACATATTTATTGAGTTATACCAGCAGTCGCCGAAGCTGGTAAATCACAATTTTACACTTGGACGATTCATCATTAGTGCAACTGTAAGAATAACTTCGATAAGCATAAATAGTAATATTTTGTTTTAATTTGTTTTACTTCTTTATTTTTTTAAAAGAATATGCAGAAAATTCTCTTCAAACTTGCATTGATCGCGGTCTGTTTGGCGTGTTTCATATTTTCAACATGTGAAGCTGGCAGTGGATGTGGATTGGTTGATGAAAAGTACGGTGATATTAAATTAATCTTAAATGTGTAAGAGAAAGATCTTCGTTTGGGAAGGGAGCAGGGGAGGAGGCAGGGAAGAAAATTTGAAAGTTATTTCGTTTTACCTTAGAATTTTAGAATTTATTTATCTGATGGCAATGGCAACCTATGGCCGGGCATTCGTAAGAAAATATTGCAAAAGAGTGTACCGTATTTCTTAAATAAGAACCGCCCTCGAATAGTAGCCGCTACCGAGAAAATCGGAGACGGCTTCGAATAATAGCAGCGGCGGCCAAAATTTTAGTCTGATTTGGGAAATGACGTGTTGTGAACATAGATAGTTTGATCTACTTTCATTATTCATTCGTTCCGTTCGGTCTTTGGTTCGTTTTAATGATTCAAACCTAGAAAAATATGGGGTTGGTTTGTCTCTTCTTACATTGGCTAATAAATTCAAGGTCACTTATCCATATTTCACATCACTCCTACCTGAAGTTTGCGTCATTTTTAAGTTTTATTATAGAACTATTGCGTGGTGTTCAGACAATAAACCGATAATTTTTATTTTATTTTCATCACAGGGGCGTAGAGCCACCACCGAGTAAAGCTGCCAGAAGAGCTGTTGACGCAGAATAGGACATTTGTGCTTAATTATGAATATTGGACAAGTTATAAAACATTTTGTTCATGTAAAATGAAATAAACATTTGATCATTCGTGTGATTTTACTGCAATGCAGTTATCGAGTCGTTTTGAGTCCTTGCCCCACCCAAAAGGACAAATATTAATCCAAATTTGTTATTGAGTGTGACACTAAATATTGTTCAAGTGCAAAAACAATTAAAATGAAACTACCAAGTCTTTTTCGGATAATCAGGTGTTTTGTAAGGGGTGTAATTAATTATTAAAAGCGAAATAAACATACGGTAAGTCCGACGGTATATACATATTTTATATATCAAAAATCTTTAATGTCTTTTAACAAAAATTCCACGCATGCTGCATGGGCGATTTGTTGATAGCGCATAGCAAAACCCATTGAACATTTTTCCAAAATGTCCAGATTTCCTGGCTATTAAGTACATGCGATTATAAACTAATAAAGCTAGATCCCTATTGATACAGTTGACAACATATATTGCTCATTCGACTATGAATGCAAAGCCTCAAAATTATGTCACTACATCAGCTACACCATTGTATTTGTTCCGAATACTCACATTCCAACTTCCATTTGCAATTACTATTTCCGAATTGAATTAAAATCGACGGAATAAAAACCCTCGTACACGTAATCACCTTCGTGTGTTCGCACTTGGACAGACGCCAACCTGCAAAATGCTAGCGTCAAAAATAATAATTTTATTTCTCCTTTCCGTACTGTGTAAATACAGCAGCGAATTCGGGTGCAGCCCATGCACCATCCTCAATACCGCTTTCTGTTGTAGATTCAACTCTGTTTGTTGCGCCCGCACAAATTCAACTACAGGTAAGCTTAAATCTAAATAGCACGATTAAATCAATTTTTAAATTATAGCAACAGGTGCATCAACACCCGGTTTCTGTCCTACTCCTATCCCGAGAATACCCCCGCAAGGACTGTTGGCTAGAACGTGTACCAGTGATGGTCAATGTCCATTCGGATTCAAGTGCTGTCCGATAATTCAAGCCGGCACCGGAACGACCTATCAGATTTGTACAGCACCCGGTTTCAATGCTTCTGCTGGTAAATAAATAAAATTCGCTTGAAATGTTAAATTAAATTAAATTAAATTTTGGCAGCGACGAGACGAGGATTTTGTCAAAGTCCTGTTCCACTCATTCCGCCTCAAGGACTCACCGCGCGGTTGTGCAATGGCGACGAAGATTGCGCGACCGATCTGCGATGTTGTTCAATTTTACAAAATAGTACCGGTAGATTTTTTCAAGTTTGTACCAATCCCGTATTGGTTCCACAAGTATCAACAACAAGACCAACAAATTCCTCCGGAAAGTAAAATTCGTATTTGTCATCATCAATTTGTATTGCGACATTAAACTAAATCGAATTTATGCTTTCTTTTGTTTTTCAAATGAGTATCCACAAGGACAGTTTCAAAATTAATACTTTTTTTTTCATTTACTACGAAGGATATAACTTTTCTTTAAAATAATAGAATTTTGATTTGCATACAGACAAAAAAATTATTTTTAATTTTTTTTGTATTTCCTATGAACGAGAACACGAATCGCCGTTCGATCTTCTCCAAGTGCGCCAACTCGTAAATGTAGTTGTTGGTCCATCTTCTACAAGGTGGGTTTTGTCATGCCTCGTCAAACGACTTCACAACGACGTCATCAGATTGCCCGGTTCTAACGGCGTGCTGCTACAATCCCGAGAAAATACCGACACGCGGTAGGGAGGGAAAGAGTGAACTTGCGTTACTCTCAGAGTCAGACTGCGGCCGAACTGACGGTCGCGGCTGAACAAAATCCGACAGAGTCACTACCGTGGGTTTCCCGCCAATTGACACGTACGGTCCGGTGTAGTAGCGCCACAGAAGACTCGATCCTCGTTTCAGTTGATTCTAATTTCAAAATAATTCAATTGTTATGCCATTTTTTAAAAAAATAGTTTTTTTAGACATTTTTTTGAGTTTACCTGCGAACTAAGGCTTTTCCAGCAGTCTTGCCATGTTAAAAATATTGGCATGTATGGAGGCATTCCTGCCACCAATCTGTTAATAAAATTTTTATTTTTTTAAATTTGTTATTGAATTTATTATTAATTTTATTTTACCCGCTGTCATTCATCGCCATGATGTTGGAAACTAGATTAAGTGGATAGGTGATAGCACTTGCAATAAACTGAAAACCAGAGCAACATTTAAACATATATTTGGTTAGAAAGAATTACTCTTCGACAAGGAAAAAGGTTTGGTTGAATGTCAATGTTTGTTTTTAAAAGTATCTCACAGCCATGGATGCACTTGTGTAGCCTCGAAAATCAGCATCTTCGACGATATATGTATTGATTACAAAAGTGAGTGTGGCCGAGATCCACAACGAAGTGATTTCTGCCAATAATCGAGGCATTAAACCACTGAAAAAGTTTTTTTTTTTTAAAAAATGACGTTTTAATTTTTTAAATTCAAAAAAATAAATAAACGTACGAAAAAAAACCACTAAATCCTTCGTTTTCGTAAATTTCTTTCAAAGAACTAAAAAATCCACTAAAAATAGATAAAAAATTAATTTACAAATTTACAATTTCACAAATTCTCCAATTTCTCGTACTTGTATATCGTTTCCCGACCTACAAATTGTGCGATAGCCCTGATAGTTAACACGTGAAAAGGTTGACTAGCAACTATGGCCATACATCGGCCCGACATGTCCCGAACAGTGGCTTGGAGGAAATTCATCACTTTGTCCTCGTTCGTGCACGATCCCGAATCTAATTCGTCTGTTTGGAGCTCAGCCTCCATCGACTCAAAAGCGAACCCGATTAGAACCCGATAGCAACAACAATCCACTAATATACCTCGGTCACTTTGCTAAACACATATCCGCTGACAATGGAGCCGCACAAACGTGGAGCGACGCCCCGGTACAACCCGAAAAATCCGTCCGTCTTTTTAATGTGTCCCACTGTAAACAAACAAACGTCAATTGATTTCAACTCTATTTTTATTTAAATAGTATTAATACTTACTGTATTCGATTAATCCCGGTAAACCAAGGGCGGGTTTACCGAAAAATGTTGTAGTTGATCGTGGGGGGATAGGCTCGTAACCGATCTGAAATTAATAAATTTGTTTTTCGGATTTTGAAATGTATTTTGGGTTTGTGGGGAATTTCGGTATGCGGTCGATCATGTTCGTGTCGTTCTATCTTTTTTAAAAATTTATTCGGTGGGTGTGCTGGATCGAATCAAATTTTCATCTGTACTACCTGAATTAATATTTTGACTTGTTCCACCGGGTGAGCGGCAGCTGTCATCCCAAGTCGAAGAAATGCTTGAATCCATTGCACCGTTTCACTGTCGGTCGTCGCCATGATGCTGCATCGGTTTAGATTTCGCTGGTTCGAGGATAGAGGTCGTTCGTGGCGCAAATCCGAAGGGGGTTTTGGGGTTAAGTTTACGTAATAAGGAATAATAAATAAAATTTAAATTTTGATTTTTATATCTTGTATTAATTTTGTTTAAAAAAAAAACGAGAAAATAATTTCGAATTTCTTCTAAAAATTACATTAAAATCGTATTATTTACACTGGACTTTATTGACATTTATTAAATTGAATTACTAAGAGTTTCATAAATGATATTTAATTTTTACGTGAATTTATATTAAACCAGCATCTTTAGCCATGGAATAAAATAAAGATTTCTTATTTTGTAACAAAATTGTAGGCGCCTCGAATTCTGATGCCAACAATAAAGAAATCAAATTTTATTTTAGGGGCCGTCCATAAATTACGTAACGATGATTTTTCGATTTTTAGACCCCCTTTCCCCCCTGTAACAAGGTCGTAACAAACCCCCCCTACAATATTACGTAACATAACTCACCAACCTCCCCCCCCCCCCAAAAAAAAAAAAAATTTGCTACAAGCTTATAATACAAAATTTTACAAAAATTTTAAAAAAATTTCAAAAATGTTATCAAAATTTTCAAAAATGTTATCAAAATTTTCAAAAATGTTATCAAAATTTTCAAAAATGTTATCAAAATTTTCAAAAATGTTATCAAAATTTTCAAAAATGTTATCAAAATTTTCAAAAATATAAAAAAATTTTTCAAAAAATTTTAAATTTTTTACAAAAATTTAAAATTCACAATAATAATAAATTGAAACAATAAAAGTAAAATTTTCACCTTTTGTTACGTAACATTATTAAGAACCCCCCTCCCAGTCGTAACAACCTGTAACAAAATTTGAAACCCCCTCCCCGCCCTCCAGGTGTTACGTAATTTATGGACGGCCCCTTATTAGGAAAAATACTTTAATATTGTTGGTTCCACGAAGGTTCCTTGTAGATTCCGAATGTTCGATTTGAGAATAAAACACCACAGGTGAAAACAAAACACGTCTTTTACTCTTGAAAGTTTTACAACAATCGGGTTGCATGCGCAAATCGTACGTGCAACGTTATATTACATTTGAAAAACGTTTGAAACCAATAACAATTTGTAATAATTAAATTTAACATCTTTGTTAATAATTAAATTCCAATAAACCCTCCTACAAATTATTATTAGAGGTTTTAAATAAACTAGAACTAACATTTTATTGAAACTTGAAAGAAAAACAAAAACATGAATAAAATATTATTTCGAACTTAAAATTATTTGTCTTCGTCTTCGTTCTTCTCTGTCCTTGTTCATTTTAATTTTGCCTTTTAAACTCACACCATCTCGTCCCTCCATGAATTTGTCCTTTGCGACTGCCTTCATTAGGAAATCGGCAATCATGTCACCTGTTGGTAAATGAATTAGTTCAATGTTGCCAAGTCTTATTTCGTCCCTTATGAACATCAAGTGTCGATTCATATGTTTGGTTCGGTCAAACTAGTCCGAACCGCACAAAATCTGCATCGCTGGTTGACTGTCCGTGAAGATTAGTACTTTTCTCTGCACACAGCTTCCTTCCCCCACTTCACTTAAATAGTCTTAAAAAGTCTTTATGGATTTTAGCAATTCACAGATGACCAAAATCTCGCTTTCTGTCGATGACATCGCGACTAATCGTTGCTTTTTAGTTTTCCACGTTATTGTCGTTGATCCAATTTTTACTATCATCCCTGTATGTGATTTTGCATCTTGGGTGACGTTCCAGCTTGCATCCGCAAATCCTTGTAATTTCCCCTCTTCATTCGAGAAAAACAATCGCATTTCAATCATCTTCTTAAGTTTTCGCATCACTCGTTTGACCGCCCTGAAATGTAACTGGCGCGAATCTCTTGAATATGCTGACAACGCACTTATTGCGAATGATATATCCGGTCGCAATATTATCATCACGTGCATTAGCGACCCTATCATTTGTTGATAAAGTTGCTGGTCAACTCTTTTTGATTTCTCGAAATCATCTAGGTCTTGTCCAGTAGCCATTGGTGTGTTTGCTGTGACTCCGTCCATCAGCTCATATCTATTCAAAATTTCGTTTATGTATTTTTGTTGACCAATTAGAACTCCGTTGTCCATTATTAAAATTTCTATTCCCAAAAAAAATGCACCTCCCCCAAGTCAACATAAGTTACTCGCTCGATCAGGCATTTGTATGTCCTGTTAGCAGTATTTTTTTTTTGCAGTATAATATTTTTTATGAGGTTTGAAAATAAAATAATATAATTATTAATATTTGCGCATGGAACTGGAGAGCCACGTCTGGACACCGAAAGAGCCGCAGGTTGGCGACCCCTGAACTAAGCCAACTTGTGGAATTTAAATCAGCATCGATAGGAATCCATTCGGGTAAATAAGCCGCATTAAAATGAAACTTATCAAGAAAGTACGATGTGTTTCGCAAGTAATTACTCAAATAAACCACTTCTCCACCAGCTAAATAAGCCGACCAAAAGCCAAAAGTACCTATAGTGATTATACTGTGGTTGCACTGAGTGAGCAGTGCCATGTCTCGCCCGGGCGTGCTCGAATCACCGTTCCAACAAAAATGCACATCATTCGAACTATTATCGATATTCTTTTTACACCAGTCCAAGTCATCGCTGCACACAACGAACATGCAATCCTTAAATTTACTCCGGAAATAATTCATCGAGTGAGAAAAAAATTTCGGACTTGCCAACACACCATTGTACCAATCTTTCATCAAATTCACATAATCGGTTCGGCGCACGTGCACGCCAATAAAAGTCGTTTCGTGGGACCTTCTTAACGTACGCAAATGTGTTTGAGTGTCTCGTATGATCTGGCTATGGAATTGAAACTGTCTCTTGATATCACCTCGAATGTGATGGAAAAATGTCCACGAGCACGTATACCCTTCAATTGAAATGAAGTTGCAACCAAATTCAGAATATTCATCGCTCATCCAATCGTGAAGGTGATGCCGAATCCAATTGACCTCTTTGTACACTTTTTCGTTGACCACAGGCATCGAGGTATTGAAATATTTATTCAATTCATTTTTCATTGACTGCTGTTGGTAAGACGCGTGTCCATTAATTCGAGCTAATGCTAAGAGCGTGGCATATTCGCCCATCACGTTTCCCAACCGACCTACATAAAGCAATCGGGGTTTAACTGTGAATCCGTGCAAAATAAATGCAATCAAGTGTAAAGTGTAAACTCACCAATGTTATTAACCGTCATTGGACAGCTGAAATAACGGGACTTGGAATAGCTTTTTGAAAATGCAACTCGTAAATCAGTATCCGTCGATTGGCAAACACAACTGCCATTTATCAAAATACCACGCCCGTCGAATATAGTTCTACAGTACAATATGAGATAAATAATCGCAACAAACAGAATGAAAATGAAAAGCGGTTTGGTAGCGACTCTGTTTCTTGCCATTGTGTGACAACTGCTCACTAATCTTCCTTCAAATCAAAAATCTATAATCACTTAGGTGAAATTCGAGATTACGAGCTGTGGGTGTGTGATAATATAGATAACACATATCAGTCAGATTAATTTTGAAAAAAAAAATGACGTTTTAATTTTTTAAATTCAAAAAAATTAATAAACGTACGGAAAAAAACCACTAAATCCTTCGTTTTCGTAAATTTCTTCCAAAGAACTAAAAAACCCACTAAAAATAGATAAAATATTAATTTACAAATTTACAATTTCACAAATTAAATTCTCCAATTTCTCGTACTTGTATATCGTTTCCCGACCTATAAATTGTGCGATAGCCCTGATAGTAATCACGTAAAAAGGTTGACTAGCAACTATGACCATACATTGGCCCGACATGTCCCGAACAGTGGTGTGAAAACTGGCGTTTTATCCCAGGTTCACATTCCCTGCTATTTTTGTATTCGATTTCATAACAATCTATTTTGGATGCACATTCCCTTTAATGTGCCATTTTTATTGTTATTTTGTATTTTCCTTTAATATGCCATTTTTATTGTTATTTTGTATTTTCCTTTAATGTGTAAAATTATCGTTATTTTTATGAAACTTGATTTAATAATGTTTTCATTTGACATTTGCTTTTATTAATTCTTATTATAATACCTTAGTGTCTTTATTTGCTAATTTTTATATTTCTTGATTTGATATTTCACATTCTTATTTATTATGTTTTTTATTTGTTTATTTACAATCTTAGTGTCATTAACCTTTTTAATTATTCGGATTAGATTTCCTTGTCACTCAACCTGGCCTCAGCTCCCCACTTCGGAATGTAGCTGAGGCCAATTGTCAGATTAGTGTTGCTCCAATAGGAGAGTTTCTTGTACATAGTTTTTGTGAGACAATAAACTTTAATCCCAGTGACGCCAAGTGACTATACAGAATTCATGGTGGCAACACGCATTCAATTTATTCCAACATTTACATTTTTTAAGAAGCCAGAGACTTTTGGAACGATTTAAACGATTGGATTCAACTAAGTAGCTTGAAGAGTTCAGCCTCCATCGACTCAAAAGCAAACTCGATTAGAACCCGATAGCACCAACAATCCACTAATATATACTCTACTTGCACTCAAAAAGCCTAATCAATTGCCTAGGCAACGGTCAAAAATTCAAAATTGTTTACTTTCCAGACGAAGTAACCAATAAACATAACAAACACGAGTTTGACATTTTTATATGCATAAAACTGCAATGATGGAAATAACATTTTTTAATAAGAAAAATCAAAATTACATTAAAATTCTTTTATTTACTTTTGTGGCTTGTAATTTCGTTAACAATTTCACCACCAGATGGTGACACGTTACTTGGATCAAAATCACCAGAACTGTCAAAATAAAACAAATTACAAATGTAATAAAAAAAATGAACAACCTGGATCCAACCAAGTCAAAATATTCTTGGTCGAAAATGTTCCTGGTCGAAAAGAGTCCTGGTCGAAAATGATCCTAGTCGAAAAAATTCCTGGTCAAAAAAAAGGCAAGTCGAAAAAATTCCCAGTCGAATATAATCCCAGTCGAAAGGAAGGACATTTCACCTCAAGTCGAAAAGAATCCAGGTCGAAAATAATCCTCCCTCCCAACTAAAGTAGTCCTAAGAATGAGGCTCGACCAATAGGACTGATTGTGCTTTTTGAGTGCAAGTATAGAGTATACCTCGGTCACTTTGCTAAACCATAGATATAGGTATAATCTATATCTATGGCTAAACACATATCCGCTGACAACGGAGCCGCACAAACGTGGAGCGACGCCCCGGTACAACCCAAAAAATAAAATTAAAATTTTAATTTTTATATCTTGTATTAATTTTGTTCAAAGAAAAACGAGAAAATAATTAAAAATTTCTACTAAAAATCATATTAAAATCCTATTATTTACACTGGACTTTATTGACATTTATTAAATAGAATTACTAAGAGTTTCATAAATGATATTTAATTTTTACGTGAATTTATATTAAACCAGCATCTTTAGCCATGGAATAAAATAAAGATTTCTTATTTTGTAACAAAATTGTAGGCGCCTCGAATTCTTGAATTTGTCCACGCTCCAATACCATCACTCTGCAATTTAATTCAAGCATTTATCAAATTCAAACTCACCCTAATTTTATTCTCTATATGTACCTCGTGCTATCCATAATGGTGTTTAGCCTGTGAGCAATAGTAATAATCGTGCAATCTTCAAATTCTTTTCTTATGGTTGTTTGAATCAAATTATCAGTTTCTAAATCCACCGATGCTGTCGCCTCATCCAAAATCAATATTTTTGTTTTCCTCAATAAAGCTCGAGCTAGACAAACCAACTGCCTCTGACCCACACTAAAAAAAAAAAAAATTAAAATTAAAATGAAATTAAAAAATTAAAAAGTTACCTCAAATTGTCCCCTCCTTCAGCCACGTGGTACATTAACCCATCTTGCAAACCAGTGACAAACGACTTGAGATGTGCTTGCTCTAAAGCTTTCCATACCGCCTCATCAGAAAATTTGTCGAATGGGTCTAGATTCATTCGAAGAGTTCCAGAAAACAGGACAGGATCTTGAGGAATAATTGTCAACTTGGATCTAAGCCTGTCAAGACCTAATTGGAACGTGTCCGCATCGTCAATACGAATAAGTCCATTGACAGGTTCTATGAGTCTAAATAACGCCAATGTAAGTGATGATTTTCCAGCTCCAGTTCGTCCCACGATTCCAATCTGGACAAAGTATACACAAACATTTAAATAAACAATAAGGGAATTAATAGTAATAAACCTTTTCTTTGCTTCTGATCAATAAACTAATATTATCCAGAACCAAATCCAAGCCTGATCTATATCGAGTGGAATAATTTTGGAATTGTATAACTCCATTCTGGGGCCACTCTTTATGCAGTAGTTGGTCGTCTTGTTTGTACTCAGCAGCTTCCACTTGTGTGTGACTGTACTCCTGGATTCTTTCAACCGCCACTATGTTAGTTTCAAGATCGCTCATCATTCTCACCATAAATATGAGTACATGAGTTATCTATAGTAAGTGTTATACTTATATAATACAATAAAACAAACGAAATGCTGCAGAAATACCGATGATGCGTAAGTAACGGACAGTCCGACTGTACCAGCGTCTAAAGTATCCTTACCAATAACTGCAAGAAGTGCAGCACTGAGTATAATTAAATTTGCTAGAAGTTCCAAACGTATTGATAACCATCTAAATTTAAAAAGTAATAATGCATTTTTATATCTCTTTTTGGGCTTTTAGGCTAAATTAGTATCACACCTATTAGCAATTATACTTGGGAAATAGCACCCATGATTTACGTCAACTTTATGCTGAAAACTGGACACAAATTGGTTTTCTAGACTGTAAGCTCTGATCGTACTGGCACCAGAAAGTGTTTCGGAAAAGTGGCTGAATATTGGTGATCTGGTTATTGATTCTAGTCGTTTCAGTTGGCGTGAAGTAAAGATGTAAAATCTCTATGGAGAGAAAATATTGCTCGGCGAATCTTATAGTAAATATTCGACTCACTTGAACAATATAAAATAAAATGCTGATGGGAATAGCAATGGCGAGAAAGATCGGTGTGCTAATGCTGATGACTACAATCGTGGATACTACTTGGAGAAGTGTTCCAATCAATGGCCGAAGGATCATAGGAATTGTTGTGTCCACGATGTCGATATCTTTGGAAAATCGGTTCAGAATGCGACCGAGAGGAGTAGTGTCAAAGAATGACATGGGGCAACGTAAAACATTGCCTAACATGGCACCGTGAACCGATTTCGACGCGTTGATGCATCCCAAAGCTAACGTGTAGGATGCCAGAAGCATCAAGAGAGCTGCGGATGTAATACCATTAAGTTTTTATTTTAATTTTGGTTTAATTTCCTTACATTGTCCCAAACCGAGACCTCCGTATATTCCGAGTCGTAAATCTCTGAGTGCTGTGTCTTGTTTGCCATCCAATGATGGCGGATCTTCACTCCAGATGCTCAACCAGATGTTGGAACCAACACTGAAAGCAGCCGAAAGGATGTATGAAATTCCAGTGAAAGAAGCGAGTGCGAGTCCGAGAAATCGTAAATAATGAATGTAGACTGTCCATTGTACCTAATAAATTAGTAAAAATATTCAATGAATCTGTGAAATCACCAGTTTCGTTCAAAATATTTTGTTTTAGAACTTAAAACGCAGAAAAACTACTCAATTACTCACTTTTCCCGTTTCCATAACCTCTGCTTGAACGAGTTTGCCGCTTTTCTGCATTTCCGTTGGGGTTAAAACTTTACTGTCTTCTCTTCTGACAGAAGTAGCTCTACCTTGACTTCTCGTGCGTTGAAACAATCTAGGAGCTGATGAATCGGACCTTTGTCTGGCTTTTTCAGCATCGGACGACGCACTAGCATCACTTCCACCGCTCTTAGACCTTAGTGACAACCGTTTTGATATTGTTCTTCATAAAAATAAAAAAAAATCTCAAAATTGTCGTAAAAAAAACCACAAAATAAATAAATCAAGTTGTAAACCTTTCTAATTCTGGTGATGCAATTCTCGAGAGCAAATCTTGCGCAATTTCTTCCAAGTCTGCAAAAAAAAAGAAAAAAATTCATTATTTGTTTATTGACAATTCGTATTTCATGACGTTTACCACTGAGTTCCTCTTCCAACAACTCTTCTTCGGTTTCCTTTAAATAATTCATCAAAAAATCTGCGAAGGGACCCCTGGCTTCGACTAACTGATCGTAAGTGCCTTCTTCAACGATGGTTCCTCTGTCTAAAACCACGATGTAATGCATTTGTGGTAGATAAGTAATTCCATTCGTAACTAGCACTCGAGTCTACAAAGTCACGCACATATTTATAAAAACCATTTTATAAATTCACTTTAATGTTTTTAAATTCACCTTGTTTTTCAAAATACCTTCAGGACCGATCACATTCTCAAAAATATGTTTACCAACGTGCGAATCAACTGCACTTAAGGGGTCATCCAGCAAGACGATCTCTGAGTCAAAGTATACTGCACGAGCCACACTCACTCTCTGTTTCTGACCTCCACTCAGATTGATACCCTGAGACAAAACGATTTCATGAGAATTGATGAAAATAATTAGGATTTGCGATTTACTTTTTCTCCAATTTCGGTTTCGTCTCCTCCTGGCAGCATTTGCAAGTCAGGTTTTAGAGCACACGCCTCGATTACTTGATCGTATCTAAATTGGTTGAACGGTTTACCAAATAGGACGTTGTCTCGTAGCGAGGAATTTTGAATCCAGGCTTGTTGGGCTACGTATGCTACGGAGCCGTTTACATTGATAGTTCCACTTTGTTTAACCATGTCGCCCAATACGCCAGAAAGTAAGGATGATTTACCAGTTCCGACAGAACCAACTATTGCTATCAAACTGCCTGCTGGAACTGACAAATTGATGTCATGGAGCATTGGTTCGACTCCCTTTTCCCAAGCTAAAGATACGTTTTGCATTTGAATTGAGTGTTCTGAAATAAATACGAGGAATGTTTGTTTGATTTATAAATGTATGAATTTTGAATGGGTTAGTGGAATTATACCTGCAGGATCGTGGCTCACGGTGTCAAAATCAAGTTCTTCGCTGTTTAGAAATTTATTCATTCGATTGAAAGACACAAAAGCCTGTAATTAATTGAGAATAATTATCCATAACTTGAACAATTATTCGTACACAAAGAAAATGTAATGAGGTGTAGGTAATGTAATGTAAAAAAGTGCACTTTTGCACATAAAAAGTGCACTTTTACACATGAAAAGTGCACTTTGCACATAAAAAGTGCATTTTGCCATAAAAAGTGCATTTTGCCATAAAAAGTGCATTTTGCCATAAAAAGTGCATTTTGCGCATAAAAAGTGCAAATTAGTCTACACAAAAGAGTGAGCACTCTGAGATATTGTGTTATAACTGGTTTACTTGCCTGTATGGCTGCAATGTAGAGCATTGGTATAAAAAACAGAGGCATTCGAATTATATTAAATAAGGATAATGACACAAAAGCTTTCGTCGCATCCAAAATGTTGTTGTCATCAATCAACACATAAGTAGCAAAGCTACCCAAAGTAACCTGCCAAAAAAACGATGTAAGAGATGCGTATAAATTTGTTTGTATTTATATTTTTACCGCTAAAGGTACGGATGAAAACACAAAACTTGACACAGCGTTTAAGTAGGCAGCGGTTTTCATGACTTTAAGCTCTCTTCCTCTGCATTCTTCAATTCGATTTTGAAAAGAATGCTCCCACGCGTACAATTTAAGCACCTGCATCAAAAATTAATAATAAAACTAACACAGTTTACTCTATTTTGCATTTTACTTTAATTCCATTTAGAACTTCATTCATTAGTTTAACTCTCTGGTCTTTATTTCTCATTTGCGAGATCTGAAATATAAATTTTTTTATCTATAATGCTTTACTCTCATTTATTTCTCGTACAAAACACCTGTAAAAGTTTATAACGACCAGCAATAAGACCGTTGATGGGTATCATAATGACCATTATTGCTAATCCAGTCAATATTGAAGGTCCTAATTGACCCCAAAGCAGATACAAAGCCAAACCCATTTGGATAAACGCAGTCCACATAACGTGAAGTTCTGGTACGAGATCCATCAAGCGTTGCGCATCCACAGACATCAAATTCACAATTTCACCCACTGTCGAAGTTTTTCTCGCAGCTGGACTAATTCGGAGAGACTTGGATGCCAATGAATATCAAACATTAGTTTCGGTATAAAAATATCATGTAAAATTAATTTACTTTTTGATAAATCGTTGAAATGACTGCAGCTCGTATCCTCATTGCAATGTTAAACATTATCAAGTATTGCTGGCCATAAATGATTGACTGAAGAAGTGAGGCTCCACATAAAAGAACTGCGTAAAGGTATCCTCTCCAAGCGGGTTCATTAGGACTAGACACGAAAGTGATGAGCAATTGGAGAATCACAGGATTGACCAAAGCCAATGAATCTGCAATGAGTCTCAAAACTCCCGCAAACATAAAAGGCCATTTGAAAGTACTCCACAATGCCCGAACGATTGAAGCATTTTTCACCTTTTTTGCTGTTGCATTTCTTAATCTAATATGTAAACTTAATTGTAATTTGTATTTTTTGAAATTTTCAATTGATGTTAC
Organism: Strigamia acuminata; assembly: GCA_949358305.1. Classification (NCBI taxonomy): domain Eukaryota; kingdom Metazoa; phylum Arthropoda; class Chilopoda; order Geophilomorpha; family Linotaeniidae; genus Strigamia; species Strigamia acuminata. The sequence continues at coordinate 23,329,259 of OX442314.1, read as the reverse complement.
CCGATTTTCGTTTTTACTCGTTCCCAATAGTTGCTAAAGACCAATGCAACTGCTGCACATTGATTAACGGGCATTAAATCCCACATGTCGCCAATTACCAAAGGATTCCTGAATCCTTTTAATATCATACTGAAAATCAAATGTCGAGATGTAAACAATGCAAAAGGCTTTTCGGTATTCATGCTTACGTGTCGAACCAAGCAAAGTAAAGCTGAGACACAAACGATGCATTTGTTTGAGGACTTGGTCTCTGGATATTAGAAAATAGAATTGAATTATTTCAAAATGTGCATAAACTATTAAAGTTTACCGTTTGTTTAGACTTTGGTGAAGCAGATGGCGACTCAGCAAAAGCGGACAAAATCAATTGGCATATTATAATAGGATATGAAATTACAGTAAATATAAAATCAAGAAAATTTTCATCTTTTTCCTATAAAGTAAATTTGTCAAGATTGTTCTTAACACTAGCAAAAAATGGTACTTACTGCAGACAGTGCGTTCATCATATGTGATCTAAAAGATACTGTAGCTGTTACTGCAGTCAGAAACCAGAAAACAAACAGAATTCCTGACGAAGTAGTGGCTCTGCTTTTTTGAATAAATATCAACAAGAATACTAAAAACTAAAATCCACAAGTAAATTGTTGGTTCGTCATTTTTCTTAACTGTATCATACACTTACGTATGTAATAGCTTTGAGAAATGGAGAATTGTAATTAGCGTATGGAACAACATCATCGGTGTAAGCATAATCGACTAACCAATGAGTCATGTCAAGTATAGATGTTACCATTAATAAAAAACTGAAGACCTATTTGTGTGTATTATAGAAAACAATTGTCAGAAAATATTGGGTTTATTAAATAAATATGTCTAATCTCAATTACTGACTAGTTTTGTAACATTCAATCCAGTCCATGGCAGAGGTTTTTCCTTATAGTTGTTGAGTGAACACAATTCAAACGGCGTAAGAAGCCACAGGATCCCAAAAGGAACCCAGACGAAAACAGTGTTTTGAAAACAAGCTGTAAAGTCAGGGTTTGTCGTATTCCAAACCACAGTTTCATCCTTAAAAGTGCAATTTAGACAGCAATATTATTTAAAAGTACAACTTGCACTTATCAGTTAATGGCTCGTGTAATGACATTGAGTTATTTGTCAAGGATCGAGTGAATTAAATGCACGTAGTTAATTGTGTAATTATTGTGTGCGAAATTAAAATGTGTAAAAAGTTTTATACTTGCCCAAAATACTGAACCACAAAATTCTTCCATTGCATAAAATCAAAAGGATTCAAAAATCCAAATGATCGCCTACCTCCTCCTTATCATATACATATAGATTTATCTTATCATCACGTGTGAAATCCTCATCAGTGCAAGAAAATTGAAAAAGACAATTTATTTATTCTGACCAATAATAATCTTAACAATTAATCGTAATCAAATCATTACAATGCATTATTCCCATTGAGGTAGGCAATTTATCATTAACTGATTCTAATTCTGATACGGTAGGTGTATTTTACCGTATTAGAATTTAAAAAAATCTTATTTCTTCACCTGAACACTAAACAATGCTGTTTTATGCGAATTCAATGTGAAATAAAATGTTTTTAATGTTAACAAGAAATTTTATTTCTCCAATGTATAGTGTTCTTCCCTCCTGGTTCCATTCAATTTCTTCACTAAAATCGATAAGATAAAAGCTAAGCTACAACTGTTGGGTTGTTTATTTAACACAAATAAACGTTATCGCCCGTTTATTTATTCTGCACAAAACAAGCAAGTAAACAAGCAAATAAATGAACATGATTCAATTTATGATCAACAAATGATGAAATGCCGATTTCCTGAATTCTCAAGTTTGATGAAATGCAGCAAAGCAAATAAATTGAAAACTCTAATTACAATCCTTTATTATAATATAGTACAACATGCGACGATGAATGAAATTCAGTCTCTAAATTTTCTATCTTAATCTAGCAATAAATTAAAACAAAATTAGAAATAGGAAAACTTAAAATAGAAGAATTGCGCACCTGACTCATTTGTGGAAATATGCCAATAGCAACTGGTAAAGCTAAACCAAAAACAACCAAACACAGAAAACCATTGATTGGCAAATGCCAGCGTGGATGAGTTTTAAGCCACTTGGTTCTGTAAATTATACACATTACATCAAACAAATGTATCTCGCTTGTAACACCCACTTTTCCAGTTGCGTAAGAATCAAAGGTGGTAGAACCATAATAGGAGTAGGTAAAAATGCTCGCGTCAGAGCTACTTCCTTTAATGCCTATTAACAATACAAAATTCAAAGATACCGTATTGATTATTATCAATCATCAATATCAACAATTCTTACCTTGGCGGCAGCTTTTTTTGATGTACCAACTACGTTCCCATCGTTGTCCAACACTTCAATGCCTTGCGAAAGTTCGTGACGTCTCATTAACAATACGTTGACAACACTTGCCGAGGCTGAAAAATTCCAGGCAACAAAATAAGGATAAAATTTAATCTAAAATTTAATCTAAAATCTCTTTCATCCAATTCAACAACACTTACCTACAGCTGGAAAAGGTACAAAACGCTGTACAAAAAGTCGAGTTGCAGATGAAAATTTATCAGCTCTTTTGACTAGTGTTGTTAAACCCACCTGAAAATAAATTAAAAAAAAAAAATAATAAACACTTTATAAAAGAAATTCTATGAGTAAATTAAATATTCCAGCATACGTGTCGCCATCTAGTTTCAAGAATAATCAACTGCAATCACTTACTGCAATTCCAACCGCTGCAGTTGTTGCGCCCATATAACCTTGAATTAAAGTCCAGTTGGAGGTTTCCTAAACAAAAGCAATAAATCAATAAAATCTTCTAAAAACAGTTGTTTATCACTATTTTTTCCGTACGAACCTTTGATGCATTCCTGTTGGCGTAATTAACGCAAGCGTTGTGACTTTGATTGAACCATTGCCAAAAAATTGTTTGACCCATTGTCGGATTTTGAATAAGGAGTCCCATAACCTTGAAAAAAATTGCAGAAATTAAATTAATTTAAAAAGATTGATTGTAAAGGAACTTTGCGGAATTATTTTTAAAGTTTTAAGTTTGTTGGTATGTTACAATTGGGGTCCCAAATGGAATATAACCAGACATCCGGAATGGCATGAAAATCTTTTTGCCGGTTGAAGGATGAATGATCGCCTATAAAAATCACAACTTATTTTTTTTTATAAGTCTGATGAAATTTGTTTTAGTTTTTACTTGTTTTATCTTCTGAGCTCTCCATAATTCCTCCTCGTCTACGTCCGGTGATAGTTTTCCATCACGAAAATCATCTAAAAGTTGGACAGCACGATCCAATTCCGCCTTGAAATGATATAGTAAATTTTAAGTAAAATTATATAATATTAAATTTTGAATCTAAAAAAATTACTTGCGTAGTAAAAAGAGTTCTTGGATCGATTATATCGATAAAATGCCTAAGTCTTCCAAGAAATGTATCCTACAATTGTTTTCAATTTTTGTTTTATTTGAATACAAAAACATCAAAAATTAATAGCTACCTGATTATAACGTGGTTTATTCAACTGGAAAGTAGGACGAGCCTCTGCATCCATTGCCTGAGTTTTGAAACACGGGAAGCTGATCTTTATTACAAATTCAAGTACAGTTGATTGAATAAGATTACCCTATTACCCAATCATTTGAACCGTAGTTGGCAACAAATGTTATCTTAAATTTACAACGATTTCATTTTTTTTAAGAGTCCTTGAAAACATTAGAAAGACAAAAATTAAATCAAACTACAGGATACATATTTTTTTTTAATAATACGCTCTGGTACGTCACAGAATAAAATCCTGTAAAACCAGAACAACTTTGGCAAAACTAAGTAAATTGAATGGCACCTTAACGAAACCGTAGATTGGTTGTCACGAATTGTGATTGTTATATGGCGAGTGTGAACGTACGTGACGTCATTTTTGAAAATGGCGGATTTAGTGTAGAAATTTCATTATTCGTCCGTTTTTCCCCGGTAAAACATTCGATTTTTACTATTTCCCATGACTCGGCAGTTGTCTCGAAGTATTCAAGGATATGGCATCATCCCAAGACTGTTATCGTTCCCTCCTAAAAGTAATATGGGAAACAACACCTCAACCATCAACCTCGAGGAACTCATCTCCCTACGATTGCGACGAAGTTTACCCAGGAATATTCATGGGCGATGAGTAATGAATCAAAATAAAATTCAAAACTGAAAAAAAAATCAACATTTATATTTTTTTAAAACCAGAACAACAGCAACAGCCCAAGAATACCTGAAAAGCGTTGGCATTACACACGTAATCAACACTGCACAAGGCAACAGAATAGCCCAAGTGGACACAAACGAACATTATTACGAGTCTTCAAGGATAAAATTTCTTGGTCTACAGTTGATGGACACCGAAGAAACGAATATTTCAGTTCATTTTGTCGAATGTGCAGATTTTATTGACGAGGCGTTGAATAGTGGAGGTTGATTTTAAAAAATAATTTTATAAATTTATTTTGTATGATTTTAATTTTAATTTTACTTAAAAGGGAAAGTTTTCGTTCATTGCTACATGGGAGTTAGTCGTTCAGCCACAATCGTTCTAGCGTATTTAATGCTGCGAAAGGGATTAACAGCGGAGGATGCAATTCGCACTGTACGGAAACACAGAGAGATAACTCCGAATAATGGATTCTTACAACAGTTGTTTGATTTAAATATCCGTCTTAACACGAAGCTCTGATTGGAATGTTATTTTTTAACTCCTTTCATCATTCATAGATGGCACCAAAGAAATAAATTACTTTTATATTAAAAAATGTGAATATAAATGTAAGGAAAATAGATTTAAAGGTTAATAATCTATAAATATTCAACTGGTTTTTTTATGTTTGTTTTTTGCTGATTTCTCCAATACAATTGATGGTGATAAACATTTGTCCAATTGACAATAAAAAGAAAATTTAAATAAAAATGGAATAAATTTGGTTTGAATGCATGAGAAATATCAACAGAAGGTAATACAATATTGATCTTGTAAAATGATGCTGATTTTGTTTTGACTAGACAAAACTGGGAATGGGAATCAAAATGGCACCTCTCACTAACCGTAAGATTGTACAAGTCTAGTTATGGTGTAGCGAATGTGGCAACGAGATTTAGTGACGTCAAAAAAAAGATGGTTGACTCGCAGTTACAGTACGTAGAATTTTAATGAATCGTCTGCTATTTTATGGTAAAATATTTGATTTTTCCAATGATTCCGACACGAAACATTGAAATTAAATTTTCGAATTGATCAACTCGATTAATTGTAAAACTAAAACCTTGCGTACAATTTGAAATTCGATGACACAAAAATTAAATTACATAATCCTCAAGCTATTCTTCCGTGTTGAATTTCCCTAAGAACTGCGCATCCCGCGAAGGTCATGGCGGCTTCTCAGGACTCTTATCGCTCCCTACTCAAGGTGATATGGGAAACAAAACCACAGCCGTCCTACAAGCGAGTATCGACCGCTTTTGAGTGCAATTTCATTCGTGAACGAATCGACTGTGATGAAGTCTACCCAGGAATTTTCATAGGAGATGGGTAATGAATGAAATAAAAAATAAATCATGGAAAATTTAAACTGGATAAAAATAATAAAAAGAAATTTAATTTATAGAATAACAGCAACAACCAAAGAATACCTGACAAGCGTTGGTATAACGCATGTAATTAACACTGCCCAAGGCACCAAAATAGCCCAAGTGGACACAAATGAACATTATTACAAACCATCAGGCATCAAATTTCTTGGCCTGCGATTGATGGACACTCCTGACACGAATATTTCAATTTATTTTGACGAATGTGCAAATTTTATCGAAAAGGCGTTGAATAATGGAGGTGGTTTTTTTAAAAAAAAAATATTTATATTTTAAATTTTTATTTTTAAATATATTTTTTAAGGAAAAGTTTTCGTCCATTGCTATATGGGAATAAGTCGTTCAGCCACAATTGTTCTAGCGTATTTAATGATGCGAAAGGGATTCACAGCAGAGGATGCAATTCGCGCGGTACGGAAACACAGAGATATCACTCCGAATAATGGATTTTTACAACAGCTGTTTGACTTAAACACTCGTCTGCATAAAAATAAGTGAGTTTTGAGTGTTTTCAACTTTTTCCATCATTCATAGATGGCAGCACACACAACAGACTGTTTTATTGAAAATCACAAAACCACAAATTATGGTAGTTACAAATATTTTTTTTTAAATACCTATGTGAAATAAGGAAGAAAAGAAATTGTAGCATTAAAGTGTTTTCAAGCAAACGAGATGTAATTTTTCCTTTAATTATATGTAATACACATGAATTTATTTCGGGTTTAAATTTTTTTTTTAATTTTAAAAATGAAATTCTCCACTAATTGAAGTAGTGTGAAGACGGACGCTCCTAAAAACAGACTCACACTGCCACCAATGTCGCATAACATGGCAACCAAGCCATACAGATGTGTTTCTCGTGTGTCCTCGTAGATAAAACTGTCGTAAAATATGCGCACACGTGTCGCATTTCGAGCGGTTGGCCACGGACTCGAATCGACGTTCGCTTCGAACCAATCGTGTTGACATTCTTGCACGCACGCACAGCTTGGATCCGCGCTCTGGATCCGATTCGCGATTAATTTATCGCATAATTCGAAGTCTTTAGGCGAGATGCAGAAATTCGTTGTGGAAGAATTCATAAATGGGAGACTTCAAAGATGGACGATGTAAATAAACGTCAACGTCAAAGACAAGCAATTTACCTACAACCGACTGCAGTTTCGATTTCACTTTTTAGACAATTAACCACGCAACCGGATGTAGAAATATCACTACAGGGCTTCTTGGTGGTGTTAACATGTTGGAACTAAACAAACAGAAAAACAATTTGATGATGAATGAATCATTCGTTGCGCAACAATAAAATACGGATGGATGAGTAAGATAAATCGATCCAGGTGTTGTAAGAGAACAAATGCGTACGGAAATATGATGACTGATAATAAAATCTAATGCAATGATTTCTATGCTCACCTTTTTCAGCTTTAAGCGAATATCATAAAAGAATTCGTTATACACGAAAATCCCTCCGGAAAACGTTTCCAGTAAAGGATCGTTGCGAGCACTGTGAATTAAAAGCTAACAAACAATTTCCATTTACTTAACTGCAGAATTTTTTATTGAAATAAATTAGGTATGTGAATGGGTGTGCAATTGAATTGAACTCACTCTCCACGCAAATGGGTCTCTTGGTTCGCGCACCACCGTATCGTGTAGCAATAAATAAATTCCGTTGTACGGTCCAGTTCCCCTGATTGAGGCATCTGTTAAAATAAATGTCAGCAATTCAGGGAAATACCCTGACATACAAGTTAGTGTCGCAAACCGGCATAATAAGTGAAGCAGTTTCCTCGAATTGACGGAAATGGTTGCCACATACCATTCTTTTCACAGGGTTCATCGCCAAAAATACACTGGTATTTATTATGCCGGTGTCAGAAAATAGATGAATAAAAATTTCATAATATTTTTTACTTATTTTTTTTTTACCGCTTTGATAACATCGCTTAATTTATAAGAAAACGTATCCCACAATTGCGTCATATTGTTTTGCAACAAAATCAAATCGTACGAAGTTATTTTTTTTTCTAGAATTGTGGATAATTTGCTCCGCATTTCTTTCTCGACATCTGGTCGTCTGTAGTCGGATGGGCAAATTGTAATGCGAGGAAGCTGCATCGATAGGTTTCTAATTACCTAATTTTGGTACGAAGACAAATGCGTGAAATGACCGCAACTAAAATATAGCAAAAGTTGGTTTTACTGCGCGACACAATACCTGCACGTTGGTTGAAAGTGGTGTGTTCGCGTAATACGTCATTCTATCGACAACTTGTAGAGAAATAAGACTTAAACAGACGAGAAAAATCACTGACCACATAAGTTTTCTCATCATCTTCCAACTTAACAACTGCGCATCAATTTTACGCTCTTGTTGAGCATTCACACCCACAGTAAGCATAAAAAGATTGCCTTTAAGCGACTTCATTTTCTGTGCAACAAAACACAAGTCTTAAACGAATGAGTTGCAATATGAAGATCACCGAGCTATATAACCAATAATTAAACACACAAGAATTTGATAAAAGTCTATTAAGAGCATGGGAAATAGCAGCAGGAAATGCTGTAAATCAATCGGATGCCGACAATAAAAAAATCAAATTTTATTTTATTAGGAAAAATACTTTAATATCAACTAACTAAGCCAACTTGTGGAATTTAAATCAGCATCAATGGGAATCCATTCGGGTAAATAAGCCGCATTAAAATGAAACACATCAAGAAATATCGATGTGTTTCGCAAGTAATTATTCAAATAAACCACTTCTCCACCAGCTAAATAAGCCGACCAAAAGCCAAAAGTACCTATAGTTATTATACTGTGGTTGCACTGAGTGAGCAGTGCCATGTCTCGCCCGGGCGTGCTCGAATAACCGTTCCAACAAAAATGCACATCGTTCGAACTATTATCGATATTCTTTTTACACCAGTTCAAGTCATCGCTGCATACGACAAATACGCAATCCTTAAATTTGCTTCTGAAATAATTCATCGATTGAGTAAAAAAATCCGGACTTGCCAACACACCGTTGTAAGTATTATTCATCAAATGCACATAATCGGTTCGGCGCATGTGCACGCCAATATAAGTGGCGGTGTCCGATTTTCTTAGTGACCCCAAGTATGCTTGCGCATCGCGCACGATGTCATGTTGAAATTGAAACTCTCTCTTGACATCGTCTCGTATGTGATGAAAAAATGTCCACGAGCATGGATACCCTTCAATTGAAATGAAGTTGCAACCGAATTCAGAATATTCATCGCTCATCCAATCGTGAATGTGATGCCGAGTCCAATTGACCTCTTTGTACACTTTTTCGTTGACCACAAGCATCGAGGTATTGAAATATTTATTCAATTCATTTTTCATTGACTGCTGTTGGTACGACGCGTGTCCATTAATTCGAGCTAATGCTAAGAGCGTGGCATATTCGCCCATCACGTTTCCTAACCGGCCTACAAAAAGCAATCGGGGTTTCACTTGCAAAATAAATGAATTATTGTAAACTCACCGTTATTATTTACTGTCATAGGGCAGGTGAAATTGATAGACAAAGAACTCATTGAAAATGCAACTCGTAAATCGTTATTTTCTGATTGACAAACACATTTCCGAGAGAGAGAAATTAGAAGGTCGTCCTGCGATTGGAATATTACATCAAGACAGAATATTAAGTAAAAAATCGCAATGCATAGTAGTAGTAGAATAAAAAGAGATTTGATGATTCGTAGACTTGGCCTAATATTAGACATTACAGACACAGACACAGCATACGCAATCAGCACCAAAATCTGAATATTTTGTTAACTCATGGTTATAAAACTGTTATCAAAAATAGTCGTGACGATGTAATGTCATCAAAAAAACATATGCGCCACATGTACATAAATGGACAATAGCGAATAGAAGCAAATAAAAACTTGGCAAGTAGAAATTGACCACATGTCGAAAAAACTAAATTAAATAAATTCACAAAATTCACGAAAATTAATTTTATTTATTTTTACAAATGCAATATTCTTATCATCAAGAGAAATTTTTTTTTTTGCAACACCGTATTTTCTCCAGTAAGAGCCACGACTCTTCTTCAAAACGGGCATCCTGAGCCGCGGCTCTTAATCGAGGGCGGCTCTTATTACAATTGTTTACCATATTTTAACTGAAATTTCTATTTTTTCTTTGAATTTCACTTTTTCCAGAAAAATTTCACTTTTTTTGATTGAAATTTCACTTTTTTCATTAAAATTTTATTTTTCTCAGTGAAATTTTACTTTTTTCATTAAAATTTTATTTTTCTCAGTGAAATTTCACTTATTTCATTAAAATTTTATTTTTCTCAGTGAAATTTTAATTTTTTCTATTAAAACTTCACTTTGTTTAAAATTTTCTGTCTGAATAACCATCATCACCAACGAATGTTTCATTGACCGTTTCCTGTTTGGTTACAAAAGCTCTCAAATAGTAGCCGCGGCAGTGAAATTCCAAACAATGCGGATATGCAGTGTTGTTATTTCTATTTGTTCCTCCATCTTCAAAAATACTCGTTTACTTCTGGGTATGGCACAGTGGTTATGCTTTTAAAGAATGCATCATATTATAGATCATAACTTTATCTTATGTGTAAAGTTATTATTGGGTTTATACTTTCAAAAAGTTAAAGAAATAAAAAAATTACCTCGTCCTCCAAATACTGATATGATAGTAACAACATCAAACCATCCAAACACAAATAAAAATGAAACAATAATACAATTTAAAATGGAACCCCAAGCTCTAGCATCTGTTTTCGATTTCCACCTCTACTGTATTTGTTTGCCTGAATTCATTCTCAAGTGTCAGTTCAAATTCGAATTCCAAGTTCCGTTCACTATTATTCAGTTCATTGCTGTGTAGCCCTTCGTCTATCACAAGGAATTTACAATGTCAAATGTTGCAACAAAAAGAGCAATTGATAGTAGAACACAGAAATTATAGGCGTTATGAGCTCTAAATTCCATTGATCGATTTTAGGGTCAATTCAAGTCAATAAAAATTACAGTAATTAATCAAAATTAATAGACTATATAAACTAGCAGACCAAAACCAAAGGAAATGTTGAGAATCAATCTGAACTAGAGCATCATGTAAGCCACTGTGTAGAGTTTAGATCAGCATCGATTGGAATCCATTCGGGTAAGTAAGCTGCATTAAAATGAAACACCTGATGAAATTTCGATGTGTTTCGCAAGTAATTACTCAAATAAACCACTTCTCCACCAGCTAAATAAGCCGACCAAAAGCCAAAAGTACCTATAGTGATTACACTGTGGTTGCACTGAGTGAGCAGTGCCATGTCTCGCCCGGGCGTGCTCGAATCACCGTTCCAACAAAAATGCACATCGTTCGAACTATTATCGATATTCTTTTTACACCAGTCCAAGTCATCGCTGCACACGACGAACATGCAATCCTTAAATTTACTCCGGAAATAATTCATCGATTGAGAAAAAAATTCCGGACTTGCCAACACACCATTGTACGAATCTTTCATCAAATTCACATAATCGGCTCGGCGCACGTGCACGCCAATAAAAGTCGTTTCGTGGGACCTTCTTAACGTACGCAAATGTGTTTGAGTGTCTCGTATGATCTGGCTATGAAATTGAAACTCTCTCTTGATATCACCTCGCATGTGATGGAAAAATGTCCACGAGCACGGGTACCCATGAATTGAAGTGAAGTTGCAAGGAAATTCAGAATATTCATCGCTCATCCAATCGTGAATGTGATGCCGAGTCCAATTGACCTTTTGGTACACTTTTTCGTTGACCACAGGCATCGAGCTCTTGAAATATTTATCCAATTCCGTTTTCATCGATTCCTGTTGATACGGCGCGTGTCCATTTAGTCGAACCAGTGCCATAAGCGTGGCATATTGGCCCATCACGTTCCCCAACCGACCTACAAAAAGCAATCGTAGTTTAACCGTGAATCCGTGCAAAATAGATGCAATCATGTGTAAACTCACCAATGTTATTAACCGTCATTGGACAGCTGAAATAACGGGACTTGGAATTGCCTTTTGAAAATGCAACTCGTAAATCAGTATCCATCGATTGGCAAACACAACTGCGAGAAATCAAAAAATTGCCACGCACGTCGAATATAGTTCCATAGTAAAATATGAGATAAATAATTGCAGCAAACGGAATGAAAATGAAAAAGCGTTTGGTAGCGACGCTGTTTCCTGCCATTGTGTGACAACTGCTCACTAATCTTGCTCCAAATCAAAGGTCTATCATCACTTCGGTGAACTTCGAGATTACAAGCTGTGGGTGTGTGATAATATAGATAACACATATCAATCAGATGTATTTGACGAGGAAATGACTGCAGATGACACATTTTGTGAAATGGTAGAAACAGGAAATTTTGTTGTGAAGAATGATGAATTACTTCACACTCACAGCACAGCTGGTCTGATTTCCGAAATCCTGGCATAAATAATATTTTTTTTGATTCTATTATTTTTCTACAGACATAGCAACTAAGTTCCATAGTAACAAAACACTGGTTGGTTTCATTCCAAAATATACATCCGTTCCGATTGAGTTTTTCTACACGAAACGTTGCACCAATTATAGCCATTAGAGTGGAAAGTCGATAAGCAATTTCTGCGAGTTAACCATTGCTAAACTTCAACTTTGAAGAGAATAAAAAAATTTTTTTTCTTAATTTGTGGCGTTCATATAATTTATTACCCTGGTATATCGATTTAGGTGCATTAAAAACTTTTATTCTGTATGCATTGCGTGTATAACGCAATAATGATAGTGATAAGGTCGAAGGACTCTGTGCCTTATTACTTGGTGGGATTGCAGCTGGAAGATGAAAACTTTAGCAGCTGATTCCAAATATTTAATTGTGTAAAAATATAATAAATTACAAGGAAAGTAATAAAATAAATGTTATTTTTGATAAAGTTAATTTGTAATCTTTCCACCGGAAAAAATACATATTTTTTTATTTTTTATTTCCTCACTTGTGTTGCTCGGATCGGTGTTAAATGCATTTGCATATTCATTCAGAAATTTACGAATGTATTTTGAATAGGGTTTCTGTTTTCCCACCTTTTTTTAATTACCGGTCCCCGGTACCAAAATAGCTGGTATTCCTAGGAAATCAGTAGGTGCATTCAATAAGTCTAAAACGTATGCAAAACTCGTTTCGTGTTTGCACGTGACGTCATTCCCATTCTCATTGAATAACATGTTATTCAATGGGAATGACGTCAGTACTCTCGATATCATAATTATTTTCGATGATTTTCAATGATTTTTCATCATTTAAGGCGTTTTTAAATTGATTTTTCATCATTTTAGGCATTTTTTAATTCATTTTTCATCATTTTAGGCATTTTTGTTGGATTTTTAATGGTTTTTAGACGTTTTCTTGATGGATTTTTCTTTGTTTTAGATGGCTAAAGAATGAAATATGTTCCAAAAGACGTCTAAAACAAAGAAATATTCATCAAAAGACGTCTAAAACAAAGAAATATCCATCTAAATACATTTAAAACAATGAAATATTCATCAAAAAAAAGTATAAAATGACTAATTATCCACAAAGAATGTCTGAAATAAAGAAAAATAGTTAAAAATATGTCTGAAATGATGAAAAATAATTACAAATATGTCTGAAATGACGAAAAATAGACAAGAAAATGTCCAAAATGAAAAAAAATTGACTAGAAAATGTCTAAAATGATGAAAAATAGACAAGAAAATATCTAAAATGACGAAGAATAGACAAAAAAATGTCTAAAATGATGAAATATGTCATGTGTAGACCGACCATGTTCGTCATTGCGACCTCATGATTCGTAAAGTCGCAATGACGAAGTGTTATTTCTGTTATTCTGGCCAGAATCTTTTTCAGATTTCCCGGTTCCCGGTTCCGTAATTTTCCATCCGGTTTCCCAGGACCAAAACCCTAATTTTGAACTTTCCACAATTGTAAGAAAAAAATAACTCAGGCAATTTTCCTTATTCCGCACATCTGCTTAGGTTCTGTCAAGCTAAAGCCGCCGCTCTTTTCATGGTTTTTCCAGCTGTCATATCAAATGAAAAACTGCTTCATAGATATTCTAGATTCACATATTACGTTTAAGTTCTGTATAAACGACGGTTCGCGCCCGGTATCTTGATGCTAAATTCGTACTGTGCATCCCATTCTGCACAAACAATTTTCTAATTCCTGTTGTTATTTAGCAGTATTAAGCCTAATATTAGGCCTAATAATGCTAAAATAAACAACAATAAACTCAAAAATAAAAGTAATTTACAGCGTACTTGTAGAACCAAAATATTTTTATTTATTTATCTTATTTTGCTGCATTCCTGGATATTCCAAATGACAAGTTTGATTTATATTAGTCCCGGAATTCAAGTGGCAGAACCAGTTGAATGCCGTTTCAGGTCTTCTATCGATTTTTTTGGCCTTAAAAGTTATGTCTAGGGATTAAATGAGTAATACAAAAGTGAATTAAAAATGAATGAGTATTTTATTAATCTAAACAAAGAAAAATGACGGTTAGAAGGAAACAAAGGAATAAAAGAAAAAGTGGGGGAAGCAAAGAGTGTTGTTCGAGCGCAAAAGATGGCCAGAACGAATTGCTGCGCAATGTGTAAATACACAAAGAAAGTGAAATCTTGCAATTTCATGGTGGGAGTTCGGCTAAGGATTGATTTCCTCCCGTGTTAAGTACTCATTGTATTTTTCCTCAATTTTTAATTGATTATCTCTCAAAAATTGGGAAAGCTCTTGGAAAGATCCTATGGATGGAGCATCCACATTCAACAATATACTTCTTGAATACGCAGTCATTCCTTTTAGGAATTTTCTGTCTACAAGTACTTCTAGATCATTCAATTCTGTTGGTAGGGAGGATAATGGTTCTTCAGCTCTTCTCAGATAAGATCTGATGTCTTCTCCAGCTGATTGCTTAAGATCATCCCATAATCAAAAAATGTCTTCAGTCGGCTCGGCGTATTCCTTCATGAATCCTTTAACAAATTGGTTCCAATTATCAAATAAACCAATTTTCGGCTCGAGCAATCAGAGATTTGGGAACTAACTTCTTGAGTGTCTTGAGGAGTTATTCCATTTAGACGGGCCATGCGCTTAATTTCGTTGAGAAAGGTTGAAACCATTTGCCTAAAGCATACTTTTGCAAATTTGAACTTTTTTCTGCAGATTCTGTTAGTATTCCGTTAGTGTTCATTTGTAACGTATAAATTATCGTTTGTATTGCTTTGCAACTAATTCTAGAAAGTGTGCTGCCAACTTGACGATGGAATGCACGCCCCCGATTTAACTTATCTTAACTGATTCTGTTAGTACTCGGTTAGTACTGATTTGTAATGCATAAATTGACGTTTGTATTGGTCTACAAAAGCCACAAAATCGATTTGATCAGTTCCGGACACTCAGAAAAAGGTATGTTCTGCCAACTTGACGCTGGAATACACTCACCTAATTTCACTTTTCTTAACTGATTCTGACGTTTATATTGGTCGTTAAAGATCATTGAAGGTCGAGGAAGGTCGTTAAAGGTCAGGGAAGGTTGGAGTTGGTCGTGAAAGGTCGGGGAAGGTAGGAGAAGGTCGGAAAAGGTCTGTAAAGGTCGTTGAAGGTCGGGGAAAATCATTGAAAGTCATTGAAGATCGGAGAAAGTAGGGAAAGGCGAGGTAAGGTCGGGAAAGGTCAGGAAAGGTTGTTGAAGGTCGGGGAAGGTCATTGAAAGTTGGGAAAAATCAAAGGTCGTTGAAGGTCGAGAAAGGTTGTTGAAGGTCGAAGAAAGTCGTTAAAAATCGAGTAAGATTGTTGAAGATCAAAGAAGGAAAGGAAAGGTCAGGAAAAGTCAGAAAAGGTCGTTAAATGTCCGGGATGGTCGTTGAAGGTCAGGAAAGGCCATTAAAGATCGGGGAACGTCGGGAAAAGTCTTTGAAGGTCGGGAAAAGTCTTTGAAGGTCGGGAAAGGTCGTTGAAGGTCGGGAAAAGTCTTTGAAGGTCGGGAAAGATCGGGGAAGGTCGGGAAAGGTCGGAAAAGATCGTTGAAGGTTGGAAAAGGTCGTTGAAGGTCGGAAACGATCATTAAAGGTCGTTGAAGATTGTTGAAAGTCGGGGAAGGTAGGAAAAGATCAGGGAAGGTCAGAGGTCGTTAAAGGTCCGGGAAGTTAGTTGAAGGTCAGGGAAGGTCAGAGGTCGTTAAAGGTCCGGGAAGGTAGTTGAAGGTCAGGGAAGGTCATTGAAGGTCGGGAAAGGTCGCTGAAGGTCGGGAAAGGTTAGGAAAGGTCATTGAAGGTCGGGAAAGTATTTAGGAGAATCAACATAACCTCGTCGTTGTTCTCAACGATAGGTACGTCGTCTGAAAGCAGTCGTCTGAAACTTTCATACGAAAGGGAAATGTCGCATTTGACATCGGAATTTTTTGGCTTTTGTAGACCAATACAAACGTCCATTTGTGCATCACAAATGGATACAAACTGAATACTAACAGAATCAGTTAAAGAAAGTGAAATTGGGTGAGTGCATTCCAGGAATTTGCAATTACCGTCAGCTCAGGAGCAGGATCAGTCGTCAAACGTCGTCATAGGCGGCAGGGTCGGTCTGCAGCCCTTCGTCTAGGAGGCCCAGTAGAGAATTTATCGGATGCACGTCCGATCGGATAAATCAGGTCAAATCTTCGTTGTTTTCACAAAATCACCAGTAAGGACAATGCGTTTGTAGCAGAGGTATGACAACGAGGTGAATGTAGTAAGTCGAAAGCAAAGCGTCAGTAATAAATACAATATTACATCAAAATCTGGCCGGAAAAACAGCCTATGAGCATGTGTGGCGTGAGTCTGGCACACGTCGTGCCTAGCAACAGTTCTCATTAAGAGCTAGCCGTAGCAACCCCCTAATTCTGGTAGTTTTGTTACTATGGTAGCAGCAACGGGTTATGTCTCTAACCAAGAGCATGGACAAGAGTGAGAAAAATTACATAATATTATCAAATTACACTCAAATATAAAGATATTTGGGGTCACAACACTTTTTAGCATTATTAGGCCTAATATTAGACTCAATACTGCTAAATAACAACTGGAATTAGAAAATTATCTGCCCCGAATGGGATGCGCAGTACGAATTTAGTATCAAGATACCGGCCGCTAGGCTTGTGCAGTAATTTTTTTGCATGAGTGCTTTACGGTATGCACCAAAAACCACCAAATACCGCAATGACTGTGATTCACCACAATATCGCTAATACCGCACCTATACTGCAATACCACATGAATACCGCGAATCGCATCAATACGAAATATCGCACCAATACCGAATATTACAGCAACATTGCATCAACGGTAATCAAAATATTTATAAGTTTTTAATGCACTTTTCCTTTTATTCTTATTTTAGTTTTTTACTTTCAATTTTAATAAAATTTTATTTTATTATTTTGTCCTAAAATTAATTTTAGCCCAAAAAAATTAATTTTAAGTCGAAAAAATTAATTTCAGGCCAAAAAAATTAATTTTAAGCCAAAAAAATTAATTTCAGGCCAAAAAAATTAATTTTAAGCGAAAAAAATTAATTTTAGGCCAAAAAAATTAATTTTAAGCCAAAAAAATTAATTTTAAACCAAAAAATTAATTTTAGTCAAAAAAAATTAATTTTAAGCCAAAAAAATTAATTTTAAGCCAAAAAAATTAATGTTAGGCCAAAAAATAAATAACCATTCTAGCTTCCATTTTATTCCTTTTTTGAAATTTTCACTTTTCACTGGAGGAAAACATTTACAGTTTATAGATTTTCAAAACTAACTTATCTGTCAATAAATACCAGGGACCAAATCCACATATTTCGATTGATAAAGTTCCCTTGCAACACACTTAATTTTACCTGGATATTTAATCGACATCACGCATTTCAATCTAGTTAATTTATCGGTGTAATTAGCACTACTCATTATCCGCGATAATAGTTCTTTTTCACTGGTAAAACGGAAACATGATTTGCTTTAGTGCGTTTTAACCACCTTAGGTATTATCACTTTGGTTTTCGTTATTTTGAATAAAACTAACTGTAGAACATCATCATCAAACTGGAAAAGATGAGAAAAATAAATAGTCCATATCTCCTCCGATGGGCTTTAGCAATGGCAGACTTGCTGTACTCATTCAATCTGTAAGTGACAAACAAACAAATAAAAATCAATTCAACAGAAATTACTCCACAAAAAAAAAATATAAACAGAACCCTAATAAAATAAACGTAAAAATGCAAACCTCCGAATCAAGAAAAACAGGAGGTATAGCACTCTCGCGTCTCGCAATGAGCCACACCCGTAAGTCATTTGTGATACCATGGAAACAACAAACCAATAATAGTAAACAAACAAAAAATGGAAACGCTAAGGGATCCACCAAATATAAAACCTCAAATTTGTGCAATTTTTCCCCGCATTTAATTTTTAAATCGCAGCCATTTATGTTTTTAGAAATTGCAGTAAATCTCAATTAAAAATTGTTGATTCACGTTCCCTTAACATACCGTTCGACGTTCCACTTTTGCGATGGGGAAAGGTTGAGATACATATCGTGTTGCATTCGCCGAACAAATTGCTATAACAACGTCCCACATGTTAAGTGGTGAAACACTTAAGCAACAATAGCTCTATAATTGTCTGTACAAGTACAAGGCCAATACGCTGTCATCACATTAGATCTGTGTTGGTTTGTGTTGGTTTGTGCTCTATTAAACGAACTCTTCAAAGGTTACAGTAATAAATTCTGATTTTACATTTGAATTGAAGGTCGAAATAAAACCCTTTGTACCTGCTTCTGACACGTTGATCTAACATAATACATGCAAAAAATAAACATGTTGAAACAGCTTTCCAGATGTCCAATTCCATTAAAACTAATTGATGCTGATTTCTTTGTAAACACAAGTGTTTTTGAATTATTTATTTGTACAAAAACGGTGCCGAATTTCCTGATGATTATAGGGAAACATTCAATATTCTAGAAATTTTATTTTTTTTAAATTTGTTCAATTTTACTGTTTAATTGGTAGTTTTATTTTTTTTTTTTAAAAAATTAAATTTAAAAAAAAATAAATTTATTCCTCAATTTTAGCTTTTGTCACTTTTTTGAGTGTTTGCCAATCACAATCAATAAAAATGTATGTTAAAAGGTAAAATCTATTTTTTCCCATCCTCGTCTGCATAGCCTCATGCAAGGCTACAAACCCTTTAGCCTCACGCACTATGTTTATCCAGTCGCAAAAATAAACTAAAATAAAAACAAAACTCAGGTATTACAGCGTCCGTCACACCCCAGGCTAACAATTAAAAATAAAACAAACTCAAGGTTAATTTAACTAACATTTTGGACTTCCGATTCCCATTCATTCCGTCGACCAACGTGAGGACCCGCACCAGACATCACAAAAAATTTCACATTATCAGATTTAACTGATAAAATTAAAATTATAAATAAATAAATAAATAAATAAATAAATCGTCACAATTTGTGTCAATGTTTAACTCACTTTTCTTGAACCATCGATTACAGTGGATATAAACAAGAATTTGATAAGTATTTGTTGGTAGCCAATACACGACAGCTCACAAAAGAAATAAAAGGCGTGAATGATATAAATCAGCTGATTTCCAGAGGAAGCTCTTTTCATTCCACAAACAAATATTTTCCACAAATATTTTCGCTTGAGTTGTATCAATATGAGTCAGAATGAATGCAAGTGAAGTGAACTCTGAATGTCATCATCCCATCTCTATGCATAGTACCGGTATACTATTTTCAGCAACCAGCTGCAACCAGTTGTGCGAGCTCAAATGCGTCCATCGTTAATGGGAACACCCTCAAATACATTATCTAAATCGTTATACATAATTGCGCTTAGATTAAGCCGTAGTTATTCAAAGTTATCAGTATCACGCTTAAAATTCAGAGGTTTCTGAGCATTTTTGTAGAGATTTTTTGTTTGTGAAATCCGTAACAGATGGCGTAAGTGCATAACCCAATACCAGAAGTGGGGGATTTTTGAAAACATTTATTTTCAGTGGTGCGCACTTTAAGCGTATTCTCTTAAATAAATACAGGCGCAACCTCCATCCCAGAAAGAAAACAGTGTTAAGCAAGCGAGAAAAAGGTTTATTAAAAGAGCATTGTGTGACAGCGTTGTAATGAAGTCGGTTTCTACCAGGGGGTACGACATTCAACCGAATCTCTGACATGTTCTTTCGAATCCCGTTCCGAATCCCCGAATCTCCGAATCTTTACCTTTTACAAAAATTTTGAATTTTTTGTCGAAAATTGGACAAAATTTAAAATATTTTCCACTTTTTTATTAAAATAATCATCTAAATCTACCCGAATCCCAACCGAATCCCATCCGAATCCTATGAAAAATTCGAATCCCTGACAGGCAGATTCTGATTGTCTTACCCCCTGGTTTTTACTGTAATAAGTAGATGGTTAAGCAAATACTTAAAGTTTGTTTTTTTGTAAATTTGAATAAATGACTTATTATATTCCATGCCTTTAAAATAAATTATTATTATCACTAACGGGCATGTTTGTGCGCAGCTGAGATCTGAATAATTGCTCAACCAATCGCGTCATTGTTGCTTTAGTTAAATTAAGAAAAATACGAGAGGGGACCCAAAAATAACCGTAATTCTCATCTGATGGTCAGACCCCCGTCTGATATAAGCTATCCCCGCTAGGTGAGTGTTCTAGGAACTCATCCACATCAATCTGCCAGTAGGAGTTGTTGTGAATTTTTTTTGGAGACAATGTCAAAGCAGTTTGGCTATTGAACGCACCACATAAAGTGAACCGCAATACAGCGAAGGCCTATTATTGTTTCGTACTCCATTTACACACACTGAATTGTGTTATTCATTTTCTCTAGTTTGTGTGCGCAGAAAGGAATGACCCGCTTGAATTTGGTATTAAAATTCCAGACATGGAGGATACTGGTAAAGACAATTGATTTTTGAAATTTATTCATTTCAAATGAGCAAACAGAGTGGCAGATTGCCATTGGTATTAATAGAAGCCGTATCGGCTTGATTTAACGTTGCGTTGAATATTTCTTTTGGCTTCCTTTGCTTGCGGCGCTTGATCCCGCACCTTTTAATTCTATTCTGCACAACTCTCGGTTCACACTATATTCACACCAACAGTAACTGTAAGGAAGCAACAGTTAATTAGCCAGTGTTCACACTATCGATGGCGTCTTAAAATCTAAGAAATACGGTACTACATATTTTACTTTCAAATTTAAAATTTTGTCAAACTCACATGGGATCTTCATCTTAAAACTAAACAATTGTCATTTCGGATGTTTATTATTACCATATTACCCTGCTTTAAGTGGCATGCCGGTATAGTGCAAGTTTTACTTGCATGCCGGTATAGTGCAAGTTTTACTTGCATGCCGATAAAAATTTTAGTAATAATCTTCAGAATATAAAGAAAATTCAAATTTCAGGCTCAAATTCCAACATAATAATTCATCCGGTCCGTTTTAAATTAAAAAACAAAAAACCCGGTTTTTCACTTATACCGATACGTTTTAATTTATACCGGCATATGGGTATAATAGACTGTAATTCCGAAAACCATGTCTAAGATGGCATGCAGCTTAAAGCGGGGTGTAATATGATACACACACACAAAAGCATAAATGCTCTAGAAATCGGTCTAAAACCTTTTTTAAAACTCGAAGCATCGGTTGATTGAATTGCAACGAAAAGAGCTAACTCATCACAAAAATACTTTCTCTTTACACACAGGGCCTGGATTCACGGTTCGTGCCCGGTATCTTGATGTCAAATTTTTACCATTCTTCGCCGTCAATTTCCTAATTCCAGTCGCTATTTAGCAGTATTAAGACTAATATTAGGTATAATTATTCTAAAGTAAAGGAAATAAACAACAATAAACTCACTTACAAAAGTAATTTACGGCATAGCACCAAAATATTGTTGCTTTATTTCCTTTGTATGCAACAAGCTTGACAATCACACGTTAAATGCATATGCAGGATGTGACGCACATTTTAAATTTAGCATCAAGATACCCAGTAAAATATAGGTATTGTAAAAGCCTTGTAGGTTTTTGCTGCTCAAAGTAAAAAAGTGGTTGCACATGACTGTCGTGTGCAAACATCAAACATTTCTCTAAATCTTCTGTGCGTTCAATTCTTTTAAGAAAGCAATTTTTCCTTCCTTTTATAACGCGGAAGTGACGCTTTATACAGCAAAATTAAAGAAAGTCAGCCTTGGAAAGTGACTTTCTTTACCACTTTCAAATGAGCAGTATGTGCACACAACACTCGAAACGAGTTAGATCCATAACAATGAAAATAACCAATGCGCATGCTCCGCCTTTTGTCAATTGGGTGCGTTCATTCAAAAGTCACCTTTTGAAAAGGAAGGAAAGAAAAATTTTCTTCTTCTTTGTATTAGCAAAATTAGGACTAAATATTAGACTACTAAAAATAACTACTACGGTATCTACAATGATGGACTCTAAACATGCCCAGTAAACAATTTCAGAAATATGTTTATTGGTGCTTTAATATCAAGAAAAGTGGAGGTGCATTTAACTTTGTATTAAAATAATAAAGATTAAAAAGTATCTTTTCATTGAAAAGAATACTTCAACAGTGTTGCTGGCGGTACAAGAAAAAAAGAGGCCCAACTCCTAGCTTACCTATAAGTCTCTTTTAGCTGTGCTTTTAAAAAACTCATCATAAATAAACAAAAAACTCGTATCTATAAAATGAAAGCAGTAACAAAATTTTATGTACGAAACTCGGAAACCCCTCGACTCTCGCTTAAACATTGGTTTTGGAAGATGAAGTGAACCAAATTACTTTTTATAGCTTCAAGTCCTCAATTGACAGTTTTACAACTGAATTGAACAACTATACCGGATTCTGTTATCCACTTTGTCCACTTTGCACTTTGCTTTGGCATCACTTCCATAGAGCTAATGGTTATGCTTCCAATTTTATTAAAGTGGAAAATTGAAAAACACTTTCTGAATAACCCCACAAAAACCCCTACAGAATTAAAACTTTATTTGTGATTTCCAAGGTTATTACTATTGCCATCCATTAGCCAAAATAAACTTAAGTTATCTCCAAACGTTCATTTGTATATTTTGTTTATTTACAAGAAAAAACACTATGTATATCTCAACAATTACAAATTTAGGTATTGTTTGCAAATATTTAAAAAAGATGAAACAGTGCAAAGCTGCACTAAGCAAAAAAATGTTTTGATAAGAAACCATCGTCTGGGACGTGTCCCCCCATCGTCTCTTGTGGATCTAATTGATTCTGTACATTCCGCGCCCAGTATCTTGATGTCAAATTCAACTGCGCATCCCACTCTGCACAGATGATTTCCCAATACCAGTCGTTATTCAACAGCATAAAGCCTAAAAATGCTAAAATAAAGTAAATAAACAACAATAAACTCCATAACAAAAGTAATTTACACCATGGTACTTCATTTTGTTGCTTTATTTGTGAGCAACAAGCTTGACAATCGCTGTGTTAAATACATGCATAGAAGGCGATGCGCAGTTTGAATTTGGCATCAAGATACCGGGCGTGAACTGTAGGTTAGGAGTTTCCAAACTTTAAAACATGCGGTTTTTGAGTTACTGCAATTTTAAAGAACAAAAAGTCCCTATCTCAAAATCCGTCGCTCGGATTGTGATGAAACTTGGTTTTTTGGGACACGGAGGATAAAAGAAGAGGAATTAAGAATTTACCACGTACGTTTTGTGTGTTTAAATCGCAGTTCGAAAGGCCATATTGACACGGTATTACTTTAAACTATATAACCAGGGTGTATTTAAACACAAAAACAACAAGGTCCTCCGTTGTCTGGGCTGGTACTAACCGATAAGCAAAGTAAGCACCGCCTAAAGGCGCACTAGAATAGAGGCAACACCCAGCATCTCAGTAGTTGCTAAAATAACAATTGTTGCCCTCTGCTTTTGCAAAATTGAATAATGGTTCTAATTAACTAACGTAAAATTTAAAAAACAAAAAATGAAACCACAGAAAACCTATCTCACACCGCTAGGGGGTGCGTGGTGCACCACCGGTTGAGAAGCGCTGAGGATTGTGCAATTTTTATCGTGCCGCAAAAGTCAACACGAGAGTTTACACGAGATCTTCATCTTAAATCTTATAAAATGGGGTAACGCAGTCTTGCTACACTTTATTGACTATGCACATTCAACAAAGATTTACACAAGTTGTTACCACGGCCCATATATTCGGAGTCGATTCATTACACCAAAAACGTTTCATCAACTCCGTTTCTACCTAATACCGAGTTTTTTCTATTTTTTAACAAGGTGGAGGGGGCTACAGTAGCGACCTCAGAACCCCCCACAAACCTAACCGTATCCGTTTTCATAAAGTATGCTGCATATATTACCCCAAAGTTTAGAAAGTATTACTGTCAATTACCATGTTTACATGTATGTACTCACTGTCAGTTGTCCAGATAAGGATTCGGATTTTGTTTATCCGGATAACCGTGTGCGTTTACATGGCATTAGTTTTCTGGTAAACCTGACATCACACGTGAATTACCCATAATACATTTCGATTATCTAGAAAAACAAAATGGTTGTCGATCTATTACAGCCCCTAAACAAATCAAATTCCGACCCCGGAAATCGTATTTTAGGTCATTTCACATCGTTTTTGGTACAAAGTGTTGTTGGTATGTCGATCTAACATATTGCTAAATACAACGATCCGACAATTTATTCCGATCGAAGTATTTAATTTTCGCATGCACGAGTCTGTTCGGTGTTTACATGCAGTTTTCAGTGCGCAAAACGCCCAAAATATACCTCACACAACTGGAATTTAGTTTTCCGAATAAGTCAGTCTTTTCTGGAAAATTGGCTCGTTTACATGATTAGTTTTCCAGAAAAGTGAAATTCGCATTTTCAATTATCTGAAAAACTGAGTACATGTAAACATGGTAAATGATGTGATCGAACCCCGTCCGGTCTGGTTCAATTCCCGCCTAGCGACTCCTCTTGGGGTCTAAGCCGTTTCGTTTTTTCAGCCACTTTAAAAATAAATGAGGATAGAATAACAAAGATGTGTTGGACGTACTGACAATATAATTAGTAAAAAATGCCCTTCGAATTTACTCTGGTTTTAGTATTTAATTGAAAATACATATACTAACAAGTAAGTATATTGGTTTTTTTCTTTCTTTTCTTTACAGAAAATGTGAAATAAAATCAGTGAAGTGCTCGCCTTTAAATGGACGAAAACATCTTTTATCAGCTCTAACAGATCACCTATATAACTGAAATTCACCGTAATACGTCCTTCATTTTTGACAAAATCAAATAGGACAGTGAACTTTTATCACGAATAAAAATCTTGGTTGATCGAAAAAAAAACACTGAAGAAAATGAAATATATTTCATATAAAATCTCGTTCTATATAAATATCAGAAATAAAACCTAAACCTAAAAAAAAAATATATATATATATATATTTTTTTCCAATTTTGTGGTTAAAAAAAAGAAACGGTCTAAAACATAATCAATTTGACAAAATTTTTTGTTAACTTTTCTGCTTTATCAATTTCTTACACTTTGTCAGTGTAAATAAAAATGTTGGACTTTAATATACTACGTATTACGCCGAGTGATTTTCCATTTATTGTATTTATTAAGGTGACAAAATATTTATGATATATCTTACGAAATCTAGCAATAAACAGTAACAAACTGCGTACACGGATCTTTAGTAAATAATCTCGCCGTGTAAGTGTTATTGAACTTAACCCAACCAATACTAGGGCACAAACTTACATCCATTCCATCCACTTTCTTCTGGAAAACCTGCTGACGTCCAAATAAAATTAATGTTCCGTGTCGAAATCGAATTAAAATTTCAAATTTTTTTAAACCGATTTTCACATCCACCGCTCAAATTTAATAACTGTTCAATATTTAGACAAAAATTCAGAAAACCCCTCAATTCCAAAACATAAATAGACACACACAAAATTCAAATGGTTAAAAATTAAAAACCAATACGACTAAACCCGCCATTTAAGCCCAAACCCAGGAAGTAATGCACTTGCGCTGTTTGCCTCTTGCAGCAAAACAACGCAATATACAGTAATGGCACCAGGCTCGGAAAAACACATCAAGTAACAGATTTGGAAAATGTGTCATTCCATAAAGAAAATGTTTAGTTGAATTGAAAGCTGTAAAATAAATCAGCAGTGAGTCCAGCAAGAAATATATATATATATACTTTATATCCTTAAAAAAAAAAAAAAAAAAAAAATCAATTCCCGACTTTTGATTATTTTTTTTTATTATAAAAACTTTAGCTATTTAAAAACTGACTCACATAAAGGCTCAGGTGTTCATCTTCTTTTTATCTATCTCTTGCTGACTCTGCTAATCAAATTCATTGGAAAAGAAAAGATTGGAAGAAAAAAACTAGGGAAATTTTGACTTTAAAACTCTCTCGAGGACCCACGAGGAATGATTTATATATATACACATAAGAAAAAAGTGCACACGGTCTCTTTAATCAATTGTGCCAACAATAAATTCTAAATTGTAAACAACGAATGATGGGGTAAAATGAAGCGACTAATTAATAGTTTTCAAACAAAATGAACATCTATAAATGTCAGTAGAAAGAGATACTGTAGAAATTGGTTGTGATTGATGACGTCATCTCCTCTAATTCCTTGTTTTATGGTTTTGTTTTTGCCCTCATCCACAAAACACTGAAATTTTCCACGACAGGGCGAAAAAACAAGCTCAATTTAAATAAAAACACAATTAATTATTCTAAATAAAATATACAATTTTATTTTTTAAATATAAAATTTTTTTTTATATTTTTTTTTTCTTTAAATTAAAAGCTAAAAACGCGGTTCTTGCAACACCTGTTGACATAACAATTTTTTTTTAATTTTTTTATTTATTCTTATTTTAAAGAATAAAGTGAAAAATAAAAGTTAAATCTTACAATTTGCATAATGGTGCTCTTTCATCTTTCACCCGACCCTTCCACAGACTAAAACAATTCCACTTGGGTACTGGAAACAAATTCTTAGAAATTTAAATAAACCTCTGGAGACGTGGATTCAAACACTGTTAGGAAATTCAACAACTTAGATGCAAATCACGGCGATGGTATGAATTGAGAACCACACTCAACGTCTTAAATGTGTGGGGACTTGAATTCGGAGAGAAAATCCTTCCTTCCTTGCATTTCATTTGTATCTTACCATATATTGTGGTACGAGTACAGTAAACAAAATAAAAATCCTAATCATCCAAACATTTAAAAAACAAGAAAACCAATTATATATCTCGCGGAATTAAAGATCAAAAAGTGAAAAACAACGCTGCTTGCCAATAATTGTAATATCCGTTCGGTTTTAATAATTTATTTTACCTTAAAAACAAAAAATTTAAATATATATTTTTTTTAAATTCAAAAAAAATTAATTTTTCTCAATTTTTGTAAAAATTTCACTTGAATTCATGTTATATACCCCGAATAAATTACGAAAATCGTTCGATTTGTTCATTTTTAGCCACAAAATCAAAAAATAAACATTTTGTTATTTATGAAAACAACTAATTTCACCAAGATTTGATGTAAATTTGGTCTTTTTCGTAAACAATTTCAAAAATCACCAAATTTATTCATTTTTTTACCCTAAAACAAAAAAAACAAATCAAAAAAACAAATTTTATTTATGGGAAAAATTGTTCCACTTCACGCCTTTCCGCAAAGACGACTTTAGATAATAAACGGAGGTGTTAAGGGGTGAAAAAGGAAAAAAATCACCCACTCGACCTCAAGAATTCGCTACTGACGACAACAATTGATCCATAAACGCGTGTGGAAAGCGTGCGCCTCTCATTGGCTGTCGAGCGTCCGACTCGGCAAAGCACTACATAAAGCCTGAAGCATCGCAGAAAAGCCTCACCTACAACACAGCAGACGCCTTTTGCCACCATCCTCGCATCACTTTAGGTAAGATGCAAATTCTTTACATTGCCCAATTAGCTACAAACTTTACTTTGTTGCATTCCTGCACTCACCTTTTAATTGCCCTAGTAATACACACCTGTTGGGCGCTTTCTCAACTGGGTCGAATCTGGACCAATCATAAAACGTTGGTTATTTTCCACTTGCTATTTTTTATTTAAAAAAAAAAAGCGCACACAAATC
Source organism: Strigamia acuminata (assembly GCA_949358305.1). NCBI lineage: Eukaryota > Metazoa > Arthropoda > Chilopoda > Geophilomorpha > Linotaeniidae > Strigamia > Strigamia acuminata. The sequence goes on along the minus strand of OX442314.1, from coordinate 23,301,217 downwards.
TCAATGTCAACATTGCATTTTTAAAAAAACTTTCTTCAATTCGAGTTTAATCTTACGAAGTTGTGACCGAACTCGTGCGCCACTTCCAACTTCAATTTGGGTTGACAAAAGGGTTAATATCGACCGCAAAAGTGTTTTTTCAAGCTTAATTTATTCAAAAACACGCGTTAATTGACCCGGTGATGTACTTTTATTCAAAATTCAACGGATTTAAGTGTTTAACCCTTGAAAACTCGGTTTCTCGAGTTTGACTCCCCAACAGCAGCGGAAAGGTAAATATATCTCACTTTCGGGTACATAAAATCGACTTAAATAGGTCTGAATTCGACCCCTGTTGCCAATTACCGTCCTCCCTTAAATTTATTCCATTTAGACAAAACCTTGTATGTATATAACCGAAAAAAAAGGCTAAAACATCCATTTAAGCCGATTTAAATCGGATAAACAAGTGTAAATGACTCTGCGAACGTAGTCTGTGTTGCCATTGCATTTAAGAGTTGCGCTCACCGCTGTTTTCTTTCTCAACAAACACACAGGAAAAATGCAACAGGTCCTCTTGAGTTTCTTGGTGGTGACGATCCCAGCTCTCGCAATCCCCGTCTCTGCCAGATGCTTTCTGCAGCCGTCGTTAGGCGGTGTACCAAATGAAAGTTCTTCTCCACTCTTGTGTACCCTGATGTCATCAAGAGGTAAGCAAAACTAACATTAATGGCAGCGGTAATAAAGGGTATAAGCTTACTGCCAACCTGGTTTGGCACGCCTTTATCCGCAAAGATAATCCATCTTCAACACGCCTCAACACTAACTTACAAGGATGAAAGCGAAAATGCTCGGCTTTGTTTTCTAATCAAAACGTACGCGAATGCAAACGAATATGAATCATGTGGGATTTCAGTTACGGCTTTGGCTTTTACTTGTATACTTGATGTATAACGCGAGTCAAGATTAAGTAGAAGCTTATATCTAACTCACATTTGTAGGTGCGTTTTATTTTTAAAAACAACAACACTGTCGACTTAAAGCGCCTCGATGTGGCATTTTAAATGCCATCTAGTTATTTTCAATTGTAGTTTGCAAGTTCAATCATCGAGAAAATCGAGAAAATCGAGAAACTAGGCGCATTCAAATAAAGAATTCACACAACACTCGCAACATTTTGTTATTGCGTTTGTTGCAATTACGGTGACGTAATTTGGTGAAACTGAGCTAGGGAATTTAAACGACAACATTGAATATCTGTTATTCAATATCTGGAATAATTTTGGTCATAACTTGTGTAACTTATTGCTGTATGTTATCAACAGACACGTTTTTGCCTCTGGATAACTCCTGACCTGGTTTTTCCCGCGATTGAGATGGATATGATATGATATCATTATTTTGTTGTTGTGTCTTTTCCATGGTGACCATAACAATAGCACGAATTGTTATATCGTTAAATTGCTGATATTCAAAATCTGTTTAGTATCTCGCTTAAATCCCCGTATTTTATTTTAATTCGAGAGGTGTCACTTCATTTAAACCACTTAGGGTGATTGATTAAACACAAATCTGCCGTCGTTCCTTGAAAATAAATCTTAATCACTTGACAGATCGTGGAAAGAAGAGGGATAAAATGTCCGCGATTCATTAAAAAAAAACAATTAAACAAATTGGAAATATTCGGACTTTGGTTTCTAAAAAATGAACATGTGCCAAGCTGTCATTCCAAATTTGTTCTACCATTAATTTTCCTTACAAAGTTTGCTAAACACTTGGGAAATTCAAAGTTCAATGGCTCTTAAAACGGAATGCTAAATACAAAACTACAAAAAAAAAACAAGCTTGAATCTCACCATTGATAATTCTGACTACGTTTACATGGACATAGTTTTCCAAATAAAAATAAAAATTTAATTTTTATGTTTATGATAAACACGACATAGAAAAACACAAAAAATCTGCCTCGAACTCGTACAAATGGGATTTGATTTTTCGAATTAGCGTGTCTTTTGCGCAAAACGGGCGTGTTTACATGCTCAATTTTCCACAATTCGGATTTCCACTTTGCTGTAAAATTGTGAATGGTGTCAGTAGGAGTAGGGGAATTCCGTGTGACACATTGGAACCGAAATCAAAGTCGATCTAAGGCCAAAAAGCAATGAATTCTTAACGAATCTTCACAAACTGAAACACTACATACAAGCTGACAGTCCAATTCTTGTCACTTCAATTTCCCCCATGGGTGCCCTGAAAAAAAAACTAGTAATCAAAGACTAGACTGGAATTTTGTGTATAATCAGATCAAGAGTTGTGTGGATGGTCAAATGTTAAGATTGCAAGACTAAATAAATTATAGGCTTACTCAATTAAAACGTTCAACTTTCAACACGAATTAACTGACTAATCCACCCGACTTGACAATGAATTACTTTATCCGAGTGAACATGTGAACAAACAATTGTTAAAACAATTTAGAGCAAAAAGCGTAGAATCCATGGGGCTTCGAGTGGGATTTTATCCCCGACGTGACCTGCCCAGGCAATAGGAGGGTAACAGGGTAAGCCTAATGCTTGCGCTTGCAATAACAGCTGAAGCAGCGCTGAATGATACACCTTTTTGCGCTTTCAAGAGCACAAAACTCACTAAAGTTGAGCTAAAACACGAGGCAATCATTGTAAGCAAGAATGACACGCACCCACATTGAAACAAACAACATGACGCAACATTTCGAAAACCAATTTTGAATTAATGATCATTCCTAGGCTTGACAAATGAAACATAATAAATCAAAAGTAAATAAACATGAGAAACCAAAATGTAAATGACTATTGATTGGATTTGTATTTACATTTTAACTGGTTTGTGTTGCCATGCTATACAAGTAGCCACTAGGCTCTTGATTAGAGTACTATCAGTGCTGTCAATAAATTTTCCTGTTTACATGGTTTCTAGTGTTTCTATTACTTCGTTTTGTGTCCATTATTTGTTTTTTTAATTTAACCAATTAATGGCAATTAAAATGTCCCCATTTCACCCAATGAATTACGGCCCACTTCGCTTCTTTCAACGCAATTAAAGTTCTATTTATGTCTTGTCCATTCTTCTTTTAGAAAAACCAATAACAGCAAAAAAAAGAAGCTTTGGAATCATGTATTGTAATATTTGACTGATAGATTTTAAGTCTATGCTCCTGGTTTTTATTCCAGCAACTTTTGGTATTACGGCAGCTTGTTTTTATCAACAACAACAACTGACTTGGTGGTGCGAACCATTAATCTAGTCATGATGCTCATTCAAATTGTCAAAAGAATCAATGCAATAAGTTAAATTAAAAAATACTCAGTAAACTATAGAACAAAGGGGTACATCATTAATTAGTAAAACTTCTCTTACCATAATCTTCCTTGTTTAATGGAGTGAGAGTGCATTCAATTACCTTTTGATTCAAATTTACACACCTGAAATTAACTTTACACGTACTCATCTTAGAAACAAAATGGCTTCTCCTGACCTATAAGTGTACGCAAGAAAAACTCATTACACGAGACAATTAACCTCCAGCAAGGTTTTCGTAACGCTTAGCCGCTTTTTCATAAAAATTCTCTCCCAAGTTAGTCCAAATATGCTTAACCAAGTATCTAAAATATACACAAGTCCTCATACGTACATTCGTAGTACAATCACTCCCATCGAAGCATCACCATAATTCCTTGTTTGAACAACTTGAATTAGCATAATCAAATGCATCAACAACAGCAATTAGACCTCATACCAGAGGGTATTATCTTAATTTTCATGAAACAAATCGTGATTAAATTTAGGGATATAAAGTAGGTGCATTCTTCTGCTTCATTCAGTCGAAATCACTAACAAACTACCCAGACACGACATATACATAAGTTATCTTACTAGTATTAACTTTTGTTAATAATCCTGAGGATATTATGAGGCCAGCAACACATCTTTCGACGTGGGTTTCTTTATTCGGACTAAGAGTAAAATGTTATACATCGGGGAGACCTAGTAATATGATATTAGAATAGTAAACTAAACAAAATTAGTGCCGCCCTAGTGGCACACACTATAAGAATAATATATAGCCGTGCAAACATTATTCTAACAACTTTCTAGGCCTATTGCGACTAGTAAGAAAGACAAGCTCAAAAGCAATCAATAAAGATCGTAACAATGGTTGCCTCCCCACCTCCTCTATGAGAAAAACCATTGCAAAATAACATTATAACAATTTGTTAATTTGTAGTTTTCTTATTGTGGGCGAAGCCAAACTGCATTATGTCATAATTTTCCAATGGTCTATTGGTTGGCTGTTCTGACTTTCTTGCCTCAAATCAAAAAGTTGACCGCAACAAACAGATTTCATTTCTCTTTTGTCCAAGAAAATCCAATCAATTTATGAACTACAAGATGTTATAAACAAAACGAAATTTAAACCCAACTGTCAACATATACATTTCGCAGAAAGCACTTTCTTACCCCTCTTCTGCCCACCTATCTGTTTACTTCCTTAGAAAAATAACAATAACAAAAATAGATAAAAGGGTGAACGAAACAAGAGCCTCTGATCGAGCAGAGAAATAAAGAGTCACTTTTCAACTGTATTACGTCGAGTGTCCACGAAAAGGATAATGAAATATTCAATGTATCCTTGGTAGAAATTCCCAAAGCGTCTGCTATTACCCAACAAATCAACGATATCAAATAAGACGCTGATGGATAAGGTAAAGTGAAAAAAGGCTCAGGTTTCTTATTAAAAAAATATATATCAACCGTTCGAAATTAGGCTCCTAATTACCTAAAGGTCTGTCATTAATTCGATACTGCATACTGATATTATTTCTATTCCTATCTCAAAACTTCGTCATTAATATTGAAAGAATAAACCTCGATATGTATTCAATTCTGGTGTCATGGGCTACTTTTTTATGCCACTACACCATTGAGATGGTTCAACCAATAGGAGTTAGGACAACGTTGGGGCGGTTTGGAGTAGAGGTGTAAAATTTTACATCTAAATCAGGGTTTCCCAAATGGTGAGGCGCGCCTCACTGGTGGGGCGCGAGCTGATTATTGGTGGGGCGCACCCATCATACATGCCTAAATAAAACAAGCTTATTTTGCAAAGTTTTGTAAATTTTTAGGCAAAATTATATAAACTTATATAAAAAATTATACAAAGTTTTATGCAAAATTATATAAAAATTTCTTTTTTTCTTTTTAGTAGTATATTTTTTAAAAATTTAATGCACTGGTAGATGAAGTGGGGCGCAGAAGATCGCCTTGCTTAAAAAGTGGGGCGCGATGCTAAAAAGTTTGGGAACCCCTGATCTAAATGATTTAATCAATTCTGAAAAAAAAATGAATACATTTCACTGAAATCCACTCATCTTCCCTTGTTAAATTTAATTTAGTAGAGTTTAATCAGCAAAATTTACAAGCCGAGTAAAATGATCTGTAGCAGTTATAGTGATATCAATGTTATATCTCTGATTTCAACAACAAATCAAAATATTTTGTATCAAAACAACTTTTCTCATAACAACATGAATAGATAAGACGCTTATTCGCATTCTGCGGTGAGCCACCGTGTGATTCATGTGCGCATTCCAAACGCCTGAAACTGCATTATGGAAATTTGCTCTTCAATTTTACTTCACGTGGTGCAATTGTCTAAGAATTAAGTTCAGGTGTGGACCACTCACACGAAGAAAAGTGCCTCCAACTCCAAGAAAATAATTTCATCAATAACATGCCTGATTGCTTGATTACGCCTGCCAATTGTTCCTTACACCTGTCTTAATTGCAAGCTGAACTTGTCTCTTGCCAAGATAAAATGAAATAAAACCTAAAATAGACATCTGAATGTGATACAGGGACCTTTCAGAATGGCATTTTATACAGTAGTCACTTTGAAATATTAAATTAAATTAAATTATTTAAATTAAATATTTCATACTACATGCCAACACCTGTGACAAATAAAAGTAGAGAAACAAGTCTTTAAAATCAATTATTCCACGTTTTATCGATTTTTTTCTCGACCTTTATTTTTATTTTAAATTTGGAAAATAATATTTCCCAGAGTTACAATAATTTTAAACATTACCGTCAAATTCTCTTGTTGAGCGCTGGATGTTAATTGAACACGATATCCTTTGCAACGCGGGTCTAATTTGACCAAAACAAATAAATTCAATATCTAAATAGAACAAAACGACTAAAATAAATGTCTAAATTGAACAAAACGACTAAAATAAATGTCTAAATTGAACAAAACGACTAAAATAAATGTCTAAATTGAACAAAACGACTAAATTAAATGCTACATTGATCAAGAACAGTAAAATAAATGTTTAAATTGACAAAGCCGATCTCAAATCAAAGCATTTACAGTATTTTTATTTATTTTTAAAATTTTAATTTTAATTGCTACCACGATGAATAATAATGTAGATTGTATTTTTATTATTTAGTTTTCCTTGAATTAAAAAGTAATAATAATAGCAATACAATCTATGCTCTGCACACTTGAAACATGTTTACAAAAGTTTATTCATTCAACCAATTCACTACCGGTACTGTCATTGCGCCGGTGGAATTTACAGCTTTTATATTACAGTAGCCAGTGACACATATTTTTTTGGTTGTAGGAAAGCTTCCATAGAGAATTAAACACGCTTCAGAGTCGCATTCATCATATTGACCTTGGAATAATAATTAAAAAAGAAAATCTTGTCACGAACCTCTTGTGAGAACTATCTTTGTTGAGATTTGTTTGCTCGCTTGTTTGTTCTGTTTCTGCTATCATTATGTCATTCTTTGAGTTACAGCAAATATATGGGAATCTATATTAGCACCAGACATCAAATTATATTTAACGAACCAGTAAAAATTGGTTAGAACTAATACAAGTATTTCCTTACCAAATTTATTACGCCGGCAAGGTTGTGATCGTGGTTGTTATCCGATCGCGCCATACAATTTCTATACTACTTTTGATCGGTGCTGACGATTTTAGGCAAGTGGCCTGTAAAAAGTCTTGTATGGAAGTACTTCCGTATCAGAATACATAACTGTAGATTGTTTCAATTTTTTTAAAGATCAGTTTATTTGTAGAATTTAAAAATATACAAATTCTATTTTAATTTAAATAGAATTTTACAAATGTTCATTTTTAATTGCTCTTTGTGTGTAGATTGCAAAATTTAGTTACATTAATTGTCTGATACAGATGTACAGCCATAGTGACATTGGTCATGCCTCGTAGTTTACAATATCGTCACTAAGATGGCGCTAACGTCTCATTTTAATGCGCGCCTTTTTTAAACAAATACTTTAATTGCTTTTATTATTTGATGATTAGAACGCTTGAATTACTTTGTACAACGTATTTAATTATTTTTTTCTGTAGAATCTTCAGATGAAGACTCTGAAGATGATGACAAATTGATGGATTCAGATGCATTGGAACCCGTGACCAACGAGCTGACTTCGGAAGAAAATTCCATGGACGACGACCAGAAAGATGCACTGTTACGATCCCTTCGTCAAGAGCCAGGTCACAAATTTATGCGGTTTGGACGGGCATCTTCAAATCACAACTTCCTACGATTTGGACGTGACCCTGAGCACAAGTTTCTTCGTTTTGGACGTGATTTTCAACACAAATTCATCCGATTTGGACGTTCAGTCGCAAATGGAGAGAAAAGTCAATTGCGATTACGTGAAAATCAAAGCAAAATGGCCGTTCTACCTATGTTTATGCGATTGGGAAGAGGGCCCGAACACGTTTTCATGAGATTTGGTCGGCAGGGTTCTAATTCGGACGGACATAAGTTCATGAGGTTCGGAAGAACGCAAAATGATACTCCTGTGCAAGACGAGAATACTCAGCAAGAAAAGGGCTTAAAATAATTGAATATATTCGATCATATTTAAATCATTTTACTAAATTAAGTTATAAAAAAAGAGAAATAAAACTTTAAAGTAACTATTATCATATTATTATTATATTATTATTTTTATTTTTATTATTAATATTATTCTTATTATAAATAAATAATTGAATTATACCAAATGAGTGAATTACCAGATTGGATATTTATTTTCAACATTAAAACATTCATTTGCTAATACATCATACAAAATGGGAATAAAATGCAAATACAGCCGGTGAAATAACAAACGACGTCCTTTTGGTTGGTAACAAGTGACAATTTCAAGACAAAGTTTTATTAAGACGTAGAATAAAAAGTTAGATTTTTTTTAATTTGATAGAAAAATGCACAAGTTATGTATGATAATTTTTTTTTAAGTATTTCTTTTGAGACAGCGCATTCATTACGCCATTTAAGAAAGATTTGCCAACCGAAATGCCCATTTGAATACAGAGCGTTTAACTAAACGTGGATCGACATTCAGATTTAACTGGTCCAGCTTCAGCTTTATTCAAGTTTCATGTTTAATTTCCACCTTACGAATTCCTAATTAGACATACATATGTCTATGGTCTGACAAGGAAGTTTAATTAAAGTTGTGGGTGAACTTGTGTAATAAGTAGGAGCCTCGTTACTACACATTATGCTTAAACATGCGCTCGTGCATTGCAGTTGCCAGAAGTGCTTACGCAATTTCTTTCTTTTGTACCGCTGTTATTCGATTGGTGGGATTCAAGGAAAAGCTTGAATTCTATTTGAAAAATTTGGGATTCATGAGAGCATGAGAAACCTTAATTACCTATCATACCGCAGTTTGTACTCCAGTTACAAAAATGCGGACATTTCAATTAAATTCTTAGTAAAACCATTTTAAAATTATCCCTTTTGATTTCTATTCTTTCGTGAACTGCAGCGATGCTCGATAAAGTAAAGATAATCTAATTATCTCATTTAAAACTAATTGAAGCTAATTTCAAGCAAGATTAAACCAGAAACAGAATTTTTAAAACTGAAATTAAGCTTATTTTTAGTCGTTACTTCAAACTTTATTATTCACACTTCTTTAACTGCTTCCAAGCGAACGTTCACAATGGGCGCATGTTTTTCTTTCACGATTTCATTGAATAATTTATATCTACCTACTCGTTGTTTATTTGTAGATCAGGAAAGGTCGTTCCCGACAACACTAATTAAACAGTTGTTTCTTTTAGTAAACCTAAGTCGACCTCTAACTCAAAAGCTGTGTCCTGAATTCGATGGGACGTCATTTCAGTTAGGCTTGGCGACTCTATAGTAGTTGTTTTAACAAAAGATGCCCAAATTCGAAGGTAACAACTCATTGAAGACAACCAAGAGTAATGAGAATCGGTGAATGAATCATACACTAAACGAGAAAAAAAATAATATAAGTGTACGGTTTTGAAAATAAAACAAATTATATGGTGTTATGAGCCTCTGAATTAATTTTTTTCAATAATTATTTACCACTTTTGCAAGAATTTTTCGATTTCACACTGTCGGTTCGATGACGTTTGGGTGACTCGAATACGGTGCACAAGGTGTCTCTGAAAGCTTCTCTGTACTTGATGGACATAACATTGTACAAAATGGGGTTAATCGTACAGCTCAAGTAGTAGAAACAACCTGTATTGTATATACATGTAGATGAAAAATATTGTCAAGCAACCAAACATAACAGTGACGATCAACCACCTGCGAAGTAGAGAATTTCATTGAGCCTCCGCAACGACTCGGGCCAATGTCGGGCATCGTCATACACGAACAGAAGTCTTTGAGCATGGAACGGCGCCCAGCACACAAAAAATGCAATTACAACTGCAACTAGACATTTAAAAAAAGTCTTTATGTATTAATTCGTTTTTAAAGTGTTCTGAGACATACTGAATAGGAATAAACCTGATAATTTTATTTCACTATAAAAGAGATGTAACACGAACATGTGGATGATTATTTGGACTGTTTATTTTATAGCACACAAAAGCAATTGCGACACTCTTTTAAGACTTAATTTGTATTCCGAATAGAACCTTCGTGCTACCACAAGCATGAAATCAAATTTATTTCACACTGAAGTAAATGTAGCAAAAATAAGCCAGTAGATGAACATTAAACATTTATGGTAAGATAATGTAAGTGTGGTTTAACTAATCAATACAACTGATCTTTAAAAACTCAATATTTATAAGTTATGAAAATGGATAGAAAATCCAAACAGTTTTTTTTTTGCAAGATTAAATCACATGCTAAAGTAAAGCACAAAAAAATTCGATTTTATTAATATTGAAATCTTTTTGTGCGAGGTAATTTTAAGAGCATTCAATTCAAGACGCTCAAGACGCATTTGCCCTCTACCGGTAAAAAATCTAAACAAAAATCCAAATAATGTGTAAATAGGCCTACACAAATTTTGAATTTCTTTTAGAAACCGATTTATACGAATACGCGCAGCAGTAGGGCCTCTTGCGGTAGAAAAGCCTCAAAAAATGGCTGTGCAAAGGTCCCCAAAGTAAGTAAATCAACCCTTAATTATTTTTTTCCTAATCAATACGTACCAAGCATCTTAATGATATTTTTCCTCTTTGAATCGTCTCCTATTTGTCCTTCGCCTAATTGCCGTTGAGTCGCTCTCAGCGCCAGAGCAATTCGTACGTACAAGCAAATGATAAAACACATTGGCAGCAGGAAGAATACCAAGGATGAGAAAAGTAACAATGGACGATATTCCGATCCCGTTGTCAGCGGAATATTGCAAATAGCCGATTCCTCCAACCACTGGCCCGAATTTGGAGGAAAATCAGTGTAATAGACGCGCGTGAACACTGAAAAGGGAATCGCCGAGACTAAAGACACGATCCACGTGATGGCAATGATTCGGTTCACCCGCGGAAGACTGGAAAGTGTCTGCGACAGAATTGGGTGACAAACGGCAACATAACGTTCACCCGTAAACGCCACTATTGTCAACACACTGGCGTGATTCGTCGCTTCCGAGATGAGCGCTCGAGCTTTACATATCACATTGCCTAATTTCCACGGATACTGCTGCCAAAATAGTTTCACGTCATTCGGGAGACCTGCAAAAACAATACGATAACAGTTAAGAGTATATTTAAAGATATTTTGAAATTTATTAAGAGAATAGAGAGTCGAGTTAGAATGAGAAATGTAATCATCGCGCACACTTAAAGGCACTCTCTGGTCTCTTTCAAATACTGTATGGCTTTCAGCATTTCTATTACTCAATCTCATTCCTTTTGTCTCTCTACGATCTCCTCGATCTTCACGTTATCATCTATCCATTCATCACGTATATATCGAATTCCAATTCCATATCCATGGAGTGCACTCACGCTCTGCGCTCTTGTTAAATTAGTGTAGGTCAGTTTCACCGCCAGGCTTCCCAGTATTCAGGTAGTATACGAGTAGTGTCTTATCGTATTCCAAAAGATTATAGAATTTATCCTTTTGTGGTTTATTTGCGCAAATTATTTTTCTCTTTTACCCCACTTTTTTTTCTACACAAGTACTTGTGTGAAAACTGAAAAGCAAGAACAAAAAAATGCAGACAAGACCGCTTTGTAGCAATGAAAATGTCCATTTGGTGATTTGCTGTTCACTAAGAATTTCATTTATTAAACGGCTGTTGTTTATGTTTGCATTTATCAGTTTAGAATTCAAATGTGAGTTGTTGTTGTTTATAGTTGTAAATGTCTTTGTAAATAGTTATTGGACAACCAGGTGTTTCCTTGACTTTCCATTTGAAATAGTTCAACTTTAAATACCTGAATAAATAAGAAGCAAAAATATTATTTGTATTTCAAGTGAATTGTAAGTACCTTAAGATAAGTTCATTAAAAAAAAGTTCGAGTTCATTGGTATTTGAATTTTTTTTTCTGCTTAGTATTCGAGATTTTCAAAAATGCAATTAATATTTCATGTAATTTCTAAAAATATTAATTTTGCAAAGCTTCTAGATACTTTAAAAAAAAGTTTTTTTGTTGTATCTTCAAGGTTCACCTTTCTAATTTGTTTTTCTTTTAAAATTAAATTGTCAAGTGATACGCACATTATTGGCCTTATGGGGCGGAGTGAAAATGTTTTATTATCAGGGTTAAAGTCGATGATAATAATTAATTTAAATTACATATGGTAGTCTTATATTATTTAATTTACTTTTGCCTATTCGCTAATGTTGACACAGATAAGCTGCCCTTGAGCTTCACCACAAAGCTTTGCTATAGAGTTTGTTTCAGCTGATGAATATTACAGATGCCAGTAGTTTTGCGGTAATATTACGTATATAAAACCACACTTTATATATGCAATACGCTTAAGCTTAAAATCAATATTAATATTTATTAATCAGTATTAATATTAAGCTTATTATATCTAAAGTGATCGAGGTAATAAAGTATTAGAATTTCAAAAGTTGTTTTCGTTTTTCAAAGCGCTTTATGGAAAATCACCAAGTTGTGAAAGAAGCCTTTAAGGTTCAGATAACGTAAACAAACAATGTTTGAACAGATTCGTACAAGTGCAAATAAAGCAAAATATTCCATGACCCTTTCTCTATTTTTAAAATTACCACAAAAATCAAACAGACAAATTCCTTTTACACAAAAAAAAATTAAATAAATAACAGTTCAGATTTAATTTCAACACGAAACTGGAACTCTATTTTTGTTTTGCACTTCTGCAAAATTTATTTCAACTGGCACTTGACACATCAATTAACTTACTTTCTTTATCAATTAGATATAAACAACATAAAATTAAACAAAAGATTCGAAATACTCTTCTATTTAACAACTCACTGCATACCAACCAAAAAATAAATAATACAAAATTAAACTTGGAATATCATCAAGAAATTGTATCTAACTTACGAGTATTACCTACGGTACTACAAATAAATTTATGCATCATAAATCTTCTATTTTTGGTTGCTTACACTGTAAGTTGATAATGAATACATACTTTGAAAAATACGTACCGAATAACAGCAACAGCATATCAGAGACGGCTAAACTGAAGAGATAGTAATTAGTGGCTGTTTGCATTGAAGGCTGCCGGGCGATGACCAGACAGACACTGACATTGCCAATAAACCCACTTATGAAGATGATAACGTATACTATAGTCAATGGAATGACCACTTCAGGTGCCAATTGCTGTGGGCCCAGTTTCGAATTCAGGTAGTTGGCTATGCTTACGTTGGTCCAACTGTCATTGCTCATTTCCCGCCCATGCTCCACTTTTGCCAGTACATGTGTGCAACCACGAGTCTCAGATGAATGAAGCATGCGCATTGAATGCGAGAATATTTATACGTAAACATGTCAGCTGTGAATAAACTTTCTGCAATTTATTTGCGATCGATAACTTTTTGAAAAAAGTTTCTTCACTTTTTGGTGAGAGAAACAATATTTTTTTTGTTTTTATAAAAAAAAAAATGTAAATTACAAATTTCGTGGAAATTTTTGATAATTATAGAATTAATTATAGTTGATCATTTTCCTTGGTTATCATTATTCATATTTAAAATGAGATGAAATTACAATTCGCTCAGATTCCTCTACGATTTGATCTCATTATGTTACTCGTTTTCCTTCACTGCTCGATAATTGTCGCCAATCTCTTATTAAAGTTTTTTCTTCCATAAATATACCGTAAGTAAGTGTAATGTTGTTCTCGATATTCCCTAGTCGATTCACTGGGGTTGGACACGATTTTTCAATATATAGTAATTAAGGGGACCCTCTGAACTCAATCAATCAATAACACTTTCTCCACAGAGAATCAAAGCTCACTCTGTTGATCAACATTAGCCAAGAAATTATAAAGTTTGTATCCAGTAAACACAATTGAGAAGTTTTTATCCAGAAAAATCTTAGTTTTATTCCTCCCCGCCCCAAACTAGGGTCAATTTTGACCTACATTAAGTGTTTTTATTTTTTTTCTCGAAAACTAATAGGATTTTCTTTCCGAAATTTCATGTATTTTCTTTAAACATCATAACAAACAATAAAAAAATACTCCACAATAGATTCAAAAATTCATAAAAGTAATTTTCACAAAATTTTTTTGTTTATCCACTATACATTTTCGACAAATACCAAATTGGCTAAATTTCTTCAAAAACATGAAATAGTTATGAAGTAGAATCATTTTCATACATTTAAAAAAAAATCTTTTTGGCTTTGGGTAAAAAATGACGCGGATTGGATGAGTAAGTGATTTCTTTTGGTTGGTACTGCTAAGATTAAAAGGAAATTACCAAATTCATATTTATTGCCTTTATTACAAATTTCACAAGCCAAAATGCAGTAATTGATTTCGAGAACAATGAACAACAGATGTTTTTATATTGATTTAATTAAAAATAAGAAAAAAGCCAATCCTACGAGTAATTCTTAATTCTACCACTTAAAAACTAGAAATGATTTGTTACTCATCAGTTGATTTTTCGCCAGTTGATTTTTCGCAGTCGCACGATATTAATTGTGTAGGAAAAAGTTTATTCGGAACTAGAGTTCCATGGATGCTCTTTTTACCTGACTGAAACCAACATTCCATATATTTACATTCAAGGAGTCTTAAAGATCCAGTAGTGTCTGCAAATTGCAAAATCAAATATAAATAATAGCAATAACAAAAAAATTAAATTTTAAATACTTCGTTTGATATATAACAGATCAAATTTGATTTTAAAAATTTGTTTACACTTACGACATGTTGGATCTGCATCAGATGTCCTCATACATTCATCGGTTTTTTTTAATCCGTGTTTCCTGCGACACAAATGGAACATAAATGAACAATAACGAAGTTTTACATGCATTTCCTGAACTGCTTGTTCTTTGACGGAGTGAATTTCTATAATAAATAAGACAAACATAATAACTAGAACACATTCAGCAAGTTTCTTCATGTTTTTTGATGAAAAGCGTGCAAAGATCGATTGTTCTAAACACAATTCCAATCCACCACCTCGTTATCTCTTTTGCGGTTTTATTTTGCTGAGCTAATGTTTCAGTATCCGTAATACGAAACTAGGATGTCAAAGTAATTATTGATTTTGTAAATGAAAAAATATGTCTATCAATTAAATGCGAAATGTTAGTACGTCAAAGATATTAAAGTTCAATTTTTTTAAATTATGCTTTCAAAAACAAGTAAATTGAAAAAGATTAAACTATTAAACTTTTACACTTGGCAACAGGGGAAATATACATAAACATGTAAAGACATAAAAGAAACTCAACCATAAATTAACGTAACAAAACTTGAAACCCCCCTCTCCCTTAATAACAAAATTAAAAACCCCCTTCCCCCCCTTGGAGCGTTACGCAATTTATAGACGGCCCCATATAAAATAAAGTCCACGATCGATCGCTATTCAGTACAAACTCAATTATGTCTGTAACCGAGTTACGGTGCGTATTTTTAAACAGTAAATGAAACCAAATTAATTAATTCCAACAACACCAAAGTTATAAACAATTTTATTACAGTGTACGCTCTGTAGCCCGAACATAGGACGGGTCCCAGAAAGTTGTCCGGACTAAGGGGCTGTCCAGGCTACAGAGTTTACACTGTAGTTACTGCCAAAGATGTAAAAAGATGAGATTTTTAAAATGTTGGGTTAACAGAACCCTCAATACTCCATTGACCTCCCGTTGTTATTTTATTTGATAGGCACACCGACACACTCTATAGACGAAATCCATCTTCTGCACTTAAATTATTCTTTGAGATGGCAATACGTGATTAAAGTGTCGAATTTTTTGTTGGTGTTGTTGTTTTTTATAAGAAAAACAGTTTTCTATGAACATTTATTCTGTGATCATATGTCATGATAGTTTTTGGAAAAAATGAGTCAAATGTTTGTTACTAAATTTTATTCATGTTTAATGTTTTTCCATCGACATGGTTGGTGTTCAAATTTTTATGACCACATACCATATATTATCAAAAGCAACGTAACTGAATAAACTGTTGATAAGATCAAGTGCTACTTGAAAGCTTTTATGACGATTTTTTTTTTTAATTTTATCTTACCACATGAGTTGTTGATACTGCCAGTCATGTTCTATCTATTCCGAGATAAATAGCCTCTGTACAATCAGCACACACAGACATAATTAGTAAAAGTAAAAAGAGACAATACAGCTTCTCACAATGTGTTGTGAAAACTTACAACAAAGGGACAGACACTGCAGTTGCAACCTCACTTATCAATAAAATTGCTTTACTAAAATACCGGTATATAGTAAAATAATTCAGGGGATACTTGTGTGGAGGTTATTTTAAATAAATGAGATGCTACACTTAGACTGAGTCCCTTATGGTTCACAAGATAATTCTTCCTTCAATAATAAGGCTTATAAATGAAAACAACGCTGGTTGATGAATAAAGCATAAAATATTCATTCTCGATTTAAGAAATCTTCAGATTAATTACAATTATAAAACATTCTTATAAAATATTTATACACTTTAAATAATACACAAGACCAGGTAATATTTGAGAAATAATTGCAGTGATCCGGGTTATTGCACTGTTGAGATGCTGTAAACAGACTAAAACTAAGACTAAGACTTACTTGTTAGTCTCAGAAATAAAATGGTTAATAACTACAAAGAGAATTAAAACAATAAACTAAGCTAAATATGATAATGGAAATTGAACAAAGAAATGAATAATGGAATGCGCACTAATGGTTGTTGTACACAAAAATGGCAGGAACATTGTTTCCCTCCAAAAACTCTCTCAGGCAGCGATGGCTGCTGACTCGGGAGACCTCACGGTGGTCCTCGATGGCAGCAGCGAGTGAGAGCACTCCTCGTTAGCAGAGATCACTGAATAACAGTGAAAATGCGTGTATCATCTGTGGCTGATACACACAAAAGCACTGGCTTTGCAAACTTAGCAAAGATAGCAGGAAATGTCCCAAATCACCTAAACGTTAACACGGTCAACACTTGCAGTGGCAGAGCAGCAATTATTGTATCTTGAAGTCAATGAGTGTTCAAATAACAAGAGCAGCCATTGTGGTAAGAAATTAACATAACATGTTTATTAAAAAATTAACATAGGCGGTGCAGGACCACAAGCACGTCATACAAAATAACAAAGGTCAAGAATTGACCAATGAAGTAGACACTCTAGTGAAAAAGTGTGTTGTTTGGTTGTAGATGAATTCAAGAGTGTGTCAAAACTCTAAATTTGAGCCCACTTCGGATCTGCGCAGCGCAATGAGTGCATTTTGGTGCAACAAAGGAATTATTGCACCAAAACGGTTAAATTGCAACTCATCCCAGCCAAATTGGAGTGAGGTGTGCCTGGGAAGTTTTTACCCCCAAGCCACAGCAGGCTGGTTTGGCGTGTACCAAACCAGAGTAATTAAAAATAATAAATATTTCTAAGTAGTGACAACAAATATGTAAAAATACACTTGAGATCACCACATAATATAAACTTTGAGTTAGTAATGATAGTGAATATGAAATTAACATAAAATGTTTGCTTTTCTTTCACGATGACTAGCGGAATCTCGATGTCAGTTATTCCTAGAACTTTGAAGAAAGGTTCGATAAAACAAATATCATAATTGTCAATTTCAGTTCACTCAAATTGATCCAAATGTCCTATTTTACTCAATGATTAGAATCGTCTTTTTTCTTAAAGCTGATGACAACCGCTCATACGATTGCCTTATCAAAATTGCTACGAATGGAAAAGCTTCCGCTCTGACCGTTTATGCCTATAGAGTTTAAGATTTATCTCTTAAAACTTCACACTCGCTGTCATGTTGCAGCGTAGCTTGTACGTCGGATCGCACTTAGCGGGTTCACATTTTTTGTAGTCTCAAAAAAGGGTAAAAATAATATTTAAACGCCAAAACATGACTTTATGAATGTGCCAACTGTGTTTATCCAGAGTGCTTTTCAAGTAATGAATTCAATTCAAAGCCTTGGTTCAGGCTGAATTTTTCTAATCCTTTTTCCAGGATGTGAAGCATTTCGCAAACCATGCAGGCTCATACCTCATTTTACCATGGAAATTCCCCAAGTTGGACATCACATAATAAATAAACTTTGCTAAAATTGTTTTCATCCATTACTTGTTTTAACGGAAAATTCCTTACGACCCCGAAATGAATTTCGAAGTCACCGCAAGATACAGGGCTGTGCACGCTCTCTATAACTCACAAGTCGATAAAAAGATTTTAATAAAGTTGTTTCACAAACAATCAGTTCAATAAAACATTTTAGAGGACTATTGTCGTTTTTTGTCAGCATTTCTAGTATCCAACAAAACAATAAATAAAGAAGGAAGATCAACATTGAACTACTCGTATCCATCCAATATTTGTGTTTGTTTACTACTTACAATACATTGAATTTATTTAAGAAAAGATTGCAAAATAACAATTTTTAACATCAATAATTCTCAATAAAAAAATTCTTACAAACAAAGACCTTTTAGAGTCGAAAATCTTTATAACGAATCACGATATAACGAATTATCAATATAACAAATACTTAAAAATGGCTGGTTTGATTGGCTGGCCATAGAACACCATGTTAAAAAATTTCGATATAACGAATTCTCGTTATAACGAATTGATTTTTTGGGTCCCTTGCGATTCGTTATAAAGAGTTTCGACTGTATTGCATTCGAATTCGAGTAAGATATTGCAGGGTAAAAGACATTTGTTTTGTTTTATGATGAATATCTAAAGATTGAAGTGGATGTGGTGAATTGAAGCAACGTGTTAGCGTTAGCGTTGTGGAATTTGCAGAATTATGTGCACAGCGTGAGTTGGTGTAATGAAGTGCTTTATAAAATAAAGGAACACACCGTTGCCAGTGTGTTGTACACTTGCGCCATCTGGCAGCAATATATATTCTCAAGGACACTACAAGTGTTAAACCGGAAGTAGTTCTGTTAAAGTTTATTTACAGTTTATCATGTCTATCTACATGGTATGTAAAAATAATAGAATAAATAATATAAATACATTGATTGATGCCCGTAGATACAAATAATAAATGTAATACATAAATTGATGACCATTTCAATAAATCATGGTCATTGCCATGCCACAGCCAAGTACTAGTAGGTTCTCAACAATTAAATTAACCATGGACCTACAGTACACGTTTGCAGTGTGTGACCTGCAATGTTCGATTGTTATAATCATGGGTCTAAAATCTTCTGTCAGCGTCGCAAGCAGCATCGCAGCCATCAATTTATTGTCTACTTTATATTTCATGTCGTTCAGCTGTTGACCAATGGTCACTTTTCGGCCAATGTAATCCGACATGTCTTTGCAGTCTAGTCTGCATATTTAATTTTAATTAAATCAGTCAATAACGATACCTGGTTTCCCAAACTCTTATTTTTGTAAAGTATTGTCAAGTTATCCCACGCGTTCTTGGCGGTTGCGTGTTCACACACTTCCTGGTACACATGCTCTTGGACTCCAAGCACAATGGTGGCCAGTGCAAGTCGACTTTTGGTGGCATCTGACTTCGTCCTGCTCACATATTCCCACAAATCTTTACGCTCGAGTTGCATCTCCCATTGCAAATTTTCAATTGTTTATATTGGAAATTTCCTCTAGTTTCTTAAAATGATGTAAATGATGTGTCGTGTGACCACTTCCTGTTGTTTGGTTCGTTGTGTCAGCCATCTTGATTAGTTTTCCGGCTAAAAAGTTCTTCACAGCGTGGTCGCACAAAAATTTCAACAAAAACAAGAATTCTCTCAAAAATTACATTCTGGCACAGATTATACCAGATACAATATTGCAACTACTTTCCTGCGCAGTTAGAATGCTGCTAGACCCATAACATGATGAATATCTGAAGATTAAGATGGATGTGGTAAATTGAGACAACATGTTAGGACGTTAATGTCAGCATAGAAACTCATAATATTTTAATTGAGCATTTTCTAAATTTCTAGAAAAAAACTACAACAGCCTTTAAAAATAAAGTATCATTCACTAAATAAAAAGGTTTTAATTTTTTAAGTCGAATGAATTTCGCAATTCCTCTGCCGAAATTAAGATTGGATTTCGGTCTAGGAAATACTTTGCAGCTGTCGTTTCTACTCGCCATGCTGCTGTGACTATCATTTCCATTAGTCAGGTCGCATCTACCATTTTGATTCGCCAAGCAAACCGTAAATTCTTTTACACGGTTATTTCTACCCTCTAATTGGTCGAATAGCGTAAATAGCACTTTACATTGGATAGGCCAGTTTAGAACTTGATCCATTTCGCCTTCAGTGACCACGAGGTAGCATGACAAGTGAGTGCCTTTACCACTGTTGTTGCCCTTTGGACACACACTCAAGCACATCTTGTAACCACCTTGACTGCTGTAAAACGGATCACTCAGTATGTAGTTTTTACTTTCTGTAGTTAGTTGTTGGATATGTGCAAATTCTTGCAGTTTCCACATGTAATAACACGATGCTGAGCCGTCTACAGAACCTTGGAAGTCAAGTTATGTCAAAATTACAAATTAATGAAGAAAGCAAAATTATTTACCTTCGATTGGATGCAAATTCTCTTCTCTGCATTGCTCAATTTTACATTGCTGTTGTTCTAACTCAATGGAATGCGCTTGACATGTTTTCTTAAGAACATCTTAAACATAATTTAGTTTTTCATTAATGATTTCCTTGTAGGAATTTTTATTTATTTATTTATTTATTTATTTATTTACTTAAATCTGATTTCAGTTGCTTTAACTCTTTATTCTGGTGTTCAAACACGATTATTTTTTCTTTGACCATATCTGAAAAAAATACAATAGGTTGAAAATAGCCCCTTGTGAGTAAATTTCAATTAAAACTAACTTTGTTCAGATGCAACTTCAATTAATGTTTGATTATTCGCTATTATTTTTTGTGTGCACTCCTCTTCAGTTCCGATATGAAAATTCAATTAGTTTTATTTACCTAGACTTCCAGTGAAGCCTACCTTTGGCTGAATGCAAGGCGGAGTCAATGGCACTCAATCGCTCACTTATTTCTCTAACCTCGAGTTGAAGCTTATTTCTAATGGCAATTTCTCGTTCTCTTTTTTCAACCTTTAATGTTTAAAGGTAACGTAAAATTTAAAAACAGAATAATTCAGTTTATACTTCCGTCAAAACATCTAAATCCAGTTTATCGATTCTGGTCTGCAAAAAAGTTACATTTTCACCATTTTGATTGATTTGGTTTCTAATGGCGCGATTAACAGCACATAATTCCTGCAGATATTAAATACGAATTAATCTACGAGTTGTGAATCTGTTTACTTTATACCTTCATCACGACACTTTGATCTGTCACGTAGTTAGTTACAATATTTAAATGATGATTGACAGCTTTGTTCTCGTGTTTTTCTATTTCTTTTCCGGTAGCCTGGTATGTGCAACCAATAGTGTGGAAATCACATTTAAAAATACGGTTTTCGCATCTTTTTAAATGAAGTTTCATCTGTTAAAATTCCAATTTCAAGTCATTATTACATTTTATTCATTTCACTAACTCCTTACTTGATAACGTGGAACAAGAAGTTCGCAATTATAAACACAAGGAACAAGGGAAAAGTCACATTTACTCACATGTTCCTACGAAAAAAGAAATAAAAATTATTTTAAAATATAATATACTTTAATCCTACTTCCAAATCCTTGTGCAGCAAAGTCTCACAACAACCCAAGTTACTACAATATTCAACCCGATAACCACATTCTTCTTTCTGGTGGTTTCCCCACGATTTTGGTGGTATTGATTCACCACACCCTTGAGAACAAATGTATGGCGTATTTTCACAAACTTTTACATGTTCCTAATACAAATATAAATATAAACTTGACTGGCCTAAACCAAAACGAAACATACTTCAAGCTCATAAATTGTTCCTTCGAATCCACAGCCTTTTTTCTTGTGAGGACAAATGACTAAATCAGGCTCAGTTTCAGAATTGTTGCTTTGATCTTCCATTTTCATAAGCAAATCATTGTACGACAGAAAAATAAAATCCAAAATTCATGCAATCACTCTCCAACTAACATCCAAAATTCAAAACCGAAAGCAAATTTTAATCTCACAAACATTTATCTAATCAAAAAATAGGTTGGTAAAAAGATAAACATGATAAAATTTAATAATGATTTTCATGAGCCATAAATTGAAGAAATAAAGCGCAATAATTATATAATAATCACTGTTATTGCTGAGTAAATATCAACACTAATGAAGCCACTGTTCATTGCACTTTATTTGCTTGGTTTATGGGCCATAAACAATTTAAACTTTAACGTCTTATCATTTTTCATAGCGTAGTAGTAAAATTTGACTCTACAACATCCTTATTACCGTATGTGTAACTTCTCTCACACTTTTCATGGATACAATAATATATACTAGTATAATTCTTAAATTTGTATTTCAATAGAATAATGAAATTCTAATTGATCAACACTGTGATTAAGAATATTGTAACAAACGAAAAAAAATAGACTATAAACACAAGGCGATTCAAGACAGTCATTAGAAGTACCCAGTCGCAACAAACTTCATTTTGGTCAACTTTATCAATATTCAACTCCACACTGCTGTTGTTCAGCAATTGCGCACCTGCTGAAGTGACCTTTAGAAATAAAAATACAATTTGATAGAACTAAGTTTTCTCAGAGAAAATTCAATCTTCAAAACTTGCTTCATGAATACGGTTCTGCTCTATACACAACACACAACTCAGCCATCTGTGCAATACGGTTTTTAATTTTATCGGCAAACGTGGGGGATAAGCTGTTTTTACCATAGCTTTTAAAGCTACCGAAAACACGAGTAACAATGCAGCAAATATAATTGACTGACCACACATAACAACTATAAAAATAAATAAATTAGAAAAAAATAATTTTTGCTATTCATTGCATTTACCGATAATTGGTACAACGCTGCCGTTGTTCGGGATAGTCCATCGCAACTGAAGTAATAGAATTTCCAGGTACACAACAATTAGTGATGCGAGAAAAATACGTTGATTAGACCAAGGGAGCCAGAAAATAACCAACATGAGAACCCACGACAGCAACACAGGAATAATAAACGTCAAAATGTAATAGTAAGCTCGTCTGTAAATAAATAACAAACCCGAAATAAAAACAAAAAGAAGCATATAAAATAAATAATTTAATAAATCACCTTTTCAAAATGATTGCAAAATTTATAGTGACATCTTTGTCAGCTTGTTTATAAACAACTTTGTCAGCTGCATCGTCCACTTCCCATTCATTACCTCCGCTGAAATCACTAAAATCTATCTGTAAGTGAAACCAAAATGCCAATACATTCGAAATATCCGAATAAATGTACACTCAACATGTTTAGACCCACTGTACTCTTGCAATTTCATAGTTTTTCCGTCGATAGACCACGAGCGAAAATTAAAAATGCATAAGTGAGAATCAAAAGGAAATTTGTGCAGATTAACTGCACAGCTGGTTGTTGAAGAAGCGCTTGGAACCCACAAAATTTGACCGTTTGGATAGACAAGCATATTGCTCCGGTAGTGGCCTACTTCCGATAGCGACGCCTCTGCACTACATTAAAAATAAAAAATGGCTTTTCTTGGCCAAAAATCATCTGATTGGAAGATCACCTGTTCTCTAGTAGAACATCAGGCGTCCAAGCGTATTCTATTGGAATGCGCAATACGTTAATGCCGCCGTACTCTTCTTCATTCCAGTGATATGAATAATCGTACCACACCTATAACAGTTAAATCACGACTGATCTCAAATTGAAAATACAATATTAAAGAGTTAATCTGCCTACAAGTCGCATCCATGTGTTTGCGGTTAAAGTGTTGGTTTCGGCATTTAACTCGATGACATCAATTAGAGAAAGACCGAGGTCCAAATGAGTCGATTGGTTGGAATACAAACTCGGTCGATGTTGCAAATCTATTGGTTTTCTATTTCCTTGCAAGACTTGACGTAGTTTGTACTCATAATTCGCGTAATCCCGATTATCAGTGCCTGTTATTTCAAATGAAAAGCAGAAAAGTTGAATTTTTGAAACACTTTTGCCCATCTGGAGCTTCGCTGCACTTCACCAATAAATTCTATAATTCTTCCTTTGAGGAAGTGACTTTTCAAGAAACTACTATCAATAAATAGCCAGAAATATTGATATCTTCTTTTAATAATGTGTGTAAGATATAGTGATAGTAAATCATAAAATAAAACTCACCAAAAACCATATAAAACTCGCTCGACCAAACCAAAACGAGAAACAAGTAAGAAAATGAATTGCTCATTGTGCAACCTCCAAGTGATGAATGAGCAGAGGAACTGATGGAACACAGACCGGAAGTTTAAAGTTAATCGACCACATAGAACGTTATTTAATTTGCTAAAGATTAAAGATGAAGAATACACTTTGAACATATTTTTAATACTAAAAATGTCCTGATTTGACCAAGCATGAAACCTTTTAACCAAATTAAAATACCAATAAATAAAAATATAAATTAATAAAATAAGACATTTGTCTAATTCTTGCACTAATAGATACCGGATATACTCAATTCCCACAGGATGTGACATCAGATAATAGCACACCATCTTAATATTTTACTTATCTCAAAATCATCTCTTTACGGTCACCCAATTGTAATACAAACGAAGTTAATTCATCTTTCCGTTGTCGTCCCATCATGGCTACCGCCTTACTATTGGTTCTTATCTACTACACGTGCACATTTCATACACCTGTCGCAGGTAATTTATAAAAATAATCCATCACCATCCCTTGAAAAAGCTGTATTCATTAAGGTGCGACACTTCCAATTGGCCTCTACGAGTTAAAACTTCGAGATGAATTATTTGCTAATAGAGCATCCGTTGAAGCTCATTCGCGCCCCGTAGTCACACATGGAGAACGAATTCAAGTTTACATGCAAATGGCCATCAATTACATCATCGATTTGGTAAGACGGCTCAAATTATCTCATAAAATTATTATTTCTTGTGGTTAATTTAGGATGAAAAATCGCAACTCTTGTTCCTAAATGCTTTAATGTCGTTTGTAAGTGTATGCAATCACTTTTCCTCATTCATTGCTCATGTAATTGATATTAATCGCTTAGGAATGGATGGATACCAGAGTGAGATGGAATCCAAGAACGTTTGGAGGTTTAGAAATGATTCAAGTGCCTGCAGAATTGTTATGGAAACCAGATATCATTCCTTACAACAGGTATGAAGTCGGTGTGACGAGATTCCGTCATGTAATTAATCGTGTCTGAATTTTGTGTACTATTATTGCAGTGTTAACGGTTCAGCCAGAGGTCTCTACACAAACACATTATTAAAAGTGCATTACTCTGGTCGTGTTATGTGGCTTGCACCTGTAACCACACATACTACATGTGATGTTGATTTGACTTATTTTCCTTTCGATCAACAAGTGTGTAGTATTGTGTATGGTTCGTGGACCTATCACGGATGGAGCTTGCTACCTGTTCTTAAAACTACCAATGTATTCTATGCAAATAAATCCCTCCTAAAAGATGCTGAAATGGTAAAAAAAATAATTACAAATAATTAAAATTTTTTTTAAAAAGTTGGATTTTTATAAAATAATTTTTTTTCAGGTAGGATTGCAATCCCAACAAATAAACAATGAATGGAAAGTAGTTAAGGCCAATGCAACAATTGTTCAAAAATATTACGAGTGTTGTAAGGAGCCTTACCCGACCATTTTCTTTAATCTTACTCTTAATAGGTATACACGGATCTTGCAGAACTTCAGGTGTTTACGAACGCTATTTTTGTTTACTATATTTTTCTGTGTACAGGGCACATACAACTTACATCTATACGGTAATAGTTCCCACTGTTTTGCCGGTGTTTATTTTATTTTATACGTTCTGTTTACCGCCAACTTGTGGGGACAAAATATTGGTTTCGTGTTTCCTTTTCTTGTACCAAATTCTTTTAACTCTCTATATGTATTGGCTGATACCGCGCAATGGTAGCGGGATTCCGAAAATCGGTAAGGAATATACGTTCTTTTTATGTTTTATTTGAGATCTGAATTTTGTGTTTATGACGGAAATGTTTCAGTTGCATTTTGTGCAGGTTGCACAGGACTAATCAGCACATCGCTTTTATTATTTGTGATTTCATTCAGTTTGACCACTCATCGACATAAGTCGAGAATTCCTCGATCTTTGAAGTCACTTTTTAATAGCTGGATCATTCCGGTTCTTTGTATTCGCCTAACAAGAATTCAGGTGGCGTGAAAAGAAATCGTACAGTATTTGATTTAAAACGTAATTTTTAATTGTGTGTTCGCAGGTGGGCTCGAAAGAAGGAACAACACCAGCTGTTGATTCAAATCGTTCGGTGCTCGAAACGAGAAATCAACAAGATTGGTCGACTCTTGCAAGCATATTGGAACGAATTTTCTTTATTTTCTATGTGGTAATTTTTACCATTTTAATCGCCGTCTTAGCTGCTTAATTATTCTTATTGCGTCGCGCAATTTTAAGTAATTTTATATTAATAAAAAGACGGGGCAAAAATTGTACTGCATACTGAATTACATTACTGTTGCCAATCCTGCTTTACTTACTGTACATTCGTCAAATGGACTGAATTCAATCACAAATAGACAAATTGATAATAAAATGCAGTTTTTTTAGCAAATGAAATCAAAGTTGGTTCTTTTTCATACAAAAAATGGCAAATAAAGCATGCACCACTGCATTACACTAAGATATTCTTGCGTTTTTTTGGACGTTTAAAAACAATTTTTCTATTTTCAAATGTCAATGCCAGTGTATGATTTGATGCATGGTGATGAGCAAATGAAGGTTTGATCCTGATTGGATGACTAATCTTGAAAATTGCCGGATGAGTTGGTACGAGTAAACGCTATTAATAAATTGTGAAAAGATTTTGTTAGACATATGGTAAGCTGAAGTGAATGAGAAGATTTCATGACGGCATTTTAAATATGAACTTTAGACAGTTATCTTACTCGAATTATATTTTATTAATATTTTTCTCAAAATGGATTCCAGGTAAAAAGAAAACATCATTTCATTAATCATTAGTATAAAGAATCAAATGACAATTCCAATTGGAATTGAAATTGGAGTATTTGAATTGTCATTTGATCCTCTTTATTATGTGCATAAGAAATAGAAGTTTTAATCATTTCATTAGTTTTAAAAGTTATAAAAATTATAAAATAAAACGACAAATTGTTAAGTGAGAATAATTTTTTGTTTTAAAATTATTTTTTATAGAATATGCGGATTGTTATCAAGTAAACCATGAAAACCGAGTGAGAGAAATTTTGTTCCAGAGAAGTGATGCTGCAGCTCAGTCGCTTCCTGCAGCACAAAGAAATCATCCGGTTGAAGTCAAAATGGCATTGGATGTTACTCATATAATTAGTTTAGACGAAAAAGAACAGATACTGCGTTTCAAGGGTGTTGTACGAATGGTATATAATTAATAAGCTTGAAAGAAATGTTTTTTATTTTTTATTTTTTTTAAAAATTTAGATAATAATAATAATTTACATTTTGAATTGCATTTAATGAATTGCATGTTTGCCTTGATTCATGACTAATTTCAGTATTAGAACACATTCATATTCATGGGGGGTCATATGGCAAGCTAGATTCATAAACAGACATTTTTACTTCTTTTCAACCAGGATACATAGATGGCGCCACCTTTGCTGTAATCAAAGTCATGTTTTCTTCCTTTAAAATTTCTCTTTTAGATCCATT
Organism: Strigamia acuminata; assembly: GCA_949358305.1. NCBI lineage: Eukaryota > Metazoa > Arthropoda > Chilopoda > Geophilomorpha > Linotaeniidae > Strigamia > Strigamia acuminata. The sequence continues at coordinate 23,273,427 of OX442314.1, read as the reverse complement.
TTCATCTTTAAAAAGCTTGGAATGTCCTTTTCTATTAACGTGTGAAGCCAAAAATAACATATATTTGCGCACAAATAAGATAAAAGCAATTTTCATGTCTCCTTGCCCTTAATTTTGAAATTCATTGCGTAATAAAATAAATAAATCTTCTATTCAAGGAATGGAACGATGTAGGCCTCAAATGGAACGAATCGGAATTCGGGAATGTTAAAAAAGTGTCAATTTCACCAAAATGGCTGTGGACACCAGATATATCTCTATTCTCCAGGTGATTTTAATTTTTTTTTTTCATGTACATTTTTAGCTCAAATATGAATTGATTTAATTAATTTTCTAGCACAAACAGTGACCAAACAGTAATCACTGGCCCAAACTTAGCCAGTGTGTCTTCTAAGGGTTTCGTTACGTGGGAGCCTCCAGTTACTCTTCGTCAAGCTTGCAAAGTGGATGTGTGGCATTATCCTCATGACCAGCACACTTGTAACTTACAATTCGGTTCTTGGACACATCATGGATTCGCCCTCCAACTCACCACTTTCAACACGAGTACAACAAAAGTAAACAATTTTAATTACTAGATAAATTTAAATGAAAATTTTACTAATTTAATCAATTTTTATAGTATTTAATGAATGAAAAAATTGCTGAAGTGAATGAATGGGATGTGCACATTACTCCAGCAGAAATACTGACTTCAATGGATCCCTGCTGTCCTGAACCATTCATCGTACTCGAATACAAGATTCTACTGGCTCGTAAAACTGCTTTTTATCATTACACATTGCTGTGCCCACTTTTTGCCATTCTGTTTATGGCAAACTCGCTATTCTGGCTACCTCCAAATAACTCTGGAAAAACAGGTTTAGCTGCAACAGTTTGCCTTCTTCTCGTGATAATTATATGTCATCTACTGTGGATTTTACCCAACACTACTTCTCACGTTCCTGCGATACGTAAGTGTAGTCTCCGATAATCAAAAATTCCAAATTCCAAATTCCTTACATTTCGGAAACAAGAACTTAATTTCCCCCGAAATTCTTATCATAACAGAAATATAGTATTGGTAACATTACACGTACACGTATTCAGAAATCAAATTCAGAGCTAGTGCTTGGAAATTTGTATTTACTTTTATTCTTTCAGTTGGTGTGAGCGCATCTATGCTAGTCTTCGCTACAATTTCAATGATCATTACTCTTATTACTAATAATTTGAGTAAAAAAACATCAATCCCACCAGATTTCATCATTCGCGCTGGAAATTCGCTGTTTTGTCGGTTTTTAGGAACCAATGTTCGGACAGAACAAGTATACCAAAATACTAAATCTTAGTACTTTTTTATTTATATATACTTCTTATTTCAGACAACAGATACTAATTGTCAACCACAAGAACCTTTATCATCACAGTGGCCATCAATTGCTCGTGGAATTGACCGTATATGTTTTTGTGCATATCTCATCATATCAATAGTTTTCATTGGTTTGTTCTACGCTTAATGAACTAAATTGTAATTTTAGCAATAAAACCTGCTTAAAAATATTATAAGAAGATATTTTTTTTGCTAATATTTTTATATAATATACAGTATAAAAAAAATAGTATAGCAGGTGTTTTAAATAACTGTGCTCACTCGTCAGTACAATGTAGTGAAGCATTCGGGAAACCCGGTATGGCGCAGGAAAGTTTTTGTGAAGCAGTTGTGAATTTTTTTTATTAATATTTATTGTTTTCTAATTTTTTATTATTTCAGACAGACGGCAAATCAATCACAAGAGTCTTTGTCTTTACAACGGAATTGAACAAATTTGTTTTTGTGCATCTTTCATATTGCTTTTAATTGGTTAGTTGTACGCATAGTCACCTGAATTATTATTCTCTTAATAAAATTCTACTAAAAATATTAACAAAATCAAAAATAAATTAAATTGTCTGCTGAACTTAGCCTCAACGATGGCTATATTTTTTAAGGATATAAAAAAATGAATAGCAGGTGCTTTATTTCACCCAACAGTATGTCAGCTTCCATTGGGGCGTTTTCATGACAACACGAGCAATGGAATGGATGTTAATATTTTCAAGTCTCCTGATTTCTACAATAATTGGAGGTAAATTTATGGTACCACTATAAAATCCATTTAATCACGGTAGTTTTATTGTAGATGTCTGTGCAAATATGGATTCGAACCAGGTGAAATATGAAGCAAAATTAAGAGAAGACATATTGCCCAAGTCAAAAACCAAAACACTTACACGACCATTTCAATCCATCAATGACACAACTGATGTCATGTTAAATCTGTACGTTTACCACATTTTAGGTTTTGATGCCAAATCAGAAATTCTTTCTATCAATGCTTGGCTAGGTCACGTAAGTTGCACATCAAACAATAACTTATTAAAATATATATATTTTTTAATTCTTAAAAATAGGCATGGCAGGATTTAAATTTTGCATGGAAACCAGAAGACTATGGTGGATTGAAACACATCTCAGCTAAGCCTGACGAAGTTTGGGTGCCAGATGTTTATTTGCTCAACGGGTATGATAATTGAACCTTAATCCGATGTAAATACAATAAAGTATTAACTCATTACATTAACAACACCTAGTGCGGGTGCTTCAGAAATTAACAGCAAAGCTTCAGTTCCACTTTTTATTACGCACGAGGGAAATATTTGGTGGGTACCACCTGCCACCTTCAGAAGTTTCTGCAGCATGGATCTTAAAGCGTACCCATTTGATGAACATACGTGCCATTTACTCTTTATCTCATGGACCATAATAGCAGCCCAGCTAAACTTATCATTGATGATAGAAAACTATGTAAGTTCCCCATTTAAAGATCAAATAATAATTATTTTGTAAATATATTTCTCATTCTCAGAGTCTTACCTCATTTATGTATGATGATCACAACGAGTGGGAAATTGTATCTTCCCATGGCAACCGAACTCTTTTCAGAGATGCTAGTGACCAAGTTGTGTACATTGACATAAACTTTTACATCCAATTACGTCGCAGAGCCCCATTTTATCAATTAACTCTGATACTGCCAACACTTGTTGCCGTTTTAGTTACTTTAAGCGCATTTTGGGTTCCGCCATCTTCTGGACATAAACCATTTGTGTGTGGAATAAATATAATAACGCTTGGTCTTTTGGTCGTGAATTTGTATTGGATTACTCCTCGGAATGGAAGCAGTGTTCCCGGCATTGGTAAAATTCAAGTCGGTAATGAAATTTGTTATTTAATTTTTTTTTTTTTAAATCTCTAGTCATTTTTTGTGGAAATGCATTTTTCTTCGCGGGTTTGACCTTTTTGTTGTCCATTGCAACGACGAGCATTCATAAACGACCTCCAATCTCATCTCCACCTGAATGGCTCATGAAGTTTTTATTTGGTCTATTGAATAAGGTTTTGTGTGTCCCTGGTCAAGAGGTAAAACTTGTCAATATAAAAAATATCTTTCGCTTCTCATATATATTTTTTTATATTTCAGTTTTCATCTGGGAACACCCAACTTCTAACCAATGAAGACGAAGATGAAGTTACGACAAATGATAACAACTCAAGTTCTGATTGGCAAATGGTTGCCATTGCTCTAGATAGACTTGGTTTCATCATATATTGTATTAGTTTATGCATCGTTTTAGTTTGTGCTTTTGTGTAATCGTATAAAACTCATTGGAATGTATTACAATAATAATCTGTGAATTTTTTTTTAAATATACCATATGTCAAAGTACAATGAAACCCCGAATATTACAAAGTTATACAGAACCGATTACCGGTATCCATAATTTAGACGTTTCGGTGTGTTCAAATATGTTTCGAGTTTGTTTGTTTTTTTTGTCAAAAATTAATAAAAATTTGGATCTGGATGTTTTTAGAATTGCTAATTTTTTTCACAAGTAGGATTTCTTTCTGTGAATATTTCATCATCAACATTACTTTTTATTGGGTCAGTTTTATTCATAGTCATCTAAATTCTTCTGTCAATGAAATTCTGCTTAAAATATTAACAAAAAGAAAAAAGATTGAATTGCCTGTTGAATATAACCCTAATAAAAATGTTTTTGAAGGATATATATATAAAAAAAAAAGAAGAGCAGGTGCTTAATTTCATCCTACAGTACATGTTAGCGTCTATTGGGGTGTTTTCATGACAACGACAGCAATGGAATGCGTGTTCATATTTTCAGCTCTTCTAATTTCTTCAATAATTCAAGGTAATTTATTTAAAATACCATACCACCACCAATTATCTCTTAATGTAGATGTCTGTACAACCATGGATTCGAACCTGTTGAAATATGAAACAAAATTAAGAGAAGATATATTGCCCAAGTCAAAAACCAAAGCACTAACACGACCATTTCAATCCGTCAATGACACAACAGATGTCGCGTTATATCTGCACATTTACCACATTTTAGATTTTGATGCCAAAACAGAAGTTCTTTCTGTCAATGCTTGGCTAAGTCACGTAAGTTGCAGATAAGCAAGAACTTATTACGGTAGTCTTTTTCTTTAATTTTTAAATAATTTCTTTAGTCTTGGCAGGATTTAAATTATGCTTGGAAACCAGAAGACTATGGTGGATTGAAGCATATCATAGTTACTCCTGACGAAGTTTGGGTTCCAGATGTTTACTTGCAAAACAGGTAATTTATAACCAAATGTAAATATAATAAAATACAGATAAAATCTCATCACATTAACTACACCTAGTGCGTCAGCTTCAGAACTATATAGCACAGCTGCAGTTCCACTTTATATTGGGAATGAGGGAAATATTTGGTGGGTACCACCTGGCACTTTCAGAATTATCTGCAGCATGGATCTAAACGCGTACCCATTTGATGAGCATTCGTGCCGGTTCTTCTTTACTTCGTGGACCGTAGCAGGCCAGCTAAACTTATCAGTAAGGAGAGAAAACCAGGTGAGTTTCCCATTTAAATAAATTACCAAAATGATAATTGTTTTTGAAAAATATTTCTTATTCTCAAGAGTCTTACCTCACCTAGGTATGAAGAACACAATGAGTGGGAAATTGTATCTTCCCATGGCAACAGAACTCTTTTCAGAGATGTTAGTGACCAAGTTGTGTACATTGATATAAATTTTTTCATCCAATTACGTCGCAGAGCCCCATTTTATCTTTTAACCCTGATGCTGCCAACATTTGTTGCAGTTTTAATCAGTTTAATCGCATTTTGGGTTCCGCCATCTTCTGGGGATAAACCATTTGTGTGTGGAATAAATGTAATAACGCTTGGTCTTTTGGTCGTCAATTTGCATTGGAGCATTCCTCGCAATGGAAGCAGCGTTCCCGGCATTGGTAAAATTCAAATTGGTAATGAAATTTGTTATGGTACTTAATTTTTTTAATCTGTAGTCATTTTTTGTGGCAATGCATTTTTCTTCGCGGGTTTGACCTTTTTGTTATCCATTGCAACGACGAGCATTCATAAACGACCTCCAATCTCATCTCCACCTGAATGGCTTAAGAAATTTTTATTTGGTCTATTAAATAAGGTTTTGTGTGTCCCTGGTCAACAGGTAAAACTTGCAAATATGAAAAATGTACAACATGTATGTTCCTTTTCTCATATATTGTTTTTATATTTCAGTTTTCATCTGGGAACACCCAACTTCTAACAAATGAAGACGAAGATGAAGTTATGACAAATGATAACAACTCAAGTTCTGATTGGCAAATGGTAGCCATTGCTCTAGATAGACTTGGTTTTATCATCTATTGTATTAGTTTATGTATTGTATTAGCTTGTGTTTTTGTGTAATCTTGTACAACTCACTTGAATGTATTACAATAAATAAATGTATATTTTTTTCTAATATGTAGCAAAGTACAGCACAATACAGTAAAATTACATTACCGATTATCCATGGAGTTGTCAAACAGGATTTTTTTGTCGGAAATTAATTAAAAACTTGAATCTGAATAAATGCACAGGTTTTTTATGTAAAAATCTTTCATTGGATTTAGTAGTCAAAATCCTTCAAACATTTACAAAAAAATTACATCACTAGTTTGGATAAATATTTGACCACAAATTCTTACTTTAAACTATATTTTCATCAAACAATATTAAGCAAATCCTATGTAGTAAAACAAAATAATTAACAACAAATTTCACAAATTCTGTTGATATAGATTTATATTCCTTCATTTTAGAATGAAGTTTATAGTCAGTGGGGTCGCCGTACACGTAGAAAAGCGACGTTTGCGTTTAAAAGATCGTTTTAATTGGTTTAAACAAGCTGAAAATAAACAACCTAAATAGGTCGGTTAAATCTCCTTGTAATGAGTTTTCTCGTTCAAATCGCACATTTTGGCTGCCATCTTGGATTTTCGTTAGATCGATTGCAACGATAAGCGATCTAAGTAAAGTTTTGCAGCAGTTGTTAAATTTTTTTTGAGTAAACAACAATATTAAACATCACTTGAGTAATTATTAGGACTGGAAACAATTGAAAAAAGCGAGGAAAGAAAAATTTCGACGCGACTTGCAGCGGGAAGATGACCCTGATCTGAAATCCCAGATCAAGTTTTGGAGTGAAAAAATCGTTCATTTTTATTCAAAAACAAACTTTTCATCTAAAAATTTGTTTAAAACGAAAATGTAAACGAAAAGTTATTGAATGCGCCTAGTGTTTCAATAAATGGAACCCGTTTAATTACTATCCCAATAGCACGGATGATCGATTTAATATCACATCTATGCAGATACAATATTAAACATAGTATCTACTATGTAGAAGATGCTACGATATTAACTCTCGGAGGCATAAGGATAAAATGTACCCGTTTTGGTATAAGGCATTACGCGTTTAGAGACATTTTTAGGACTATTGGGTAAAGCGCAATTTAATTTGCTGTTAGTTCGCAACTAACTTTATAGAGAACGCAATATGAAAACAATAAATATAAATAAGTTTGACCATCTGGTGGTGGTTTTAAACAATACTGGTAAAAGCCAAAAGCTGTTAACTGAATCGCTATTCACTCTTGCAGCAAAGCCGGCTTAGTAGTTATGCTGGAGCTTTAAGGAGCAGAAAATTTCAATTCAGACTAATTAATTAAATAAGTAACCAATGACTATAAATTTCACTTGAGTTAAAGTCTATTATCATATAAAAATAGTCAAAAAATTTCAACTACAAAAATGAATAGGAACATTTTTTTCCTACTGAAGAAAGTAGTTGTCTCTAAACGTGTACAGCCATATGCCTCCGTTAAACATCGCATCTATGTAGATATGATATTAAACATCTAGATGCGATGTTAAATCGATCTTGTTACTTGGGTAAGTCTAGTTTAAAGATAAATGGGATATCCTTACTATCCAATTGAGTGAGTGAAGCCATGTAAAGCATCGCATACGTCTGTATTTGAGCTGGCAACCATTCATAAACGTGACACAAAATCACCATTGCTAAAGTCGAGGATAGATAATATGGTTTAGGATCCACACCCATTACAGCTGACTGCATATGTCTTATTATTGCAGAGGTTTCAAAATTCTCTGGACAATGAATCTGAGAGAAGTCAAGTAGATTGGTTTGAAGATTCCAAAATTTACGGTCAAGATCTTTGCGCAGTTCCGGAGTAAACGAATCCCATTGTTGCTGAGCGTATTCCATCTGATGATCGAATAGTTTTGTGATTCGGCAGTGATTTCCTGGAGACACAACAATCACTTTTACGCCCGATGGCGCCAAATCCAGTCGCAACACCTGCGAAAACCCTTCTAAAGCAGCTTTCGAGCCAGCGTAAGGAGCAAAGTTCGGGTATGGCCACCGCGTAGAGATACTGGTAACATTAACGATTCTACCTGTGGCGTAAAAGTAAATTACATCAATTTGTTATTTTTATTCAGATGTTGGTATTTTGTCTTAAAACGAAATGTGAGTAAAATCTCATTAGAATAAAGATGATACTAAAACTAGGCTTAAACGATTAAAAATAATTGCGTTAAGTGTAGCGACCTCAACATGTCTGATTTAAGCTATTTGAACAAAGTCCTGTATTAATTTTTCACTTAACACCAAGACAAACCGATGGCATTCAACCAGGTTTACCATTCTGCTTACTTATTTATAACGATTATCTTTAGATAAAATTGCACTCCACAGTCGTAAGACAAGTGAAATAATGGATCTGAATGGTTGTTCTATTGTAGATCAGTGCAAAAAATACGTAAGAAATAAAATCTGCGTCGTATTTTAACGAGCAAACAATCACAAATCAATAGGGATCTCATTCTTTTCAAACAACAAAGGTAAAATTGACAGCGAAAACAATCGGCTATTAAGTTCAGTATTCTAGTATTGATCAAAGATTGTAGAATCTTGATAAAAAAATTTCCAGCAACATGTGCATAGACAATGCTGCAAACAATAGCATAAATCTACATCTGAATACCAAAAAATTGATTTACAACAAAATAGATAAACATTTGGTACAAAAGCATAGATTAAATCGTGAATCCTGCTGGTTAAAATAAACTCTTTTTGCCTTTCATAATAATACTACGGATATGGATGCAACACGTGTAATTTTTTAAGCTTCAACAGATAAATAGATCGATAGATGCTTTACTTATATCAAAGTTTAATAAATAAATAAATAAATAAATAAATAAATAAATCACCTGCAGTTTGTTTGAGCATTGGAAGAAATGCTCTGATCATCCGCAACGTTCCCAAAAAATTGACATTCGCTTGCCTTTCAATTTGTTCCCAAGTTTGCCACTCAACTTTCCCAAGTATACACACTCCAGCATTGTTAACTAAACTCCAAAAATCTAAAAATGACATTAAACTATCAACAATTGCGCTAATTTTATACATTTTTTAATTTTCTTTACTTACGACAACTGTTTTTTTCACAATAAACTTTAATCGTCTCAACAGCTGCATCGATTTCACTTTGGTTAGTAACGTCTATCTGGATAGGCACCAAACGTTCAGATTTGAGGCTCTCCATTTTCAACGAACCTTCACTCCCGATTGGGCAGCAACCAGCAAACACATGAAATCCTAATTGATGAAGGTGTAATGCAGTTCCGAGCCCGATGCCAGAATCGCAACCTGTCACTAAAACTACTTTTTTCTCGGGTCGTAGAAAACTCGTAGTTTTCATAAAAGATTTTAAACGATATAACGCCAAAACAACTAGACATAAAACCAGGGTTATCATCAAATCCATGTTGAAAGCTTCAAACTCGTACCAGACCACCTCGAATACAATGCACCTAGCATATATACCATAATAAGTGTGTGCAAACTGATATTCATCTGAGTTAAACAATAGTGCATTCATTCATTTGGATCTTTTATGCGTGTATGGCTTACAATTTATATTTCATTATTTTAGCAATGTCTGGAGGTTTCTGTATTCAAAAAAGTTGATTTCATCGGTATTCTTTTGTGCATGTATTTCATTATCACGGTCTTTTTGCAACATCTTTCAATAAATTTTGTGGATGTACGGTATAAGCAAGAAAAGAACCAATCAATCTTAATTTTACGATAAATCGGATTAATCAATATTCAAAATTTTCCTCCTAATCCTTCTACACGATGACAAATACATTTTAAATGTAACAATTAATATGAGTTTACGTTATTGGTTTATATCATATACTATTACAGTGTTGCTATGATAATATTTATTGTTAACAATATGATTCTATGTATTTCTGATGGCTGGCCTATTAAATTTTAATGTGTTCAGTACTTGGTGATGACTTAGATTTGGGACCAGCACTTCCAATTTGGGCATGTTTTTGAGCATCTGTCCATCCTTTCCCCCCTGATTTGTTGGACTGATTAATATGGAATCTTAGAATAAATTTTGCTCTGAATGTGGATTGAACCTACAAAATGGCAGAGCATTCTGTAGTGCCAGTCATAAAGTTGACTGGTAAAAAATATCCAGGTTGGTCTTTTCATGTGAAAACTTTATTAATGTCTAAAGGTTACTAGACTGCTATTGAAGATAAGAAACCTGTTAAAATTTCCAGTAAAGATAATGCTGTAGTTGATAAAAAGATAAAACTTTGGGCACTCAATGTAATTTTATCAGCAATTGATTCACAGTTGCAACATGTGCTTAATGTGAAATCTGTTACAGAAGCCTGGCAAAAGTTAAAAGATCTACATCAAAGATCCAGTACAGAATTGAAATTACAATTATGTGCACAACTGGACAGAGTCACCATGCAACCAAGGGAATTCGATGCGGCCCGTATTCTGCCGATTGCTAGTGCATAGTTTTCACGCAAATCTGCGCACTTTTTACCTGCTTCGGATTGATCGAATGCGGCCTGTATTCTGCCGATTGCCCGAGCATAGTTTTTTTTTTTGCAAATCTGCGCAATGCCGATTTCCAGTGCATAGTTTTCACGCGAATCTGCGCACTTTTTACCTGCATTCGATCAGTAGCACATGGTAAACAATTTTTTGAAAAAAATTAATACAAATTTCCACCTATACTTTTCTGCCCACTTTAATGCCAGATGGGAAACAACAGCAGAAAAGATAAATTTTCTGCCCTGAAAATTTTCTGCTGACAGAATTCAGTCGTTATTAAAGCATTAAGGGGCTACCGTCTTCCCTCGAACATAACGTCATGACGTTGTGTTCGAATACAACGACACCTGACGTTGTATTCGAACACAACGTCATGACGTTGTATTGTGTTTTTTTAGTACAACTTCTGAAAAATCACAATTTTGTTGTAAAATTTCTGAAAAATTAGAAATTGGTATTGTAATTTTGAAAAAAAAAATTTGATTTGAAATTTCAAGTTCAAAATATACAGTACGTTTTCAATTCGTGTCCAATTCTTGTCCAATTCGTGTCCAATTCTTGTCCAATTCGTGTCCAATTCGTGTTCAATTCATTTTCAATTCAATGCTTCCTGTAAAAAGCGCACCCCGCAACGCTTCTCAAATATAACTCGAATATAACGTCATGACGTTGTATTCGAATACAACGTCATGACGTTATATTGGAAGTGACGTTATATTCGAAAAATCGCTAAAACTTTCAAAAACAGCGATTTTCGAAAAAACTTGAATATAACGTCATGACGTTATGTTCGAGGGAAGACGGTAGCCTACCTTATTATTTTGACATGTTTTGGTCAATAGATGGCGCTGATGCTAAAACCAAATCACCTAGAATATTATCACACACTAGAAAGTAGGGCGTAAAAGGGGTTCCAACTTTCTTGTTGGTAAAAGGGGTTGTTGGTAAAAGGGGTCAAGTGTAAATAAATGCTATTCAGAATAAACTTTTGGCCAGAATTTCGATTTTCAAATTTCAGTTGTGATAAAAAAATTTAGATTTGAATAAAAAAATTTAGATTTGAATAATTTAGGTGCGATCTTGGGCTAATTTTTGTGTGATTTTGGGCATGATTTTCTGCGATTTTTGGCCAGATTTTCTGCAATTTTGAGAAATTTTTGTCCATTATTATTGACAAGAAGTTGTACGATTTTAGCAAAGAAATTAGCTATTTTTGTTTAAAATTTTGTGCAATTTTTGGCAAAACAGACATAAAAATAAAAAATCTTAAAAATCAATTAAAACCAAAACAGGAAGCATGATTTTTATTTTTTAAAAATATACAAAATGAGTAAATATGTCTGTTTTGCGCAAAACAGCTAATTTCTTTTGCAAAATTGTAAAACTTCTTGCCAATAATAATGGGCAAGCAGTTCTCCAAAACCGCACCAAATCTTGCTCAAAATTGAAGCAAATTTTTGCCCAAAATAGCAACAAATTTTGCCCAAAATAGCAACAAATTTTGCCCAAAATTGCAACAAATCTTGCACAAAATCACGACAAATCTTGAACAAAATCGGTTGAAATCTTTCCCAAAATCACAGGACCACTTGCCAATAATAATTCACAGCATATTTGCCGCATATTCACATAAAATTCGAATTTTTTCAGAAATTTTCTTATAAAATTCGATTTTTTACATCAATTTTTACATTAAATTCGATTTTTACATCGATTTTCACATATAATTCGTTTTGTTTTTCAGAAATTTTAACAATAATTTTGATCTTTTTCAGAAATCTTCACATAAAGTTCGATTTTTTCAGAAATTTTCACTTAAAATTCGATTTTTTCAGAAATTTTCACATAAAATTCGAATTTTGACAAAAACATTCACATAAAATCCGAATTTTGACCTAAAATTTCACACAAAATTCGAATCTTTTCTAAAAATTCCACACAAAATTCGAATTTCAACATAAAATTTCCCACAAATTTTTCCAATTTTTATTTCCCCATTTTCAAACTTCAAAACTCAAACAAACACATTTTTCCGATTATCTGACCATAGGTCAGTCTAATTGACCCACTCAATCCTCAGGTGAGTTCCTGCCCCTTTTCCCCAAGGGCCAAAACAAAGAAAAGAATAAAAAAAACTAAAAACTAAAAACCGCATGAGTCATGAAAGGGAGAAAAACTGCACCAACCAAATTCGTGTCAAATTTGGGGCCAATTCGTGTCAAATTATCCACAAATAATAAAAGTAAATAAATAAAAATAAATTACCATTTAGTTTTTGGTAAACCATAAAACTTTTTTAAATGATTACAAATCCTCCTTTTTCGCCAAGCACTTGGCCACATTCTTGTTTTTGCACTTTTATTTTTTGCCATTTTTTATGATTACAATGGTAGTATTGAATCAAAAAACAACTGATGTAAAATCTTGGACATCCAAGGTAAAAACATATGACTGAAAATTCACACGACTATGTCAAATTCCTACGCATGCTAAAGTAGTGTATCGGTACGCCTCACTAATAGGTGGCAGCACAATCACATGTAAAAAAATTACTTTGTAATTTCGAGATTACAATGACAATTTTAAACTTTTCCTTAAATAAAAATTAATGCATCTTATAAAAGTGTATTATCTAGGCATCTATTAATTTTATTTTTAAAAAAAATGAAATTTTTTTTTTTGAAATTAGGTTCTGGTGTTGATGTTTCATAAAGAAATTCAACAAATATCACAAATATAAAATTATAGAACCCTTCAGTTTATTCATGGGTATTTAAAAAACAAAAAAAAAATATAAAATATGCATCAGTAATTTAGTTATGACCGAATTAAGACCGCCATATAGCATCAGAAAACAGGCAAGATGGCGGGTAGGCTAGCCCCTTAATCGTATTATTGTTTTAGGATATAAAGTAGTATTTCGTGAGACTGGTTGTGAAATATCTACTGCATTGGGGGTACCAATAGTATCTGGTCTGTTAAAGAATGGTCTATTTCATCTGACATTATTTGACAATTTATAAGCTGGATGATTTGGAAGTGAAATTACTAAGACACATCCTGAGAATGTTTCAGAGAAATGCAGTGATATGGAAGCAATGCAGTGGCATAAGCGATTTGCACATTTAATTTTAGAACTTTATCACAATTGTATTCTCTTAATATGGCTGAAGGATTAACTATGAAAAAGCGTTGCAAACCTATTTTCTGTGAGCATTGTACACTGGGTAAGGAAGTTAGATAACCATTTTATCAGGTTGCAAATTTAACTGCTTCATTTCCTTTTGAGATGTTACATATGGATTTATGTGGCCCCCTGCAGCAGCAATCTAATAGATAAAAAATGGCACCATTACCAATACCAATTTACTCAGATAACCAGGCTGCTATATGCCTAATTAAAGAGGCAAAATATCATGGCAGAACCAAATATTTTAACAGAAAAGTTTTATTGTTGAGAGAAGATGTGGCACATGGTATTTACAACGTAATGTATAGGTGTAGGTTTATCTTCTATTTAATAGGAGACACATATTTGTGTAAAAAGTACATTTCAAAATAGGGCGAGTGTGATGACAAATGTATTTTGAATGTAACAATTAATATGCGTTTACATTATTGGTTTATATACCATTACAGTGTTGCTATGATAATATGCATTGTTACTAATATGCTTCTATGTATTTCTGATGGCCGGCTTATTAAATTTTAATATGTTCAGTACTTGGTGATGATTTAGTACCAACACTACAATGGTTTTATTACTTGTAAATAAACTAAAAAAAATTAAAACTTTTTAAAAAAAAATTTCAGGCATCCAGTGTGAGTTTTTCATTCAAAATCAGCACACTGAAAAGTTCTTGAAATTAGAATTTATGTAAAATTTAAATGATGAGAGAAAATGTTAGTGAATGACAAAGAAAAGACATTCAAAAACCACTTCTCATTTCTCAACAATTCATACAATTGTTTACGCTACCAAAGATAATTTACTTATCTTTTAGTTAAAAATAATACGTAATAAAATCCCTGGCAGGTGTCTTATGTCAAATTACATGAAACATACAGCTAAGAGAGGCGTTTTGCACTCAGCTACCATCAAAAAATCATGAATGTGTATATTTTTGTAACAATTGTTGTTTCTTTATCATCTTCCAGCAGCTTAGGTAAAATAACGTTTCAAATTTTTAAAGATTTATCACACCAAGCAATTTTCAAACATTTTACAGCCAACACGTGTGAAGAATACAAAGTACATGATTTATTATTCAATCAAAGAAAAATAAGCAACATCTCGCGACCGGTCCAGGAAATCAACGACACGCTAGATCTTGAACTTTACTTGACCATTTATCACCTGATCGATCTTGATGAGCAAACAGAAACTCTTTCATTTCAAGGCTGGCAACTTAATGTAAATAACAACATATACTTATCACTTTAAAAAAATATTCATGCACATTTTTTTTACATAAGATGTGGAGTGATTTGAATTTGAAATGGAATCTTGAAGACTACAAAGATTGTCATTACCTTACAGTTCCAGAAGAAGCTATTTGGAAACCAGTTATTTACGTTTTAAATGGGTACCATCTACGGAATATTTGAATAAGAAAATAGTGGCTTGGCAAAATTTGATTGAAACGCACCACAATTATTACATATAAATAAATTTATACTATTCTAGGTGCATCAAAGGTTTCTGTTAACATAGTTTTTGTATTTTTATAACAAAATTGAGCGTGGCCATGAAAATCACGTGAGATGATTTTGTTTTTGCATCTGCTTATTGTTTCGTTTGTATGTTTAACAAGTAAACAACTGAAAACCATATAAACAGAAACTTTGAATGCACCTACAGTAATACCTCACATAAAGCGGCATGCCGTTGGGCATGGGTTTACCAGGTTTTTAATATTGGGTACAAAAGGTTTATACCGGCATGGCGGTATAAAATGAAACATGCCGGTATAATTGAAAAAGCGGGATTTTAGTTTTTTTTTTACTTTAAAGAGCCCGGATGTTGGTTTTTGGGCCTAAAATTTAAGTTTTCCTAATTTTCTGCAGGTTTTTACTAAAATCTGAGTAAATTTATAGAAATTTAAGGCAATTTCTTACATTTTGGAGATCTAAAAAGGATTTTAAGCTTGTTTTGGCTGAATTCTCACTTACACCGGCATGCCGTTAAAAACAAGTTTTATCGGCATGCTGGTATAACTTGCACTACCGGCATGCGGCTTAATGTGAGGTAATACGGTACTCTGTTTGTGGTTTCTGTTTTTACCATTACTGGTGATAGTTTATAGCTGTCCTAGGAGCACATAATATCCAAGTATCATAACTCCAATCGAATTTTGTTAAGTCAAATCTTTTAAAATAAGTAATTAATTATTCATTCCAAATTTCAGGGCAGATGCATCAAACCTAATTCCAAATTCTAGCGTTGATAATAGAATCAGCATCCAGCAAACTGGAGATGTGTATTGGTTTCAAATAAATAATTTTAAGGTTATATGCCCCTTAGACTTTTCAAATTATCCATTTGATGAGCACCTTTGTCAAATAATTTTCATCTCATGGAACCACAATGGAAACGAACTAAACATGAGTGTTGGAATAGACACAAATGTGAGATTCCCTAATATCAGAACATGTTGTTAGATAATAATAATAATAAACTTCATCATTGCATTACAGAATTTCCATGAAACCATTTTCGATGAGAACAATCAATGGGAATTTGTTTCGTCGTTTGCAAATGTCAGCAATTTTGTCTACGGAGAAGAATTCTTCTACCAAGAAGTCAATTTTTTTGTCCGCTTGAAACGAAGATCTCTTTTTTACCACATGGCACTCGTCACACCAAATGCAATTTGTATCTTGGTCTTGTTGCTGACATTCTGGCTACCGCACGACAACACCAAACTGTCAGTATCCGGAGTAAACTTAATCATTTTGACAGTTCTTCTAATCCATTTACATTGGGTGGTACCAAAAAATGGCAGCGGTGTTCCCTCAATCAGTAAGATTGATTCACTCAACCAAAAAACAGAATTAATTAAAATCTTTGCTAATTTCAGTTATTATTTGTGGAAATTCTATGTTACTTGCTGGATTTGCTTTTATAATAATTGCCGCCACAACATGCATGTACAAAGACCCACCACTTTTTTATCCACCAACATGGATTAAAAATTTGCTGACAGGTTGGCTCGGTGTTGTATTACGCATAAACTATCAACAGGTAATGTATTTCAGTACACAGACTAATATTTTTCAATGTTGCCATAGTTGTAGTGAATATAGTTGCATTCAAAAAGGTTTTTTGGAAAGTGTTTGTGAAATTAGATTGTGCTTTATTTTTGGCCACGTTTCTGGGGATATAGGTACATCATTTTAGCGACACAAAAACCTAGGTTTAATTCCTAAGAAGAGCTAACAAGGGGGGGCTGCGCCCCCCCTTGACCCCCCGCGAACCTAACCTTACTGCTTTTTTGGTAAAAACCACTTTTTTGAGCCGGCTTGTCGCTAAAACCTAGGTGTCGCTAAAATGACATGATCGCTAAAATGGGACTTTTTTGTTACAAATCGCTAAAATGAGCGTCGCTAAAATGACCGGTTTCGGATTACTTTTTGCGCGTATAGGTGTTTTATATTAATGTTTACAGTTGTGCTGTATAGTGCAATGGCACTCATTTTAAAAATACTTGCGATAATGAACTTATCCAGGCAAACTCAGTTATACATCAGATTCAACCTATCTTGTTGGTGAAATAATAAATTCTTTATTTTCAGTCTGACATGCCCGCAAACACGACAAACGAAATATCACCACATGCTGCTGCATGGAAATCAATCGCCACTGCACTTGATCGCTTGTTTTTTATTCTGTACTGCATCATTATAACATGTATTTCAATATTTGCTTTTGTTTGACATTTAAACAACTTATTATAGCCTGGAAATTACTCATCCACAAAATATTTTCACGTGAAAACATGTTTATTGCTAACACCATGTATTATTAGGACAATAATAAAAATTGTGTACAACTAATTAATTGCCCTGGCACTTCCTACCACAGCAGGTGTTTAACATCACTTTCAAAACTCTAACAGCAGTAAGACGGAGGGCATTTATATATATCATCTGCTCCATCAAATGGTTATAAAACTACCCACGAAAATGTTCATTTACCTGATAACTTTATACTCTTTATGCTGGTACACACAAGGTATGTTGACGTTGACTTAAAACCAACAATTTGCATCCTCACTTTTCATTTCGTAGCTGATTCAGACGGTAAGCCTATTTGCGACCAACTCAAACTGCGGGATGAAATATTCACCAAGCGTAAACTAAATAACGTTACACTACCAGTTCAAAGCGTCAACGACACGTTAGACGTTACAGTCTTCCTGCTCGCTTTCCACGTTTTAGGCCTGGATGAGCAAACAGAAACATTTTCATTCGACGGTTGGCTGATGAATGTAAATCGCTGTCATTTTGCTCATTCCTGTGTTTTTATTTTATTTTATTATCTTTTTTTAAAGGCGTGGCAAGATCTAAACTTAGCGTGGAACACTGACGATTTTAAAGGTTGCGATTATTTGACAATTGTTACTCAAGAAACTTGGCAACCGGATATCGTTCATTTAAATTCGTATGAATTAAAATCAAATATTGGAAATGACATATTCTTATATATTTGTTGTTGTGTGGTCAATTTTAGAGCAGAACCGTCCGAACACGTTCTGAAAAACTTGTTCCAGATAGTTAGTTCGGACGGCCGAGTCGTTTTGTACGAGATCAGCAATTTTCGCACTATTTGTCCTTTGGATCTTTCTAATTATCCGTTTGATGAACATCTATGTCAATTGTCGTTTATGTCTTGGAGTTACACAGGAAATCAACTTAACCTGACTCTTGCACATACCGAAGACGATGTGCTTGTAAGTTTTAATCAAAGCCTCTCACAAGAAAGTTTTGAGGAAAATGTCCTGTTTTCAGGGACAGATCTACAGGGTTCATGAAAAATTCATTTTTAGAATAAAAAGATCATTTTTTTAGACAGAAAATTCATTTTTAGAACAAAAAGATCATTTTTAGGACAGAAAATTCATTTTTTGGACAGAAAATTCATTTTTTAAACAGAAAATTCATTTTTTAGACAGAAAATTCATTTTTTGGACAGAAAATTCATTTTTTGGACAGAAAATTCATTTTTTGACAGAAAATTAATTTTTTGGACAGAAAATTAATTTTTTGGACAGAAAATTAATTTTTTGGACAGAAAATTAATTTTTTGGACAGAAAATTAATTTTTTGGACAGAAAATTAATTTTTTGGACAGAAAATTCATTTTTAGAACGGAAAGATCATTTTTTGGACAGAAAATTTAATTTTTAGAACGAAAAGATTATTTTTTGGCAGAAAATTCATTTTGAAAACGAAAAGATCATTTATTAGACAGAAAATTCATTTTTAGAACGAAAAGATCATTTTTTGGACAGAAAATTCATTTTTAGAACGAAAAGATCATTTTTTGGCAGAAAATTCATTTTTAGAACGAAAAGATTATTTTTTGGCAGAAAATTCATTTTTTGTTTACTGCTAACCCAACCCAGAAAATCACGAACATGACAATAAAAGTTATTTTTAAACTGTCAATTTCAGCATCTGCGTGCATTATACGACGAACACAACGAGTGGGAAATTACCAACTCCTTCGCAAACATTTCCACCTGGTCCCATTCCGACGAAGTCTCGTACCAATCAGTGGATTACTTCGTGCGTTTGAAACGCCGAACACTATATTACCACTTTGCACTCCTAACCCCAAACGCCATCTCAATTCTCATCATGTTGCTCACTTTCTGGTTGCCGCACGAATCTAACAATAAAATATTGGTGTCTGGGATAAACCTTGTCGTCATGACAATGCTCGTCATACACTGTCAATGGGTGGTTCCTCGAAGTGGTAGCAATGTACCTTCAATTGGCAAGAAATATTTCATTTTCTTTTCAAAAAAATTATTAAAATTTAATTTTTTTTTTTTTGGTTAGTTATTTTTTACAGCGTTTCTACATTCCTAGCTGCATTTTGTTTCTTGATATGTGTGGCCACTACGTGCATTTACAATGATCAGCCATCAATGTTCCCACCTACTTGGCTTAAAAATCTGTTGAATGGTTGGTTGGGGACTGCAATGTGCATTGATTTTCACGAGGTAAAGTTATATTGTTGCTGGGTAATTAAAATCTACAATTTTTTTTTCTACAGATGAATTCAAACTCCCAAAAGTTTGGTGCAGAAATGTCAACTAATGCTGTCGCATGGAAGTTAATGGCGATTGCTATTAATCGTTTTTGCTTTGTGGTTTTTTGTTTCATTTTAACTTGTTTGTTGGTATTTGTATGTGCTTAATATTTATTAATCTATCTTATAAGATATTTTTCATTCACTTACCTTTGGCAGTATCTGTACGTTCTCCGTCCCCGTCCATTTGCACTGGTTTGAATTGTACATCAAACTGCAAAAGAATAAACAAATAAACAAATGTAAAACTTGTAGTTTCAATTGACTTAAGTGAGTTTGAGTAGGTGCATTCATAAAGCAATTTGACTAGAGTAAACACCATATTCAAACATATTCAAACTTCTTATAAAACTGCTTGTTCAGTCGCAGTAGGCATATGCACAACATTTAAACAACAAAACATGTTAAACTACAAGTTAACCATGACTATAAATGCACCTATGGTAGTATAAAATTTTTAAATCAATAAAATAACCTTTTTAATTTCAATATTTAAAAATAAAATAGATAAATAAATAAAAATAATGGTAAATGTAATATAGCAATAAAATATACTTTTCAATTTCATTATTTAAAAAAAATAAACAAATAAATAAATAATAGCACATGTACCGGTAATATAAAAATATAAAACAAAAAACGCAGCGAATTTTATTCATTTAAATGAAAAATTTCATTTTTTCTCATAAAATTTGTAAACATTTGTGAAACCCCACACCACACACACCAAAACCCAACCGTAGGAAACTTCTATCATTCTTATCACCACGTCAAAAGCAGATGTGTTCTTTCAATTGCCTTAAACGCTTTGACAATGGGAGTGCTTTAAAAGTCCATGAAGATGCATCTAATAATCCACTGTGTAGCTTTAACTATTTCTCTGTTTGCTGTCACTTCAAATGCAGGTAACAAACAAAACAAGCAATTGCTCTTTAGTTACAAACTACTTTAGCTACAAAAAATCCCATTTAGGTGAAGCTGGAATAATCAGCAATGAAGAGAAGTTGAGAACAGAATTATTCACCAATCGCAAAATTGACACCCAAACACGACCAAAACAACCCCACAAAACGGGCACAAATGTCACGGTAGAATTCCTCCTATCCCACATACTCAGCCTGGATGAGAAAACTGAAATATTTACAACCAATGCTTTGTTATTGCAGGTAAATTAATAATCTACCGTTATCTTCTAATTACGCACCCATACCCTATTTGCAAAAAAAAAAATAGTATTAACATACCGGTACTTATGTTTTGAAATTAATTATGTCATTTTCAAGAGCTGGGAGGACTTGAATTTAGTTTGGAACCCTGACGATTATGGTGGAATACAATATCTGCCGGTCGATTTTCACGACATTTGGAAACCAGACATTTATCTAATTAACAAGTAAGAAAAGAAATACAAAAACATCATTTTCTAGCAATAAAATTGTATAAAACTTTGCAGTGCCGAATCGACGAATATCCTGCCAGTTGCTAAAACCCCCTTATTCATTCATAGCGATGGCAACGTCGATTGGTGGCCCCCTGCTACATTCAAAAGCATCTGCCCCATGGATCTCAAAGCCTATCCGTTCGATCAACACACATGTCAATTTTTCTTTACACCTTGGATGGACTTAGGTGGTGAAATAAACCTGACAGTGTACAATCATTTTTACGTAAATAATTTAGAATTTTAAATAAATAATATCAAAGAAAAATTATATTTTCTGTTTAGCCTCCAGAGCGATTTCTACACGACGAGCACAACGAATGGGAAGTGATCTCGTCGAATAGGACTCGAAACATCTATACTACAGATCCTGGCGATGACAAAATTTACTTCACTAGCGTTCTTTTTGACGTAACGTTGAAACGCAGGATGCCTTTTTACCATTTAGCTCTGATAACACCGACGATTGTTGCTGTTCTTGTTACGTTTGTGACTTTCTGGACCTCACCCACGGCTGAGCACAAGTTATTCACATCTGCGGCTAATGTGACTGTTTTGTTTATCCTCATCGTCCACTTGTTTTGGGTCGTGCCGCGAAGTGGAAGTAGTGTCGCTGGAATAGGTAAAATGGTTAATTACGTTTTGATTTCTATGAAATTTGAAGTGATGTTTTTTTGTTGTTTTTACCTTTTATTTTCAGTTATCTTCAGTGGAAATGCTACTTTCTTAGCTGGCTTAACGTTCTTGCTATCCATAACCACTACATCGATGTATAAAAATCCGCCAGGGTTTCCACCACCGATTTGGTTTGTTAATCTTTTGTCGGGTTGGCTCGGTTCAGTTGTATGCCTGCCTGATAAAACGGTAAATTTTTGTTTGTGCTGTTAAAAATTATTTGGTTTGATTGGGGGCGCACATCTAGCGCGACACAATGTACCGCAACAAGCCGGCTCAAAAAAATGGTTTTTTATCAAAAAACCAGCAAGGTTAGGTGCGCGGGGGGTCAAGTGGGGGCGCAGCCCCGCCTTGTTAACCCTTCTTAGGAATTAAACCTAAAATATATGTAGTCGCAGTTTCCAAAGTCGCGGTAAATTCGTGCTGCGGTAAGATTGTTTCGCGCTAGATGACCCGCCCCGTTTTATTAGTGTTGTAATGATTAATCAATGGGCTCCGTTATAAATTATTTATACATAAAAATTTCGATAAATTTCTGAAATTTTTGTTCGATGGTTATTTTCAATATATTTTGACAAAATTCGTAAAATTTGTGCAAATTTTGAAAAATAATTCGTAAGTTTCCATAAAATTTGACAAATTTTTAATAAATTTCCACAAAATCTGAAAATAATTTTACAAATATTCAAAAAAAAAGTCTAATGGTCTCTTTTCGTTTCTTAATTTTATAGTCAGCTGGAAGTTCGGAATTACTTAACGACGAAGATGAAACCACAGGCAACAAAAAAATCGTGTTATCAGACTGGCAATTAATTGCCTGCGCTTTAGACAGACTTGGTTTTATATTCTACGCAATCATCATGAGTATTGTTGCATTCGTAGCCTTTGCTTAAATACATCTCAATATGCTAAACCTACTTAAACAATTAAGAAATGTGTAAAAATAAATTTAATTCCCACACATTTCCGAATAAAAACATCCACTTGTAATCTCAAATCAAATCATAATCATATCTCCTAAACCAGAACTTCTAAAACTGTTGGTCATGAAATGGTCCTAAACATACTTCTGATACTACGTAACATAGTGAACTCTGTATAGAATGGGCATAGGACGGATCCCAAAAAGTTGTCCAAACTAAGCTGTCAGGGTGGGAGAAGAGATTTAACATTGCTAAATATAGGTCGGAACCACACAGCTGATCGGACGGCACTATGCCCGAGCTACACAGAATACACTGCATATGGTACAAGATATTTTCAATCACTTACCTTTGGAACTTTCTGTATATTCTGTGACTGTATGATCTTAGCAATGTTGTATGAGTTATTGGAATTTGGTAAATATACTCAAAACCAACACAACGTTGGCCTATTTCCCAATTGGTTGAGCCGGATCACTGGTGTAGTGGCACAAAAAAGTAGCCCACAACACCAGAATTGTAATGTAACTAGGCAAAACAACCAATAAAGAAGCAAACCTTTGTTTACTTACCAAAACAAACCAATAAACTATACTAACGTGTTTTGATTGAATAAAAACAAACAAACAGCAAAATTACCAATTAAATAAAATTCATTCATTCATTCATTCATTCCAATCATTTTTTACACTGAAATTCATTGATAGTTAACAGACCTACTTTTTCACCGACAGAGTTTTGCTAGAAATTGCAATTTTGTAAACATTGAGCAAAAATATGAATATAACACCCCATGGTGTTATATTCGAATATAAAAACCTGGTGTTGTCATTTAGTGTTTTTTTATAGTTGTTTTTGTCAGATATAGGCCGATTTCCTACATTTTTGACATCTAAATATGCGTTTTAAGGATTCCCCATCACTTCTTCGACAGTCTTTAGCTCTTTACTTCAAAAAGTAATTTTTAACTCCCTTTGCTGCAGTTCCATTTCTCCCACATTCAGTTCTTATAAAGGGTCATTTCTTCGAAATTCATTTCTCGAATCGGTCATTTCATCGCATTAACGTGACGCCACGCACAGTTACGTCGCATTAACGTGACACATTGCAACTGCTTTTAGCAGACTTAGCATAAACAGCTGCAACAACAGCACCGGACACACAATGGCAGTTAACATGGAAAAGACTATCAAAGGAAAACCCAAACTCGATGGTTATGCCTATGTTATTGACAAGAGGAAATCAGATCTCATTTACTGGAAGTGTGACTTATTCCAAATGAGTATCGTTACAGGAGTTCTGAACCCCCCAAGAAACGTAAGGACCTGCTAAGGGAGGCAAGAATACGCCACTTGATGACTGAAAGACGCACCATGTTTTCATTAGCCTTCATTCGTGGCATTGCCACTTTAACATTTAAAAAATTGAAAATTGCCTACTTTAACATTTCAAAATTTGGAAATTTCTTACTTTAACATTTCAAAATTTGGAAAATGCAGGTCAATTCTCAGACAATCACTTCTCGAATGGGTCGAATGGGTCTGCGAAATGATCTATTCGAGAAACGTGGTCTTCGAAATGATTGTCTGAGAAGTGAAATTCGAAGAAATAACCCAGACTCGTTTTAAGCATGTTTTGGGCTCAAAATTAAAAAAAAAAATTGAACTCACTTACACCAGCATGCCGTTAAATAAGAGGTTTATCAGCATGCCAGTAATACTCGCACTATACCGACATGCGGCAATAAGCGGAGTAATACGGTATGAAAGCCCATACCACAAACACAGGGACACAACTGTAGGGTACTTATTTCATTCTTATCACCACGTCAAAAGCAGATGTGTTTTTTCAATTGCCTTCAATAGCTTTGACAATGGGAGTGCTTTAAAAGTCCTTGAAGATGTATCTAATAGTCCACTTTGTAGTTTTAACTATTTCTCTGTTTGTTGTCACTTCAAATGCAGGTAACAAACAAAACAAGCAATTGCTCTTTAGTTACAAACAACTTCAGCTGCAAAAAATTCCATTTAGGTGAAGCTGGAATAATCAGCAATGAAGAGAAGTTGAGAACAGAATTATTCACCAATCGCAAAATTGACACCCAAACACGACCAAAACAACCCCACAAAACGGGCACAAATGTCAGGGTAGCATTCTTCTTAAATCACATACTCAGCCTGGATGAGAAAACTGAAATACTTACAACCAATGCTAAGCTATTTCAAGTAAATTAACTATTTACCATTATCTTCTAATTGCGCACCCATGCGCTATTTGCAACTAAAAAAGAACAGTACTAACATACCAGTACCACGTCAGATCATTTCGTCGCCTAGTTTCGTAGGCGATCATTTCGTCGCCGGAAGTGGCGACGAAATGAGTGCAGTTTTCAGTGTTGCCCCGTTTTTTTTTAGGTTTCTTGCATGGTCATTTCGTAGCCGGTCATTTCGTCGCCGATTGGTCAGTTCGTAGCCGGTCATTTCGTCGCCGATTGGATATTGCATTGTCTATTGGTCGTTTCGTCGCCGATTGGTCCTTTCATTTGTCGTTCCGTCGTTCCGTCGTAACGTGGCCTAGGTTCCAGCCCTGTGGTGTTCGTCTCCGATTGGTCATTTCGTCTCGGATTGGTCATGTAATTGGTCTTTTCGTTCCAGCCCTGTGGTTAGGTTAGATTAGGTTAGGTTAGATTAGGCTAGGCTAGGTTAGATTAGGTTAGGCTAGGTTAGTTAAATCCATCGGCGACGAAATGACCAATCGGCGACGAACTGACCGGCTACGAAATAATCCATCGGCGACGAAATGATCCATCGGCGACGAAATGACCGGCTACGAAAGGAGCGGCGACGAAACGACCCACAAAAATGAATTGTTAAAAAAAACAGAGTTTTGACCGGTAAGGCGACGAAATGACCGGCGACAAAGTGACCCGTCGTCACCAGTACTTACGTTTTGTAAATTAATTATTTCATTGTCAAGAGGTGGCAGGACTTGAATTTAGTTTGGAACGCTGCCGATTATGGTGGAATATCCTATCTGAAGGTCGATTTTCACGACGTTTGGAAACCAGACATTTATCTAATTAACAAGTATGAAAAGAAATTCAAAAACATCATTTTCTAGAAGTAAAATTGCAAAAAACTTCGCAGTGCCGAATCGACGAATATCCTGCCAGTTGCTAAAACCTTCCTAAACATTCGAAATGATGGCAACGTCTATTGGCGGCCCCCTGGTACATTCAAAAGCATCTGCCCCATGAATCTCAAAGCTTTTCCATTCGACCAACACACTTGTGAATTTATCTTTACACCGTGGGCTGACCTCGGTGGTGAAATAAACCTGACAGTGTACACGGATTTTTACGTAAATAATTTAGAATTTCATATAAAAAATATACAGAAGAAATTGCCTATTTTTTTAGCCTCTCGAACTATCTCTCTATGACGAGCATAACGAATGGCAAGTGATTTCGTCGAATAAGACTCGAAACGTGTACACTCCAGATCCTGGCGATGACAAAGTTTACTTCACTAGCGTCCTTTTTGACATAACGTTGAAACGCAGGATGCCTTTTTACCATTTAGCGCTGATAACACCGACGATTGTTGCTGTTCTTGTTACGTTTGTGACTTTCTGGACCTCACCCGCGGCTGAGCACAAGTTATTCACATCTGCGGCTAATGTGACTGTTTTGTTTATCCTCATCGTCCACTTGTTCTGGGTCGTGCCGCGAAGTGGGAGTAGTGTCGCTGGAATAGGTAAAATGGTTACGGTAATTACGTTCTGATTTCTATGAAATTTGAAGTGATGTTTTTTTGTTGTGTTTACCTTTTATTTTCAGTTATCTTCAGTGGAAATGCTACTTTCTTAGCGGGCTTAACGTTCTTGCTATCCATAACCACTACATCGATATATAAAAATCCGCCAGAGTTTCCACCACCGATTTGGTTTGTTAATCTTTTGTCGGGTTGGCTCGGTTCGGTTGTATGCCTAACTGATAAAACGGTAAATTTTTGTTTGTGCTGTTAAAAATCAAGTGGTTTTGTAATGATTAATCAATGGGCTTAGTTATAAATTATTTAAACAAAAAAATTCAATAAATCTTTAAAATTTCTGTTTGATGGTTATTTTCAATAAAATTTGACAAAATTTGAGAAATTTGAGAAATTTTGATAAATTTTGACAAATTATTCATAAGTTTCCATAAAATTTGACAAATTTTGAGAAATTATTCATAAGTTTCCATAAAATTTGACAAATTTTGAGAAATTATTCATAAGTTTCCATAAAATGACAAATTTGTAATAAATTTCCACAAAATCTGAAAAAATTGTGACAAATATTCAACCAAGTTAAAAGAAAAAAAGTCTAATGATCTCTTTTTGTTTCTTAATTTTCAGTCAACTGGAAGTTCGGAATTACTGAACGACGAAGACGAAAACCACGAGCTACAAAAAAATTGTGTTATCAGACTGGCAATTAGTTGCCTGCGCTGTAGACAGACTTGGTTTTATACTCTACTCTGTCATCATGACTATTGTTGCCCTCGCAGCCTTTGTTTAAATATATTTCAGCAAGCTTAACCCACTTAAATAATTCAGAAATGTGTAAAAATCAATTTAATTCCCACACATTTCAATTTTAAACATCCACTTATCACAATCAATTACACATTAAACGGTAACTGCAAAAATCCTCGTCTCAATCCTTCATCGTCATCTCTAACACCATCACTAACTGGAAATTCATCGACATCAGGGTCTTGATAATCCTGAGGAATATAAATCATATTCTGCAGTTCCTCAGCCCCGTCTGGACGTTCAATTTTCTTTTTCCAGACACAAGTTTCGCATAAATGTCTCTTCCGAAACGCCATGCAGTGCAAGTGCTGCAACTTCTCGTAATTTGTTCGAACGAATCCCACGTGCTGCAGCGCAATTTTCCAGCTTTTTATCATAGCCGCATTCCGGTTTTGATGTTTCGAATCCGGCGTAACAATAAGCAGCAAACCTTCCGGTTTGATTAAACGATATGCTTTTTCACAAGATATCCAGCGATGTCTAAAATTTAACAAAAATATTAAATAAATTAAAATGATAAAAAATATGGTGATTTTTAAATATATTTTTTGAACCTGGGAGTTGGTAAATATTCCAATAAAAGCGAAAAAACGACGATCGAAAACGTTTCTTTGTTCAAATGCGTTATTTTGAGGGGTAACGAAGTGAAATAAGTGTTTTGATCGATTTCATCACTCGTAATAATCAATTTTGTAAAATCACATTCGCGAACATCCTACGAATTAAATATAAAAATATATAAAAGAAAATTACAATTCAATTGGATGAATTTTTTGCTTACTTTCGTTGCGGGACATAAATCCAAAGATAAAATGTGATAGTTATTTTTATGTCTATCAAACGCATTGTAGCAACTTCCAACATCAAGCAGAAAAAGTGGCGTCGAATTTGATGTAAATAAATTACATTCGGTACAAAGTTGTCTTTCTTTAGACAAAATTTCCTTTATTTTCCCTTGTCGAAAATAATTCCTAGAAACACGTAAAAAAAATATTATAATCAGTAAAATATGTTCAAAATATAAGTTTAGTTAGTTGATTTTTTGTTTTAAACTTTCATTAACTAATCAAACATTAAAAATATTTATTTTTCTTTCACTAAATTGTTCTCACATTGCAATTTTATTGCACCAGTCGATTCGAGTAAAAGAATTATTTGCTTCCCATATTTGTGTGGCTAATTGGTGCATAGTTTTCGAATAAATTTGTAATTGTTCGGTGTTTTGACAACATTCGAGCCAAGCTTCGTCTGGATTTTCTACAAACGAAAAAGATATTACTTGCACTATTTACATATTTTCGAAGTTCCATCACAGATTATGTACTTGCCTGATCGAATGCATTTTCGTCGGATTGTTTTATGCCAATTTTGAATAACTGAGACCAAATATTGATGATATTTCTTCCTGGCTATCTCCGTCTCGTTTTGCGCCATAATATTTAGGCTTCGGCTGTTGAAGGGCACCCCTCCTTTGGAAAATAAACCAATACTACCGTATAAAACTAACCAAAACCGGTGCTTAAAAACTTGGTTTAGTATCACGGTGCCATCTAGTGGTGTTTTGGAGCAACATGTTTGTCTAAGGATACTTTGATGACTTTAGCAGAAATAAAAGAAAATAATAAAAATATGTTTATTGCTTGAAGTTTCATTGATTTATTTTTTTTTACGAAAATGTAAAGTGAAAAATACTTTATTTGCCCCTAACGTTAATTTCTTTGTTTGAATCAACTATAACTCATTAAGTATGAGTTTATACACATTTTGTACGGATATTATTATTTTATTTTTTTATTTTGGGAAAAAAAAATCTGACCGCAAATTATTCCAGACAATTTTCCCGTTATGCATAATACAATGCATTTTTATTATTACTTTTTTTATTATTGTAAAACACAAAAGAAAGCACACCTGTTTCTCTCGTTTGTTCTGGTAATATTTCGTCATAATTTGTACCAATACTTTCTTTATAGTTTCATAAAAAATATTTATTTCCTTTAATAATTTAGCTATGATTGTGCGCAAATGTGTGGATTTTTTTCAGTCCAGCAAGCGACAGAAGTCATCCGAAAAGTTGGTAACAAAATTCCTTTTTATTTAATCTTCATCTTGATTTATTAAGCGTTCAATAGGTTTTCAAGCAATCATTACATTTATTAATACTTATCAAGTATTTTTATTTCTGGACTTGACTGATAACCGAATTTTCAGACATTTTTTTATTTTTTATTAAATTTCCTGTAATATAATGATTATCTAACTATGCTATCACATCTAAAAGTGATCAAAAACTCTTTTATTTCACAAATCACGATCTGCTCGTTTGGTTCGTTAAATCTCTGTAATCTCTCACGTGATAAACATGTTTTCGAAGCCGAAAACCGCATTTGCACGTTTCGATCACATGGTATTTAATATTAATAATGATTGATTTTTCTTTTATTTCTTCTATAAAAGTCGTTTTCTTTTCAATTACAACATCTCATCAATCAATATTTTCATTTCGATAGAAACGACAGAACGACTGAAAACATGACCGACAACGGCGCTTCGAGCGAAGCTTCCGCAAACAAAAATGAAATTCCAAGGTAAAATTAGTGTATTTATTCACTTTATTTTGCAAAAATTAAAATTAAAATTAAAAATAGATTTTAAATTTCGGATTTAAAAAAAAGCAATTATTTTATCTCGCTCTTAATTGTGATCTAATTTTTTGCATGCCATTAGCGGATGCACGAATCCGAGTTCACTTCACCTTGAAATATTTGAGTAACAGGTGTAAAAAAAATATTCTCAAAACATCTTATCTACATAGCTATTATGTGCTGAACAATAAGCGTCAATCACGATTATTTGAATTTATTTTTTCATTTTTCTGCAAAGCTTAACCGTGACGGAAGCTGTCAATTTTTGTGTTGGTGAAGAAGATGGGGATCAAACGGACAGTTTTCGAGACGAGTCAACTTACCAACTGAAGGGTTCTCCTACAATGTGGAAAGACAAAAGACGTCAATTACGGTAAATACCGAACAATTTAAATATATTTATTTTCCATTGCAAAAATGACTTGAGAATTCGGGTAGTGCTAAAACCCGAAATCGTGATTGTTGCGTTTACTTTCTCACGTATCGTAGTGAAAAGCCACTAAAAACTATTTACCTGAAACGTCTTCAACTGAATTAAAATTTCTAATCACAAAACATCTTAAATCATTTCCTAATAAATTGGAAAATTAAACCATTTTCACGTAAAAGCGTTTTTCCGCGCAGACCGTTCCCAATGGTGGCCATTTTAGAGATTTCACCGTCCGAAGACAACAACTTCGGGGTTTTAATTTCACAGATTCAACTACTGGTTTCTTCCTTCATTTTATTTTATCAAAATATATCCGGAAAAGATTAAATCCAAAATTTGTTTGAGATTTGGTTAAGTGGCGCTAGATGGCAACACGTATCCGTAGCAACCGACAGCTTGCACGTGTGTGTGTATGTGATGCGTTACGTGGTGTGTAGGGTAATTGATGTGGTGTCATGAACGAGTAGAAGACACTCTGAGCTTTATTTAGGCTTTCTGTATTGATTGACGTAAGAAGTAGAGTAGAGAAATAAATGACAGATAGATTGTAGACATATTTGTTTGTTACGAGAGATTTTTGGGATTTTATTTTGATTTTTGAATTTTGCTGACCCGAACTTTGAGTGTAGGACTGTCGGGTCAGTGTGGGTCAAATTCCACAGTTGGTGTAATCTGTGTGACATTAGAGTAGAGCTATTTTCCACAAGATGAATCCCGTTTTCCCATTTGTAGAAGGATATTTTGAAAAAACCTTTCTCAGGTAAATTGATTTCTTGCATCGGGTGACGTTATGACGTCATATCAGTGTCGGGATGAGTTCACGAGTTTGTGTTTTTATTTTTACTTTTCTTTTTAATCTCGTTTTCCGTCGTCAACTGGAAATGATTTAACTGTCCGTGGAAAAAGTTATTTTTTAATCTTATCTTATTTTTAGATATTATTTTTTTTTCATATATATATATTTATATTATTTTTATTTCAATGTTTTAAGACCCAGCATGTCAACTGGAACGTTACTTCATCAGAAGCGATTGGGAGAGCAGAAGGATTTTAGTGTAGCGACACCTGAAGAGTTTGTTAAAAGATTCGGTGGAAAATTAGTGATCAATAAAGTAATTACATAAAATTATGGTTTTGGGTGGAGATTTATTGATTTGTATTAATTTGTATTAATTTTTGAAATTTTTGAAATTTTATTTTTAGGTTTTAATTGCGAATAATGGCATCGCTGCTGTTAAATGCATGCGGTCAATTCGCAGATGGGCCTATGAGATGTTTAAAAATGAGAAAGCCATTCGTTTTGTCGTTATGGTCACCCCGGAAGACTTGAAAGCGAATGCTGGTGATATCTATTAATATCTGCTAGAATAAAATTAAAATCTGTTTCATAATTTATTTTTATTTTTAGAATATATCAAAATGGCCGATCATTACGTGCCTGTTGCTGGGGGTTCGAATAATAATAATTATGCAAATTGCGAAGTTATTTTGGATATTGCTAGACGAATGAAAGTGCAGGTATAAAAAAAAATTACAAATTTTTAAATAAAAATTTATTTTTTATTTTTATATTTTTTTTAGGCCGTTTGGGCCGGTTGGGGTCACGCCTCCGAAAATCCTAAATTGCCTCATTTACTCCATATAAACAATATAGCATTTATTGGTACGTGTAATCAATTCGGGAATTATTTATTTGTGCTAATGTGAGTGTAATAATTCGGTTACAGGTCCTCCGGAGAAAGCAATGTGGGCTCTCGGGGACAAAATTGCTTCTTCGATCGTTGCTCAAACAGCTGAAATTCCCACACTGCCTTGGAGTGGTTCTGGTAAAATTGAAATAATATTTAAATAATATTAACTTGCAATTAATTAAACCAAAACAAAATTTTTTTTTCAAGGTTTGAAGGCAGATTGGACCGAACACGACTTACACAGCTCACGGAAACTTAAAATACCTCAAGATTTATATCGCAAAGGTTGCACAGAAACCGTCGAAGAAGGGCTGCAGGTATTAGCGATTTTTAAAAAAAAATCTGAAACTCGATTTTTATTTAATTTTTCTCTTTTAGGCAGCTCAGACAATCGGGTTTCCAGTGATGGTAAAGGCGTCCGAAGGGGGAGGCGGTAAAGGAATCCGTAAAGCTGAAAATGTCGACGAGTTTTCAACAGCTTTTCGTCAAGTACAAGCCGAAGTGCCTGGTTCACCCATATTTGTGATGCAAATGGCAGTTAGCGCCCGTCATTTGGAAGTTCAGCTCCTTGCCGATCAGTACGGCAATGCCATTTCATTGTTCGGCAGAGATTGCTCCATTCAGCGGCGCCATCAAAAGATCATCGAAGAGGCGCCTTGCGTTATAGCTAATCAGGAAGTGTTTGAGCAGATGGAAAAAGTATTTTAAATTTATTTATTTGTTTGTGTTGTTTTCTAAAATCATTTTATTTTTATTAAGGCTGCTGTTCGGTTAGCCAAAATGGTCGGTTACGTTAGCGCAGGCACGGTCGAGTACTTGTATAACGAAGACGGAAATTACGCTTTTCTGGAGCTGAATCCGAGATTGCAAGTTGAGCATCCGTGTACGGAAATGATAGCTGATGTCAATTTACCCGCTGCGCAACTTCAAGTATTTTTTAATTGATTAATTTTTATTTGTTTTTAACTGTTTATTTTTTTTTTTTAGATCGCAATGGGCATTCCTTTGCACCGAATTAAGGATATTCGTTTGTTGTATGGGGAATCGCCTTGGACCGACAATCCCATCGATTTTGAAAACCCACCTCACAAACCCAGGCCGTGGGGTCACGTAATTGCTGCTCGAATTACGAGTGAAAATCCCGATGAAGGTAAATAATTGTTTTTTTAATTTTATTTAATTTGTGATAAATTTTTTTTTTGTTGCTTTAGGTTTTAAACCGAGTTCGGGAACTGTGCAGGAATTGAATTTTCGAAGTAATAAAAATGTGTGGGGATACTTCAGCGTGGCCGCTTCGGGTGGCTTGCACGAATTCGCGGATTCGCAATTTGGTCATTGTTTTTCGTGGGGCGAAGACAGGGAAGATGCGAGAGAGTGAGTTGTTGGGGAAATTGTTATTGTTTGATTTATTTTTTATTCGTTTTTTATTTATAGAAATCTAGTTATCGCTCTTAAAGAGTTGTCCATTCGCGGAGATTTCCGAACCACCGTGGAATATTTGGTGACTTTGTTGGAGAACGAAACTTTTCAGCAAAACAATATCAACACTGGATGGCTGGACGTGCTAATTGCAGATAGAGTGAAGTCTGGAAAACCTGAAGGAATGCTGAGTGTGACGTGTGGGGCGCTTCAAGTTGCGGATCAAGCTATCGTGAATGCGTTTCAAACGTTTCAAAGTACTTTAGAAAGGTAAAATTTGTTTGGTGTTATAAATTTATCGTTTGATGACATTTTGTTGCGTTTTTTAGAGGACAAATATTGCCGGCAAATTCGCTGTTCAATATGGTTGACGTTGAATTGATTTACGAAGGACTTAAATACAAAATTCAGGCGACAAAGACCGGACCGAGCAATTACTTCCTAAGCATGAATAATTCGTATAAAGAAGCTGAAGTTCATCGATTAACTGATGGGGGTTTGTTACTGTCGATCGATGGAAGCAGCTACACAACTTACATGAAGGAGGAAGTTGATCGATATCGAATAGTTATTGGCAATCAGACGTGTGTTTTTGAGAAAGATAACGACCCATCTCTGCTTAGGTATAATTTCACAATTGTTTTAATCAATTTTTCCGATTTTGATGCAATTTATTGATTAGATCTCCATCTGCTGGTAAATTACTTGGATATTTGATCGAGGAAGGTGCCCAAGTTTACGCAGGCCAAAGTTATGCCGAAATTGAAGTTATGAAAATGGTTATGACACTTTCTGTGACCGAAAGCGGATGGTAAAAATTTTATTTTTATTTTAAATCGCATATTAAGACGTTTGAAATGTTTTGTAGCATTCGTTTTATTAAGCGCCCGGGCGCTGTGTTGGAAGCCGGAAGTCTGATAGCAAATCTAGAAATGGACGACAATTCGCGCTGCTTACAAGTAAATATCAAATTTAATGTCAATTTATTTTTAAAAATTGTTTCAATTTACTTGAAGGCTCCTTATTACACTGGAAAATTTTCGGAGACGGATGCGCCCACGGTGCACGGCGACAAACTCAATCAAATTTTTCAAATGATGCGGCAAATATTGGAATTTATGTTGCAAGGCTACTGCTTGCCCGATCCTTATTTCGTACCAAAAATGAAAGAAACCGTGGACCGTTTCATGCGCACATTGCGTGATCCAAACTTGCCTCTTCTGGAACTGCAAGAGATTATATCATCCATTTCGGGCCGCATTCCAGTGCACGTAGAAAAGAAAATCAGGAAACTTATGTCGTTGTACGCCAGTAACATCACATCAGTGTTGGCTCAGTTTCCTAGTCAACAGATTGCAAGTGTGATTGATAGTCATGCAGCTACACTTCAGAAGCGAACTGATCGGGACGTGTTCTTTATGACTACTCAGGCCATTGTGCAACTCGTTCAAAGGTAGCGCAACATTTGGGCGATGATTGTTTAGTATTTATGTCTTTACGTTTATTTTTTTAGATATCGGAATGGGATTCGAGGACGGATGAAGGCTGTTGTCCAAGAACTGCTGCGGCAATATCTGAATGTGGAGATTAGATTCCAGCAAGGCCATTACGACAAATGCGTTTCTCTTTTGAGAGAAACTTACAAGGATGATATGGCTACTGTTGTTTCTAATATTTTTTCGCATTCGCAAGTTGCTAAGAAAAATGCTATCGTTATTCATTTAATTGTAAATTCATTGCTTATAGTTTTTTTTTTTTGTAAATTGATTTTTTTTTTTTTGGTTTTGTTTTAGGATCATTTGTGCGGTCACGAACCCGGTTTGACGGACGAATTGGCATTAATTTTGAATGATCTCACATTGTTGAATAAGGTTGAACACTCAAAAGTGGCTTTAAGGGCGAGACAGGTAAAACGAAGATGTTTTTGCTCGAGTTTTATTGAGTTTTAATAATTTTTTTAATTTCAGGTTTTGATAGCGGCGCATCAACCTGCGTATGAGTTGCGGCACAACCAAATGGAGTCGATTTTTCTTTCCGCTATTGACATGTACGGACATGATTTCTGTCCAGAAAATTTACAGGTGATTCAACATTTTAGAAGTTTAAATTTTAAAAAAAAGAATTAAACAAATTTATTGTTTTTGATTTCTTAGAAACTCATCCTTTCCGAAACGTCCATTTATGACGTTTTGCACGATTTCTTTAATCACACAAATCCCGTTGTTTGTAGAGCGGCATTGGAGGTAAATTAATTAAGTTTAAATGATTAGATTTTTCTCTAATTAAATTTTTTATTTTATTTGCAGGTTTACGTTCGTCGCGCGTATATTTCTTACGAACTCACCTGCGTGCAACATCTTGTTTTACCACCCGGACTTTCAGTGGTTCAATTTCAATTTCTTTTGCCTTCCTCTCATCCAAACCGGTAATTTGATCACTCAGATTTCTGAATTCATAATTTTAACATTTTTTTTCTTCTAAAGTCCCCTCCGAGTGTCACACAATAAGCTTATGCTCACCACGCTGAGCAAGGACGTCGAAGAAAGCAAAGACGGTGGCACAGATTACTCGACGATCGAAGATTGCCAAAGAATGGGAGCAATTGCAGCTTTCAAGCATTTTGACGATTTCGTCGCTTGTTTCCCGCAGCTGTTGGAACTATTCGGTGATTCCCCACCCGGCAGTCCTCGCTTAGATAACGAAATGAGCCCGCGGGATAGGCTTAGTTCGTCTACTTTTAGTGACGAAGATGCAGGGAAGGTAGATTTTTCGCAACATTAAATTTGATGTGAATTAAATTTGTGGTTTTTAATTTATTCTAGCCAACTGAACCGATGCATATCATGAATATAACTCTACCTCGTGAAGACGATGAAGATGATAATACTCTAAGTGCAAAATTCAGGGAGTTTTGCGTGCAGCAGAAAGACGAATTAATTGAAAAGAATATGCGCCGACTCACTTTCATGGCTCTGCATAGAGTAATGAATTAATGATGGAATTTTAATATAGTTATTTTTTTTTTAATTTAATTTTTGTTTGTTTGTAGCAACATTTTCCAAGATATTTTACATATCGGGCACGAGATAATTTTGAAGAGGATCGAATTTATAGACATTTGGAACCTGGCCTTGCTTTTCAATTAGAGATTACTCGATTACGAAATTACGATTTAGAGGCTCTTGCAACTTCTAATCAAAAAATGCACTTGTATTTAGGGAAAGCAAAGGTTATTTATGATAATTGTCGAGAATTATTTTTTAATGAATTAAATTAATTATTTTTTTTTTCAA
This sequence comes from Strigamia acuminata, assembly GCA_949358305.1. NCBI lineage: Eukaryota > Metazoa > Arthropoda > Chilopoda > Geophilomorpha > Linotaeniidae > Strigamia > Strigamia acuminata. The sequence goes on along the minus strand of OX442314.1, from coordinate 23,236,669 downwards.
ATAGGGCTCTAAGAATTCAGAAGTGAGTGATTATCGGTTTTTTATCCGATCGATTATCCGACACTCGGATTTGATTACTAAAGAAGCTTCGTTCGAGTACATGCAAAACGAGGGAGAACGGCTTCTCCTCGAAGCAATGGATGAATTGGAAGTTGCTTTCTCTCATCCTCACGTAAAAACTTCACTCAATTCGTGTTTTATTTTATACATTGTTTGTTTTTTGTTTTTTTTTTTAGTCTAAAAGCACGGATTGTAATCATATTTTTCTAAACTTCGTTCCCAATGTGATAATGGATCCTACAAAAATTGAGGAAAGTGTTCGTTCTATGGTTTTGCGTTACGGGCCACGATTGTGGAAACTTAGAGTAACGCAAGCTGAGCTGAAAATGACGATTAAGTATTTATTTCTGCTTTATTTTTCGTTTTCAAATTATTATAATGTTAATTATGATTATTATTGTTTTTAGGTTGACAACTACTGGTAAACCATTTACTATTCGATTATTTGTTGCCAACGAAAGCGGATATTATCTAGACATCAGCGTGTACAAAGAATTCACGGATGCACGAACAGGATTGGTTAAAAAAAACAAAAATAAAATTTACAAAATAAAATTATAATAGTAATAATTTATTACATAGATCCAATTTGAAGCATGGGGCACCAAACAAGGGCCACTTCACGGTCTTCCAATCAGCACTCCTTACATGACGAAAGACTTCTTGCAACAAAAACGGTTCCAAGCTCAATCTTTAGGAACTACATACGTGTACGATTTCCCAGAAATGCTTCGACAAGCGTTACATCGGTGTTGGGAAACTCACTTAGCCACTCACCCTTTCGTGCCTATGCCGCCCCAAGTTGCGACGGTCGTAGAGCTTGTTTTGGATCTTCAGGGATTGCTCGTCGAACAAAAACGGTTGCCGGGTCAAAATACAGTACGTTGCGACACAAATGATTTACTCCGTGTATAAATTCATCGTTTTTAATCTCGTAGATTGGCATGGTTGCTTGGAAAGTGACTATTTACACCCCGGAATACGTAACTGGACGTGATATCATCATCATTTGTAACGATATCACCTTCCAAATTGGATCGTTCGGGCCCCAAGAAGATTTCTTGTTCTTGAAAGCGTCTGAATTTGCGAGGAAATTGAAAATTCCTCGCATTTTCGTGTCGGCGAACAGCGGCGCTCGAATCGGGCTCGCGGAGGAAGTGAAACAGCTGTTTAGAGTCGCGTGGGAAGACCCGACAGAACCTGATAAGGGATTCAAATATTTATATTTGACCCCGGAAACCTTCAAAAAGCTGAGTCCTTTCAATTCGGTTCACGCCGAACTCATAGAAGACGAAGGAGAATCGCGGTACAAAATCACCGACATAATTGGTTCGTAGTTTGTTACGGAGTTCGGCGTATCGCGGTATTAATTAATTAATTTATTTATAGGGAAGGATGATGGAATAGGAGTGGAAAATTTACGCTGTTCCGCCATGATTGCGGGAGAAACGTCCCAAGCGTACAACGAGATAGTGACAATAAGCATGGTCACGTGTCGTGCGATTGGAATCGGCGCTTACTTGGTTCGGTTAGGACAGCGTGTAATTCAAGTCGAGAATTCGCACATCATTTTAACGGGATCGAGTGCATTGAATAAAGTAATTCAATCGACTGGAATCGAAGTAATTTTTTGACTAATTTGTTTTTCTTTGATTTTAGCTGTTGGGACGTGAAGTGTACACGTCAAACAACCAGTTGGGTGGCGTTCAGATCATGTATTACAACGGAGTGACTCACGTGAGCGTGGCCAACGACCTAGAAGGCATCACCGCTATATTGAAATGGTTGTCGTACGTTCCGAAATCTCGTGGCTCGCCTTTGCCCATTCAAATCCCAATGGATCCGGTGGATCGCGAGATCCAATTCATGCCGACAAAATCCGCTTACGATCCACGCTGGATGCTCGAAGGGCGACCTAGTCCAAGTAAAAGTATTCCTTTAAAGGGCGATGTTGGTTGTTTGCATTAATGGATGTTGTTTTTAGTGAATTCCGATGTTTGGGAATCGGGTTTCTTTGATGACGGGTCGTTTACGGAGGTGATGCGACCGTGGGCTCAGACTGTGGTGGTTGGCAGAGCTCGCTTGGGAGGTATTCCTGTGGGCGTTGTTGCTGTGGAAACGAGGACGGTTGAAGTGGAGGTTCCTGCCGATCCTGCTAATCTCGATTCGGAGGCTAAAGTATATGGATTTGTATTTTTTTGATTATCAAATTAGTTGATCAGAGTTTAATTTTTAATTTTTTTTATTTTATTCTTTTAGGTGATGTCTCAAGCGGGCCAGGTGTGGTTTCCGGATTCGGCATACAAAACGGCGCAAGCTATTAAAGACTTTAACCGAGAGGATTTGCCTTTGATTATATTTGCTAATTGGCGTGGTTTCTCGGGAGGAATGAAAGGTTTTTATCATTTTAAATACTGTATTTTCGAGCAATGTGATCCAAAAATGGCATAAAATGTTATTTTTTTTTATATTAGTGTAGTAAATGAATGTTTTCATTCATTTTTCTTTTAATTGCCACAAATACGATGCTTTACATCGTTATTTGACATTAATACGATGCAATTCGTCGCATAATATGTTAAAATTGCAATGTTTGTTGATTTTTCTTTTACTTTTAGATATGTACGACCAAATCATCAAGTTTGGGGCGTACATCGTTGACAGTATTCGTGAATATAACCAACCGATTTTGATTTATATTCCACCGTACGCCGAATTACGGGGTGGAGCATGGGCGGTGATTGACCCCACTATAAATTTACAACACATGGAAATGTATGCGGATCCACTTAGCAGGTATTTTAATTGGTTTCTAATTAATTTAATTTTAATTTCTAATTTTTAATTTTTTTATTTATATATATATATATATATTTTTTTTAAAGGGGTGGAATTCTGGAACCGGAAGGCATCGTTGAAATCAAGTTTCGTGCACGTGATTTATTGAAAGCGATTCACCGTAACGATTCAATGTGTCAAGAACTACGGGAACGATGCAGCGACCCCGAGTTGTCCGCGGTACAGAAAACGGATCTGGAAAAACAGATCACGGAGCGTGAAAAAATGTTGTTACCGATGTACTTGCAAGTAGCTTTGAGTTTTGCCGACATGCACGACACGCCGGTCAGAATGCAGGAGAAAGGGGTCATTCAAGACATAGTTGTGTGGAAAAATTCAAGAACCATTTTGTATTGGCGACTTTATCGCCTCATTTTGACTCATAAAATCAAACAGGAAATTTTGAAAATCAAAACTGAATTGAGCGACGGACAAATCGAGTCGATGTTGAGACGGTGGTTTGTCGAAGTCAAGGGAACTGTCGAGGTTATTTAATTGGTTTTGTTGTTTATTTGGTGTTTTTTTTTTTTAATTGATTTTATTTTTATTAACACAGGGCTATTTGTGGGAAGATAATAAGGTCGTTGTTGAATGGCTGTTGCATGAAACTGATGAAAATACAACGCATTCGGTCATTAAGGACAACATTAAGTGCCTAAAACGAGATGCGGCGTTGTATTCTGTTCATCGGTATTTTGTTTATTGTTTTTTAAATTTAGAATTTATTTTAAAAATTTATTTTCACATTTTTTTTTTAGTGTTTTGACTGAAAATCCAGACGTGGCTTTGGATAGTCTCGTTCATATCATGCAGCAAATGTCACCCGGGCAACGTGCCGAAGCCTTGCGGTCGTTAGCATCTTGCGAGATTTTGAGTTCGTGCGAAAAACTTAAAACCGAAGAATCACAATCGATAGAAGTCCCGGACGATTCAGGAAACCATAGCAACTAAAATTATAAATTATATAACGATTAAGTTTTGTTTTTGTTTTTCTTCAGCTGTTTTCGGCAGCTGTGAAAAATGTTTTTGTTGAGGGGTTTGTTACAGAAGTTATTAGGAAAAAATCATTCCATACCGTTATATATGTATGTTTTTTTAGGATAATATTAATGTAACAATAAGAAATTGAGTTTAGGGAGATGTAAAAATATCATGGATTAAATGACCGAAGTAAATTTATTTCTTATTAAAAAAACACTAGTCATATTTTATCATTAAAATGCATCCTTGTAAAGAGCAAATTACACAAATTATTGTTGGTCAAACAGATGAGTTGTGGGCCACAACTCATCTGTTTCACCAACAAATTATCCAGCCCTGCCACGAGAATCTCGTGTTTTCTTGCGTTCTCCACTTCCTATTAAAAAACCGTAAAAAAACGATTTAAAGTGAAAAAAAATATTAAAAAACTATTAAAACGGAAAAAAAACCGTAGAAAAAACAATAAAAACCCGATTAAAACTGTTGACAAAATGGCGTCAATGTGCGCCGGTGCTTCACTGCAGCCCACCCATTTTTTTTCAACCGTTTAAATTTTAATCGTTTTTTTTTAGGTTTTTTTTTTAGGTTTTTTCGTTTTTTTAATGGTTTTTAATATTGTTTTTACTTTTAATCGTTTTTTTTTTATGATTTTTTACAGTGGAGAAAGCGAGAAAACACGAAAATTTGCGGTACATCTCGCGGTCCACGAAAAAACCTGAGAATCTCGTGTTTTCTCGCGTTTTGTCGTGGACCGCGAGATATACCGCAAATCCCGGTCCCGGTACTGTACCGGGACCGCGGTACTTTATGCGGGAGTGGCGTGTACCGCGAACCGGGACCGCGGTACACGTTGGGTGTACCGCGCACAACACTGCAAGGCGCCTCTTCGATGATCTTTTGATGGCGCCGCTGAATGGAGCAATCTCTGCCGAACAACGAAATGGCATTGCCATACTGATCGGCAAGAAGCTGAACTTCCAAATGACGGGCGCTAACTGCCATTTGCATCACAAATATATGTGAACCGGGCACTTCGAGTGTTGAAAACTCGTCGACATTTTCAGCTTTACAGTTTCCTCTACCGCCTCCCCTTTCGGACGCCTTTATTATCACTGGAACCAGATTGACTGAGCTGCCTAAAAGAGAAAAATTAAATAAAAATCGAGTTTCGGAAAAGTGATATCGAAATTATCATGGGATAATTTGAATATTTACACATGATTGGCTCAATCAAATTATTCAAATTATCCCAGTCGAAAATATTGTATAAATACCCTGTAAATGCCGTATCTGACTTACTTGTCACGGTAAACGATAGGAAATCGAACACAACGGCAACCTACAAGCAAATTGGCAAAGCAGTTAAATGTGATAAACGCTTTTTAACGATAGAAGGAAATCAAGAATGCAAAATTATATCAAATGTTTTTGCGAAAGTTAATAACTGGACAGTTTTTTGTCCGTTTAATTGCGGAAACCAATTATCGTTTAAGGTACCGTATAAATTAGCTAATTCTAAATCAACTAACTATATATAATTTTTTTTCCCAGATTGTGGACTTCATCCTTAGTAAACTTAAGGGTGGTGTGGAACAAATTACCACTGATCCAGACGAAAATGCGTTACCCGAGGAAGCAGCACCGAATGATGAAAATAATGTCGACGAAAATGCGTTACCCGAGGAAGCAGCACCGAATGATGAAAATAATGTCGACGAAAATGCGTTACCCTAGGAAGCAGCACCGAATGGTGAAAATAATGTCGATTATGCCGATCGTGACGAAGAAATTGATGACGAAAAAATTGATGTTGAAGTGGCCGTTTAATTCGATGCAAACCAGTTAACCCCGATTTCTTTTGAAATAGTGTTTATTAATTTATTTTTTCTTTTGTGATTGTTTTTTATAATAGACTTAATACGTTAGTATACGTCGTACGTTGTTATTTTCTAGGATGATTTATTAAAATGTAAAATTTAATTATATACATGTAAATAAAACAAACAAATAAATTTATTTTGATTAAAATTTTTATTTATTTAAATAAACATAAACCTAAAATCGAAGAAACTGATAAATTGGAGGAAATTAAAAAATTCTCCATAGACGAATAAAATTCAGGAAATTTAATTTTTTTTTTAAATTTTATGATTAATTTAATTAGAGAGGAAATCACCAAATCACAAATCCGAATCGATGTGGTATCGGCCGACAATGCAATAGATCATCAATTTGCTCTTTACAGCGATGTATTTTACTGATAAGTAAGAATAAATTTACTTCAGTCATGACTGAAGTAAATTTAATCCATGATATTTTTACATTTTTATTTACATAAAATCGGTTGCTGTCAACGATGTACGCCCCGAACTTGATGATTTGGTCGTACATATCTAAAATTAAGAAAAAAAATCAACAAACATTGCAATTTTAACACATTATGCAACGATATTTTTTTAATTGCTAATACCTGCAGCCCTTCTTCGACAGTTTCAGTGCAATCTTTGCGATATAAATCTTGAGGTATTTTAAGTTTCCATGAGCCGTGTAAGTCGTGTTCAATCCAATCTGTCTGCGACATTTTTAAGTGTCATTTTCGGACTCGGGGGGGGGGGGGGGTTCGTTTAGTATGTAACCAAATTTTGGGCCCACTCCTTAGCGGGCCATATTCTAAAGTAAGCTCTTCATTTTTTATCCTCATTGGGAATTAATTATTTTTCTTGAAAATAATTAATAAATAACTTAATTTTGACATTACTGAAACTCTACCGGTTCTTTAGATTCAACGTGAATAGAAAACTCTCGTTCCTAATCAACTTCGAGTTGTTTCCTTCCAATCAGGGCTGGACTGGGAACAAATTTATTACCGGGAAATCTGGGTGTCCGGGCCACAATTAATGAAGTCGGGACAAGATACAGCAGGCCGCGACAGGCCACAGCGGCCACGGGCCACCGGGAAACTCCCGGTAGCCCGCCAGGCCAGTCCAGCACTGCTTCCAATATCAATTCCTCTAGATTCGTTTCAGAGAAGCACAGAAACGAATTTCTAGGATTATTTGTCAAGTTGATTCGTTTCAGTCACAGCACTGTAAGATGAGGTGAGATACGATACAAAGCATTCGAGATGTGCCATGTCACTCGCTATTACATGTGATTTTCACTCAGAATTAAATAAGTTAAGTTTTTCATGTGTGAATTGGGAAAACACGACCGAGTTCAAGCTGCACTTGTAGATTTGTGTAGTTTCAATCAAAATGCATGATTAATAATTAGAAAAATGAAACAAAACCAAGCAATTGAATAAAACAAACGGGCACCCGTGCAGTTCCAATTTGGAGCATATAAATGAAAATGAACTCAAAAATGGTTATTGAAATCACCCATAAAACGTGTAGAAAGAGCATTAAGAGCATTAAGAGCATTAAGTCCAATAAGCAGACAATCTTAACCAAGAAGAGTGTGACCAGCTGCCCCTGCGCACTGATCACTTGCCTGCAATACAATGAGCTTGGCGCAGTTCTCGCGCGCCTGTTGCGGGCCTCCGTAACCAGGCAGAGCTGCGGGCCCTAGATTGACCAATCGGAAGTGGTCCAGAGAGTTGTTCAACAGCCAGCAAGGCATTCCGACCGTCTCTCCAAACTGACTGTGATGACGACTCGACTGATCGGCGTGGCGACTCTGTCACCCGCTGAGACCTGAGCATTTGTGTTAGCCGCCTCCGTCGTACGTTCCCATGAACGTTACGACGGCGTGACCAAAACAAGCAATACCGACCACACATTTTCTGATTAGGGATGGCTGCCATCAGCCATCGCATTGGGAAATATACCTTGAGACACCATCATACCCCTAGACAACAACAATAAAGCTATATTATAACTAAAACTTGTGTCTCGCGTGTATTTCGGAAGTTTTCATCGTGTGTGTCCAGCATCTCGTGGCCCTCCCCTGACCACGTGGCATCCGTCCAAACACTCACAATTGGGAGCCCGTCCGGGATTTGAACCCGGGACCCTTCGTGTTTTGAGTCTGGCTGTTGGCAGGTATTGACAGCAGCCAGGCTAGGGCACTGACCCCCATAAGGGAGATTTGCAGATTTGCCTTTTCGGACAGAAGAGGCAAAACTGTATTAAAGGTTGCGAACAAAGTTCTTGCTGGATGGTTCGGTTGCATCGTTGGACTTGTTGGTTGCATCGTTAGATTTGCTAGTTGCAGAAGTTACCGGCAACTTGTTTAACTTGTTCTCCTTTTACATGCTAAAACTTCTGACGTAGTCCTAGCGCGGTTGCTGTCAATTCCTGCTTGTAGCCAGGCTCCAAACAGGGGACACCTCCCTTTGGTTAAGATTGGGTGCTGTAGACTTAATGCAGTCATGACAAAGGTTCGATTGAAAGTTCTGTTTTCATCAAATTGCCGATTTTTTGGAGGAGTTGTATCCGACTTCAAATCGTAACTCAGAGTGTGTTCCTGCAAATAAATAAATTGGTCCAGTTGGATTTGTCGCATAACTAGGAGCACTTGGCTAAGCAACGTGCTTTTTTTTTACTTCAGAATCAAACCAACTCTGCAACCAACAAGTCAAATTCTGCAACTAACAATTCTAACGATGCAACCAACAAGTCCAACGATGCAACCGAACCATCTAGCAAGGACTTCCACAAAAGGTCCAAGTGAAATGAGACGGTACCGGTTACCTATGCTCCACCGCCTCCAGTTAAAAAATCAAAATGTTTCTTTTCTTTTCTTTTTATTTATCTGATTTTAATTAATCAATGTCAGAACAAATAAATTTGATGCATTGAAAAATCTGATCCCTAATTTTTCTTTCCGTAAAAGGAAAAAAAATATCAAATACCGGTATTACCGTAATTTTTTTGTGTATTCATTTTAGTAGAATTTGACTGTTGAACGAAAGAGAAAAGTTTGAGTACGGAACCGGTAGAGTTTTAGTAATGTCAAATTAAGTTATTTATTAATAGGGAAAATAATTAATCCCCAATGAGGATAAAAAATGAAAATCATTAAAATTTAAAAAGGATTTTCCTGCATTAGGCAGTTGTTCATAAAACAAATTATTTTTTTGCATAATCCTACATAAGTACATACATGATAACAAATACCATACGGTTATAAATATTTTTTTAAAAAAAACGCCGATATAGAATGGCAGAACATGACAGCCAAATAAATTATAATTATAAATTATAATTCGGAAAAATCTTTCCAGACGATTATATGTTTTTTTTTATGATAATATAAATGTAACAATAAAAAATTGAGTGAAGGGAGATGTAAAAATATCGTGGATTAAATGATTGAAGTACTGCTGTTTTATCACTATAAAGAGCAGATAACAAATCTGTTACTTAACCCTATCAAACCCCATTGTTGACCGATTTCACCGGTAGGTGCCAATTGTAGTCCGGTCGGCCGATACCGTGGATTCGCCCGATTCGGGTGGCTAGTGTTGTCGGTCAAACAGATGAGTTATGGCAGGTCTAGAAACGTTTTGCCAGTCTCCATTCTGGGTAAGTTGATTAATAACGAACGTAATCGTGCAAATACGATGGAATTTGGGTGCGGGAAGGCGCGGGGAAACAATTTCCAAGCGACTATTAAAGCGCACGAAATGTTTGCCTTTGTACACAACCCTAGGTGGCACAAGTTTTTCCTCCTTTTAAGCACGTGATTATTACATTAGTGCAAACTGCGATAAAACTACAAATATTTTGAAATATGTTCAAAAAAGATAATTTATCTATAAATAAAAAAATAATAGTGGCTCCCTCGGACGATGACTCGGAGTAAATTTATATTTATCAAAGATTTAGTTAAATTTAGGTCAAAATTATTTTTTTTGTCATTGAATTACTGTTGAATAAATTCAATACTGTTCGTTAAAGTGAAACTATTGATTTATTGATGTATATAGTATAGTGTGGCATCACGAGGTTTTTTTAATCAATAGTTTGCAATTTTCTTTTAAATTTTGGATTGCTAAAGTGATGGAATGATAACGAGCATTTTAAAAAAAATCTATAAATATATATATTTTTCCGGTATTCACTAATGTATGGTTATTGTACATAAGAAATAAAAAATAATTATATATTTAGAAAATAAAAAAAAATTGAGATAAGGCAGGAAATAAAAATACAAATGAAATCCTTCCTATTCTTTTATTATTTTTTCAATAGTTTGCGAGTTGTGTTGTATTTGCACGGATGACTTGCACCATTTTTTAATGATCAAAGTGTGTGTTTTAAGCTATAAGAAATACTCTAACGCTTGATCCAAGGTCGATGTAAATCTTTAATTTTAAGTTTTTAATAATATACACGTACCATTTATAATTATATATATTTTTATTTTGTAATTTTTTTTATATTTTTTTTAATTCATTTTTCGTAGGACGAAGAATTAGTATGGAACACGACGAATCCAGATTTTCCAGAATGTTTCCAGAAGACGGTTTTAGTGTGGATCCCGTGCGGTTTTCTGTGGCTGTTTGCGCCCATACAAATATTCCTGTTAATCAAAAGTACAAGCACAAGTATTCCTTGGACCGGTTTAAATATATCCAAACTAGTAAGATATACAATCGACAGTGGTATCAGTTGCGTGCGATAATTTGTAGATAGTCTTGATAGTCGAGAGAATACAGGTGGAGCCTCGTTTGAGCGAATTTTTCTGTTTTTATCAGTAATCCCGTCTATTTGTGTGGGGGAAAACTGCACAATGGCAAAACAAACCCAAACACCTGATATCTGATAACTTGTTGGAGTGCAATTCCCCGAATTAGCAATTTGATTTTTTTCACTCGCATATAGTAATGTCCAGTAAAATAAATAAATAAATGAATGATCGAAAATCGAAAATCTGACAAACGATTCTTATTGGTCAATTTTTAAGTGATAATCGTGCGTGATTGGTTAGACTGTCATTTTGAATTTTTTTTTTTAATAATAATGAATAATAATTTTTATTTTCAGTGCATAGCTCTTGTTTTAATTATAATCACAATTGTTGACATTGGGCATAATTTGCACCGGTATATGGAAGATGAACCGGTGCCACCCGTTAATTATTACAGATCGTTTATTATATTTGTTACTTTCGTAAGTATTTCTACGTATATGAAATTATTATTTTTTTTTTCATTTTCTAATTTTAATTCAATATTTGTTACTACATACCAGATAATCGGTACATTGTTCATGTACTGGGAAAAGAGAAGAGGTTTACAAGCAACTGGCATTAGTTTTATGTTTTGGTTCCTTTTAGTCTTGTGTTTCGCCGTGCCTTACCGAAGTGCTCTCATGAAAGCTGTGGACAAGGAGGTTTGGGTAAATGTTAGTGAAGAAATAATTGAGGTGTTTATTTTATTTTTTTTGTACAGGATTCATTTGAAACTGAATTCGATTTTATACTTCAAATGATTTTCTATCCATTAATTGTGGGTGAATTTATTTTGATCTGTTTATCTGATGCTCCCGCGCGATACAAAGAAGTAGAAGGAGAAGGGGTAATTATTAATTAATTATTTTAAAGAATTGATTTATATATATATTTTTTTTTTAATCTGTAAACAGAATCCCTGCCCTGAACTACATGCGTCCTTTTATTCCAGAATGATATTCTCCTGGTTTGATAGGTAATTAAAGACTGAGGCGGGCCGAGAGTTATTGTGTGCAGAGAACTGTATTAGGAGAAAAAATACTAGTTTTAAAAAGTGATCTCGTACAAAAAATGCATTTTTAGAAGCAAAAATGTATTTTTTAAGACAGATAATGTACTTTTTTAGATGGTAAAATGCATTTTTAAGGCAGATAATGCACTTTTTAAAGGCAAAATGAAACTTATTAGTCCAAAAATGCATTTTTAAGGACGTAAATTGTATTTTTTGACACGACGCTCTTGTTCTGCCACCGAATATTCGATTTTCCTACGGTGTATATAACATTTGTTTGAAACTGATTAATTTTAATAGAATGGCGTGGACAGGTTATCGAAGGCCACTGGAAAGAAAAGATTTATGGACACTAAAAACGATTGATAACTCTAGTCATGTAATCGGCATCTTTAACAAACACTGGAAAACCGAGCTACGGAAAGCGAGACAGTAATTTATACTTTTATTCTTATTAATAATTCGAATATGTGAGTAAAAATAAATTTTTCAGAGGAAATCAACCTGCAGAAACAGCGCGGTTTCTTAGTTCCGGTGAAGAAGTTATGTTTACTGGAAGAAACGTCAACTACGCTTACCAACCGTCCATTCTAATAGCTCTTATTAAATCCTTCGGTGCCGCATTCATGTTGGGATCGTTTTTAAAACTTATAAACGATTTACTCCTTTTTGTTAATCCACTTATCCTAGAGTAAATCCCAAGTGGAATTATAATTTATAACGTGTCGTGATTTCTCTTTTCTTCTTTCAGATTGTTAATTAACTTTGTATCCGGTAACGAGCCAATGTGGCGAGGATACATGTACGTGGGACTTATATTTGCTACATCCATCCTGCAATTCATTATTTTGGGGCAATATTTCAATTACATGTTTCTTGTTGGTATGCGTGTTAGATCCGCCGTTATATCTGCGATTTACAGAAAAGTATTTTATTCTTTTCGTTTTTTTATATTTTTTAAATTTCTTTTTTAATAAATTTTTAGGCATTGCGTCTTTCAAATTCGGCCAAACGGTCATCTACAGTGGGAGAAATTGTTAACTTAATGTCCGTCGATGCGCAACGATTTATGGATTTAACGACGTACTTAAATTTAGTATGGTCCGCACCACTTCAAATCATTTTGGCGCTGTATTTCCTATGGAATGCGCTCGGGCCGAGCGTCCTAGCTGGTTTAGTCGTGATGATTCTTTTAATTCCGGCCAACGGGTTTATTGCAAATAAAATGAAACAACTGCAAGTTAAGCAGATGAAAGACAAAGATAGAAGAGTTAAACTGATGAACGAAGTGCTCAATGGAATTAAAGTAAATAATTTTTTTTAATAATTTAATAATTTTTAAATAATTTAAATTAAATTACCGCATTTTTGTTTACAGGTTTTGAAGTTGTACGCTTGGGAACTCTCATTTTTCGACCAATTGTTGGGTATTCGTAGCAAGGAATTATCCGTTTTAAGAAAAGCTGCTTATTTGAACGCGTTCGGCTCGTTTATTTGGATGTGCGCTCCGTTTTTGGTATGAAATATCACTTTGCAAATGATTTTTTTTGTTATAAAAAAATTCACAGCATTTGTTTGAACACTAGAATGAATTAAGGTCGATTGAATTTTTTTAAAAATATAAAAATTAAAGAGAAAAAATGAATTTTTATAGGTAATGTTAGCCACATTTGCCACATATGTTTTGGTGGATGAGACTCATGTTTTGGACGCAACGAAAGCCTTTGTTTCGTTATCTCTATTCAACATTGTCCGAATGCCTATGGCAATTTTGCCTATGCTGATTGTAGGCATTGTTCAGGTATTGATCACTATGCACATGGGCACATGAAATGAGCTGGGAAAGTGCAAAACCCAAAAATGTGAAACCCAAAAATGTGAAACCCAAAAATGTGAATTTTTTTTTTTTTTTTTTTTTGGGAAATTTTTTGAGAATTTTTCAATTTTTACATGAACCCCTGTATTTTTGTTTGTCATGCGACCTCCTCCCATACAGGTAGCGGTTGCGACATTCTCTACATATGTGTTAATAGACGTGAGGAACATCCTGGATCCGCGAACTGCTTTTGTGTCGTTGTCGCTTTTCAATCTGCTGAGATTTCCGCTGGGTTTGTTGCCTATGGTCATCTCAATGTTGGTGCAGGTACTTTATGTCGTGTGGACTAAAATCTTTCTTACTAATTTATCCGATATCAGTCAAATTGATAACTAATATTCACTAAAAATCTTCGATTTTTCTTCTCCCATTTTTTTTTTCCTCCCATTTTTTTTTTTGCTCTTTCTCAGCCTGGAATGTCCCATGATTGAAATTGAAATTTTATGTTTTAATTATTTTTTGGGTGTAATTAGGCGCATGTTTCGTTGAAACGCATGAATGAGTATATGTGCAAGGATGAAATCGATCCGATGAATGTCACGCACGAGCCGATGGGTAGGTCGAGTTTTATTTAAAAAATTATTTTTTATAATACTAATAATAATAATACATTTGTTACAGCTAATCCACTGTCAATTGATAATGGAACTTTTGCTTGGGGGACTGACGGTGATAATATTTTGAACAATGTGTCGCTGCAAGTTCGTAAGGGAAGTTTGGTCGCAGTTGTCGGGCCTGTTGGGGCTGGCAAATCATCGCTATTGGCTGCACTGCTCGGCGAAATGGAGAAAAGTTCGGGACATGTCAACACACATGTAAAAAACACTTAAATTTTATTATAAATTTTTTATTTTTTTAATTTTAATTTTTTTTTTAGGGTTCGATCGCTTATGTTGCTCAACAAGCATGGATTCAAAATACCACCTTGAAGAACAATATTTTGTTTGGAAATGCTCTCGATGACGATAGATATAACAACGTGGTCGATAGCTGCGCGTTGAGAACCGATTTGGACATGCTGCCAGGTGGCGACGAAACTGAAATTGGAGAAAAAGTGCGAACTATTAATTAATTGTAATTTATTTAACAAAAAAAAATAATATTTTAAATTGTTTTTATATTTTTTCAGGGAATTAATTTGAGCGGGGGTCAGAAACAACGCGTCAGTTTAGCCAGAGCTGTGTACACAAATGCCGATAACTATTTGTTGGACGATCCTTTGAGTGCGGTTGATTCGCACGTCGGGAAACACATTTTTGACAAAGTGATCGGGCCGAACGGGTTGTTAAAAACTAAAGTATGTTTTCTAATTTCATCACTTAAGGTGATGTATTGTAAATTTTAATTTTTGATTTTCTTTTTCCAGACACGCATTTTAGTCACGCACGGGATTACTTACTTGCCTCAAGTAGACATCATCGTCGTATTAAACGCGGGAAGTGTATCCGAAGTTGGCTCGTACAAGGAATTATTAGACAAAAAGGGGGCGTTTGCCGATTTCCTCATGACGTATTTGAGTGAGGGCGACAACGAAGATAATTCGGAAGGTTTAAATTGCGATTAAACCGCGAAAATCGATTTAAATATTAAATGTTGTTTTTTAATTCCAGTTCTGCAAGAGATTAAAGAGGAACTGAAAGCTAAAATCGGAGAAGTTGAAGTGGAAAGGCGTTTGTCTCGCCAGTTGTCGCGTGCGCTGAGCAACACATCTCACGCATCGATTCCCGATGGCCAATCGCCAAAACGACAATTGAGCAACGATGTAAATTCCCTTTCACATCAAAACAACGTGGCGGCGATGGACAATAACAAAGACGACGGCACGAAATTGGTGAAAACGGAAACGAGCGAAACGGGACAAGTGAAATACACAGTTTACATCCATTATTTGAGATCGGTTGGATTTCTCTTCGCTTTAATGACATTGCTTGTCAACATGGGAGCGCAGGGGTGCCAGGTCGGCTCGAATGTTTGGTTGGGCTATTGGAGTAACGACAAGCCCATAAATGGCACGCAGGACACGGAATTAAGAGATCTTAGACTCGGGATTTATGGTTTACTTGGGTTTTTACAAGGTAGAATATAATAATTTATTACTTTAATTGTTTGATATTTTAATTTTTTTAAATTTTTTGTTTTAGCTGTGCTTATTCTCATTGGATCATTGACACTGGCCAAAGGGTGCATCGAGGCATCGTCGTTTCTTCACATGCAAATGCTCGACAACATCCTGCGCTCGCCGATGCACTTCTTCGACACGACGCCGTTAGGACGAATCGTGAATCGCTTCTCCAAAGACACCGACGTGGTGGACTCCACTTTGCCCATGACGATTAGATCGTGGCTCAATTGCTTGCTTTCGGTGGTGGCGACCATGGTGGTGATCAGCATTTCCACACCGATTTTTCTCGCCGTCATTTTGCCTCTCGGCGTCGTTTATTACTTCATTCAGAAATTTTACGTGGCCACGTCGCGACAACTAAAACGCCTCGAATCGGTCAGCCGGTCCCCCATTTACTCTCATTTTCAGGAAACCGTGACCGGAGCGCCGACCATTCGAGCGTACAATCGACAGAATCAATTCATTCTCCACTCGGAGTCCACCGTAGACGAAAATCAAGTTTGTTATTATCCGAGTATCATCGCCAACCGGTGGTTGGCCATTCGATTAGAGCTGGTCGGTGGCATCATCGTGACCAGCGCCGCACTTTTCGCCGTTCTCGGACGCGAAACGATGAACCCCGGTTTGGTCGGCTTATCAGTCAGTTACGCCCTGTCGGTAACCGCCACTTTGAATTGGATGGTGCGCATGAGCAGCGAGTTGGAAACGAATATAGTTGCGGTGGAAAGGATTAAAGAGTACACCGAAACACCGCAGGAAGTAATTATATTCATTCATTTAACCGAGTCATTTTGGGATTAATATCGATTTTTGTGTCGTTTTAACAGGCGGAATGGGAGATAGAAGAGAGAAAACCGCCGCCGTCTTGGCCGCACGAAGGTGTCGTGAAGTTTAATGATTACAAAACGCGGTACAGGGAAGGGTTGGAGCTTGTGTTGCACGGAATCACGTGTTCTGTGGCTGGCGGGGAGAAGGTGGGTTTTTTAAAAATCGTTTTGTTGTTATTTTTATTATTTTTGTGTCGTTTTAGGTCGGAATTGTAGGCCGGACGGGAGCTGGGAAATCTTCGCTGACTTTAGCGTTGTTCCGCCTGATCGAACCTAGTTTTGGGAATATTTTGATCGACAATTTGGATATTACTAAAATGGGTTTACACGATTTGAGATCAAAACTGACAATTATACCGCAGGATCCGGTGTTGTTTTCTGGTACACTTAGGATCAATTTAGATCCATTCTCAGTGCACAACGATGAAGAAGTATGGACGAGTTTAGAGCAATCGCATCTCAAACCATTCATTTCAACATTAGCTATGGGGTTACAATACGAAATTGCAGAAGGGGGCGAGAACTTGAGGTTAGGATGTTAAAAAGTTGGTTTTTGGCTTCGGTTTTGATTTTAATTTTGATTTTATTTAATAGTGTTGGTCAAAGACAGCTGGTCTGCTTGGCTCGTGCTCTTTTACGGAAAACTAAAGTGTTGATTTTGGACGAGGCCACAGCAGCTGTCGATTTAGAAACGGACGATTTAATACAAGCGACTATTAGAAAGGAATTTGCTGATTGCACCATAATCACAATCGCTCATCGACTCAACACTATTATGGATAGCAACAGGTTGGAATTTTACTATTAATTATTTTTTTGGATGTTTTATTGATTGTTTTTTTTTTTTATCTTATTCAGGATAATGGTTTTGGATAAAGGAATGATCAAAGAGTTCGAATCACCGGTTAAACTTCTTCAAGATCACAAATCTCTCTTTTATGCAATGGCAAAAGATGCCGGTTTAGTCTAATGATTTGACGAAGAAAATTTATTGTTATTATTATTATTTCATTTTCCATATAACGAACAAAAAATTGTATTTTTGTGTCCATTACTGAATGCTGCTGTAGATTTCAATAAAATAAAGTAATTGGAACTTTTGAATCTTTGTTGTAATTTTGTGTTTTTATTCTTGAAGCGTCGTTGGTTTAATTTAGTGCGCATGCGTGGATTTGAACCGGAACCGAAATGGGGTCGATAAGGCGTAGTGATACTGTTAAATGCTGATATGTGTGTTTGTACAGACAGGTTTGTGTTCTGAAATCCACCGATATAAACTGTGCTATGGATTCGTTTAATGTGAACGAACGAACATTAGAAGAAGGTGAAATTGAGGAAGAATTATTCGAGGATAGAAAAGTGGAAATGAACACGACGCGGAGACGAGAATCTGTCGTCGTACAGAATCGTGCTTGGCCTTTGACTTTTCTGCATTTCAAAGGCGAGAAAGCGTCTTCCGTTAGGGCGCCGTCGTCGGGCGCAAATTCCTACACTTCGGCGCGATGTAAAACGATTAAAGTATCGAGGGAGCCGAGGGAAAGAGTTAGGCCTAAGTTTGTACGGCGCTCGTACTACAGACAAAGTGGGCAAAGACATCCGGTTGAAAGAAATAAAGATTCAAAAGGTTTCGTTTTATTTGATCGTATTGAAAAATCTGAATTTTGATTTTGTTTTAAATTTGTTTTTTGTTTTTTAGATCAGTTTAGTTACGAGGACTTGTTGTCGCAATATCGGGATATTCAAAGTCAGTTGGAGGAATTAAAGCAAGAAGAGGATTCTGCTCGAAACGAGAAAGGAAAAGATGGAAAGGAAAATGTTAAATCGTCGAAAAAGAAGAGCTCGACCGTGTCGCGTCGGATTTCGTCTAGAAGTAGACGACACATGAGAAGTCGATCGAAAAGCAGTGCCAATGATTCATCAAAATCGAAGTCACCGCAGGTAATTTATAATGGAGAAATTATGAATCATTTTGTTTATTTTTTAAATTAATTTTTAGGTGCCAAGTGATGAAGATGACGACGTTCAGGAATTAAGGAGAATTGCTTTGGCAAGTGCTAAAGATAAAGATAAACCTAAAAACGAAGAAACCGAGGAGAAAGTGGAGGGAATTAAAAAATCCACCGGTAGACGAATAAAATATTCAGGAAATTTATAATTATTTTTTTTTTAATTTTTGATTATCTTATTTAGAGAGGAAATCATCAAATGATGCGCAAGTGCCATCCGACAGAGTCGAATCGATGCAAATTGAAAAATCACAAAACATTCAGTCACATTTGTATGATAATTACGAGCAAGTTGCAATGGAATTGGACAGTAATTACTCAGGAGGTAATAACAATGAAATAAAAAAAATAAAAATAAAAATTTTAATGACAATAATTAATAAATTATATTATTAGAAGATGAAGACGAACAGCTTTTGCGGTCTACGCTTTTGTTGTCGCTGAATCAGAAAAAGGTCAATAACATTATTCCTATGGAGACGATGGTAGCCGTTGCACCTAAAATTGAGGAGAAGGAGATTAAAAAGAAATCGCCGTTGTTATTGAACATGCAACCGCCGTTACACGGTCCCGTGGTGATCAACTTAGGGGAGGATTCGACCGATTCCGAATCGGAAAGCGAAAATCGCCAGAATTTTATTTCTAATGATATTCCAAAGGTCACAAATGAAACTAAGGTTTTAAAAATTGGAAGCGTACCCGTGCAAAATCGAGTAAACATGAAACTCATCAATGACGCCAAGTCGGAACAACATTTGAAGTTAATAAGGTTGTTCGTTAATGTTTGTTTTTATTAGCAATTTTTATTTATATTTGATGTTTGATAATTTAGGATTTTGAAGAAAGATTGCCAGGAATTGAGTCTGTTGAAAATGTCGCTTCAGAAGAAACGACTTCTGCTAATCGAAGCTGAGAAAAAGGCGAAACAGTTGACGGAACAACTCGCAGCTGCGAATAAAATCGTCGTGGCGAATCAAGCCAGCATCGTTAAAATAACTAATCAGGTATTTTTTTTATTTTACATTTTTCTAATTAAATTTTTTAATTTTTTAATTTTTTTAAGATTAAAGTCGCGCAGTCGCGAGTGGCGGAGAGACGAGCTCAAGTGAAGAAAGTTTTTTCACGAGAAAAGATTTTGGCGAATAAATCAACCGTCGTACTTAGAAATCAGGCCACTAATCAAGTAAGACTGAAATTGAAGGGTTTCATTAATTTGTTTTTGTTAATTTTGATGGATTTTTTTAGACATCGATAAAGAAACAACGAAGTCAGCAAATAGCCGAGGAGAAGAAACGGCTTTTGAAACGTGAACAAGAAATTGCGGTTCAATTGAGACTTTTACAGAAACGGAATAACGTGCCATTGAAAGTTATTTCTTCCGCTACTGCAGTGCCAATCACGAGTGAAACGGAAAACGATGTTACTGCTCAAAATAACGCTTCTGCTCCGCAATCGAAGCCAAATAACATTTTCAAACGGATAGTAAATACTCAGCAACAGGTGGAAAAAACCATTTCCACAATGGAAAAGACAATTTCCACAATTTTAGTCGCTTCGCCACACAACTTAGATTTATTTGCACTGCCATGGGTTGAAAATGTACGATTATTTACCTTAAAAAATTAATTTTTCTCATCTTTCTCTTTTTCTCATTTTTCCTAATTTTTTTGATTTTTCTAGATGGAGATTCCATTGAATTTACCTAAAGAAAGTGATCAGCACTCAATGTCTAGTCCGCTTTCGCATTTCAAAGCGTTTAGACTAACAAAATTTTACGATGGAAAATTGACTTCATCGACCTATGCAAACAAACTTGATCCAAATTGGACTTTATGTTCCTTCGATCTGCGCGGCACTTGTAATGATGACCAGTGTCCGTGGCAACATTCCACTCATTACGCTATGACGCCCGAAGAAACGTTAATCGATATTGCCTCCTATGCACCTTCGGTTTTGGGTGTAAATCCAAAATCTGGACAACAACAAATCGCAAATGCACTCGGTAAGTTCCTACAATTTTAATTTTTTTTAATAGTTTTTTTTAATTATCAATTTTTTTGTTTGTTTTTGTTTAGCCGAACGCGTAAAACCATTATTGAAAAACGATTCTAACCTCGAAGACGCTTGTTGGAAATTAGCTCAGGAAATCAGACAAACGGAAGAACATATGATATTAGACAGACGGAAATTTGTGCCGCAAAGACGCAGTAAAACAACGAAAACGACGCATCCAGCGACCAAAGAAACTGCCGACATCGAGCACAGGGACGTGGACGGCGATGAGGACGGACGACGATACTTTTCGCACGCTACTCAAAAACCAGAGGATCTCGAAGAGATCTTGAAAGGCGATCCGACTAATGTCGATTTGTGGCTACAATTGGCTGAACTGAGCTATAAGAACCGGTACGTGTCAAAAATCAGCAAATAATACGAATTAAAACGCTCGAATTAACTTTTTAGCGTTAGGTCGTCCAATAAAACGTTTGATCGGACGTTACACATCTTATCACGAGCCTTAGAAAGTAATAGAAACAACGAAAAATTGTGGCTGAAATATTTATCGATTTACGGACATCATCCGAAAAATGAGGATTTTGTCGAGTTGTGTCGTCAGGCGTTTGAATTCGCACCGTCGTTCGAGATCGGTGAACTGGTAATTTAAATTCCGCGTTGCGATTGATCGTTTTTTTTTAAACTTTTTCCTTTCTTTGTTTTTAGTATTTAAAATCGTCGTCTGAGAAATTTGAAGTTTGCGATTCTCTTTGGCGATTTCTTGAAACCGGTGCGGATAATAATACCAAAGAATTAAACTCAACAAGAGCGCTTCAGTTATTGCTGAGACAAACCCAGTTACACGTGGAAAATAATATTGACGACGGAATACGATTTTTACACGTAAAATTGCCGAGAAATAACAAATTTTCGATTTTATTATTTTATTTATTTATATATTTAATTAGGAATATTTAAAAGGAGATCCGTGTCCACTTCTATTGCCACATCACGTGACTTTTGCTTGGCTTATAGTCATTCATCTGATTGGGTTTTCTTCCTTTCCGTTTAATTTGTTTACCGGTTTCTTCAATTTAGAGTTCGATGTACGAATATTCTGAAAATACTTTTTCGCAGATTTTTAATTTTGTTTTAAAAATAGAGTCCATTTGTTATCTCGTGGCGCGATATATCCTCGCCCAGTAAATTACTTCCAGTATTTAAAGACGCAATTGACAGTAGCACGCAGTGGAACAGTCCTAAAGATGCGTTTGTAATTTACTGGAATTTAATTGAATTGCACGTGCATTGTAAAGAGTATGTTACAAAAAATTGATTTTAAACGACTTTTTATTTTATTGATTTTTCTGTATTTTCAGTTGGGATTCGGCTAAAATTGAATGCCAGAACGCCATATCGAATTACCCAAATCTAATCGATCCGGTGATTTTGCATCTAAAAATCCTACATCAACAAAACGACGCGAACGAGTTGTTAGCAGCAACGCAATCGGCTATTCATCAATTCAAATACTCGTGTCGTATTCGTTTCGTGGCCGCACTGATCGCTCTGAAACACGAATCGGCGGAAGCGGCGCTCAAAGTGCTATCTGCATTTTCAAAGGAACTTTGTGGGGAAACTATGTTGGAACCGAGTTGTTGTTTCAAGTGATGTTGCTTAAAACGAAATTAGTCGAAACACAAAAAATTCATTCATAACTAATTTTTTCTTTTTTTTTCTCTCTTTTTTTTTTGTTTTCTTCTTTTCTGTTTCTTCCTTTGAAAATTCAGAAATGTTTTAAACCTAAACCAGAAACTCAGAATAGGCAAAACTAAGCACTCGGCTATCGAAACAAACGACTTGGTTTACGTGTGGTTGTCGTTCAGGTGCTTAATTTTAAGTTCTCTTAAGTATTAAGTTACATTGCTGTTGCTTCGCTCGTATCTTTGCAGTTTGTATCTATTCCTCGATGG
This sequence comes from Strigamia acuminata, assembly GCA_949358305.1. NCBI lineage: Eukaryota > Metazoa > Arthropoda > Chilopoda > Geophilomorpha > Linotaeniidae > Strigamia > Strigamia acuminata. The sequence goes on along the minus strand of OX442314.1, from coordinate 23,214,301 downwards.
ACAAGACCCTTCGTACAATTTAGACACGGCGCTTATTCGAATAGCGTGCCCGCTGCAGCGAATACTCATTTGGTCATTGTACGTTCGATCGACACGTTTTTGTCATCTAATTTGTCGCTTCTTTTTTCTTTGATGTTTACACCAGTTACCTCGGCCTCGAGTCGAACAACATCGTCACGTGGCTGCGCCTCGTTAGGACCTGTCTGAATTCCGTGGACGGTTTGTGTCGGATGGACTTGGTCGATTCGATTTGCGGATTCCTGTCCGACGAAGGCAAATTGAATTTTCTCGATACGATTTACGAGTGGATACCAAATAATTCTCACGTTTTACTCAGGTAGAATGGATTTATTGATGATTTTTCGAGCTAATTTTTTGTTTTTTTCTTAGATACTTACAAGTTCTTAATGCTAAAGGTGACGACGCGACTGTTGCGTTCGTTTCTCGCGATTCTGAAGTCGGTGCGATGAGTTTAGAAGCGGCTCTGCTGTAAGAAGAAGAACGATAGAAAGAGAAATAGTCAAAAAAGCAAATAATTTTCACGTCTAACAATTTTCAGTTGCATTCAATCGGCATCTCGCGTTCTGTCTGAGCATCAGGTGGCGTTTCAAATGGCTTTCTCGTTGACTTGTGTTTAAAATTGGTTTTTTTTTTTCTCGTTTGACTTTCAGTTTTCATCGCTACGGGCGCGTTTTGCACCCCTTTACCCACTGGAAAGTGCGTTTCGGTCAAATGTGAGTGAAAGCTCACGTGTTGATGACGCTTTGCTTTCCAGGGAAGGTAAATTGTTTAAACAAAATGGTGTCGTAGAATAACGAAAAAAGGAGGATTAATGCCGATAAAACCCCTTAACATGATGTTCCCTCCTGTCGTAAGTATTTCTTAGGTCGTTGGGTTCCACAGAAAAAAAATCGGATCGGAAGGGAGGGGTTGTTGATGATGGGAGGACGAGATGGAAGGATTTTTAAAAAGAAGTGACATTTAAAAAAATATACAAACTCGGAAGATGATAAAAATTCACGTGACTCGTTCTGATGGCCCTGGATCGACGACTTTGCTGATAGTTTACTGTTACATCGCAAGTCCAGCGGGTGACCTGTGATCTTTGTAACTTCAAATGCTGAGAAAATAAAAAAATTAAATAATTTTGATTGAAATGTGTGCTCCATCATTTCCTGCTAGCGGATGCGCATGCTTGCGCAATTGCGGGGTTAAGGGTCACAACGAGGGGCAGTTGAAGCAATTTTTAACAACGCAATCACAAGGAGAGGATTTTTAAGCGCTCAAAACTCAAATGGAGGCGGGTCCTGTTTGCGCCGCGCTGTTGGTGCTCAATCTCGTCGGTTGTCAGCTGGGATTTGCTCAATGGACAGGTGAGAACTCGGGACAATGCGAGAGATTGCCGGCCGACACGAGCAGTTTGAGGACACCCGGCGATAATGGGTTTCATATTGCCATTTCGGGCAATCCGGAGAAGTATGTACCTGGCGAGAAATATGCAGGTAGGAAATTTATTGCTTCATTTACTTGTATGGGTTTAAAATTTGGGGATTTTTTTTAAAGTGATGTTGAAGGGGTGGAAGACTCAAGTGAGTGTTCAGAAGTTTTTAGCGTTTATGTTGGTGGTTGAACCGGGTACGACCGAGAAAGAAATGTTACCAAATACTGTCGGAACTTTTCAGGTAATTTTTGAAAATAAATTTATTTTTGTTTATTTTGTTATTTGTATTTGTTTTGGTAGCTTTTCGGTGATACTTTTACTAAGTTTTCATCGGATTGTCCCAATGCTGTGGTGCACACATCTATGGTGTACAAGTCAGAGATACAAGTTTTGTGGATAGCACCGCCTGCTGGTGCTGGTTGTGTGCAGTTTAAGTAAGCACGGTTTTCTGTGTGTTGGGGGGGTTGGGGGGGGGGGGGGGGGTTAATGGGATTTTTGTTTATTTTTAATTTTTTAATTTTTAATTTGAATAAAGAGCTTTACTTGTGGAGCAAAAGGATGTTTGGTATATGGACGAAGGCGGACTGACGAAACAGTTCTGCGAGGAAGGTTTTTATTTAATTATTTATTTATTTTAATTATTTTTTTAAATTCTAATTTTTGATTTTGCTTTTACAGAGCAAGAAAATTTGGATCAGCAACCGGAAGTGTTGGAAGAATGCTGCGCGTGTGATGAAGCGAAATACGAAGTCGTTTTTGAAGGTTTATGGACCCGACACACGCATCCCAAAGATTTTCCAACCAGTAAAACACAACTTTATTAACATCTTTACAATTTTAATTTCTTTTCTTTTCTTTAGATGAGTGGTTGACTCATTTCTCTGATATTATTGGCGCATCGCACAGTCCAGATTACACCATGTGGGAATACGGCGGCGTTGCTTCAGAAGGATTGCAATATGTGGCCGAATGGGGCGCAACGAGAAATATGGAAACTGAATTGAAAGGACAGGTATATAAAAATGAATAATTTACATTGAAGTTTTGTAACTTTATATAATTTTTATACAGTCATCTCATATTCGGACTATAATTAAAGCGCGTGGTTTGTGGTATCCGAATGTAAATGGCAAAACATTTGCCGTTTTTCGAGTCGACCGACGCCACCATTTGATGTCTTTAGTTAGTATGTTAGGCCCATCGCCAGACTGGGTCGTCGGGGTGAGCAAATTAGAATTATGTCTTCGAAATTGTTCGTGGGCTACGCATAAAGTGTTGAATCTTTACCCGTGGGATGCGGGCACCGATAGTGGAGTCTCGTACGAGGTATTTTATTTTAAGAATTTATATTTAATTTGTCATCAATTTATTCGGATTGATTTTTTTTGTTGGAATTGTTAGTCGCCTAATACGCCTACTCATCCGAGGGAGAAAATTCGGCAAATTACGTCGAGTTATCCAAATAATCCGGAAGCGCCATTTTATGATCCCACCGGCAAAACACCGATGAAACCTGTTGCACAACTTATAGTCACGAGGCAACGTTTATACGAGAAAGCTTGTTCGGATCAGGATTTTTTTCCTGTCGTTGATGGCACCGATAATATCGAGACCAGCGAAGATTCAAGACGTAATTTTGTTTCGTATTTTTTTTTAGAATTAGTTTTAACCAGTCAAAGTGCAGTTTATGTTGACGAGATAACATCATTTTTGTTGTTAAATTATTCTCCCCGAGCTCAGAACCAGAGCAAACTGTATACATGTTGAAATCAAGTAAAATGATACAGATTTTATAAGATTGGACATTTTAAGTATCCTGATAACATTTTTAAAAAAATTGATGATAAAATTATCATTTTATTGCAGTTATACACAAAAAAATTAGTTTTTGTCATTTTTTTATTTTTTTATTTTTTTAATTTTAATTTTTTTTTAGCTGAATGTGCTGTTTCTGAATGGGGTACCTTCACGCCTTGCAGTGTGACATGTGCCAAAGGTCTCCGAACACGTCGCCGAACGTACTTGATGCCCATGAAAGCGGACATGATGGGCTGCGCTGAGCAATTGGAGCAGAATGAAATGTGCGCCGCACAGATTCCAGTTTGTCCTGACGGATCGGACGAAGACAGGTATTTGTTTTATAAATCTAAAAATTCTTTTTAAAAATAAAATTGTCTCGAAAAAGTAAAAACAAACGAATTATTTTATTTTTCCAAAGCCCTGAAGTTGGCTTCGCCTTAGTGCCTCAAAGATGCGCTACCACGCCGTGGTCCCCTTGGTCGGAATGCAGCGTCACTTGTGGTAAAGGAACCCGCTATCGAACCAGAAGATATTTAGATCCATCAGTACAAAAAATGTGTACGCTGAATACTCGTGAAACGAGTTTCTGTATGTCGCCGATTGAATGCGAAAACGGTTTTCAAGTAAAAACACAAAAACAGACTAAAAGTGTGGGAAATAAATTCTAATTTGTAAATAAATAACTAATTTAGGATGACGGGATATGTGCGGTAACAGCTTGGTCCGATTGGTCACCTTGCACAGTAACTTGCGGGAAAGGAACCCGGTTCCGCGTCAGAGAGTATCTGAAGCAGGGCGCTGATAAAATGTGCGATATCTCCTTGATGGACGAAGATGTTTGCATGGGTGATAAACTCGACTGCAGTGTATCAATGGCCGAAGCAAAAGGTGAAAAATTCGAAAATTTAGAAGAGATTTTTTTAAATTTTAATTATTTTTCGTTAAAATAGAAATTTGTATGCAAGACTCGTACGTCGGACCTTGTCGAGGTTATTTTCCACGGTGGTATTTTGATCTAGGCAAAGCTATGTGTCTTCAGTTTATCTACGGTGGTTGTCGTGGAAATAAAAACAACTTTGAACGTTACGAAGAATGCAATGAAATGTGCGCTTTTCTTCGCGGTCCTAATTTGCCAACTCATGGTATACACGTTAAACTAATTTCGTTTCAAATTAATTTTAAATTAATTGATAATTTGTTTTTAAAGATGAAGGCAATTCTGTAGTTGACGATAGACGATTACCGGAAGTACAAAAACCACCGCAGCTGCCACCAGCACCAGTGGCTCGTCCTATAAACTGTATGTTATCCGAATGGACGGCGTGGTCGCCCTGCAGCGTCACGTGCGGGCGTGGAAGGATGGAGAAACGCAGAATGATCAAAGTGGAACCCCAAAATGGCGGCAAACCCTGTCCTCGTAAAAGAATTCAACGTAAACGGTGCAACAAACCAGCTTGTCTTTGATTCCAGGCCCAAACTAAACATCAACAGTGAAGGTCAAGCAAAAATTTCAGAAAATTTTACAATTTTTATCATCAAAGTGATATTATATATTTTTAATTTTTAATTTCTAATTAAAGCTGCATAGTTATTGCTCAAGAGTCTTTTTTTTTTGCTTGATCTTTAATTACAGTGATAAGCTAAAATTAAATCAATTATATATTTTATAATTTTGTTTAACATGCAATAAATTTTATTCCTTATAAAATGAAAGAAACGAACAAAATTTTGCACTCGTAAATCGCGTTTTGCATGTGGGACCTCAATGGGCATTGCAGTGACCTCACCCTTCACTTTACTTTGATGTTTTGGACTAATTACAAAGAACTGGATGGTTGGATGCTGGGTTCACCCAGCAGGATACAGTAGGGGAGCCGAAAAGGGGACACGAGTAAATAGAGTGTATTTCTTTTACCTGTCATGACCAAATCAGCTGTGCATCAATGTTTTGCACTAAAAAAAAAAAAAAAAGCAAATGCCAATGTCCTCTTATTTAATTTAATTTAAATCAAATCGCAAACTAATCGACTGCAGCATCCCGGATGAACGGAGCCGGGCAACCGGTAGCCGCATAACAGTACAAACAATGGTAAACACGCTGATAGCGTTTGCAAACTGCAAAATAAAAACGTTAATTATTATAAAGAGAATAAATTGCGATGGGAAAAACAAGTGGGAGCGTGACAGCCAACTAGCAAATGATTATAATCTGTCATCACCGTTATGGAGAAAGAACTCGCCGACCGGCGCCAGGTGCGGCTGTCCAACAACTTCCTTGGCATCTCTTTCTCTCCTCCTCCCTACCCGTGACCCCGAACAGTGTGGCGCGTTCCTATGTCCTCAGGGTTGGAGGGGAAACGAGAGCGTGGCATTTGAAGGAACCAGCACTCGCAGGAGGAACCACAATGAACACGCATCCGCTCCCACTCAAGGTCGCCGTGGTTGGCGCCAGACATGCGGGCAAATCAGGTAAAAACAAAATGCCACATGGTTTTAAAAATAGATGCAATCGCTCTAAAACTGCTTGTTTGTGCTTTTTTTTTGCAAAATTAGCGTTGACAGTTCGGCACTTAACGAAACGTTATATTGGAGAATACCGATCGAGCATTGGTAAGGGAACTTGTTTTGTTTTTGTTGGCATCAAGGGGTTGATGCACCCATCTGACCTCCTTGTCACATGCTATCGTTTAGATCTCCTTTATCAACACAACTTTAATGTCGATGGTGTACCTGCACAGGTTGAAATACTTGATGTATCACGCTGGACGGTATGTAATTTACTTTGAAAAAAGTTACAAATAACGTTAAGAAAACGAAATGACTAAAATATAACGTTAAAAAAACGAAAAGACTAAAATATAACGTTAAAAAAACGAAAAGGCTAAAATATAACGTTAGAAAAGCGAAAAAGTTAGAAAATAACGTTAAAAACGCGAAAAGTTAAAAAAATAACGTTAAAAAGTTAATTAAATGTTATATTTTGATTTTATTATGTCTTTTCTGTTGTTTATTGATGTTTGGGATGTCATGTGACGATGTTTTATGACGTGACGTGTTACTTTTAACGCAGATAGACGACGGGTTCCCTGCTGAGCATGTGCGTTGGGCGGATTCTTTGCTGGTCGTCTACAACGTGTGCGACAAACAAAGTTTCCAGGTGGCCAAATATTTGTTGGAACATCTGCGTAGTCGCAGTGGGTCGTACCCAGCTGCCACTCTCGTGGGCACCCAGCGCGATTTGGAGCATGCACGGCAAGTGAGCACCGATTCAGCCAAAACTCTCGCGTTGCGACACGGATGCGGCTTTTTCGAAGTTTCTTCGGCTGCGGCTGAGGACTCGACGTCGGTTCAATCGACGTTCCAACACGCGGTTCGAGTGGCGCGTGCGTGTAGTGAGGCGCGTGCTCTTAGAAGGCGCAAGTTAAGCCTCACTAACGTGACACGCGCTTTGGGCGTACTTATTAAGGCCAAGCGACCTTGGCTGTCTTTGTGATCAAAATTCCGAGTATTTTCCTCCAATCTCAGTCTTTCATGTGTGTGTGCGTGCTCTATTTCTTTGTAATATATTTTTGTACAAAATAAAGCATAAAAATGTAATTATTTTTCTAAAATCGTAAAGCTATTTCTTATTTGATTTGCAAATTGCAAACATCAACGAAATACACGGAAAAACTTGTTTATTGTGTATTGATGGCGCCGTGAAGTTACCTCGGTTTTATTTCCGCTTTGCTCCATTAATTTCCAATTATTTATCCCAGAAATTCTCACAGCTGGCTTCCGGTTTAGACTTTCCTTCATTGAACTTAATTAATTAACTGCTTTATTTTAATTATAATTTATTCGTATTTAACTTCCCGTTTCAAGTTACACTGAATTAAATAAGAAAATAAAAAAAAAATCGTTACGTAATCTATCCACACCATTTATTGACATAAAATAAATTACAAATTGTACTAAAAACACAATTATCACAAAATAAAATCCAAAAAATAGCGTCAAAGCAGCAAATGTGTGATATTCAAGCATTACTTCCCCTCATACTAATGCTCATCCGTCTCATAATCAACGGCGAAGCGTACAAGCTCGATTTGACTTTCTGGTAGCTCAATTTGTTTTTCTTTGTTTGTAACTGTCCATCAGTGGATGCGCGCTGCCTAAACGCCGAATCGTCGGTCCATTCAGCGGATGCTGATCTTTCGGGCCAGGTGGGTAATGTTGCAACACCTGGTACTAATGGCACTACTCCCCCCGTGCTGCGCGTCGAAATGCCTCGACATATGGCATTGATCGTCTCCAGATTGATCGGTCCTCCGTGATGGAGGTCACTGGTCGACCTCTTGAGTCTGGGCGCTTTACAACTTGTGTTCCACGTGCGATAAACATCTTGGAAGACGAGTGACGCGTGCTCGAAGTTCTCCCTCACTGATATTTCCTTGAATGCAACACAACCTATATCGCGTGCTCTGCGTTGACCGTCCGCTAGTGACACCATTCTCTCGCCCACCTGGTCGGTTTTGTTGCCAACCAACAGAACCGGAGCTTCGGGACCCGGGAGAATTCCAGATGCCAAGCCACGCCTGCGTTGTTTGTTGTAACTGATGAGAAAACGCAACCGGTTGCATTCATCAAAACTGCATTTGTCGCTCACTGAATACATCAGGATAAAGGCTTCGGCCCAGCGAATGTTTGTTTCGATCTGAACACGTTCCTCTTCGCCCTATTTAGATAAAGAAATTTAATTTAATTGAAATTTAATTGTTTTTTTTTTAAATTTTTTAAATTTTTTAAATTTTTTTTTTTAATAATATAGTTGTTATTAAATTATTATTTGGGATTTTAGGGGTTAATTTGTTACTGAAATAACTTTCTTTGCACTTTTTATGTCAACACGTTTGTATTTCTGTAAAAACATTCCTGGAAATCTTGGCATTGCTCAATGTTGTTTATCTTTTGCTCTCGAAGTGCACTTTATTTTCTATAGAAATCTCGTATTTCTTGGGTTTGAAAAGGTAATAATAATATTTTAAAAATAGTTTTATTCTTTTATATTTTTGTAGTTTTAAATTTTTTTTCTCTACTTGTGAATAAAAGCAAAAAAAACAACATTTCTCTTTTTGAAATCATATTTTGCTGTTGTGATATTATTAATTGATAAGAATTGATTGAAAAAATACATAATTGATTAATGAATTAATTATGTTATTTTCCTGTTACCTGGCATTGCCCACCAGCGCTATCCAATATCTCAAACGCAACTAATTCGGTATTGACTGTCGCTTGATGACTGTAAACACGATCTATTTAACAAAAAAATTATATATTATCTGATTTAAATTTTTTTTTTTTTGAATAAAAAAACATTACCTAAATTTTGATCATAGTCTCCAATGAAACGACGAGTTACAAATCTCACGACGAGTGCTAATTAAAAATAAATAAAATAAATAATAATAATAATAATTTATAATTTGAGTTGTTTTTACCTGTTTTTCCAACACCAGTGAATCCTAGAACCATAACGCGTAACGGTTTGGGTTTAGAACACGGATTAAGTTTACAGAGAGTCTGCATCGTTCATGTGATGAGTTGTAAGTACTCATATAAGTCATAGCATGAGGATGTGAAGGCAAGCAGCATCCCATCGTCATGGCAACGAACAACAGGCGTCCTGGCTGTTGGTGTGGCAACCGATTGCGAAAACACAAACAGGAAAAAGTAATATAACAACATTCCTGTTTTGTTGTCAAGTGCTGTGTTTAATGAAAGTAGGAATGCGAGTGGTAAATGACGTAAATGTCAATAGCGTTTAGACAATACGAAATTCTAGACATTAAGATGTAGGGTAAATGTTATTTTGAAGTTTTAATGTCGAAATGTTAGGTTTTCAACGGGAATCGAGTTGCAAAAATTTTATTTGTTTAATTTGAAACCTAAGGAGAGAAAAAAGTATAAAAATCTTGAAAAAAAATAATCGAAAATAAAAAATTCTTGTGCGCAGATTATGAATTAAAATTTATGGAATATAAAAATTAAAATATAGAAAAAAGACCATCTCCGAGATGGTCTCTGGAAAATAAATTTAATTGAAACAAGTTGGAGCAATTTGACACTAGGTGTCAGAAGCGGTTAAGTAATTTACAGAAGTAAATAAATCAAGAAATAAATTCCAAGATACGAGGAAAATTCTCAAAGCATAATAGCCAGATAGACAATAGGATGATCTTAATAAACAGGAAAACGTTTAGAATTTAATTATTATAATTATTAGCAATAAATACCAAAGTACAAATTGAAACTTGTTCGTAAATCAAAGCAGCTGTTATTAAATTGTTTGAACAACAATTTAAAAGTGATACATTTAGTTTTAATACAGAAACTATGGATTTCTTGATTCATATTTGCAGCGAAATTTGTTTTATCTATTTATTTTTTCAATAAAGTGAAACTCAAGATACACAGAAGTGATAACACTTATTTATCAAACTTAATTACAATTTTAAAATGTAAATTGTACATTCAGGAAGAAAAAAAAGAGAAAAGTTGAATGTTTTTTTACGTGTGGTAAATATTTGTGACAGAAAACAAGTTAAACTTTCCGCTGTTTTTCTCACTTTCAGCATTTTGACACGAGGTGTCATTTCTTGGCTAAGGGAATTGTGGGTAAAACGGGCAGTTAAGCAAAATCCCGAAGAAACAGTGAAAAATAGGCTAAATATTTGTATGTGCCACTGGTAAGTAGGATGCAAGCATCAATACAAATTTCATGCCATGATCTTTCGTTATGATAATTAATATTGACTTCGCACAACCTTTAAGACCACTGAAATTTAACTGCAAATTGACCTCTACCAAACCAAAATACAAACCCGCGCGGAGCTATTATCCGCCATTTTGTGAAACAAAGTGTAGTTAGTCGGATCGAGTTGAATTGACTAACAAAATGCAGAATTAAAACATTAAACCAAACCATTCATTCACAATCACATTTGATGAAACGTTGTGTCCTTTCACTTTAAAACGATACAATGTTCTCAATCAAACTGTTTGCGACAAAAAAACTGCCGTATAATTCATTGTCTTCACAAACACGAAAAGAAAAACACGGAATTAAATCAAAGAAAAAAATTAAATTGAAAGAAAACAAAACGCAACGAAAGGTCCTTGAAAAGAAGTTTAATTTACTCATCATAAATTATAAATTTTAGTTAAAAAAATTAATTTATTAATAATTTTTTCTTTCAATTTTTTATTAGGTTAAAACTCACCATGACCGATTTCAGATGATTAAAACTGAGAAAACAAATCAATGATGGAAGATTGTAACGACCAAGTAACGTTAACCGTGACTGGTATGGACAACAATACGACAACTATAATTTTAAACAGTGAAATGACAGCAACAACAACTCAGACTAAAAACGTCACCACCAATTCGTTGCCGGCATTAATGGGCATCTCATCGAACGAATTAGTGCAGTGTTTGGCCGAATTCACCAACCAAAACAACCAAAACAACCAAACTGTAGTCGAAGGAAGTGCTTTAGAAGACAATAATTTATCACTAAGTGACCACGTCTGCTTATCTGACGGATCCGTTGCTTACAACATCGAACGTGTGCTTACGCAGAGTGAAATTAACGATTTACCGACGAGCGAGGAGAACGATATAGTTTTGATGTCGCCGAAGAAGGAATCGCCGAGTAAATTATTAGTTAATGAGGAGGAAAGTTTGTTGTTGGATGCCGAAGAAGACGAGGAGACTGGGGCTGAAGAGAAGAGTTATTCGGCCGATAATAACACGAACGAAGAAGAAAACACTGTTGTTATTGATGTTTCTAATCCAATTCAATTGTGTCATAATTCGTTGATTGTGGTCAACGGGCAGAAGTGCGTTCTGCAACAAAACACTGAAACTGGACAGTTGTTTGCATATCCGATCAAGGAGCCTGAAAAACCGAGGAAAAAGAGGGGCAGGCCACGGTAATGCAATAAAAGGAATAAATTTGGGGTTGTTTTTATTGTTTTTAAATTTATTTTACAGGAAAATTAAACCGGATGACAACAGCGGTGTTGGGGGTGACGACGATTCTCAATCTCAGGACGCTGGAGCGATGGATGAGGAAAATGATGCGTTGGATGATTACGAAAAGGGGTTAATAGAAAGATCGAACGAAGGTAACGATTTTTTTTTATGTTAAAAACTTTAACTTGAAAGATTTTATTTCATTACAGCTGGAGAAATAGTTAAAAGGAGCACCAGGAGACGGAAAATGACGCGTCAATTAAACGGTTTTTTAATACTAATAATAATAACAAGAAAAAAAAAGAATTAAATTTATTTGTATTAATTTTTTAAGACTATGAAACTGGCGTTTTGAAATTGGAAGGAACGAGCGAGGATGATGAGGATGACGGCGACGAGGATGATGATGAACCGCCTTTGAAGAAGCGACTCGGACGTGGACGTGGTGGGCGTCCAAAACGCGGCGGATCACCCGTTCAGGCCAACCGACCGTTCGTCAGTTTATTACAACCAGGTTGAGTCAAAATAATGAATTTAAATTAATCAAATTATTTATTTATTTAATTCATTTCTTTTTTTTTTTTTTAGCTAAACGAGGTCGGGGACGACCACGTCGTTACGGCAGCAAGCCCGAAACGTCACAAACTCAATCTTTTCTTATTCATTTTCCGGAAGGACAAACCGTGATGATTCAAGTACCCACGGCCAATTTACCGCCCGGCGTTACGGTGCAAAGTGTCGCGCAAAACATCGCGGAGTCGTTGAATTTGCCGCCAAACCAAACGATATTCCCGACGCAACAGAATAAAATTCCGGTAGCAATTGCTCCGCGTCCAGTGTCGACGAATCTTTCGCCCGCGAACTGCAAAGAGGAGGAAAATCAGGCGGAAATGGTTAAAGATACGGAATTAGACGATAATATAAATCAGGAGGACGAAATGAGCGTTCAGTTGGACGTGTCGGAAACGAGTGAAAAAGTGACTACGTCGACCGATGTTAGTTTGACCGATGCGACGAATGAGAAAATGGTCGAGGATGCGGAAGAAGTAAAGGAATGTGCGGGGACCGGAACGTCCGTTATCCCGTTGCCGGACAGCGTGGTACCGTTGCTTCTAAATAAACCGGAAACGCCAATAAAAATAGGTGAAGGCAGTTGACAACTTTAAAATAATAAAAAAAAAATTATTTATAATTAAATTGTAAAAATTTAATTGAAAGGTTTAAAAGCATCTGAAAATGACTTGGAAAAATTGCGGTGTCCGAAGTGCGACTTTCAGGCTTATTACCCGCAACAATACCAAGAACATCTGTCGAGTCATCCCGACGATGTTTATCGTTGCAAGTGTTGTTCGTATTTAGCGTTACAAGAGGACGAATTATATGCTCATTATAAAGTATGTCCAAATAATTTATTTTTCAATTAAAAGTTGAGTTCTTTTCGCGCTGATTTCCGTTTGTTTTATTCTTTCGTAGGAAAGTCATCCGAAATGCATTTGTGACGTATGCAACCACACGGCGGAACACGCGTATATGATAAAACGACACATGTATCGGCACAGCGACACGGGCTGCTCGTGCGAGGTGTGCGGAAAGTCTTATAAAGACCACTACATCTTAAAAATGCACATGAAAATGGTACATATGCCGCCTGAAGTACTTTTTGAGTGCCCAGTTTGTACGAAAACATTCTCTAGGAAAGCTCATTTAAAAAGACACTTACGGACTCACGATCCCGATAAACCGTACAAGTGCACACTCTGCGAATATAGGTAATTAATTAATTAGTTTAATTGTATAAACGATTAAATCGGTGATGGTTGACAGGGGGTGCGAGAAATCCGATATTACCAAACACATGTTGATCCACGAAGAACCGAAACATACGTGCGAAGTGTGTGGCAAAACGTTCCGTCACATCAAGAATAAGGAACTCCACGTTAAAAGGTTCGATGTTTATACATTTGTTGTTTGTAGTTTTGATTTTAAATTTAAATTTCAGACATAAAGGACAGCGCGACTACGTGTGCGGTGTGTGCGATTTTTTAGGCTACACTTACACCGACATTCGGAAACACATCGAACGTAAACACAGCGATAGCAACACGATCATTTGCGAGCGCTGTAGACACGCATTTAAAACGGATGCACTTATGAAGGTTTGAATTTTGATTTTGTTTTAAATTTTAAAATTAAATTTAATCGGTGTCTTGCAGGAACATCAAGCCAACGGTCAATGCGAATTATTCCTCATGGACCCGGCGTTCAACGAATCCGATTTGGTGTCCGGAACTTCGGAAGGAAACGACGGGGCCAACGTGGCCTCGGAGGGGCAGCTGGAGGACGTTTCCGACACGACTGTAGCGTTGCCCGACGGTTCCGTGGCCACTCTAAGTGAACTGGCGGCGAGTGGTCAGATTGTGTTGACTGACGGAAAACTGCACCATATCCCTCATTCGCAGGTTGTGAATTCCAGTGGACAATTGACTATTTATACCAATGAAGATGGAACTACGAGGGTCGCTATGGTTACGGAACAGGGTGAATTAGCTTTGGTCGCGGAGTCGGAAGAAAGTGAAAAATGTGGTCAGACTGCGGATAATCAAGTGATAGATAAGGGAATAGAGTTCTCTTTAGACGACGACGACGACGACGATACATTTGACGAAAATGCGTAACGTGCTTTGATCGGTGCATATATATATATATATATTTTTAAAGTGTTTGTGCAACTTAGTTGTAAATATTTAATTTACTTCTTTAAAGTATTATGTATATATATAATGAATTGATTTTTCTTGGATTAAATATTTGAAAATGAAATAATTTTTTCTTTATTTTTTTTCTTAAAGTAAAATAAAAATCTTTTTTATTTTTTTTTTTATTCTTTGAACACGCGAATAACTTTTAGTATCGGAGCCCTACATATAGGGCAGGGCTTGTCGCCATGTTTGAGCATTTTCAAACATTTATAACAGCCAACCATGTGCCCGGTACTTCCGTGCACGATGCAGCCGTCGCATGGGCGATCGAAACACATCACGCACAACGATTCGTTTGATTTGTTTGTTGGATCTTCGGCCGATGTCCCTTCCATTGGTTCGCTGGCGGTCTGCAGTTCCATTTGCTGCGAGAAAATGAAGGTTTAGTTCGAATAGAATTTGTGTTTTGTGATTTTAGTCACCTTGAATGCGTTTGTTCGATTCCTTCTTCTTTGGCTGTCTCGTTTCCGTTTCTTTCTCAATCTTTTCGGTGGTCTGCGCCGGTTTTGGGGTAGCCAATTGTGTCGTAATTGCCAACATTTTTCACAGTTTCTTATGGTTGGGGCGTTAAGACTTTTGCAGTTTTTACACATCCATTTGTCACAGTCGGTGATATCTGGATCTTCACTGTCGGTTGTGTCCTCTTGACAATTGCTCGAATCTGCCCAAAAATCAATGTCAGTTTCGGCCGTTTTATAGATAAATTCCTGAAAAAATTAATATATTTTTTTAAAAAAATAAGCAAAATAATTTTTTCTTTAATTTTTAAAAAATAGTACCACGGCGTCTCCTACAGATGGTGCCGAGTCCGAATCCAGATCAGACGGTAACGAAGATATTTCGTATTCAAACTCCAAGTCCGTGTCACCTTCCACAGGATCGATGTCGTTCTCCCATTCTGTCAGAACGGCATTATCGTCGTCGCCGTCGTTGCATCCGTTCGAAAAGAATTCGTCATCATCCGATGAATCTTTCGCAACGGCCGTTTCGTAACCCTATTTCCAGTTATTTTTGAAATGTAAACAAAATTCCTTAATTTTTTAATACCTGTAAGCTGTAAATAGTTTCGGTTTCGCTATCTGGCTTTGGTGGAAGACAAATATTGAAGAAATAATCGGAACAAACTTTTTTTACATTTGCATTAACAATATCTGTTCCGTATAAAACAAAATTTTAATCTCAAATCTTAAAAGAAATATAACAAAAGACGGAATTAGCTAATTACCATCATCGGATTTCCTTTTCAGAGCGTTATCATCTGGTTCCGAAGTGCATTGGCTGTTCCCACTATCGACCCCACTATCTAAAAACATAAACAAAACCCGAAATTACAAAATTTCACACAAAATAAAATTAATTTATGAGAAAATTAGATATTTTTTTAATTAATTAAAAACTCAACAGGTGTTACAATGTGCTAACCCAAAGAATAGGTTTGTAAAGTTATTCACCTGCTGCAGTTCCTAAGGGTATTAAAAAAGAATGCAACCGTTTTCTAAAACAAGGAAAGAATTTATGAAATTAAAAAAAAAAAAATATATATACAAATAAATAATAATACTCACAGCGCCCACAGAGCATGGAATTTATCTTGTCCAAATACCTGTCCCAACGGGTCGTTTGCGGCATTGATACTAAGGCAGTTTGATGGATCAAGTAAATGCTTCGTTTTAATATACTCACCAAGGAAAAATTTCAACTAAAAAACAGAAAATTGAATTATTTTTTAAAAAAAATTTATCACAAATGGCCGATAGATAAATTAATATTTACTTCAGATATGGAGAAATACATTTTTCCTTGCGCACCGACTGTTTCGAAAAGATTAAGTAGTTCTGGTTTAACGGTGTACTAAAAATTCAAATTAATGTGTTATTGAATATAGAATATACGCCACATTTGTTTTCGTACCTGTTGTACCACTGGTGTCCCTTCCGTGCTGCGATTTGCAATCGAATTCATTTTAGTTGTTTGTTGTTGCTCGATGTATGATTATATTTCTTATTGTGAATGGGAATTGCTAGTGATATATACCAGTGGCACTAAATTACCTTAACTAAGATTTAAACACAAAATATGTGAGACGATTAAACAGTTTGGTATCCATTCTTGATTTGTAGTTGTGGTACAGAACAAAACACGGTCTTGGTTAACTTTTAGACACGTTTGGGCACGTTTGTTACTACCACGTGATGAATTTGAGCCAATCGCGAGGACGAATTCCTCTCTCGGGGCACAAACAACACAGATTGTGTTTTTAATTAAACAACTTGGTAGAGCTAAAACAAGCGTTTAATGTCGGGGAATGACATATGCGGGGCCAAACCAAAGTTTTTTTGGTCTTACTAATTATAATTTGAGCTAATAATGTAAAAAGGTACAATTTTGCGCACTATTGGGTGTCGTCCTGTACTTAGCGCCTCGATCATTCCTCAAAACGACTGGTTTCATTGCGAGGTTGGTGACTCGTTTTCATTCTATTGCCCTCACTTTCAATATCAGCAGTTTTTGAATTTTTCTAGGCATTTTGTCCTCTGATAATTCAGCAAACTTCGTTAAAATATTTCCACAGTTTGAATTAAATGACCCACACGCGAAAATGTTTTTATTTAATCCATTTGTTATGTTTATTTTGCCCAGATGGAAGCATCTATTCCAGGCAGTGATGAACCGATGCTGCCAGATGATCAACCACTTCACATATTGCAAACTGGTCACATATTAAATGCGGAAACACTTCGATCCCTCGATGGCATTGTCATTACGGTGGCGACTCCGGACGATGGGAATAACGAGGATAATCCAAACAGTTATAGACTTGAATAATTGATTAAATAAATGTTTTTATTTATATATTTTTTTGTTGTTTTGATTTACAGTTGCGAGTGAATTAACTGGGAAGATTTGGCAAGTGCTTCCTTCAGATGGCAATTCGGACGTGACTCATATTATTGCGGTTGATCAGACGGAATCGTCTCGAGGAGAATGTAAATTGATGGAAATTTTTTTGATTTGATTTGATATGATTGCTCGTTCGGTGCTAGCGAAGACTCGTCATGCAGTTTTTGTTCAATTATTTCTATAAAGACTCAAAATTTAAGCCTAAAAATGCATTTTTTTCTCCGTCAGAATTGCAATTTCCCCTGTCAAATTGTATTTTTTCTCTTCAAATTACATTTTTTTCTCAAAGGCATTTTTTCCCTGTCAAAAATTGCATTTTTACCTGTCAAAACGCAATTTTACCCGTCAAATTACATTTTTTCTCTTCAAAAATGCATTTTTTTCCCGGTGTTTAATTGCTTTTTTCCTGGTCAAATTAATTTTTTTTCTAAAATTAAATTTTTTCGGAAATATACATTTTTCTCCACAGAAATGCATTATTTCTGTCAAAACTTGCATTTTCCCCTCAAAAATGCACTTTTTCTGATCAAAAATTTAATTTTTTTAATACAAAATTGTAATTTTAAATATAATTCAATAATTTATTTAAATTTATTTAATTTCTACTTTTTTAGTAATTCAAGATGAATGCGAATTAAGCAACGAATTGGACTCCAATAGTATTTTGAGTAGCGACACACTCACTTCCATGTTACTATCAAATCCATTATCTACCCGGTCTTTACCCGTCGACACTCCCAGTTGGGCTTTAAAATTACGAGATTGCGAGGTCCTTCGAACAAATCCACACAACAAATAACAAATTTAATTTTTTAACAAACATTATTTTACAACTTCAGGTTATCGGCGACTCGTATCGTGGCTGGATCGCGAGCGAACCGGAATTAGATTTAACCCTAACATTTCACAAACAACAAACCCAAAGTTTCTGGGGCACGCGGCAATCACCAGCTTCGCAGCGCAACTCAACGAGGCTTATGTGGAAATCGCAATACGTTCCTTTCGACGGAATACCTTTTATCAATTCCGGTAAATTAATCCTTTAAGAATTTATCAAATTATTTGTTGTTTAAACGTTTATTTAGGAAGTCGTGCCATTGTGATGGAATGCCAGTTCGGTCCCAGACGCAGAGGACAGTCAAAACGACAAAACGAAGGCGTCTCGAAAAGCATGTTTAAGCAGACTTGCCCCGCAAGAATTTACATTAAACGTGTTTGCAAGTTTCCCGAATATATCGTCGACATGTCGAACACGGATAGAAAACATTTGCGATCGGCCATGGACAAAGCGTTCCAAGAACTCAAAATGAGAGGGTTCGATGGACACGGCGAGGAAAGGTGTAAATATTTCAATAATTTCGTGTACGATTTGATTTAATTTTTTTTTATTTTTTATTTGATGTTAATAGATGGTACGTTCAGTTGCCGACGATAGCTGCGCATGAATTCCACGAGTTGGGTAAAGGCGCGAGTAAAAACATTTCTCCAGTGAAGAATATATTGAATATTGAAAACGATTTGAATTCTTTGAGCGCGATCAACTCACGGATCCATCCAAAAATCGCGGAAAAAATTCGCGAATTTGTACAGAAAGGCGAAACTAGAGTTTACGTCATTCGGAAACAACTTCGGTAAAGAAAAGCGATTGAATATTAAAAAAATTTAATTTATTTTAATTTTTTATTTTTTTTTGAAAATTTAAATAGAAAATTCGTTGAACAAACACTATTTGAGAGTGTTGATCAAGTACCCGAACGACACAATTTGAGTTACTTTCCGACAGTTCACAGCATACAAAACCAAATATACCAAGCCATGAAAGATCTAGAATGCGGGAAAATGGAAAAACTATCAGAGCACATTTTAATTGAATCGAATTTAGAAAACGAAAACTCCGGTTCCGGCGAAGATTCGTGCGAGGCGTCTCCAGCACTCAATCAGGAGATGATAACGGTTACTTTATTAACGCCCCAAGAAGCCGGTATTTTGATTTAATTAATTACTTTTCTGTATTTTTCTTTGATTTATTTGTTTTGTAGGAGATAATTCAATGATCTCGCAGATAGAAACGCAATTATCCGACGGAAGTTTTCAAGTTAGCACGACAATTACGCCAGAACTGCTCCACAGAATCAAAAATTTTCACTGCGCAGCTGTCATGAATGAATCCGAGGGCCCTTTGATTTCGTTACCGGAGAGAAATAACACGGAGGAAAAAACCGGTGATGAATTGCAAGAAATTGAGGACGAAGATTCGAGCGGAACTTTCACGGTTACGATGATGGAACAAGGGAAAGTTGTACAGATCGAGAATAATTTCTAGGCGTGATGTTTAAAAAAGAGGATTTTTTTTAATGTATTCATATCTTTAAGATATTTGTGATAAATGTAACCAAATTGTACCATAGGTACCATAAGCAGACAATCTTTAAATAAACTTATATAGAGTATTATAAATAAAAATATATAATGTTTCGTGTGTTTTTGTATAAGATTTGTGTACATATCTGTGTAAATAGTTAAAATTTCAAAGTTTTTAATAAAATAAATTACATTTAAGTGTTGGTTCGTGCATTTTATTAGTTATTTGCAACTCTGGAAGGAAATAATGGTAGATTTCCACGAAATTTAGTAATTTTTTTATTAGAAAATCTTTACATTTTTTTTTTTGCAGGTTTGGTACAGATAATTGTCAGTTTTTATCACCCGTTGTCAGGTGTGTGCAACAGGTGTATCTTCGACGATACGCTCTATTAATTAATTACACTATTATACCGCACTCTCAATCTGTAATAAAATATAACACGGATTGCTAAAACATTTTATTACGTATTTCATGAATTTTATGAATGACTATATAGTGAACGTCCGTTTAAGTTGGAAGTTTTACACATTTTTTTCCCATGACCCGAAACCGACCAATGACAAACTTCCCCGTGTACATATAACATCGATCACCATCCGCAGCCGGTATTTAGCGAAAACATAAAAAAAAATCTCGCATAACCAACTTTTCGAATCGAAACATTTAATCGAACCAACGAGACAACTAAAAAACCCTTTTCCCAAAAATTCCAGCCCGAAATAAACAACTTTTACCGACTCCACCCGGATAAGAACTATTTTCACACACGAGCGCGCTATCACTCCGCAGGACTAGATTCTTCTCCTCCTTTTTCGGCCTCGTGCGATGATCGTCTGAAACGACTTGGATATTCCTCCTACTTGAACCGGCTTTTCGACCTCGGCAACGGATCTCGATCATGATGGACTCATTCCCTATGGATGGCAATTTATACGAAGTAAATGACGTTTGGGAAAACGACGATTTCGAGTCGGTAAGTGCAAATATTTGACGACCATCTGGAAAGAAACATGCGGCGCCGTCGCTCGCACGTTTCCGCCTACTTTGGTCAGTTTTCAACTTTTCCGATGCGAATTCGCATTTACTCGGCCAAACGAGGGCGGAATTCGTGTCGACGAATGCCCGAACAACTTGTCGTAATTCATACAACTTATGCTGCAAGTTGAGAAGCGACGCGAGGCCAAACTGAATAAACATATGTGAGTCAGAAAAATAATGATAATTCAAAAAAGGCCAAAAGGATTTGTCATTTAAATCTTTTTAAAGTCGATAAGATAATTAAAGGAATTGTTTTGTTTTTGTTTCGTTCATTTTTCGGGGTTTTTCGGCGTTTTTTTTTGGGTGTGCGACGCCATAATTTATGTAGCAACCCCCGCATTTTGAACGGGTCAAGGCGATCGCCCGGACTAAAGACGGAAATGAATGTGAACATAAAATAGTTATTTTTTTTTTTTTTTTAAAAAAATTTTTTTTGGATAAGATTTTGTGAACTGAAAATATCCGAAAAAAAATAAAACTTCTCTGACCTGTTACGTCATGCGCACTTGTTCCCGTGTGCCTCTATTGTTGAAGGAATTCCGTGATGCAACTTCCTATATCTATTTATCTATTGTTGCAATCGTAGTCAATTTCCAGATGCGACAAAACAACACAGGTGCAGAATTAAAAAGAGGAAATTGAGTTAATCGTTGTTTTTGATGATTTCGGGTGAGAAATTCAAATATTTTTGTGGATAATTAAATGGGGGCTGGGGAGTGAGTTAAGTAATTAGAGTTTTTTTTTTTACATTTTTTCTTTTATTAATTTTTTTTTTTTTACATTTAATTTAATTTTTCTTTCCGGCTTTTGGGTTGTATTGCAGCATCGAGTCTCTTGGCCTTGACTTTGGGCTTTGATGCCATTTGTGGGCTTTGCTTGGCTTACCTTGCTTCAGGGTGTTTAGCCCTTGGTAAAGTCCAAAGCCCTCTACAAGAACCACGACCAGGAGGGATCACTGACTTAACGTGGCCAATATTTTTTTTAATGAAAATAAATAATAAATTTGAAGAAAAAAATGTGGTTTGGGAATAACTGTTATTAATTTTTTTTTAACCCCGTGAGATCTGCAAAAAAAAAATTCCAAAAATTGAAATAAAAAAAAATTGGGACTAAAATTACAATTTGAATATTTTTAGGCCCATAAGAAATATGTAAATAATTTAAATAACATAGAAAAATACATTTTTTGAAGTTTACATATGGAAAAATAAGAATATT
Source organism: Strigamia acuminata (assembly GCA_949358305.1). Classification (NCBI taxonomy): domain Eukaryota; kingdom Metazoa; phylum Arthropoda; class Chilopoda; order Geophilomorpha; family Linotaeniidae; genus Strigamia; species Strigamia acuminata. The sequence goes on along the minus strand of OX442314.1, from coordinate 23,192,756 downwards.
TGAGCATTTTTGACCATAATTTGTGATTTCTGATAATTTTTAAACTCAAAATTGGTGCTTTTTGATTATTTTGACCATTTTTACTGAAATTTTCGAATTTTTGACCATTTTTTAAACCAAAAATTGGGTGTTTTGACATTTTTCGTCAAAATTTGGCCATTTTTGATCATTTTTTCATCAAAATTTGGCCATTTTTGATCATTTTTCGTCAAAATTTGGCCATTTTTGATCATTTTTTCATCAAAATTTGGCCATTTTTGATCATTTTTTATCAAAATTTGGCCATTTTTGATCATTTTTTATCAAAATTTGGCAATTTTCGATTATTTTTCACCCAAATTGGACGCCATTTTCACAAAAATTGCATTTTGAGTTTGGAAAAAAATTAATAGTAGCCGGGGCTATTATAAACGTTGGGGAAGCAATTTTTTTATTGCATTATTACATTTTTTTTTTTCACTGTTGATATTTGTTGAGATAAACCCCTTTGCTTCCACATTCTTTGATCTTACCTCGGGGTCTGTGACCTCCAGTCTAGTTGCAGTACAGTTGTTTGGGAAGAAGAATTAAAAGAAGTAGTGGCTAATTTAAAGAAAAGCGAGGATGGACATTGACCTGGTGGCAATTGACTCAAGTTTAATGAATGGAAAAATCAAATTTCATGTTTTAATTAAAATTATATTGAGAAAAATTATTTTAATTTGTAATTTTTTTTTCTTTTTCCAATTTTGTAGATTTCAATGGGAGATTCATTTACGGGTGATCCTGATTGGGCAGTGTTTTTGGACCATGGACCTCCTACAGTTGTCCTCAATGACCGGATGATAACAGATGCCCTTCATAGTCCTCGGACGATAATTTCTTCGAGCGATCATAGCTATTCGTTGGTGGCAAATGAGTGTGAAATGAACCCCGACTCACCCCATGATGAAGATCCTGAAGGGGGATTGGATGATTTCGACAAAGGTCGGTTTGGGTTGAGTCATCAAACAAAACTCGTTGGTATTTTAATTCTGGTGTTGGGTTCAAGGTCAGCGTGTCTTGCAAAACAGCGAAAGATATATTGACATAGTTGCGATTTTGTTTTCATTGAAAAAGGGAAAAGATAGAGAAATGGAAATGGTGATAAGGATGAAGGAAAGTCAGAAAATTTATATATATAGATTAAAGTTTGGTTTGACTTTTTTTTTTTGTTTTTTTTTTTTATTTTAAATTTTTGGATTATTTTGGTTGAAATTTTGAGGTTTTTGATTGGAATTGTGAATTTTTGATTGGAATTTTGAATTTTTGATTGGAATTTTGAATTTTTGATTGGAATTTTGAATTTTTGTTTTGAATTTTTATTTTTTGATTGGAATTTTTGATTTTTTGATTGGAATTTTTGATTTTTTGATTGGAATTTTTGATTTTTTTGATTGGATTTTGAATTTTTGATTGGAATTTTGAATTTTATGATTGGAATTTTGAATTTTGTTATTGGAATTTTGAATTTTGTTATTGGAATTTTGAATATTTAGATTACAATTTTAAATCTTTAGATTACAATTTTAAATCTACAGATTACAATTTCAAATCTTCAGATTACAATTTTAAATTTTTTTTACAATGAATTTTGAATTTTCCGATTTTTTTATTTCTCACTTTTAATGAATTTTAAAATTCCAGATTGATACTTTGAATACTTTGAATATTTTTATAACATTTTTATGATTCCTGATATCTTTTCCCAATGGTCGGTTGTAATATTGGATACTTTTAAAAGCTTCATGCACCAAAAAAACAAAAAAACAAAAAAAAAAAAAGCCTTTTTTTCGAATTTTTTTCTAGAAATATTACGAAATCGAAATCATTGTCTTTTTTTCAACCAAATATCACTTATTTTCAAACTGTCACATCGATTTCGACGAGATACCAGAGTCTCAGATTTAAAAAATATTTTTAATGGTCAAACGACATTCCTTAAAGGGCATTGAACCGACCATTTTGCTAGTAACGTTTTTCCAGTCTGATTTTGTGAGCAGATCACGATGTCTACCAAACTACGTGACCTTGATGGGAACGTTGGAATGTCTTGTTTTTTCTTCTTCTTTTTTTTATCCCAATCCAAACCCACCTTGTTTTCCTCCCCTCGCGGCTCGCACTCTCCCCTCTCCTCAATTAAACATGTTCACTTCACCAACTCTTATTTATTCCTACACAGATCTGGAATCCGAATGTTTCCCCGCAATTCCAATGTCTACCGCATCGTCTCACAACGCAGTTTACATCAAACAAGAACCAATGTCAGCACCATCTTCACCACAACCGCACAGAAAATCGCAGAGTTTGCTAAAACAGCCAACCATTATACTAGCAACAAGGCCAAATAGGAATAATTTACTACCTAAAGTTAACATGAAAATGGAGAATTCCGCAGGTGAATTTATGACAAAAGAAAAAAAATTAAAAATTAAAAAAAAAATATTTATTTTTTACTTCACGCTCATGATGTGTGGGAATATTCTTATTTCTGGATGTTTGTGACTGGTTTAGTGGTCCTGTTAGGGCGCCAGAGGGGGAGGATGTTTAACAAGTTCCTGGAATATTTATTCCTATCAAAGGTCCTCTATATGTGCAATGTCCAAGGGGGTCAAGTGGGAACATGGATGTGTGCAACACGAAATTGATTTTTTAGATTTTTTTGAATTTAATTTTTCAATCCCAGACAGGGCTGGGCCGGTCGAGGAATTTTAGTAACGTTTTGGGTTATTTTTAGGATCACCGGGATTTTCATTACCGCCAACACCACCATCAAGTGCGAGCAGTGATTCAGAAGGGAGTTTAAGTCCAGAGCATGTTCTTCAGCCCGTTAGTCCATCGTCAAATGGAAGACAGCGGCAACAGACGAGTAGCAACAGATCATCATCTCACGCATCTTCCAGTCATTCGTCATTGATCAGTTCACAACCAGTAATTTATTTATTTTATTGTTTTGTATTTTTTTTTTTTTAATTAATTTTTTTCTTTTAGAAAGGGGCAACGGGAACATTGGTTTTGACCGATGAGGAGAAAAGGACGCTGCTTGCGGAAGGATATCCGATTCCTTCGCGGTTGCCGCTTTCAAAAGCGGAGGAGAAATCGTTGAAGAAGATCAGGAGGAAAATTAAGAATAAGATTTCTGCGCAGGAAAGTCGGCGGAAGAAAAAGGAATACATGGACGCGTTGGAGAAAAAGTGGGTTGATTGATATTTGCATAGGAAAGTGGAGTTAACTGGTTAATCGTTTGGATTTAGGGTTGAAATATTGAACACAGAAAATACAGATTATAAGAAGAGGGTGGACTCTTTAGAGACTAGCAATAAGTGAGTTGAAGTCGGGACAAAAGAATTGGAGTTTTATAATTAATTTAAATTGGTTTTAATTATTTTTTTTTTTTAGATCACTTTTGTCACAGCTACATAAACTACAAGCGCTCGTTGGTGGAGTAACTGGAAGACCTTCCCGAAATGCAACAACCCAAACATCATCACTTATGGTATATTTTATTTTTAATTTTTAAATTTTATTTACTTGGAATTTGAATTGCAAACAATTTATGATTTTGTTGATTCGTGCGTAACACGTATTTATCAATACTCAATAGAAATCAGTCGTGTATCGGTTAAAACTACACTCGATGCACTAGAACGAGACTTGATGAATGGTGTTTTGTATTTTTAATGGATATTTATGGCGTAATGATTAGAATTGGTCTAGACAAGGCTTTGAATTTTTTTTTATTTTTTTTTTATTTTATTCGTTTGGATTAATCCGAAAATTACCAGGCGTGAAATATGATAAACAGGGCAATGGCTTCTGAATTTTTTTTTTAATTATAGAAACATCGAATGAATGAATACAATTCAAATTGTGAAATGTAAAATTAATATTTGTTTATATATTTTTAAAAAAGTGACTGTTTATTAGGATAAATTAGAATGGTGCAAATTAATTGTAATTTTGAATCAAAGCAACAAAAAAGGTAAATTGGAGGCCCCAGGAAATATGATATGTAAATTTTACCGGTGGAATATTTTTTCTCTCGCTGAAATTAGACGGGAAGACGTGTTCCATTTATTTTATTTTTATTTATTTATTTATTTATTTTTAAAGTTTATAAAAGACGATTGAATATCTTCCGATTGGACTTTTTGTTTTTTTGTTTGATTTGTTTTGCAGATTTAAGTTTAAACTGTTTAAGACGTGGCACGATTTTTGATGTATGTTGTTTTATTTTCTTCCAGTCTAAACGATGTCGCACGAAAGGAAGCCGTTCTTGACAATGAATTAGCAATTGTGGTGTAGTCGGCGAGAGGGGGCAGTGCAGATCCGGGGTGGGTTTGGTTATTATTTAATTTGTTGGTGTCCAATATTGGTCACTCGGTGGCAGGTGGCAGGTGGCAGGTTATAGTGTTGGCTGCTTTTTTTGGGGCTAACATTTTGGCTGTGCAGATGGTCCCATCCAATATATTTTTATTTATCCCGGGTTTCCTCCTTTGGGTCAATTCTCTAAATGTTGTCGGTTTCTTTTGTCTCATTTTTGTTCATTTTATTACGAATGTTTGATGTTTATGTGCTTCTGCTGTTGCAGATGGTGATTCTCTGCTTTGCCATGTGTGTGGGCTGTTGGGGAATTATCCGTCTGAAAACAACTCCTTTCACTGCAACTCCTGAAGCGTCTTCCTTTGCAATGGCGGCAGATTCTTTGGCTCCTCCTTTGTGTCTCTCTTCGTCCGGTGATCCTTACGCAACTCCTGCCAGTGAGTGTACATGTAGATTTTTTCTAGTGTGCTGTTGGACTTGAATACCCCGAGAATGTAAAATTGTGCACAATGTGGTTGGCTTAACTAGCTGCATTCGAAAAGTCATTAAAACTCCAAATTTTGAATGTAAATCAGCCGGATCGAGGGTTTTCTCGATCCAACTTGCAAAATTTAGTCTGCCTTCAGAGTTTAGACAACAAAATACATTCCAAACAACTGTTGATGGTCAAAAAGACTTTTCGAAAGCAATTTATGCTATTAGGAGTAATCGACATTTTTTTTACAATAAATTTTGATTTTTGCGAAGAACGTGTAATAAATCGTGATAAGAAAGAGAAGAAAATTGTAAAATGTAGATAATTTAGCGATTGTTTTTAATCGAAGAAAAAAAGTCGATTACTTAACATTTGTATTGTTTGTCGGTGATAAATGTTTGGGTTTAAAAGTCCAATGGTTTTGAGATAGGTGTAATTTATTTGGGTATTGATTTTAGTTGTTTGTTTTAGAACGGTCCCGCTTATTGCTGTCATTGTTGGACGAGAGGGAGCTAGAGAACAAGCCGTTCGTATCGTCTTCAGACTCTTTTGGGGTTGGAGCGGCTGTACCTAGTCACGCGACATCAAAAAATGAAAAGCAACAAGGGATGCAGAACGCATCGTCAACTACGTTTCAGGCTTATATTAAGCCATTAAACGCATCGGCCTGACAATTAGCCGAATCCAGATTAAGTCGGTGCGTCCAGACTTATTAGGAACGAAGTGAAAGAAGGGAAAAAAGAAATAATTGTTCTATTTAGAAAGAGTTAATATTTTTATAAAATTTTTTGGTCTTCCAACAAATGACAATGACATTTTAATTCATCTTAGAGTGATTGATTTGTGAACATTTGATGAGGTATTTCTTGTTTTTGTTCAATTTATTTTTGTTTTTGTCTCATTTCATTGATTAATTATTTTCATTAATTTATACTTAACTTTTGATTACTTGTGGTGTAGTTCTTTTTAAACTTTTGTTCATATCAGTTGCCTTGCCTGCAACTTACAACGCAGATGTAACTATGTAAGCTCATTAATGAAGTGCAATTAATTAACCATTTTGTTCCGTATGTTTGTTAGGGACACGTGGTGTAGTTTTGTTTATTTATATTTTACGAGATGTGTTATTTCTGTATAGAGACACACCAATTGCTAAATAACTCTGACTGTTTTTGACATTCCTCTCGATTGTAAAAAGTAACAGCTTTTTAGCACTAAAAAGTTGAATATGAAATGGTTTATGGTAACAGAAGAAGCAATTTTATTTTGATCACTGGTTGGGAGTTAGTAAATGTGAAAAGCATTAAAAGCATCTATTATATGATTAATATTTGTTCATTTCTTCATTTACAATAACTGTTTGTGTAAAACACTTTTCGCATTACTATTCGGTGTATTATAACGAAAAAGTGGATGCTGCAAGTATGATGTATACAATCTAGAATCTAGGATCTAGGATCTCTGATTATAGGTTTCCAATGTATAGGAAGCCGGAAGTGACATAACATGCTGGGTAGGACGTCACAGCAGGACGATTGTTTTGGCGTAATATTTATTATTTTATAGTTTAGGGATCATCATATTGGAATTGGCGTGCAATTTGAATTTCCGGGACAAAGCTGTTCCAGGTCAACGTTGATACCCGCCAAATTGGAATATTGGATAATGGCACCTCTAAAGAGCAATGGACATTATTGCAGTGCTTACAACTAATCAGTTTTTGAATTGAAAAGCATTAATTTTGACCAACTTAGATAAAAAATAATCTGTTTTTAATCAGAAATACACTGCAGTTCCCCATTCTAAATTTTTATTTCTTTATTTATTTATGAAAAACACTTGCCGCAATCTGCGCACGTATTTACGTTACCGTACTGCAGCAGATGTAAACTCATTCTACGCACTTCGCACTCGCAATTTCGCATCGTACTCGGATAACAATTCTACAAGTTCATAAGTACCACGAAATCATCCTCCGCTGCTAATATGGATTATTGCTGTCACTTCCAGGTGTGCCAGTGTTGTTCAATAACAAATTCACGCAAAAACGCCATTCGCCATTTTATTTGACATCAGATGACCAGAAAACAAAAGTCTGGGTACCAGATTACATTGAGTGGAACCCATATGCAGAACGATAGAACAAATCATTCACAGTAAATAAAATACAAGACTTGTAAGTTACAAGCAATTATTGAGCTCAAATACCTGGTTTAAATAACAAAAAAATTGACCAGACTTATGGGATAAACCAAAATGCACAAACCACGAGATAAATAAACTAACATAATGCTGTAACAATAGCAAAATAAGTCAACCGTAAAATCACATTAAAGCAACATTAGAACATTAACAATTCATTTGGTTAAAGTTTATCGCGCACTAATAAATGAGAACAAAAACAATGTAACCGCAAACATGTGGGATGAACATGTCGAATTAAGTTTAAAATTCCCAACTAACCTTGACAGCCTCTTCTTTCGCAGAAGATTTGTGACATATTGTGGAATGATGTCTTCCGCCGCAGTGGCGACACGAAACCTTTATTCCGCACTCGCGCATTTGATGCCCCGTTCGCAGACAGCTAAAGCACAGACGAGCTTTCCAAACCATTTCCTTCTTGACGCTTGCGTCCATCACTTTCTTACAATTCGCATTGAGGTGCCCTTCATTGCAAAAGATGCACTTGACTTTCGACGCGTCCGCTTTTGAACTCGAGTCGGATCGCGAATTCTTTGCCATTTCTTTCAAAGTGTCTAATCTCTCCGTCTTTTCCTTTTTTCCAGATGCTCGTTCGGAACCTATTGCTGCTTCAACGCGTTCGGCAATCTCGACTTCTTCTTCTAAGAAGTCCAGCACCGTCAAAACATTATCGATCTTGGTGCCCCGCATCCGAAAAAACCGAAGACCCATTTCCGTTGGAAATTTCTGCAAAATGTCTGGAACGATAAACAAACCGGCAGTTTCCACCGGCACGTTCAACTGGGCGAGTAGCCGGACTGCGGAATAAATTTTGTTCAGATTAATCTTCACCGCCTTGACCGGGTGAAGTTCCTCAATTGCCTCTACACCCTTGATTAACTTTAAGAGCGCAGCCTTCTGCGCGTCTTCTGCTCCGTAGCACCTTATTAGCTCTGCATACGCCAAAGCGTAACAACCATTTATCACTGGAAACGATGAGATTCGAGACAATGCCTCTCCCGTGCAGAGTTGCCGCAAATACATTAACTTTATGATCTCCGGAAAATCGGGATTGTTGTGGACGAGCGAGTCAAAATCGTTGATGAATCGTTGATATTGCAAGACGTCGCCATTGAATTTGGTCATCTCCCGTTTCGGAAGTTTCCAGATCGATTTATCTGTAACTGACTTCGCCTCCAGCCCCGTGGCAAACAAATTCGTCGACATATTAGAACAAGGGTATACTACAGTAACACTTCCGTAGAATAGTGAAACAATAAAAAATGGGTTACACTAAAAGGTAAGGTAAATACAAAGGGAGATACATTAACCAAGGCTAACAGGAGACGAAGAGAACCCAAGAAGTATACGGAAAATCGATCGAATAACAACGGTACATAAAAAAAAATAATGTAAACAATATAAACCACTGTAGTAATTAGTTGTAATTTAATTTACAGATACATGTATAACACGATGCATGATTGCAAATAATCGACTCAAAAATCCATTTGTGAGTTCAAAAATGCATTTTACAGTTCAAAATCGACGGTTTTGGCGCTGTAAGTTTTGGCCGCGAGGATCTTAACAACTTCGTGGTAGAAGATACAAAGTTTCGTGTTTGGGTGATGGCGCTGGTGTTTTTTTTTGTTTTTTTTTTCCAATATCAAAATCAATTTATTTAATAAAAAAATTTTTTTTTTGTAGCATTAATCGTTATAACGTTCATCATCCGGTTCTCTCTCATCATAATCACGAACTCTAACGTCGGCGTCTTCGCCATACTGCAAATTAGTGTCGATAAATATCAATAAATCTTGGACCTTATCTTCGTCGCTTAGAACTGTAGTCGTCGATGATGCTACAAACGGCTTGACTAAGCTTGAAGTGTTTCTGCTGCCAGTTCGAGTCAACTTTTCCGATCATTTTGTCGTGTAGGAGCATGTGGGTGTCGGCTTCCAAGAATTTCTCGAGTTGGTTTCTGGATTTTTTGTTGAGCAGATATATTTTGGTCAGCACGTTAACTTGAGAGATTTCTAAATGTAAAACCAAGAGCCAATGCGTTCGAAACCTTAGAAGATTTAATAAAAGATGGAGGATTTGTGTTCTATGCTCACGAAGATTTTGAAATCCACGATATTGCAAAAGTAAGCTTTATTTTATTTTTCTAAATTTTTAGAATTATCCATGAATTTTTACAGCATGCCAAAGGTGGCCACCTCAAAGTTTTACATCATTTACTGAGTAAAAGTCCAAATGGTGGGAAAATATCCGATTTCGAAGAGATTTATGAATCCGTCGTATCAAAACCACACGCATTCATTCACTACATGAGTTTATTCCAACACGACCTGCAACACGATTGCAGACATCATCTGATTAAAATGCCCGATAGAATCGGTCTGTCAATAGTGTTTGGCAAAAGATCAAAATTTGTCGAAGTGTTCACCGAAAAGTAAGTGAAGGAGATTATTCATTTATACATTTCTCAATTTAATTGTTTCTAGATTAATATTAATTCGAGAGTATGGTCTTCTCACTGCATTGGAGAAGACTTACACACCAGAAAGACGTTGCAATATTAATTACAATTTGTTTAAACCTTGCACAATACATCAAACAATAAGTGCTTTTATTGTTTTATTGGCAGTGATTGGTGCTTCTCTTATCCTTCTTTTAATTATAGAAGAATAAAAATAAAATCAAGTGTGAATGCGAGAACTTCGATAATGTTTCTTAATTCTTAATGTCCACAGATAATAGCAATAGCGTCATTCAAGATTAAAAGCCAAAACTAGAATAAAGTTATTGATGTGGCCAATAATCAAATTCCTTAATTAATCAAACAACTCCCATTAATAAAAACACATAAAACGGAACATTAAAATCGTCAGTTATTATTTTATTTTAAAAAAAATTAGTGATATAGGGATTGCGCCTTAATTCAGGATACACATTCATACACTCTGCTGGAGGATGAAAAATCATCGTCTTATCACTGACAATACCACTCTCGATCTCCAATTCTGCTACTAATTTATGTATAAGGGCGCCTTTAACTTCAAGGATTCTTAAATCGCGTACTCCAACCACAACATTTCCTACATGAAAATGTCTAAATAAACGTATATAACAACATGGCTGAACACTTACTGTAGTGATTTCCATTTTCTCTGCAAACAACTTCCCCAAAAATAAATATTCCGCCGTCACAATAATACAAACTGGCAAAAACTAAAATAAAACACAAATTTTTAGTGATGGAACCACATCGGGCCCCGCGAGGGCCCCAAATTAAATGTGCGAGTGGCGAACGGAGACGGACATCTGGTGGTAAGGTTAGGGCACAGAATCTGTGGGTTAGGGGAAGATTTATGATCTGTGGCGCTCTTTTCGCGGCCATTTTTGGTCCCTACTTGGAACATTTTTATTCGGACTCTGCAAATTTCCAAGCCGGCTGTGGAATGTTATCGATTTACTTACAGACATCATTATTTGGAGCTCCAACATCGATTGTGTAAACTCCGTATTTAAATGTTGGGGTTAATCTTGAATTGACAGTCTTGATTTCTCTGCACACATTAATTATTTACTTTTAAATTTAGCAAAATATATCGAAGTAAACTTGTCTACCCATTCTCCAAGAAGGTAATAAAGTTATGAAACACTTCTTGTTGGTCATAAAATGAATCCCATGATACACACGTTATGGTTTGAGCTTGAGACGGAAGAAAGCCAACTTGAACGCCAAACCATCTTCCTTCCATCTGTAACGAAATAGATAAAAATAATCACGAGATGCATTTACAGATTAAATTGCCCGTAGATTGAGAAAAGCAGTTTAAATATGCTGTTTAGTCTAAATAAGGGCTTCTTAAACTGTTTGATTTGTATATAAGCCGATATACTACCTGGATCGCCTACAAAAAGGGATCGCAAGAGGAAAAAGTTTAAGAAGCCTTGGTCTAAATTACTCTAATACTACGTTTACATGCACCGAATACTTTGAGTGGTGAATAATTCGAGTAGTGAAAAAATCAAATTCTTGTGTTTACATGCAGAAAATAATTCGTGATCACTTTCGGTTTTCTACCAATGGGGAAGTGCCGGAAACAATGCGTGCATGCGCAATAAAAATAGTTTGAGTTCACTCGAATTGAACAACCTTATGCGAGGGATTATTCACTAATCGAATAATCCATGTCATCCTTGTTTACGTGACAGTTGTGCACACGGAATGTTTCATCTCACTCGAAATATTCCGTGCATGTAAATGTAGTATAAGAATGTGGCAAGTATAAAATTTCTCATGTAATATACGTATAACGTACCAAATGCGGACCCTGTATAGTCCTGGCTTCTGGAAGTTGTGGACAAAAGCCAGGAATTTCTTGAAACATTAATGTAGTGTTGCCACCAGGTTCATCATTTACAATTTGACCACTGCTTAATGAAGTTAACACGTTACATAAAAGAAATAATAATAAATACGGATACATTGTCATTTTGGAGTGGTGAAGACTGTGTGTGAGCAGCAGAGTGAAATTGAAAGTGGTCATACTCTTCTCTTTTAAATATATTTCCTCTTGGCCTTCTTTTTTCTCAAATCCCAACTCTTCACATCCTGGTCAATCTCCCTCTCAGCCATCCCAGTGGTCTAGGGTAGGACTGGGTAAAAAAAAGGTCAGTTTTTCACCTGTTGACCTCATTTGTGAAGTGATAGTTCTAGCCCATTGACTTATGCAATGAGCTCCAGTAGAGAAGATTACGTACCGAACCCGGATACGTGTGAAATTATGCCAACCTAAATGTTCAACTTACAGTTTGTGACTAATGCAAGTGATTCCATTATTCCACATTTTGAGATTTAAACACCAACTCATCTCACCAGGATGAAGTCGGCGCCACGTTTATAGTCAAAAGCTCGTATAAATCTCGCAAATACAGTGGCATACTTTCCAACCCTGGAAGTTGACTAATTTTTATACAACAGAAAGGACATTTCCTCTCTTGTGCTTTGAAGGGTTCTTCAAAGTACAAGACTGTACTTCTCATGGTGTTGACCACAGATTTCTATTATTTTTAAACGAAAAGAAAAAATGTACCGTTTATCTTCTAACAGCGCCCCTGTGTGCTATTTTTGGGAGGAAAAATTAATTTTATTGACTTTTTGAAACGATTAAGTAGTGGTAGTACTGCGGTACTTTGTCCTAGCAATCGAAAGAGGCCTAAAAGTTTTGATTTTCTCAGAAAAACTGTCCCGGTCATTAGAAAACAACATACCGTATTCGAGCAACCAAAAAATCACGATTTTTTCCTTTAAGACCATCCTGAATAAAATATCACTTGTTCTGTAAACATTCCTGTTGTACACTGCTTTGGGATTCCCTAAAATCCGGATCTTGCACATGGGTGTGGAAGTGAAAGGGTTGAACGTCTCTTACTCTGTTCCCGTCGGTATGTACTTAAAGCGTCTGGATTATGCCAATCACGCATTGTCAGGTCACTGTCAGACAAATTATCGATCATTGATGTCGGGGTCGAGAAGCAAATTTAATCTCCCTTTGATACAGTTCCGTTTCTCCCACACTCACAAGTCAGTTCTCAACTGGTTCATTTCTTCGAGTAGCTCATTTCATGTCTGAGAAGTGAATTTCGAAGAAGTGACCCAGACTCGGCCCAGAGTCTCGGGGGCCCCTTAGAATTTGGGGGCCCGGGGCTCAAGCCCCAATAGCCCGGTGCTAGATCCGCCTCTGCCAGCGCCAGATTCGTAGCTCGGGAAGGACAGCACAGGACCGAGGACTATGAAGATTTGGATTGCAAAGTTCCAAATTTTAATCGAAATTTATTCAAAATTTCATTTTGTGCACAAAAATGTAAATTTGTAAATTTTGGTCCAAAAGACGAATCAATATCCTCCGATTGAACTTTTTGTGTTTTGGTTTATTTGTTTTGCAGATTTAAGTTTAAACTGTTTAAGACGTGGTACGATTGTAAAAAGCAGCAGCTTTTTAGCACTAAAAAGTAGAATACGAAATGGAATATGAAATGCGGTAACAGAAGAAGCAAACTTTATTTTGATCACTGGTTGGGAGTTAATAAATGTGAAAAGCATTAAGGCATCTATTACATGATTAGTATTTGTTCATTTGTTCATTTACAAGAACTGTTTGCAAAAGACACTTTTTTGGCATTACTATTCGGCGCATTCCTAGTTAAAAGGTAAACTAGTCACTGTAGTGTATACTGCAAGTAGAACCTATCCACTATAATTATAAGAAAAATATCTCATTAACTAAATTAGGTGAAAGCTACAATAAGTGTAATGAAGAAAGTAATAAGATAGATTATAAAGATCAATCTGTCCACTGCAATTGCTAGAAGCATCCATGAAGTTTGTTTGACGGTTATTTTGTCTGAAGATGCCACTTCCACTTGTACACTATCGGTGTCACTGAGACGAGCATCAACGGTCTGATTTTAAAGGAAAAAAAGGGTTAATGTTTCAATTTTTCTTGTGGAATATATAATTGATTTACTGCAGATGTTTTCCGAAGGCAGAGAATCAACCCGAGCCATCCCGCCAATAAGTTTTGCAAAAATGGCGGAAAGCTTTCGTCGTTACGCTGACTGAGGTAGACGGTTATGATGGAGAATAAAAGCGAAACGCCCGTAAGAGCCAATGTATTGCTGGTTAAAATAACTGAAAAGCAAGTGGAATTTAGAAAATTCGTAGTGTACAAAGCTGATTTTCACATACGGATCGCAGGTGCTTCACTCCCGCTTCTCGGTATCACCCAGTAGATGTGCGATATGAAAAGCGTGAGGTGAAGGAGATTGAAGATTATCACTGTCGGTTTGATGGATGCCGGAATCCAGAAAACGACCAAACACAACAAAATGGCTACCACAATCGGAAGAATAAGCATGAGTTGGTAATACGGCGCGCGTCTTCGCACTTGGAAGTGTAGTTTAACCGAGTGCCAGTTGTAAGTCGAATCTGGATACGGATTATAGCGCTCTCGGTAGAACGTCACAAGTTCCCATTCGTTGTTTACGTCTCCGTAATCGAGTAGCGTGGTCTAAGTAAACAATGGAATTGAGTATATCATAAAACATAACCACCGGCACACGGCACCTCTTTCATTTGACTCGCCGCAACAGTTATGTTAAGTTCGAGTCCCGAATGTTCCCACGAACCCAACTCGAGGTAACAGTCGTGTTGATCGTAAGGGAACCAACGGAAGTCCATCGGGCATATTGTATGCGATGTAATTGCGGGCACCCAATATAAAGACCCATCGTAGTGCGCGATTAGTTCGGCGGGACTGTACAGAGAATCGAGTTCCGAGAATCTCGCACTAGGTAAGCAAGATTGCAGAAATTACAGAATGTTAGATAAATCATCTAATGGATGAGTGCGGGTTTTTACCTGTTGTAAGGAAGAAGTTTCGGCTTCCATACGGCATTTTCTGGAAGGCGCACTCTGTCTAAACCTCCATAATTAGCTCTGTCCCATTTAATTCTTTGGTCATCCCATTGCTGAGGGTTAGATTTGTTTAGATTTAATAAAAGGGATTTTAAAGCAGATTTTTGGGTCTTACGTGCCACATCCATCCGTTTACTGAGAATGTCTCCGTTTTTTCATCCTGAGAATTATTAATTTGATTTTATGTGGAATTTTTTTTTTAAGTCAGTATTTTGATGTTTACCAGTCCTATAATGTGGCTTATACCAGCGTATACGAGTAGATTAGTCATGTTAGTGTTGATGTGAATGGGGCGGGAGCGGACATCTTTGGGCAATTTAGCAATGAGGTCTTCTCGCAGTTTCGTCTCGTAGTCTGTGGTGTCCAGAGCTGCTGCTAAAGTAGAATTCGTGATATAAGCGGTTGAATTTTCGGTGTTTATAATTTACCTATCGTGACGGTTAAAATGAGAAACGGGTAAATATATTTCATGGCTTTCAGAGTTGGTGCAGGCAGGCACTAACACCCACAGATTAGACTGGATAAGTCAGTCGGGATGACATGATCCACCTGCATGTGCGTTTCGCTTTAAATTGAGATAATAAAAATTATTTTTCTAAATGCCTGTGTGACTTTTTAAACATTGAATGATTCTGTTTAATTTAAAATAAATTCGTAAATAACTGAATGAAGTTGGTAACTAGGAGAGAATTAACAAAATCTTTCTTGTTTAAGGGGTGTTTCTGATTTTCTTCACTGCATATGTCCAGGTTTACGAGTAGTTCGGTAACTTCAGACGAGAGGGGGGCATTGGGGTGGATGCCCCTCTCCCAAAAAAAGTTTGGGAATTTTGTGCTATGAATGGTTCCTAAAACACTTTTGAAGCCACACAAATTTTTTAAAAATGTATTTTAATTTTGTATTTAATTTTTTTTTATGATCTTTCAGGGGGTGGCCATGGCCCCCATGGATCCGCCAGTGGTAACTGTGGGCATCCAATGTACAGTACCATTATTTGGAATGACAATGCAGTGATTCGAGTTTCGAGAATCTGGCACTAGGTGAGCAAGATTACTGGGTTTGAAATCTGAAGAGACGAAATCATAATAAAGTTCAGATCAGAATTTTTACCTGTTTTAGGGAAGAAGTTTTGGTTTTGACATGACATTTTCTGGAAGTCGCACTCTGTCTAAACCACCATAATTAGCTCTGTTCTATTTAATTCTTAAGTTTAATTCTTAAGTTCTTTCTGGCAGTTAAACAATTTATTAAACTTATGGTAATAAAACAGTAGTTTTTACATGCCATCCACGTCCATCCATTTATTGAGAATGTCCATGTTTTTTCGTCCTGAAAATTATTAATTTGTTTTTATTTGGGAACATTTTGGTTTATATTTATATTTTGGTGTTTACCGTACCAGTCCAATGTTTACGAGTAGATTGGTCATGTTAGTGTTAATGTGGGGAAGACATTTGTAGTAGTTTAGCAATGAAACCCTCTCGCAGTTTCGACTCGTTAGTCCGTGGTGTCAAGAGCTGCTCCTAAATTGGAATTCGTGAAATAAGCTCGGGTTAGGTCTGGGGGCGTCAAGGGGGGTCTACGACCCAACTTGTAAGAAAAAGAGAAGCTAAAACCTCGAGAACATCGAATTTGAGAAAACTTACGGCGAGGAAACGAATCGACATCAATGGGTCTCAGCCAATCACAGCGCGTTATGAAAATAAAACGTTCACGTCGGACATGAACGTAGCCACTGCCAAATACATTTCATGGCTTTCATGAGTTGTGCAGGCATTAGACGAGTCATTCAGGAAGACAAAATCAACTGCTAAAAATGACCAGGCTGAAGTTGGCACCACATTCACATTCGCCCAAACTACAGATAAAACAAATCCCAATTTTTTTTTACCACGGATTTCAATGGTTTTTTCACGAAAAGATAGATAACTTTTTCCTAAACAAACCGTGAACAGCACAAGTCTCTACTCCTCTTAGTTTTCGAGCAGCAAGCATTTGAATATGGCACAAAAAAGACTTGTACTAAATTTCCAAATGTGGTGCCACAACTTCAAACCCCAATATCTCAACAACCTGATTAAATTAAATAAATACGCAAACACGTCATTTGAGTCAGTCCAATAATGCACCATATTCAAATGAGTACACATTCCTGAGCTATGCAAATTGCTTTTGCACACGACACTAGATTAAAAGCTGTATAAATAAGCTAGAAATTTATTTTAGAAATCAGTGCAGCAATTCAAATCAAAGAGAAACCTATCACTACTGAAACTCGAGAAGATACATCAATTAACTATGGATTCCAGAAAAGTCGATCCCAGAAAAGTCGATCCCAGAAAAGTCGATCCTAGAAAAGTTGATCCCAAAGAAGTCGTCAAGAGAGCTATTGGTAAATCACCATCGATAACACCAGGAAGATCAATGACGTCTCCTGGGACTCCAGTTAGGTACACCTGGAACGCCTCAAAGAAAGAAGTTTGCTCTTTTTTCAATGCTATGCGCAATGGCTCCTCCGTCGGCATTGGCTCATGAACGCTTTGACATTCGTCCAAGGTGCCGCTGCTAAGAATTATCACCGTTGAAAACCATTTGGCGGATGCCTGTGGGGAGAGAACAATTTGTGTGAAGTTAAATGTGAATGCAAAGAATGTTCTTGTTGCCCTCTTTGCAGCAGGATGGCGACAATGTTTGCAGTTGTAATGCGGAGAAGAAATGCAAATGTTGTGGAAAAAAAATTAAATAATTAGACACTCATCGTCAGGTTGTATTCACGTCATTTTAATCGTGTTGTTAATTCAATTCATCTTGTTGTTATTATTGTTATTTTTGGTGTTGGTCTAATTTTGGGGACTTGTTTTTGACATTATTAGTATTGTTTTTGGGGTATGTCTTATGATTTTTTGAGATTACTAGTATTGATTTAGTGGTTTGGCCTTTGGGTCTGTAGCTGTACTTTGTTTGGTTCTGGAATCATTAACATCATTTTTGAGTATTGTGTTTCTCAAAAAGCCTTTAGTGTAAATAAATAAATATACCGTTAATAAAATCAGACAAGGTTATATTTTTATTTCAATATACTGTATACACTTTTCTAATCACGACCTGATTTATAACGGACATCGCTCAATCATTTGGGCACGGAACCTGGAGTAAATTTATGTCCTTAGGCCTATCCTTCAGTGTAGACTTGCTGCGACAGCGCCATATAAGTAGCTCGGGACTGATCTGCGAGAAAGCTACGAATCCGGCAACTGCCTCAACTAAAAATGCTGCGAAATAAACGTTAAAATCGAATAAAAAACAAAAAAAAATTCTATTTTTGATGAAAAAAATGACTAAAAAATAGAAAAACTCGAAACCCCGAGCCTTTTTTGCTCTCTTTACCATTTCAGCGGTGGAATAAATAACTTCTCGTTTTTGCCACACGTCCACTACTTCCGGTAACGCCAAACAATCTTCCACAGAAGCGGATGGCGACAGAAAGGCTCCTCAGCCGGGAGACCAGGAATGACCAGGAATGACTAACGCGTAATACCATAGCCCCACTAAATAAGTGCCCATTTCTCCACTAGGCCGCTTCAAATAATTTGGCGATTTACACTCAGAACTAGAGCAAGCGGGTGGCATAGAATCCGATGACGATAATGCGGACAACGTTCCTGATCCTAGTAAGTATTTATTAGTTAGATTAATTTGATTAAAATTTTATAATTCTCTATGAATTTATTTTTGGTCCGTATTTGGGTGAAGTTAAATGTGAATGCAAAGAATGTTCTTGTTGCCCTCGTTGTCCAGGCAGGAAGCAGGATGGCGACAATGTTTGCACTTGCAGTTGTAATGCGGAGAAGAAATGCGAATGTTGTGTCACTTGAGTCGCTGGTCAGAACGAACCGAAGATTGGAAAAAGGTTCGGGGTATACTTTCAGATTCTCGGTCATTTCAAAATCTCGTATTTCCGAGACGAGATGTACTCGTCCCGAGACGAGATCTCGTACGAGACCGAGATCAAAAACGAGATTTTATCCAAAAAGTTCAAAATTGATCAAAAACACATTTTTACGCGATTTTAATCAATTTTCGACATTTCTTAGGACGTTTTAAATTATTTTTGATGTTTTTTAGCACGGTTTTGTTTATATTCTATTGTTTTTACTACGATTTTAATCTTTATTGATCGTACAATTGCAGTCGAGCTTCGGCCGCATTAGACGGAACAAATGCGGCCGAAAATCGGCTGCATTTGATCGTACAACTGCAGCCGAGCTTCGGCCGCATTAGATGGAACAAATGCGGGCGAAAATCGGCTGCATTTGATCGTACAACTGCAGCCGAGCTTCGGCCGCATTAGATGGAACAAATGCGGGCGAAAATCGGCTGCATTTGATCGTACAACTGCAGCCGAGCGTCGGCCGCATTAGATGGAACAAATGCGGGCGAAAATCGGCTGCATTTGATCGTACAACTGCAGCCGAGCTTCTGCCGCATTAGATGGAACAAATGCGGGCGAAAATAGTGCTAAAAACGTAACAATGCCGTTTTGACCCGTTCAAAACCAATCAAAACCGTTTTGCCCCGTTCAAAACCAATCAAAACCGTTTTGCCCCGTTCAAAACCAATCAAAACCGTTTTGATTGGTTTTGAACTTTTGTACGTATCTCGTACGTATCTCGGGACGAAATCTCGGTTTAACGAGACCGAGATTTCCCCCCAAAAAAAGCCCGAGATTGCCGAGACCGAGATCCCGAGATCCCGAGATCTGAAAGTATAGGTTCGGGGCCGAGTGGAGAAAAGGCTGCTGTGTCAACGTTAATTCCTCCAAAGGATGTCGAAAACGAAAGTGAAGTGGATGATATTATTTATTGAGTTAAAATGAATGATCTCTAGGATAATTAAT
Source organism: Strigamia acuminata (assembly GCA_949358305.1). Classification (NCBI taxonomy): domain Eukaryota; kingdom Metazoa; phylum Arthropoda; class Chilopoda; order Geophilomorpha; family Linotaeniidae; genus Strigamia; species Strigamia acuminata. The sequence goes on along the minus strand of OX442314.1, from coordinate 23,173,373 downwards.
TTATTGGAAAATATTTGAAATTGTAAATGTAAAGTTTTGTATTGTGATTTACTAATTTTTTTTCGAGTTTTCTAACTAAATAAAAAATTTATTTCTTTAAATTTTGTTGTTGGTTTGTGTCGCGAAAAAAATTAATCAAATTGGTTTGAATTTTCCGCGTTATGAAATAAGATGAATGACGTATTTATTAAACACCTTTCAAGTTTCGTAATTTTTATTATTTACTGCTCGATCCAAAATTAGATTTCTTGAAATAAATTAAATGCAAACGAATAAATTCAAATATTTTATTGTTCTTTGTTTATTAATGAACCGGTGGCATTTTATTTTAAATTTTAAATTTATTTTTAGTTTGTAACACATTTGGAGTTGTGGGCGAAGTCCATGAAGTCCATGTTAGAGCAACTTGCATACTCTCTCAATAGAGGTCAGGAGAGAACCAATCCGAATTGTTCTCAAGTATCATGGGAGCTTAAAATGAAATTGAGTGAATATACTGCTATTGGTTTACAACACAAGGTGAGTCTGTTTTCTCGTATTTGTATATAAACAATTAATTATCTCTGAATTGTACAATCTACGATTCAAACATTAAAACATCCGAATCTCTGATTTTTTTAATCGTGGTGAATTAAAGTAGGCCATGATTCATTTTCGTGAGATTGATTTACCCTGAATTTTGCGATTTATATTTAGAAGAAACAAAAAACAAGTTCAAAAGTTTTTAACATTTAAATTCCAACCTTTATTTCATTCCAGTAAATATTCATTAACAAACGTGGTTGACAATACGAAAATATATCTCAGAATGTCGAATTTTCAATCGCTCGTGTCGAAACGAAATTATAAACCGATTGCAAAATTCAAGTGGCAAAAATTCAAAAATGTTCAAATTTACTTATATAAACGGTTAACTGATGCTTCTATATTTGAACCACAGCTTAGTCAATTCTAAACTAATGTAAACTGATGAATGTAACCGCCCTTATCCTTCAGCTGAGGTCACTGATTCCACCAACATTAAAATTTCACAATTCACCGCATACGAGTTCCCCAAAATTTCGCATTATAATCCAACAAAAAAAATGTAAAAAATAATTAAAAAATTAAAAAAAAAAATCCACAAATGAAATTGTATTTAAAATGATTAATTTATTTATTTTTCTTGCAGATATGAGTGCTGGTTGAGTCGAATCAATGGAAATGGGTCATCATCAACGATATTTGGGCAAGACCCCACTGAGTCCCGACAGCGCCCTAGCCGCGAACATATTCGAACAATTCATCAGTGCGCAGACATTCAAGGCTATTTTTGCCACTTTTCGCCATTTATGCGACACATTGAAACTAAAACCGAGCAATATACAAAACTTCTACCCAAAACTCAAAGCCAAATTACCTTCATGGAAAGCACAAGCACTTTGGGCTAAATTTGATAAACGAGCCACGCACAAATGTTACAATCGCGGCAAAGCGTGTGCAAACACGCGGGTAAATAAATTAAATTAATTAAACTAATAAATAACAAACTTATAATTTTTTATTTTATATTGTTTAGGTGCTTATAATAGGTGGCGGACCGTGCGGGCTTAGAGCAGCTATAGAAGCGCAACTTTTAGGAGCTAAAGTGGTTGTGATCGAGAAACGTGATCGGTTCTCCAGGAACAACGTCGTTCATTTGTGGCCTTTTGTCATTCACGATTTAAGGTCGCTCGGCGCTAAGAAAATATTCGGAAAATTTTGTGCCGGGTCCATCGATCACATTAGTAAAATTCATTTATTTATATTTTTAACTGGATTTAATAATAATTGATTTTTTTTTAGGTATCCGACAGTTACAATGCATATTATTGAAAGTATCGTTGCTGTTGGGGGTTGAAATTCACGAAAATGTCGCATTTGAGAAAATAAACGAACCGTTATTAGACCAGACTGAAGAAAGTATGTTAATTAAATGTCAAGTGTTATTTAATAGATTAAATAACGGATGTTGTTTGAATAGAAATCGGTTGGCACGCTCAGGTGACACCGGCTGATCATCCAGTTAGTCAATACGAATTCGATGTTTTGCTGGGCGCGGATGGGAAAAGAAACACGCTTCGTGGTTTCAAGAGAAAAGAATTTCGCGGCAAGTTGGCTATCGCCATCACGGCAAACTTCATCAACCGCCGGACCGAAATGGAGGCGCAAGTGGAGGAAATCAGCGGCGTGGCTTTTATTTTTAATCAAAAATTCTTCCAAGATATGCGCGAACACGTCGGCATTGACTTGGAAAATATCGTTTACTACAAAGACGACACTCATTACTTCGTGATGACTGCCAAAAAACAGTCGCTGATCGAAAAAGGAGTCATTTTATGCGTAAATCAAACATTTTTCAAATAGATAATCGTTATTTTTATTGTTTTTTCGGCTCATTTTGCAGGATTTTTCAGACACGGCCAGACTTTTGGCTCCGGATAACGTGGACAGAGAAGCGTTGATGGATTACGCGCGAGATGCGGCCGATTTTGCGACTAATTATCTATTACCGAACCCAGAATTCGCCGTGAATCATTACGGTCAAGCTGATGTAGCCATGTTTGATTTTACCTCGATGTACGCAGCCGAAAGCGCGTGCAAAGTGTTGGAAAGGAGGGGGCATCGTTTGCTCATGGGTCTTGTCGGAGACAGTTTACTCGAGCCGTTTTGGCCGACCGGTTCTGGCTGCGCTCGAGGTTTCTTAAGTTCGTTGGATGCCTGTTGGATGATCAGGAGCTGGGCTTCTGGGACACTCACTTCTTTCCAGGTTTTTTTTGATGAGATGAATTGAGAATATTTTGATTTATTTTAACTGTGATTAATTTGTTGCAGGTTCTTGCTCAAAGGGAAAGCGTGTATCGTCTTTTAGCTCAGACGACGCCAGAGAATCTGACCAAAGATCTTACCTATTACACACTAAATCCTCAAAGCAGGTATCCAAATTTAAATCTCGAGGCCGTGCGTCCGATGCAGGTGCTGTCGCTCTACGATTCGGACGCGCCTATTAAGGAAGAAGTGTTTGATGTGATAAGCGAGGTGCCGAAAAAGAAGCAAAAGCGAGGTATCATTTAAGGTTTTTTATTTTTATTTTTTTTGATTTTATTGATTTTAATTTTTTTTTAGCTTCTGGGATTCATCCGGACACGTTGTTGCACTGGTGTCAGAAACAGGTTGCTTTGTACGATGATGTGAGGATTGAAAATATGCACACGTCTTGGAAATCTGGTTTGGCTTTATGCGCCATTGTTCATCGATATCGACCGGATTTAATCGATTTTCACTCGTTAAATAAAGAATTGGTTGCGCAAAATAATGATTTGGTTTGTTTTTTTATTTTTTATTTTTATTTTTGGTTAAATTTTTTATTTTATTATTTTATTTCGTTGCATTTTTCTTTTTAATTTTTTTAAGGCATTTCAAATTTGTGATCGTGAATTCGGAATTTCTCAAATTTGGAGCGGCGAAGAAATAGCAAATTGCGACGTACCGGACGAGCTTACAGTCACCTCTTATGTATCGCAGCTTTACGACGTGTTCCGTGGTGAAATACCGCACATTGGTACGTCCAAAATTTACACGATTAACGAATTTAAAAAAAAAATTTAAATATAACCAACAATTTACAGCTAGACCAGTTTTGCCACGATCTCCCTCGGATGAATTCACACCGACGACTTCTGGAGAGAAATTGTCATCGGGCGGACGATTACTCGCTCGATTAAGTCACCGATTATCCAATAGAAAAATCCGACTCGAAGGAGGAACTTCGGAATCGAACGAAGTGCCCAAAAAGAAGCGGCAACTAGAACGAGAACGAGAACTTTTCATTACAGTTGTTATTACATCTGTCGTATTACATGGGTCGTATCGATTTCTGACATTTTATTTATTTATTTATTTAGAACAAGGAAAATAAGCAGAGAGCCGAATCGTTTAAAACTGCTAAGCCTTTCGGCGAAGGAAAAGCCGTTCCGTTTTCAGACCGCATTAAAACACTTGAAAATTTATTATCCGGGACGAATGATACTCACTCGGCGGATCGGGCGCTTCGGCGCGGCTCTCTCGACTTGGATCTCCATTCGTCGGCTTTAAATCGAATCACGAACGAAGTGCATGCTAATACTAAAGTTGGCCGTCTGGAAAGAGGCGATTGGAACGTTAAGATGCTCGAGGAACGACTGAAGGAACGGCAGCAGCCTAAAAAGGCAGTTGAAGGTGTCCCTAAATGGAATCGCGATTGTTTCGAAGACAAAGTAGGAAAATTTTAGTTAAATTGGTTTTTTTTTTTAATTATTATTATTTTTTATTTTAGTTAAAATCTTTGGATTATAAATCACGCGGGAGTGAGGACAAGGAAAAGTTTTCCGATTTTGATCAACGATTGCGCCAACTCGATCGCAAATTGAAAGAAGGGAGCGCTTTAGAGACGGGGCAACGAGGGAGCAATAAAGTGTCCGTCATGGCGGAACAATTGGCGTCGGTTTTGGAGCCGAAACAAGAACATCCGCCACTCATACAAACGGTTGCAATTAATTGAGTTTGTTTACGTGTGCTTTAATGTTTGTTTTTTATTTTTTTTTATTTTTTAGAATGTTAGACCTCAGGTTGAATCCGGAGGAAGTGAGAAATGTCATTTTTGTTTACGGCGCGTTTACTTAATGGAACGTCTGAGCGCGCAAGGAAAATTCTTTCATCGGGGTTGTTTTAAGTGCGAGTATTGCGGAACTAGTTTGCGTTTAGGCAGTTATGGATACACAGCTGATGGAAATTACGGAGGTAGAGTGTAAAAGAAATAATTGTTTGTTTTTTTTTTACAGAAAAAATTTGTGCTTCTTTTACAGGGCGCTTTTTATGCATGCAACATTTTGGAATGCCTCTCAATTTCTCCAAGAAACAGCTTGTTAGGGGCGTAGTAAAGGTGAAAATTAATGAAAATCGGAGGTGGGACGAGGGTTTTCAGCAGCCGAGGCAAATATTCAATGAAAAAGTGCGAAAAAATGCTTTTTTTAGGCACAAAATAATGCATTTTGTGCATAAAAATGGTCATAATAAAACGAAAAAAGGTTTTCTAGTTAAAAACCGTAAATTTGGTTTTGTACTTTGCCTCAGTCGCTGTGTCCTTGTCCAGGAACTGATTTAATATCTTAATAAATTAAAATTGTATATTTTAAACATTCGATAAATACGATTTAGGCGTTGGCAACTCAAGCAGAAGGAACCGTGCAAAGGCTGACAGTTGTGGATAGTGCTGGTGACCAGCTGCGAGGTAAAATGCTGTGGCTATTTCGTGATATACTGAAATTTCTGTTTGTTTTCACCATTTGTGGTGCTGTGATTATTGCACTCGCATCGTACACCTGCTGGCATGTGTTTCGATACGATCTCGATTCTGAGAAAATTTTTATTCTTTTACTCTCGCCTATCTTCAATGTTCTATCGGACGAGTGGCGCAGAATTGAACATTGCATTCACTCTCGTTGCTATGTTTAAACTTGCTTTCTTTGAGCTTATATTTATTTATTTATTTATTTATTTGTTTATCTGCTTTTTCAAACGTTTATTTTTTCTGTTTTTATTCGCTTTTTTCTTCTTTTTTGTTGGGAAAATAAATTGAATTTGAAACTTGTGATTTTTCTTCTTCCAAATCACCACTTTTATTTTCTTTTATTTATTTCTCGAGTAATTTCTGTGGGGATTTGATTGCACATTGCATTTCCGTTAGGTGCGACGCCCGAACGAGCGGAATTTGAAAATAGTATTCTGGATCAAGCGACAGAAGACGAAACCCTGAGTGAAATGGACGAAGATGAATGGACCGATAGAAATTTCGGCACTTCAGCCACGGAATTTGAATCCACGTCTGAAAACGAATCGGATTTGAGGTATTTTTGAAGATAACACCAAATCAAATAAAGAATACGAAGATGAAATTGAAATTGATGATTTCTTCAGTTCTGAAGATAATTCGGACGACGAAAATGCACTCGAAGAAGCTTTAGAGCAGTCAATCAAAGAAGAAACGCGCTGGCTGACTGAAAATTGGAAACGTAAACACATTCAGGATCCGGTGGATAAAAGTTTATTAGAAGAAACTGACGAGGATTATGTGGAGAGCGACGACGAGTACAGCTACGAAGTGTACGAAAATGAAGGTAAATCATCATCGAAATCAAATAACACACATTTCTCTGAACAAATACTTAAATTAGGAGCTGCGAGTGGTAGTGAAGTATGGACACCGTCGCCGGACGGCAAAAGGGACGAAGGAAAATGTTTTAAATTATTCGAAAGCGATAGGGAAATGTTGAGTCCGTCTACGGGTTCTGTCGGTAAAGATTTTTGTTTATTAATTTGAAATTGAATTTGCTTTTAATAATTAAATTTTTTTTTCAGTTGATGATATTTTTTCCACATCGGACGGATTATCTGTGAGTGGTAGCAGCAGTGATTATGAAGATGAGGACGACGACGAGGAGGAAGAGGGGGATAATTTAAAGGGAAATGCGATACACGAAATTCCGTCCATTGTAATTGATGAATTCGCTACTAGTCAGCCAGATGAAATCTCTCCAGTTCTCATGGAATCATCTGACGAATTGTATAAAATTGACGATCGAGCAAATCTAAGCGACGAAGATGCGCTGACACCGATTGAAAACGACTTAACACCGCAGGATGAATCGATCGAGCAGGAATTAACTCCAAAACCGGACGTGGTACAAGAGGAAATCAGAGAGAACCAAACCGAAGAGTGTAAAATATGTACAGAATCGAATGAAGAAAATGTTGTTTTAGAAAATTTTGAAGACGATAAAACGGAGAGATACACCGAAAACGTACTTTTAGTGGATTTTGAGGACGATAAAGCGGATGTAGAGACGAAAATCGTAGAAATACCGGATTTTGAAGCCCAAAAAGTGGATCTAGAGAATGGAAATGTAATTTTTGGCAATTTAGAAGAAGCTGAAGTGGACCTACAGACTGAAAACTTAGTTTTTGGCAATTTAGAGGCCGATAATGTGTGTCTAGAGACTCCAAATTTAGTTTTTGGCAATTTAGAAGAAGGAAAATTGGATCTAGAGCCCGAAATCTTAGATGATAAATTGAAAGGAGTTGTTCTTCGAAAAGGTGGAATTTCTGCTCTAAGACGTGAGCTGGAGATCAGGAGTGTTGTCGAACCGCTGCAGTCGCCAGTTATTGAGAACTTTACGTTGCCCGTCGAAGAAGAGGAGAAAAAGTTGGAATCGGCGAATAGTTTGCCAAATCTAGCCGAGACCGACGCTAAAACCGAAGAACCAAAGAAAGAAGACGATTTGCGAGTAAGTCGCACGCTGAAACTCAAAGAGCGTTATTTGTTGGGCGAAACACAAACCCCCGACAAACTTCCGCATCCAACATCCAAATCGCCTTCGAAATTGGAGCCAGTCGTCAAGAATTTCTTAGAAATGATCACGGAAAAACAGAAAATGCTCGCGATATCGCCGCCGTCTACGAGCGGATTTACATCGTACGTGTACAACAGATATCAATCGCCGCAACTCGGAACGTCGCCTGTCACGTCGTATTTGGACGAACGAAAACAGGAACACAACGTCGAGAAAAACGACCAAATTCACGAGATAGAATTCAAAGAAACCGTTCTCACCAACGACCAAACTGAGGAAGTGAACGACGAGCCCGTCGAAGAGGGATTCGAAGTGGACGACAAGTTCGTAACGATCAGACGGCGAAAGAAAAAACCCCAAAAAAGCGAAGAAAATCAAGAAAAACCCGCAGAGAAACCGAGCGAAGTCGTCTCGCAAACAATTCCCATCGAAAAACCGATTGAAATTATCTCGCAACCTCTCGAAGAACCTCGCGAAACGGCTCCCAAGGCATCATCACTCGACGAAGCGCATGAACCGGCTCCCAAGGCATCATTACTCGAAAAACCGCATGAAACGGCATCGCAAACCTTATCACCACTCGAGGAACCACGCGAAAACGTGTCGCAAGCATCAACACTCGAGGAAGAACTTTGCGAAAGCGTGTCGCAGGCATCATCGCTCGAAGAACCACCTCAAACCGTCTCGCAAGCGTCATCGCTCGACGAATCGGCTCAAACGTTCTCGCAAACAACATCAGTCGAAGAACCATCAATTACAGTTGTGAAACCGTTGCCGAGATACGAAGGTCGATTTGCGAAGAAAGTCAGTCCTTACAGCAACGTGAGAGAAACGATTGAAAACCGCAGACGAACAAAGGACGAAAATAAATTAATTGAGCCGAAAGAGAAGAAAATTAGTCGAATCGAGCCGAAAACGGAGAAATGCGCTTCGGATGTTGACAATAAATGTAAAGAAATCGTTGAGGAGATTCCTTTCGCTGACGACGAAGAGAATTCGGCGGGTGAAGCCGGTACGGGGCGCAAATCGAAAGGCAAAATGGCGAACGATATTCTACGCGAGATTTGTTCCGGCGAGAGAGCAGTGGCGCGGCAACAAGCGCGGGAACGGGCCCGGCTTAAGAGCGACGAGGAACTGGGACTGCAGATCAAGTCCAAGGATGAAAGCAGCAGATGGCGAATGAAAAGCAGCACTTCGTCGTCATCTTCGGGGAGTAAACGCTCGTCACGGACCAGCGATTCTTCGGATTCGAAGCAGAAAAGTGCAACTTGGTCCGGGTTTGGCAAGAAGACGCGGAAAGGGAAAAACGCACCCGAAGCGAGTGCCGGCGCCAAGTGCAAGGAGAGAGAACACAAGGGATTTTTATCTATTTTGACCAATTTTGCTAAATCGAACGCGAGGAAAAGTAAAGAAAAATCGAAATCTTTAAGCACCGATGAAACCGACGACGCATCGGCGCCGAAAGCGCCTGGTAACTAATTTTGATCGCTATTTTGATTATTTTGATGTTGATTTTGTTTATTTTCGTAAATAGAGGACAGTTTTTCCGAAAGTGACGAAGAAGTGTTGAACGAAGCCGATAAAGCGAAGGACAAGGTATAAATAAACGTTTAATTGGTTTGATTTAATTAATTTGATGTTTAATTGGTTTGATTTGATTAATTTGATGTTTAATTGGTTTAATTTAATTAATTTGATGTTTAATTGGTTTGATTTAATTAATTTGATGTTGATTTGATTTTTTTTTTAAGGAATTGGCTGCGGAAAAGTTGAGGAAGTTGCAGCGGATAGCGCGGAAAGTGTACAAACGACAAGAGCAAAAGCGGCTGAGAACGGCGCAGGAGATTCAGAGGCAGCTGGAGGAAGTTGAGGTTAAACAACGACAGTTGGAACTTCGGGGTGTGCAAGTGGAGAAGGCGTTGCGGGGTGAAGGCGAAGAAGGGGAGAAAGATGAAGCGTTGTTGATGCAGGAGTGGTTTGCTTTGGTTCGGGAGAAAAATAATTTAGTGAGGCAGGAAGAGGAGTTGCTCGTGCGGGCTAAGGAACTCGAGTTGGAAGATCGGCACAGTCGGTTGCAGCAGTCGCTCGGTGACCGGATGGCGATTGAAGGTTGATGTTTGATGTGTTTGTGATTTGAAGTTGTTTAATGAGTTTGTTTGGGTAGATTCGAAGAAGACCACTGAGGAAATTGAAGAGGAGGGAAGGATTTTAGGCGAAATATTAGAAATTTGTGAACAACGGGACGCTCTGACTAAATATTTAGAAGAGGATAGAATAAGGTAGTTTGGTTTTAGAACTGTAATAAGGGACAAATTTCTGGAAATTTAATTTTTGGTACAGAAAATTTCACTTTTGCTCAATTTTTAGCTTCAAAATATATTTTTAATGATTTGTTTCAGTTGTTCAGCCTTAGAAGAGGAAGATGACGAAGAAGTTGAAACTAAACTGCCAACTGCTGATGATGCCTGTTCGTCAAAGCTTAATCAATGTTAATAATGTGTTTGTTTTTTTTAAAAAAGAAAATAGTTTACTCACAAAGTGCCAACAACAGCGCAATTCCGTTTGTATGAAGTGTGACTGTGTAATTTTATTTGGCTAATTAAGTGTTATTTTTATTTTTTTAAGTGGAAAGGGAGAGGAATTTTTATTGTATAATAGTGCAAAAATTTATATTCAAAAGCTCAAGAAATAGTTTTTAATATCCCATTAAGTTCGTTCTACGTTTTATTATTATATATACTTATTGAAACGAGAAAATCACGTGATATTTAGCTTTTGTTGTTTTATTATCATAGAAAAATGCGAATAAAAGTCATTAATTTTTTGCTCAAATTGAGTTATACCGCAAGTGCTAAATTTTTGCATTAGATGGCGCGGTTTGAAATTATCACTTTGGAAAGAGCGCTCTAACTGTCCTTTGAGACGACGTAATGGCATCCAAAGTTAGTATCTTATATCAAACTTTTCCAACACTTTAACGTTTAAAACAGCACGTGACAACTAAGTATTTACTCGTGAATTAATAAATGACATTTTATATACGAGGAAAGTGTCAATTTGGTGCGACATCTCTAAAACCTGAACTTGCGCTTGCAAATTGTCCACCATTAACGGTAAAAAAGGAATGGAAAAAAAAATTAAAAACTTTGATACTAATTAATTTTTATTTCTTTTTATAGCGCTTATAAAAATGAATTTGGTGCAGTTGATCACCACAACCTGTATTTTTGCATCTGTGTCTTCGAATATGCAGTTGATTGACACTGACTTCATTTTCATAGGCGGGACGGGCGATTTGGCTAAAAAACACATTTGGCCGAGTGTACTCCACTTGGTGCGGACAAAAAGCGTGAACTTTCGATTATTCAGCGGTGGAAGGAGCGAACAAGTGGTTGGTCAAACAAAACTGCGATCAATCTTTCAAGAAATCGATACACCGGTAACATCAAACGACTCAATCCATTACGTGCAACTTGCATCTGGTGATGATTACAATAAATTCTGCTCGCAATTGGAGCAGGAAACACTAATGCACCCGCACCAGCGAATATTTTACGTCGCAATTCCACCAAAAGATTATCCCAATGTTGTAAGAAGCATCAACAATTTTTGCCAAACGACTGGGACGTTGAAAATTGCGCTCGAAAAACCGTTCGGAGTAAGTTCTGGAACTGCCCAACAACTCCACGATCAATTAAACAAAATGGCCGCTTCGCATTTTTACATCGTTGATCATTATTTGTGGAAAAAAACCGTTAGACATTGGCTAACATTTCGGTAAATGTTGGTGAATAAATAAAAATGAAATTAATTTATTTATTATTTATCTGTTTCTAGTGATTTCAATTATAAGTGGTTAAATTCCATATGGTCTTCGAGTTATATTGAAGATATATCATTTGTGATGTATGAAACTGAAGACATCGATGGTAGGTGTAAATCATTTCTCATTTTTAAGTATTGTCAAAGTTGGAACCACTTTTTCAACCATCAAACATTAGTAATGAGACAGCACGGGCGGCCATTTATTATTCCCTGCGAATATTTGGTCGCCATTTTCCTTATTGGGTTATTATGGTAATAGTTGCTAATCTACTATTGGTTGAAGTTGAACGTACCCTAACCATTTTGGAAATTATAAAATATGATTTGATAGTTTACCGTTGAGTATTAATGAACGGATCAGGAAATTGAAAACAAACGAATCATAACGGCAATTGGCATTGACATTGCTCATCCATCGCCCCTAGAGCTTCCCTGCACTTCACTAACGAATAAAACAACTTCTCGTGTTGATCTATCAATCAAACTGAACGGATCGTTCAATTTTCGAAAATGAAAAAGAAAAATGTTAGCTTTGTTAATTTGGTCCTACATAGGAGCCGTAACTCCCAATTTGTGAATCTTCACGCTGGGTGGATCTGGGATCCCTCCAGTACAGTAAATAAAAGCTTATCTAGGCTTAACCATCAAAGTGATGACAAATTGGCTTAAATTTGCTAATCCAGTCGCTATTTTATGACATTTGCGAAGTTAGTTTATCTAGTTTTCCACTGAAATAGTGCAAATCAATTAGAACATAAAAATACTTGTTTTTTTGTTTGTTTTTTAAATTTCTGGGGGAGCGCCATAGCCATTAATATAGAAATATGCCGCTATTTTACGCAAATTGGTAGTACACCTCAAAGTAGTTTGGGATAGCATTCATAAAGTCTTGTTTAACTTGCATGCCCACTGCGACTAAAAACAGATTAAATCAGTTGCCATTTTTGAAGTTAGATCAGTTTAAGCAGTTTAAAAGGCAGTTTAAATATGTTGTTTAAAATGCTGTTTAGTATAAATTACTTTATGAATGCGCCTACTATACACCCGGCATTTTATCTTATAAACATGTGCGGTTTTATGCACAAGAGCGCCGCCGTAGCGGTATATTTCTGCATTAATGGCCGACGGTAGCGAGATTTTTTAACGAGCGATATAGTTTGAAGCGGAACTAGGTACTTTAATTTTAAGTCTGTTTTATGTCTGTAAGCGTAATTTTCGTCCTCCCCCTTTTCCCACTGCCCATACCCGATCAAAAAAGAGAAAAAATGCCATGACCCGATTACCGTGGTCAGGTACGCTAATTATCAAATAGGTCATCGACTGAATTTAAAATTCAATTTAATTGTAGTAGAAAATCCACTCGAAAAAAATAATTAATTATTATTTCCTAATAAATCCCAGCAGGGATTAAATCTGAAAAGCAAAAAAAAGAGAAAGAAAAAAAATAATCGAAATTTTATTTTATTTCACTGCGTGACAAACAACACGTAGACCAATTCAAGTTTAGGCCTAAAGGATTTTGGGAACGTGACCCGGAGCTGAGATTGTCAGCTCCGAATATAATACAGATTAAATTGATTTCTGTACTCTTGAGTGAGATTATCATCCCATTTGTTATAATAGTTGTAAGCCCGGAAAAATCCGTTAAGGGGTTACATTGATGATATGATCGGACGAAAGAAATTCTATTATTTGAGATCGTAATGGCCGATTGATTGACTCGTTACTTTTCTCAGATCGTGTCAATTTTTATGATTCGTGCGGAGTCATCGTGGACATCTTGCAAACTCATCTGACACAATTACTCATCCATCTCGTGGCTTACAACGAGGATTTGCGGATTCATTTGTCTCGCATTAAACCAGTTTCCACGTCCGACGTTTATCTCGCGCAATACCAACCGTACCCGTTGCCCAATTCGCTCACCCCGACGTTTGGCGCTGCTGTGCTTCGATCGTCGCATCCGAAATGGCGAACAACGAAATTCTATTTGAAATCTGGCAAAGCGTTGGACATAAAAACTAGCTGGGTTGGAATTCGCCTCAAGTCGTCCACGCTCGAGCGGCGGTGCGAACATGAAATTTCACACATGATACTGTTAATCAGTCCGAAACCGGCAATTTTGATCCACAAACAATTGACTCGCAAGAATTTCTCACTAATCTGCGGTCCGCAATGGAATTCGCATTCGGGCAGCGATTTAGTAATCGCGCACATAAACGTTTCTAATTATCATGTCTGCGCGGCGCAAAATGAGAAAGATGATTCCTATGTGCAGTTATTGGATGCCATATTCGATGGGGAAGCAAAAAAAAAAGAAAAAAAGTTTTTAACGCCGGAAATGGCGCTCTTATCATGGCGCCCGTGGGAAGTTGTAATGGCGGCTACTCATGGAAAACTAAATGTAAATTCCTACAGTAAACACTCGAGTGGACCGAAATTGTGCTACGATCAATTCTTTGGCTGGAAATTGAATCAAATAAAGGATGAATTGTGAAACTTTTTTGAGAAACAATGACGTCAGAAGGAAATCGGGAAGAAAATATTTTGCCAAAAGTCAGTTAATGCAGGAAATTGTAAATTTTTTCGGCAAGGGTTACATGTAAGACAGTTAAACCTGTTTAAAGTTTTATCTCCCGTTTTATGAGTCTTTTAGAGGTTGCTCAAGTAATTTTCATTATATAACGAGAATTTACTGAAGCAATAAAAATCACTTTTATGGATTTACTAAGCATAGGCAATGCCACGGATTTCGAAAATGGTGAAATCACGTTTTCTTTTTTTACTTTTTGTCGGAAAAAACCAATTGAGTAATTTTCCTTTTATTTGTAATTTTTGCACCAGTAGAACGGGAATGACAATTTAATTACTTCCGCAGAATGAATTAAAAACATCGTACGAGTTTGCTCGCCAACGCAACCAATAGACGTCATTGCGTCATCCATCGGGAGGACAAAGATCCACCTGAGCATTGCACTCGAGTCCACCTTTGATCACCAGGAGCAGCTGAGAGGCCCGTAATTATCTCGACGTTTTATTGACGGCCTCTCACCTGATGGGGCGATCAGGTGACACAAATGGCGCCTCGCTGTCGGCCCAATTTTTTTTCCAAACTTGGTAAATTTCAAATTCTTAAGAAAACTCTTCGTTGACCCTTCACCAACTCAAACAAACAACCCACGCAATCCTTTGAACACAAGCTGGGTCGGTGTTCCCGACTCAACATTCCATCGACGAATGACTCACGATGATGACCAACGATCTCAAGTTCCTCGAGGAGGGGGTCCGCGAGCCTTGGACCAGCCCAGACTGCCTGGCCACTCGTGAGGAACTTGTTTCAAAGATAATCGCTAATAGTTTCGCGTTGTTGATGGTGAATTTGGAGATTTTCCCAGGTGAAAAATGGCTGGATTGGGACAAGAAATGTATTTTTTTTTATAAGATTAGATTGTTTTAAGGAAAAATAATTAAATATTAAGAATTTATGTGCGGAATGCCTCGGTAAACAAGTTTTCGTTTTGAATTAGTTTTTTTTTATTCAGGGATTTGATTAATTTTCTGAGAGAAAAGCGGATAATTCAATTGGAAAATTAAAGGTGTGGGTTTGTTGTTTCACAAAAGACCTGTTGGGCTTTTTGTGTTTATATTTTTATTGCTGTAATTTTTTCCCCGTATGGGTTTGTTAGAATAACAGTATATTGTTTGCATAGATTATTCTGTGTAAATAAGAAATGGGGACAGAGAATGGAATAATTTTGGTGTAATTTTTTTTTATATTATAAATTACGAACAAATTGGAGTTAATAAGGCTTAATGTTCTCATGATGTTGTGTTGAAAAGTGCAAGTCATGAATTTAATAATACTCGGCGAAAGAATAAAAAGTGCGATTAGCTGCCCCTTGGGTGGTATCGGTCGGTTTTTTCCACCCAGCTCTTATTTTATTTTGACCGTCTACCTGTCATCAAATCACAATTAGGGCGGTTAGGAATTCAAGGTGATATGAAGGACACCAATAATAACTGCATTAAAAACAAGACATATTTTAATAATTTTTATAAATACAGCAAATAAATAAGAGGGGAAAAAATTTATAATTTTCTTTTATGTGTATATATATATATAATATTTATAGTTCTAAAACATTTACATTAATTATATTAATAAAAAGAAATATGGCACAAAAATGCTTCCAAAAATATTTTTTGGAATTTTTGCTCGTCGCATTTTTAAATATATATATTTTTTTTTATATTTTTTTATTTTTATATTTTTTTAAATTTTAAATTTTTTTTAAAGGCTTAAATATGGCCTTTGAATAAACGTAGCTGCGACAACGAGACAACAAAAACACGTATACTGATGCGCAAATTTGAGATTCCGTTTTGGAATTTGATGAGAATCTTTTCTAAACACAAAGTAATAACACAAAAAGAAAGCTCATCGAATGAAACCAGGAGAAAGAATGTCGAACGTCCACCAAGACGTCAGTCCCGGCCGTATAACCGATTGATCATATCGCCGATCTTCTCCTCCTCGAGGTTCACCATTAGCGCTTCGGCGCACTTCTTGAACGTTTCCGTCGTGAAGCAGCTTGCCCTAGAAAACAAAAACGCAAAAACACAAAAATCAGACAAAGAAATCAAACAAAAACACAAAACTCAAACAAAAACACAAAACTCAAACAAAAACCATAAAAAAACAAAACTCAAACAAAAACATAAAAAAACAAAACTCAGACAAAGAAATCAAAGAAAATGTGGTCCAAAATAGGAAAAAACCGAATTTGTACCTGCACATTGATCGCACTTCCGAGTCCCTGTACATGTTGTAACAATCCTCGCACAGGCGGTCGAGCCTCGAGAAACCGGCGGTGTCGTAGTCGCCTAGACAACCGAGGGTGTGAAAACTACGTTTGTTGAGATGATGAACTCCACTCGCATCTTCCAAGTGCAGCTCGTGGTCGATTAAGCTCCGCGCACTCACTAGACACGTCGATGCAATGGTGGCCGATATGACGACAAATACCCGGAAGAACAATGTATGGTTCATCTGGAGAGAGAAAGTGTCATGCAGGTGTGAATAAGTGATGGACAGGTGAAATAAGGACAAAACTAATGAGGGGTGGGCTCAATTGTGTTAAATAATGGACTAAAAATAGATGAGTCGTTATAGGATTAACGAGTTAAGGTCGACATTCCTAAAGTTGATTTACACTTTGGGTAAACTTGACACGAATTTATTTCACGTGTGAAACAAATTACTTTTTTCACATGTGAAGGGAAATCGATGGTAAATTGTGGCGTAATGGGGGAAAATTGAGATGGGGATTGGTAATATTAGTCGCATTTCAAGTTTCACATAAATCAAACTTATTTTTCTCATCTCAAATTTTGTTGAAAACAAATCAAGAGAAAAAAAAAAAAAAAAAAAAGAAATCTTAAAATATTTTTGAAAAACAGGATTTGGTAATTCGATATGAAAATTATCTGCTAGATGAACAAACATCCCAAAAATAGGAACAAAAAGTAGAATAAATGAATAAATAAATAAATAAATGGAGTAAAGTTGAAATGCTCACCTCAATAACGCTGGAATGAAAAGAAAATGGCACTAAATTTGTACAATGCCAAGTCCGTGACCAAACTACTGCTAATATAATAGGTCAGTGTTGTGCTGTGAAAACGACCGCGTCTGAGTACAAGGTCTCTTTTATATCTCACGGCATCCATTGATGAAACCGCAAACGTAGAGGAGGTCTACCCCACCTCCACTCTCTCAATAAAAAATAGCGTATCGTAAAAAAAGATAAAAAAAAAAAAAATTTCACTCATTGTGATTTTGCGACCCAGAGGGCCATTATTGATTTCTTGACCAATGGGGAGCGCGGTTCGAGTTAGGCCTCCAAGAAACGGCCCAATCGGAATAAACCATGCACGTCATGTCAATTCCAGTGGCCGTAATTAAGTGTGACGTCATTGAAACGTGGAAATCGCGCCATTCTAGGGCGGGGTGGGTGCTTTCTTGGAGCGGTCAGCTTTAAAATGGTTATCAGTGAATTTCCTCACTTTATTTCCGTTAAAAATGGTTTCGGAGCGTCTGTGTTCAAGCAGATGGCCGGTGATGAAAGTTCGCAGTTGATGGAAATTCGGAAAAGTTTTTGAAATGTTTAGTTTGGACGGGGCCGCGAAATTGCGCTTCTAGGAATTACCACGCGGGGCGGGGGTGAGGGGGTGGGGTGGGATTGAGTGGCGGGTTTGGCGGATGTCATCCAACCCTACGAGTCGATTTATCGAGGTCAGAATGTTTGTTACATGGAGGGTCAATCAACTAGACGTATTGTTGCGTCACTCGAGTGTAGTATTGCATCATGAAGCACGCGGAAATTGGCGCTCACGTTGTGGTTCTTTTTCTTTTATTAATTGTAAAGTTGGCGCGCTTTTTTTTCTTTTTTTTGTATTTAGATACAAAGAAAAGATTCAAGGTCCCGAGGTGGGGTTGTGAATTCATGCCAGGTGAGTCATGGAAACACCTGTTGCTATTATGAGGTATCCCATTAAGAGATAAGAATTTTTTTTTTTACTTTTTTTCAATTTTTTTTTTGAGGGGGAGGGGGAATAAATTTTTTTTTTTTAAATAAGAATGAGAATAAATATGGTGGAGCAAGAGTTAAAATGGTGAGTAAAACAGTTGGGAGTAGAGTCAATCAGAGGAATGAAATTGCTACCACATGGCCCCTCTTGGACGTAATTACAACGCCGACTCATCACGAGATGAAGAAATTGTAATAAATGAGAAAAGTTAACTGATTAAAATGGATTATACTTTATTTGTAGTGACCAAATAGTGACCGTCTATTTTTTATATGGTAATTTGACCACTTCCTCTCTGTCTCGCGCTCTCGCAACAGTTTTGTTGTTTACATTTTGGTTTAAAGTTGATAAGGCGAGAGTTTTATCATCAGTTTGGCATTGCACAATTATTTATTTATTTATTTATTTCCAAATCTAAAATAAGAAAAGGTAAAAACCAAACTATGACTAATGCAACCGCCTATGAATTGTTGGAAAAACCCCCGACCCGAACCAAAAACCAATACTATTGTAACGATATTTACAAGAATCGTTCAAAAATGATGCAATCGTGACGTAAAGTTTGCTCTATGGAGTTTTAGTTTAGAATTACGCACGAAATTCACCTGCGGGACGTGATCAGGTCGGGGTCGCATAATTACCGCCAACTTTTTACAGTTTTAACTGCCAATGAGGCGACATACCGGATTTGGCGTAACAAACTCACGCAGTATCGCTCGTCGGTTCATGCCGTTTCGTGCGTATCTGTTCCCGCATGGCACGAGTCGGCAATCGTCGTGCTATTTTTGGTTGTTATTTAGCAGAATAAATTCGAGCATTTTGGATTTCTAATTAAGTCGTTCGGGTCGTTGAGACATTATCCCAGCAGGACAGTTTAAATCGGTTAAGAACACACCCGCAAAACATTTCATTCATGAAAGAACCAACTTGTGGCTCGTTAACTGTTGTAAGTGTTGCTTGGCAACCCTGATGCAAACAGACACAAAATGTAGTTAGCATCGATATTATCGAGTTTTATTTACTCGGGACAAACGTGTTTGCTTGTATTGGAGCCTTAGTGTAATTGTAATCAAACTCATTCATTCTTATTTACTTTTCATTGCATGACGTCATTGAGAAGCTGCTGTCCGACGCATGTGTTTTCAGACTTCACGCTATGTTACGATTGCGTGGGTTGGTAAAGAACCTTTGCATTCTTCGCAGTGCCAAGAAGTTGAAATTATTTAAGGGAAAATGGGGAGAAGTTTGGCTTTCTTGGAAGGTTAGTGGTAATAGGTTTTAGGAATGAATGACAAAGCGACAAAACTAATTTGAGAAATAATTGAATGCAAATTAAATGATTAAATTGATAAAAGAAATTTAAAAAGGGAGGGAAAAAATATTGGTTCGAGCGTGTATAATAATAAATTGGAGGGAAGAGGGGAAAAATAGATGTTATATTAATGTAAACAAGTGGAGACGGGCACCTGTATTGCAGATAAGCTAGCGTGCATCATAAATCAAAAAGGGGCCTCTCTTCCTATAGTAATTATCACTGGGTATGGCGACCGCAAAAGTTCAATTTGACGAGAAATTGGAGTTTCCTTTGCTGATTAATGATGCGATTGTAATTGTAACACGTTTTCATTAATTTTAGAAAATGTTTTTATCTGATTTTTCATTCGTTTACTTATTTTTGAAAAAAAAAAACAATAAAATAAAAAAAAACAGGACATTCCGTTTTATCAACATGTGACATGAGGTGGGTTAATGGAAAAACCCCAGGGAGAGTCTTGTCAAATTTTACAAAAAGAAAAAAAAAAGATAAAAAATTGCGATAATAATGAAAAAATTTCAGAAAAATCGTTGCAGAATTGAGAAAAATGGGGAAAAAATGAAGTAAATTTTGGAAAAGTGATTTTCTGACGATAGAAAATGAGAAATGAATAATTTACCTCAAATATTGATGATGTGTGACTCGCGGTTGTTGGAATTGGCAAAGTTAGTCGCGTTGTTGGTTGAAACGCGTCTGGGTTGCGATGTTTTTATAGTGACACAGCACGAGCCAGTGTGACGTCACCAGTCACACGCGAGAATGAACGCGCAGACTTAATTAGCCAATCAGAGGATCTCGAGTTTCTACAAATCTTGGTAATTACACTAGATGAAATTGCTACTGCTTAGCTCATTTCAATGCAAAGTTGAGCAACTTTTAGGGCCCCGGCCATTGCGCATTGCTAATTACAGATCGCCGTCCATCTTCCAACCTCCGCACTTTGATTTTTACTAAAGAGGGCCCTGTCAATCAGCCACGTGTGCATTTGCACCCATCATTTTTCAGGCCACAGGGATAAACTCGTGATTAATGAAAAACAACTTTTGAATAGTTCACAATTATCTGTCTGCGAGATGAATGACTTTTCCAAAAGGTCCTATAGGTCGGTGCTTAATGTTCCTGCAGAAATAGAAAATTAATTGTAGTTATTTTCATTTTTCTATGTTACTTTTTTGCGCACGAATAAATGGATTAATAGAGCGCACAGCTGAAATTGAAACGTAGATTGGAGATTTTTCATGATTTACTTAATTCCTCTCGGAAGTTGCTTTAATTTTAACTGTTTGTCTGCAAACGCAAGAATTTTTGTCGGCTTTAACGTCAGAATTGGGAATCTTGGCAAGAATGTTTCCTATTAATCACGAAGGAAAGTTAAAGGTGTGCAGTGTAGCTCAGTGGTCAGCAGATTGCGTTGGGATCGGATATACCGCCCCAATTCTCAAGTTAAAGCTGGTTTTTATTTAAAGATTATCACCAGACAAGATGCTAAGTGTGCTTTAAGTTTTAAAAAGTAATGTATAAGTTATTCTACATAACGAAAACATGGTTTTGCAAGATTTGTCTAATGTTGCCGCAACTTCTAATTGCTTTTTAACGCTGTCATATGAGACGTGCGGTTTGTTTTTTAATTAGTCATTGCTTTATTAAAGCGTACAACTGTGGTAATTGAATTGAATTGAAAACGTCCAAACGTGCTTGCATAATGCGAGTTGTTTGAAATTTCGCAAAAAAATGGGTGAGGAATTTTGTCTAGTGGCTAAACAAACAAGTCGCACCTTCATTGAGTACCGGAAGTAACTATTAGTGCAGGAAGATATCAGAATGAGGTGATAAGGATTTACAACTGTCTCGCTGTCATTAGGACTTGGACAGAGTAAGGTCACGAGGTTATATTGATGTTGGATGGAAAAAGTGGTTGTAAAGAAATTTGAGCAATAAATGGATGGGGAAAACAATTGGAGTTGATAATGAAATTATAAAGAGTTGGAAGATTGGCTGAACGATTATTGCGATGCGGAAGTTGGTGTAAACACGGAAGAAGTGAAAAGGAATTGCGAATCATGTGAATGTGGTGGGATTTGATAAAGATTTCGATAAAGGAAATAAGGAAGAAGCGTGAACACACTTTTAGACCGAAACAATGCTTTTTCAATATTTCTTGTCGATAGGCCTACGCACGGCACAGCTTGAATAGAATTTCGTAATTGCATTAAAACTATTAAAAGAAATTGCTGTTTGTGGAGTAAGTGGTTGGGGATTTAATAATAAAATGATTTTACTCGGTTTTCTCCTTGACGTTTAACTTTAGTTGCTACAAGTGCATGGAAATGTGATTTTTGACATTTTATTTTGACGGGGAACGTAGAAATAAAATAATTAGTCTTTTTCCACACTTGGCCAAAAAGACAGCGAGACAACAATGGATGGAAATCAAAACAATTGGCGATCGCAGCACCATCTCACGGGGACCAGTCGCAACCAAAACAACAATGAAAAAACACAGAGACGGGGAGAAAAATAGAGAAAAATCAACAAACCCCTCCCGTGGTTTGAGCCGACAGGAGTAGTCCGCTAACCGGTCCGCTAACCAGTCGAAATAACAATAGAGAAACAATAAACAACCCTTTTCCCACGTAGTTCTACGTTGCGGCACAGTTGCCACTTTGTAATTTATTTTTAAATTGTAAAATTCGAAATATTTTGTGAATTTAATGGAATTCGGTTTTCTTTGTTGTTTTTTCTTTGATTTTTGTAAACCTTTTGTATTTGTTGTTGTGTTGGCTGTATGGTTTATTAACACATGCTGCTGCGGGCTGCTGCCTGCTGAATGAAAACATGTTTATGAGGTTTCACACAAGAGGACACTAATACACAACGAGTGTGGAGTGGCAGCTTCATTTAATCATTTTACAGTCAAGAAATTGGTTTTTTGTCTGTAAAAAATTGATTTTTTCCTTCATGATTGTAATTTCATCTTTATTAGTGAAAATTGTTTATATTAGGTCAATACCACTGTTTCTTGTTGGTTGTCTCTAGTTTCTAAATTGGTTGCACGTTTTTGTCATTTACGGCTCTTCTTATTTATTGTTTTTACTTTATTTCTGCCACTACAAAAGAACTGAAAGTAAAAAAAGACGTTTTATTGCCTAAAAGATCTAAATTGGACAATACTATAAGTCATTTATAATTATAACAGTACAGCACACGTAATTTAATTCCAGCATCAGTCTCTTATCATTTCGCAGTCTCACAGAGCCCAGAACACAAGGACTCAATGATCCTTTATTGTCAAATTCAGTGTCTTGTCTTTTGCATCTGGAAGCGATCACTAATCCGCGCAACTTGACTTTGCACGAGAGAAGGCGAGCAGATATTTATATAAAACATTTCTATTCTAATGTAGACAACTTTTATTCGTCAAACACCATTTTGCGATACATATTTGGAATTTTTAAAATGATATTCGTAAGTATTTCGTTACCTTTGGCTAAAAAATAATCACAGGTTTATGCATAAGTAGTTTGATAGGCAAAAAAATGTAACAAAATTGCATGGAACTCCACACGTATACAAAGATTTGTTTGTTTTTGGTTGTAAACTTGCTACAAAAATTTTTATACAATAAAAAAAGTGTTGAAAGAATTTTGTATTAAATTATCTCTGCTGAAAATTCGTATCAAAAGTGGAATGATCTTTTAAAACACGGCAAATTAAACACGAAAAGAAATCAACAAAAAAAAAAAGCGGACATTGTGCCGACACTTCTTAAAATCGTACACTATTATTTTAGTCAACACTACATAATCAAAAAATATTTTTTTTTTTAAAAACAATGCAACATTATCAAAATATGATTATACAAACACAAAAAGAGAGGGGCAATGGAATTCAAAAATGTACAAATTCACATAAACAGTTTCAAAAAACTATTAGTTACAATTTTAATTTGGAAATTCGAGTTTTATTTTTATTATGCGTAAATTTCTTCGGTCACCTCGCCATACTCGCTGGCGCCCATGACAGTAGGGGTGTTTGAACGACTTCGGTTCGGTGTAGTGGAGCGACTTCGGTTCCACTTTTCCTTGTGTTGCTCGCGACCAAATCCTTCGTCGTAGTTTCCACGCGAGATAAACAGTTGCTTAAAATGCGGGCTACAGTAGAAAGTCCCGTCACTGACGGTGTAGTTGTCCAATCTGCAATAAAATGGGGACAATGTTACGCAAATTTACCGATGTTTCGGAGGTATCTACCTCAATGGACTCGCACACTGCCAGCACTTGAAACAGGACTTGTGAAAGCGTTGGTTATTGGCTTCCATTTTTTCCATGGCGTACAAACGCTTAGTACAGATCGAACACTGGTCGAATTGTTGTTCCTAGATAAAGAAAAATGGATTAAAATCTGAATTATATTTATACAAGTGGGAAAATAGCTATGAAAGACGTTAAAAGCAAATTATTCGTTTAATTTTAATTTACCGAAATAAATTGTCTGTTTTTATTACATTGTTGTAAAGACTGAATAGTTACATTGTTAAATTTTTAGATTACTCCGCTAAAAAAGTTCAAATGTTAATATTTTTTGCAGTGTGGAAGTGGGTCAGCTTATCAACCCAACTCATCCTGCAAAAACTTTGCCTTTTTTCTGAGAAAGCAATCTAAAGAGGATCGTTTTTTTGGTTAATTTTGTTTAATTGGATATAAAATAGACTTTGAAATGTGAAAAATACCCCCTGCTCACTTTCTTACACCAGGATTAATACTCAAAGCATGGAATTTTTGAATAATAATAAAAACCTTAGTGTAAAGTAAGAAAAAGAAAGAAAGAAATATGGCTATCAATACTTACGAGCGTGTTTGTTGCTAACCCCTAGCAAAATAACACTTAACATTAGTTGCAACATTCCAGTTCTGCTGTTTATTTAACTATAATATACAGTTTTCATCCAAAAGTGATAAAATCAAATAAATTCCTATAGAAACACACATTAAGCCCACAAATATAATTCAGTTTGCTGTCTAATACTTATTAGTTTTTAAACTGTATAAAAAAGATTATTAAAATTTGATTAAAAATCCACAATTACGTTTACCATTAGAAAATATCCTAGCAAATCAAACATTAATACCCAAATTACGAAGCTTTTAAAAAAAAAAATTAAAAAAATAAAAATAAAAAATAAAATAAAAAATTTTGTACAAAACAAAAATAGCTAAAATTAATAACATTATATATTTTTTTTTTAAATATTCATTACTGGCTTATATAATAATAGATTCGAGAAATTAAAAAGAAGAAACAAAATATATTAGGAAAGAAATTGTAGTCTTCAATCCGTAGTTGACCAGTCGTCGTTTAGAAAATCCAGATAAATGATCCAAAAACTGACGTCAGAGACCAAGTCGAAGAGGGCTTCGGAATGGGGATGATGTGGTGGTGACGTAATTACTAGAATTTACAGAAAGATGGAAACGCACAATCACCACCGAGATGTACTCAACCGTCAAATCAAAATCTGACACTTTTTTTTGTTTTTGGATTTTTCATGCGAAATTAACGTATTATCAAGCAAACAGCCATCATGCTCCATTTTGTTACGTCACCACCACAAAGCCAGGCAAAAAGTGGGCGAAATTAAAGCATGCATCAAATGCGGAAGGCGGTTAATTAAAAAGCAGTTTAAAACGAATGGCGGTGGAATTGTCAACTATTTAAGCCTATTTTTCAAGTTATATCTTTTTTTTATCGATTCGGGTAAAATTATAGCACAATTTGCACAAACTGCGTTATAAATTACTCAAAAATCAACACCAAATTGGGTCGTTTACCGTTAGTGAAAAAAATCAAATCAAATCAAATCAAAACGAAGAAAAATGAAACAAAAAAAGAAAACTGCGCAACTCAACTCACCACAAAACGGTTGACTTTAGGAGATTTCGGCTTTGTATTGGCACGTTCGGTTTCCTCGCGCAACGCCTCGAACTTGGCTTTGAGATTCTTGGTCGTGTCGATCGACGGCTGACCGTTATCGTAGTCGTACGACTTTGTGTAATCGTCGTTCTCCTCCTCGTTCTCCACCTCCTCCTCTTCATCATCCTCGTTAGCCCAATTCTCAAACTTGGCGCGCAGGTTTCGCGTTTTCTCCGCCTCGATCAGCGCCACGTCTTCGATTTTGTCCGAGCAACGGACGACATTCGGATCCCTCTCGGGCTCCGGCGAACTCTCGCGCTCGTCGTCGTATACGGCCGTGTATTCCCTCGGCGGAGTGATGCGTTTCAACGGCTTCGGCCCTTGCGGCATAAACTCATCGCCTCGCTGGGTCTCGAGTTCCCGGAATTTATTGAGCATCTTCCTGGCCGTATCGGTGACGATCTCCTGCTCGTGGTCGCAGCTGCGTACCACGTTCGGATCGCGCTCCACTTCCGGGTCCGATTCGTCCTGCTCGGGTCGAGGTTCGCGCGGCGGTGTCATTGCAAAGCGTTTACGCTCAGATTGCTGAGACGGGTCTTGGTAGTTCTCGAAGAATTTGAATTTCTCGTGGAGATTCGTCGAGTCGACGACGATTTCTTCTTTCTGGTTGGTCGAGCGAACGATCTCGGTGTCGGATGCAACCGCCTGGTCCCGAACGGAACGTTTGCTACCATTGCGCTCGAGACTCGGTGATTTGTTGAAAACAACCGTTCCAGATTTGCTTACAGTTTCGTCTATTTTCTTGAACAAATTACGCGCTTCGTGCATGCCTAAACAACAAGTTTAATTAATTCATGTTTTTTAAAAGTTAAAATAATCTTGGTAGCGCGATACTTACTAGAATCTCGAAAAACACTTAGATCCTCTTCCTTTTCCTTGTTAAAGTGGTTGAGCTTTTCCTGTTCGTTCTCGTTGAGCACTTCGCCGTGTTCCCATTTATCAGCGATCGATTTGATTTCTCGTATTTCTGAACTGAACACGGTCTCTTTCGTGGGGCTACGCTCCACTTGTAATGCACTCTCGTAAACTGCTTTAAGATTTGCTTTAGCCTAACAAAAAAGAACAAAAATTTATAAAAATCTAAAAACAAATCTAAAAATATATGTATTTTTTTTTTACTTCCTCATTTATCATCTGATAGCATCGATAAACAAAAACGGAGTTAAAACTATTAAATAAGCGATTATAACACTTTTAGGAATAATACCTGGGTTTGTCTCAGCGTGTTCAATTCTTCTTGAGTTTCTCGAGTTCGTTCTTCGTCCCAAGCTTTCTCAGGGCCCTTTTCCCACTGAGATTTCAGATCGTTCATTCCACTAAATTCAACCTGAAAAACAAAACACGTGCATTTTAGCTTTTTACGTTAAAAATCGTAAACTTGACGTTTGTTTAATGGGCAAGTTAATAACACTTACTTCTTCATTCTCATCCTGATTGCAATCATACAACTTTAGAAGTGGAGAAAAAAAAAATGTTGGAATTTTATTAATTCTACGTGGTTAATCTCTACGTGGGAAATTTATTCTCTAAAGTAGAAAACTGCATTCGAAAATTGCTCGAGTTTCGAATTTTCTCACCATTTTTCGAATTCAGCCCTCTAGTGTTAATCTATGGCTCAATATCTACCTTCTCCTTCTTCCTAGTTTCTTTAATCACATCAGGATCAGTGGTCTCATTGTCAGACTCTTCGGAGTCTTCATAGTGGCCATTTTCATTGTCGCCCACTTGAAACCTGAAAAATTAATTAATTTTTTTAAAATTTATAATTTTTTTTTACATGTTAAACAGGATTTTTAAAAGTCAACGGAAGTATGAATATTAAAAACAACAAGTCCTTACTTGGCCATTTTACTGAGAATACTCTCTGATCGTTTTACAGAAACTTGACCAACGCCTTTATCCAAATCGCCGTCCAATTCGTCCTCGAATGTTTCAAATCTGCTCTTGATGTTCTTCAAACTGGGTATTTCTTCCAGACCGTAGTCGGGTTTATCCGAAGCTGCAAAGAAAAACAAAATTCCGACCTTTACTCAATAGGCAATGAATGACTCAGTCAAAAACATGTGCCGAGATTGACAGGTGATCAACTTAAACAAAAATGCTTCGCACTGTGAATGCCTCTTTTCAAAAAACACTCGAGAAAAAAAAAATAAAAAATAAAATGACCACAAAGACTCATCATAATTCATCCTCCGTTGCGCTCGAAGAGAGGCAAAACTATAATCTTACAATTAAACCAGCCATGAGTTAAAATACACAAATAATCGCCCGATTTAATTAGATGTTATTACTTCCTGTTCCTCATTTCTATTTTCGAGAAAACATACATAAAATTTAACCATCTGGATCTGGACATTCAAAAAAATTTTTTTTTTGGAATTTTTTAAAAGATTTTTAAAACATTCAACCTTTGGTTTTCCAGAAAAGGATATAAGTTACAGCCACACCTGTGTATTCCCCTCTATCCCCTATCAAGTTCAAATTTCCACACTGACTCATACCGTGGGTAGAAACAAGGCCTAATTTCCAGCTGACACACATGAAACAAGAGCAATTGTTTGCTCACATTTTCCAACCATTTGCAATACCTTTTTTTCCAATAATATTTAAATTATTCCAATTTCAAACCGCTCGCTTTGTGCTCGCAATTCGACATTTTTAAAAAGAAAATTTTTCATTTTTTTTTAAAAAAAAATTAATTTTTCCACCAAAAACCTTTGTGCAAAAAGCAACGCGTTTGACTTACATTCGGCTAATTCTTCCTCCCCAGCGTAAACGTTCACATCCATATCCTCATCCATGTAGAAATGAAAATATCCTCTACTATAATGTGACAAATCAGAGCGAAAAAGGCCGGTTAGAGCAACTCAAATATGATGACAAAATGAGTTTAGCCCAGCCCGGTGGCGACCTCCAACGAGTGAACTGGCACGAAGACTAGCGAGGACTAGTGAGATTTGAAGGTACCGACTCGCCCTACGAGAATTTCTCGGTAAGAAAATGGGGGCTGATGACTCACTCGAGGAAGGACACGTGATAAAATCGATAAATCTCTTTTAAGAAGATAACGAATGGCAGGAAAAAAATGAAATTTTAAAAAGCAAACATGTAAATAAAAGTGTGAAAAACTCACATACCCCGAGCACAGAAAGCTGTCCGCTTTTTTTCTGAAAAGAAAATATCCTTTCAGGATGTTTAAAGTTAAAATAAAAGCACCAATATCCTTCCTGGAAAGTCAAAGTTTACAAAGGGGTGAGAGGTGAAGACTTTTAAAGTTGAAATTTATGTTGCTGGGGCAGAAAAAGTGCATTTTTAGGCTTAATTAAATTTTTTTTAAAAAAAACTTTTGGGTTAAAGTTTAATTTTTTTTTTTTAAATTAATTTATTTATTTAGATGGGGGTTTTTCGTTTCATGCATTCCTGCCGTACCCATTTCTTGGAATCTGGCCAAAAACATCGGAGAAACTTTGGGTCTTTCAACCGCGGAGTTTTATGTCAACAAACATTTTTGAGTGTATCGGATTTTCATAGTTTTGAGGAGTAAAAAGGAAGTCACTGTTTTAGTGTTATGCCCATCGCATTCCCATCACCCACATTCACTGACATCCCTACGAATAGGGAATGGCATCTTCTAGCTGGAGGATGGATCATTGGACACTTTACTGGTGCCACTGTGAAAAGGAGGACACCGAAACAATTTAAAAGTTATCCACAATCAATGCTGGATAAGGGAGAGTTTCAATAGCCTTTTGTTTGCAAAAAGCAAATATCTGCTTTGTATTTACATTACAACGACTCGAAAGTGAGATAAAATCAAGTTATGCAATAAAAATAACAGAATATTTTTTCTTTATACATTTTTTATATTTTTGAAGATTCAATAAATTAAAATGATTTAAAAAAAAAATAAATTTACCCCCGAAAAACGTACTTTTTTGCATTTTTAAGGTAAAATTTGCATAATTCCTGCACTTAAAAACAGAAATTAAAATTTTTGATCGATTTTTCTCATTAAAATGCACGAAAACAACAATTTTTTTGTTCGTTTTACCTGGTGTTATGGCTGGCGGAGTAGTAATCCAACCGGTATCGTGTTTTTTCTTATGGGCAGGGAATTTCTGTAAATCTCTGTACCAATCCGAGGAGTAGTTTGATGGAGTAGTAGGAGTGAGGGATGCATTGGACTCCTCACCAACATCCATATTCACACTCGTATTTTTACCCAACAAACGTTCTGACAGAATATTCTCGACCTACGACTCACTCGAAAACAACCCTTTGCACACCCCACTCGAGTCTGCTCGGGTCACCTGTGGTTTGTCATGCCGCACTACGGGCACGTGTGAACGGCAAAGGTGAACGGCCAACCGCCGCCAACGTTTCACCAGTCACCGCGGGTTTTGAGCGGCTAAAGCTCGATGTTTGCTTCACCTTCACGGATCCCTCCAAGCACCACCTTCTCCCCCGCCTTTTGGGTGCATTCCATTGGTTGTAGGAGGGCCATTTGGTGGAACCATGTCGAGTTGGGAGTCTGTGGGTTTCAATTCTCCAGTTGCAATTGATTAATTCAAATGGATATTCGTTTTCAATTGATTTGGATATTTTTTCTTTCTGTTTAATTTAAAATTTTTGTTGTTTTCAGAAAATAATTGAAATTCTTTACCCCCAACCCTTAGAATTTCAGCACAACCCGGTAAATTCCAGTGCAGATCAATAAATAAAGAGAAATATTTCAGAAACAAGCGAATTCTCTTTGCTTTTCAAGTGGAACGAGATATATGTAAGATGTCTGGCGCCAAAAACTCCACCGTTTTATCCTAAAAACGGCATTAAACTGATTAAATTGATAAAAATTAAAAAAAAACCTTAAAATCCTGTTACTTTCGTTTATATTTTTAACCCAAAGAACATTATTGATGTTTTTTCCCTATTTAAAAAACAAAAAATATTTTAGATATTTTTAACATGTCAAAAATCTTTTAAAAAAATCGATGTTCTAGCTACATGATGGAGTGCAGAGCTTCTCGTTTCGTTTCTAATGGCGGGAAATCAATAAATTCGATTTATGGGTCTCGACTCGAACCTCCTAATGTCGCAATTCTAACTTAAAATTATTGTCTCGGTGTGAGGGCAAACAACTAGGAGTGATAAATGAAACATAAAGTTGATGACAAATTGCCAGTGTTGGGAATCGGACCAAAAATCACTCAACACTTCGCACTTGAAAACTGTAAACGAGCTAACGAACTTGAATTTTTCAACGAGTTTGGAAATAGAATGTAAAAGGATATTTTTTTTTTAAAAAATACACATTTTCCCCAGTGTTTTGAACCCTGCGAAGCATAAATCTAAATAAAATTCGATTCTACGCTTTTCTACATCAACAAGTTTCTATTTCAACATGGCGGCGTATTGCCAAAACAAAACAAAACCAATCAAAACAAACGAGCACATTTTACGACTTAAAATTTCGCAACCGAAATACTAAACATTTGAACTTACCTGTTGGCCTTTTCTATTCAAACTAAATGTTAAGATAATTTTTTAAAAGCTTTATATTACCGAATACGAGTGATAAAAATAGTTTGTTGATATAATGACATATGCAATGTTTACTTTAAGCGAATTAAGTCATTTTTGTGATGATAAATGTAACGATTATTTGACAGCTGTGCTGTGGAATTCAAAATTTCAAGTGCAGTTTCAATTTATTCATAATTTCAAATTATTCCTGGCAATAAAACAGTTTATTTAAATGCGATTTCTCCGCATAAGAAAACGACTGCTTTAAGTTGGAATTTCTAGCCGCAGATGGCGCCTAATGCTCACCAAACTTTCTCCTTGAATCGTTCAATTCCCACACAGCACTAACACTAGGCTTATTAAGGATAAGGATACTCACATCTAATGACATCAGGCGGCAATTCCATGGGTATATTTTCTTTAATTGGATCTTCATTTTTCCTACGTGAAATATCTGAAATAATTAAGCGGAAATGAGATCTTGTGGAATAGAATGAAGAGATAAACAAATCTCACCACACTTGGAGGGTAGTGAACACATTAAACCAAATTCCACTATCATTTTTACATCGTTCTAGACTTAAAGGATTTATAGACAAATCTGAATTTCGCCCCAAAATCCATTGTGCATTCTACATAATCTCATTGGGAAATGAGAATTAGGTTGCGTTTTTAATTAACTAATTAATGGAAGTGAATAAATGACAGTTGGGAAGCAATTTTTCTTCTCGCAGCACCTGCCTTTAACATAAATTTTAAATGCACAATCTATTCAAAAATCCTTTTACTATTATTAGTTTGTGCCACATAACTTTTCCCCATCATAGGGTATAAATCTGCCGGTAGATCACGCATCACCACAACCAAATTGCAAATGGCGGTGACCTACTATACAATTCCACCATTTTGTTGTCTGTTTTGTGGAACTATATTTAAATTTGCAATACTACAGTTGCACCATTGTTTAGAAGCAATAAAATCAGTTAGTGCTTCTAATTTGGGCAGTCAGTGAGTCAAGTGAGTCACAAGACATGGACAGTGTAAGCCTACAACGCAAATAGAACTTTCCCATTCAAACGTTGTAATTTAACTAGTTGTAAAATAATGACGGAGAGAAACCATTAAGGGTTACACTGCGCATGCACTAGCGTTCATCTGCATCAGATACATACGTACATAAAAGGAATTATATTAATTGAGATGATTTAAAAAGAAAAACGTACTTGATTGTTGTTCAAAATTCACTTTGGGCTGAAATAGCTGTTTGAAGTGTAGTTTGCAATAAAGTACAGTTTCGTGAGAACAATACGAATCGACCCTGAAAACACAAACGTGAACACGATTTTTCTCTCACCCACGCCTCGTTGGTCGCAGTAATGTTTATGTCACGGTCACGGCTCGTGACAAGTCAAGTACTCACGTTAACTGCTTGTTGCACTCTTTGCATCGGAAACAAGTTCGATGGAAAACCGATTTCTCCGCTTTAATTCGGTCCATTAGGAACACGGGGCGGCCACAGATACGGCATAAATTACTTTGTTCGTCTCGAGTAAGAACCTTAATGAAATAAAATAAAAAATGAATAAAACGCGTTTTATTACCCCGTTACTATAACCTTTGAAGTTGGATAGCATTTTGAAATAAAAGCTTTTTATTTTTATTATTCAATAAAAAGGTTTTACTATAAATAGATGTTAAAATATTCACTGAAATTTCTCTTTTTTCACACGTTGCGGAAAGTGTTAGGAGCATCGTGTATCCGGAGACGATTTAAGCCTACATTTCGCACTTTTCTCAGGTAATATAAGGTTTTAAACTTTTATTTACATAAGGTTTAAGGTAAATGTAAATGGAGACTCGAGCATCTATGCTTGGAAAGTGGAAATTGCAATATAAAAGTGTTTAGGAAATTACTCGGACTGGAAATTAGCGATTGGGGTGAAAGTTTTGTATAATTAGAGTAGGGCTGAAGTGCATTAACGAGTGATAAAATCTTAGATTAAGGGAATTAAAATCAGATGAAAAGACTCAGTTTTTTTTAGGATAGACTTCCGTTTCTGTGGGACGACTTTTTTTTAAGGACCCAACCTTGCATTTACATCGAGAACTGGGAAAACCACAGAAAACCTATTTGGTAGCGGATGGCAGATAAAAACGATGTCTTAATCAGTCACGGATGAAAAATAACTGGAATTCCAAGCAGGTCACCCATCCAAATACTGACCAGACCCAATGCTGCTTAACTTGTGTTCTAATTGGAACAGATGATCGCCACGATGAGCCATTTCTACCCGAGAAGTGTCTCGTAAGACACGGGAAGCAGCCCAGCAATTGTTTTACATTTTCCCTGAATATAACCCCTACGTAAATCGAGACTATTGTATTAGTATAACAAACATTTGTTTAAAAAAAACAAAACTCGTTGTTTTCTTGAATATTTCGCCTCAAATAAGCGGATTTTCTTTTCAACGGAAATCCAAATTTCCTGGCAGTGTCTATTGGCATAGAAACTAGTTATTAATAGTAGATTAGAAGTAAACAAACTCTCACGCCCAAAATTACGACTGTGTCAAAAGATGTTGATGGTTTTATCAGAGTTCTAAGGTCAGCGCTCCTTTTGACT
Organism: Strigamia acuminata; assembly: GCA_949358305.1. Classification (NCBI taxonomy): domain Eukaryota; kingdom Metazoa; phylum Arthropoda; class Chilopoda; order Geophilomorpha; family Linotaeniidae; genus Strigamia; species Strigamia acuminata. Next base: position 23,140,120 of record OX442314.1, on the reverse strand, counting down.
GTGGCTTTAATTAGAACTAAGCGCAGTGTTGTCGGGTGAAATTAATATTTGGATTCGTGAATGTATAATCTCCGGAAATTATTTTTAAAGTGATATCACCACATTGAAATGCTGTGTGACATCGGATGTCTACACAATTTGTGCTCACAACTGATTGGCTATAAAAATAAAAACTCAGGATCAAACCAAGTTTTATTCTCCTGGGTGATAAGAATCTTAAGTTATTGCATAGAGTGAAAGTGTTCTCACACAATCTAAAAATAATGGGCTGACCATCACTACTTGAGTGCATGAATCAAATCTTAATGTTATTATATATATGTATATTAATCCTACAAACTTACACCATCATAAGCATCCAATAAAGCATACAAGGGATAAGTATCCTGAAATGATTAATACTATTAGTTACTTCCACCAAAATATTCTCTCGGTTAGTTTGTTAGCTCTAAATTTAAAATGCACAATTTATAAACTCAGAGGCGAATTTATGGGCCATGGAACCCTGAGTGCACATCCCTTTTCTAGCGCTAATGTCCAAAAATACAGCGCGGCAAAATGTGTAAGGAAAGGGTTAACACGGTCATCACCCCAAAGACAGAATACACGAAGCATTCCGCGAAGACCCTCAACCTTGCATTTGCACCGAGAAGTAACTAGGAAAACCACAGTAAACCCAATTAGAGGTGATGGGTAGAAACAACTCGGACTCCCAGTAGGACAATCGAATCAAAGTCTCGTACTTGCGGCTTATTGCCCGCACCTATAAATCCGCCTCTGTTTATCCTCTTAATTCTTTCTCACCTGGCTGAATGATCTTGTAATTTTTGCCCGATCAATCTTCACACCCGGAGTCTCATTATTTGGTGTTTCATTCGAAATAAAAGTCGTTTTCTGTGAAAAATTGAAAATAAAAATGCTAAACATAAATTGAAAATTTCAAAATGCAACCATAGTAGGAAACTGAGCCCCTAAAGATGTGCTTGGAACATTCAAGTTAGAGAATCTACACCTTTAAGAAGGAGGAAAAAAGTAATGAAGTCACTCACCTGAATACCAAGCCAAGAGGGGGCAATTTTGAGACTTTAAAGCTAACCCTACCTACGAAGCGAATCTTACCAAAGATTTAATAGAAACCCCAGTGTGGATATTTTGTCGATCGCGAACTTTAGTTTCCTCTAATTTGATCAAATCACAATAACTAGCCCGCTATATAAGGGTTGAAATGACAAAGAAAATGATGGTTATTACAAGTTATTGCCACTTTAATAAATAAAACAACATTCAGGTTTATAATCAATGATTAATTCATTCGGTCGAATTAGAAATGCAAATTTTCTTTTGTTCCAAAAGATTTTTAAGTTTACTTTGAAATTCCAATTTTTCCATCCCCAAAATGCCAATAAAAGATGCTCAGCGGTCATATATTAATACATTAATATTACTATTATTTAGTTTTGTCATAGTTGAGTTGAGTTATCTTACCAAGGCTTCAACGGAGACACCCAAGGAGAATTCGGAGGTCCTTGATTGCTCCCTGGTAAGGTCTCCCATACTGCGTGCCCGCTGTACATGTTAATCAAGCAAGGGTTAAAGTATTACGTTCATCAATCATCGTCATTTGTATTTTGTTACAGAAATTTAAACAAAATGATTAGTAGAAGCGATTAATTCGGATACAATTGGTCAATTAACTCATGTATTAATGAGAGTCTACTAAATGTGCAATTAACCTACTTGACTAACTGCTAAATCTTGAAACCTGGACGCGGCTACGTAGCTAGTTTTCTTTATTATATACAGTAACAAAAAAAACCATTTGTAAATTAAAAAATAATAAAAACATAATTTAAAAATAAAAAAGCTAATAAAATATAATATATACATGTAGGATTTCAGCTATGGGATTGAATTTCAGGACATCAAACAAAATACTCGCAGCAATGAATAAGAAATGAGAAGTAAAGCGTGCGCGTGCGCGATACATTAGTTTGTTTTCTAGGCTGCCATGTTAATATTTCGATAATCGATAGGAAATGTAACAAATTTACTTCAATTTTATATGAAATTTTGACATTTAAAAATATCTATTGTTGCACGGTTACGTCATCATTTTCAGAGCACCATGACGTCGTCTGTTTATAAATTCATCCCATGATCTTTACCCATTATCACTTGACTTCATCGCTTAACCTCGCCGTTACATAACGTAACGAGTGCAATTAATTATATTTCCAGTTGCTACAATAGGTGATTTGCATGAAACTTACCAAATCTTTTATGCTGATTCCAGTTTCAATTTTTTCCTTGCCTTTGTCTGCATCTTCCACTTGCGTGTTTTGGCAATAATTTTCTCTCTGCATGCACCAAATAGACAGTGCAAATCATGCAACAAACACGTGCAATTTGTTATTCTTATATATAGCAACATTCGAAAAATTAGACTAAATCGGCAACAGTTTTTAAGTTAGATCGAGACAAAAATCCTGTTTAGTCTAAATGTCTTTTCGAATGCTGCTAATGGAGATATATTTATTATTATACCAATGTTCTGATATCCACCCCAGTTACAATCACTTCTTTCTCATTATTCACATCTTCTTCAACATGATCAAATCCGTTAATGAAACTGGTTTTCTACAGTTAGTAAAAAAAACACGTGCATCAAATATTAGTCAACAAACTAGTCGAAACTATAGAAAAAAACGAATAGCAAACAAAACAAACAGCTTACCAGATGATTTACAGACACACCAGTACTAATATTTTCCTTCATTTCATCACTAATGTTTTCATTGGATCCCTGAGTTAGCAAAACCAACAGAAACAAATAAACCAATCATGGTTTTTAAGCTTAAAACTAACTATTTCAAATACTCAAGGCAGCACACACACACACCACAACCAGCCATCAACTTGAAACACACGCTCCAGATGCACACCAGGTGTGCAGCACAATTGCATGAGATGTTAGTATCGAGAATGTAATAAATTTCAACTTACCAAGTCTAAAAATTGTTCTTGCTCATCATCGGCAACATTTGCAGGTAAATCTTGAGCTTCAGGACTGGGTGACTGGGTTAAAACGTGACAAAAAACCAATTAGGTTACGGTACCACACATATTCAACACATATTCATTCAATTTTCAACTTCATTTATGTGATTTCTGTTCCCTTTGAGCTCCGATTCCTACATCATGTAATCTGATCCTTACCACTTCAGTTTGTTCCTTCTGAACCACTGAATTCTGCTTGTGGACTACAATTTCTTTCTCTTTCTGCCCCACTGCCACCTTGTTCTGAACCCGCAAATTGACATTTTCCTTCTCGGCTTCGGGTACTATTCTCATGGTGACTTCAGTCTTGCTCCTTTTCACCTTGATTTCAACATGAGAAGTGGCCGTTGGTGGATCAAGCTCCTTCTTTTTACCTTTCTTGGCATTTATTTTGTTTTTGTAACCGGTCTGTGGATCAATAACAGTTCAGTGAACTAGAATCTCGAATTGTATTCAGTTATCTTGAACGAAAAATTTATTTTTGCCTTTGGTTTGAAAACAAAGGGGTAGAAGATTGGCCGATTCATCCTATATATCTTAAAATTAGGACTCTCTCCATTTGAATTTTTAAGTATTTGGTTAAGCATATACTCCGCTATTGTTTCTATTGCAGTGATCTAGTTCATGCATTGTTATTAGATCCATTACATAAATTATAAATATCATTCATATCATTGCTTGTCAGTAAACAACCATCAACAAATTATTACTATTTGCTACGAAAACACCATATTAGTATGAACCAAAACAATATTTTCAGGTTATTTCTCAACACCAGGAAATGTGGACATTTTTATTTGAAATTTATAGAATTTTTGCTTTCTTTTGTTTGGAATATTCAATTACTTCCCATAGGAATAACATGGAGAAATAATTTGAAAACTGGAAATGTCAACTCAGTTTCCCTTGACATTTAATACGTTTATTACAAATTGGATTTGGCAATGTCTAATACCAGGGGACAATAGCATAACCAATATCGGCTTACCATGTCCGAAGCACTTCGAACAGTGGCGAATTAACCTTAAAGTCATTTACACTAAACAGCATTTTAACCAATAAATTTCAACCACTTCTCTCAATCTAACTTCAAAAATGGCAGCCGATTTAGTCTGTTTTTACTGACAGTGGGTATGCGCACGATATTTAAACATCGAAACATATTTAACTGCAATGCACCTAATAATTAATTTTGTCTGCTTAAATCGTTCAACGGTATTAATCTACTACTGAATTTACGGCAGGATATTTGAACAAAAGCATTTTTCCCTTGTCAAAAGACACTACCGTAGTAAATATTAGTCAACAAAGCTCTTAGAGCAAAAGATAAACAATGCTGAACAATGTCCAGAGTTCCTGTCTATAAATAACAATTTAATATTTCCCTTTGGATGCTGTTTACCAAGATTCTATGACGTTTATTTTTGTTTTTATTAGTGAATTAATCAACTTACATCATGCAAATGGTCATGTTCAGTCTCATGCTCATTGTGATTGTCAACATCTCTCTGATATATGGAAGGTAACAGGATGGGGGATCCATGTTGCTGAACTTCATCATCTATACTGTCACACTCGGCTCCACTGTCTCTTTCCTTACTCAACGATCCACTGGGCACCACATGACCCTCGGACATTGACCCGCCATCTTCGGACGCAGTTGAGGACGTTCTGCCAGCTCCCAACGACGCGTCGGGATCCACGGTTCTGCTGAAAAAGTCGACGGGACTCGCGGTGACGGATCCATTGGTCGATGAATCTCTTTCGTCAAATTCTAGTTGCTCGTCCATCAAATTGGGACTGGAAGTGTTCTCGGGGCTGGGAAATTCTTCCGGCAAAGGGGCCAGTGGATCAAAAAAATCCATGTCCAGCAAGTTGGGCGGATCCCCGTTCTCTTGAACTGGCTTTAGTGGATCGAAGAGATGTGTGGAATGGTTTTCATGACCATTTACGGAAGTAGGGTAGTGGTCAAGGTCGTGGGATTGCGTTGGGGATGCGGAGAGGTCGAAAGTGTCGAAACCAGAATCGGCCAATCCAAATCCATTCATAGTTGTGTTCTCTAAGTTTTCTTTGATCGACGATGGGCTACTTACACCATAATCCATCCGCTGATCATAGTTAGCCATCGCAAACAATGTTCTGAAAGAGAGAGAAAAGAAACGGTTATTAGTTGCGGTTAAATTTTTGAGCGCTAACAATAAAATATCAATTCCAGTATAGTTGTGAATTGGTGATTGCGTTATTATGCCCAGGTTAGGGCAGGTTTGAAGCGGAAGTTGATACGTTTGTGCTCACAAGTAGACTGGAATCGATACAGGATTCTACAGTTTTAATTTATATAGTACACTTCCACGTTTATTTTCGAAGGTAAAATCTAAAAAAATAACCATAAATTTGAAATTTCCACACGGGAAAGAGGTGATGTTTAATTTAAGTTTGATTAAACTCCTCGCCGAACCCAATAACCTCGTTTTCGTTGGCACGTTGTATGAACCTAACAGCTGTTTAATTTTTGAACCCTTTTAACTAATTTCAGGGCAGAATGCCAAGGAAAATAAAAGATAAAAATAGACATAAAATCACGTGAGTTGTTGGGTCATGGTTTGATGTTTTGATAGTTGATACCTGGCTGTTTTCAATTTAGAAATTAGTTCATGTTGTGGTTTGAATTGAGTTTCGACATCGGGGATGAAATTACCTCTTTAGTTAATTATTTATTTATTTATTGAAATTATCTATTACTCCGTACATTATTAGTTCGTTATGGTATGGCGGAAAGAAAACCGGAAATGGGTTTGCCAGGCGGAGTTCACTGGCACTTTCTAGAAGCTGTGTAATTCCTCTCATATTCCGTGCTCTTTCAATGGCAATCTAAAAGCGTCTTTTTATTTTTAAGACATTCTTCTCTGCCCACATTCTCCCACGATTTCATTGGTTGACATTTAACTTGAGAAGAGCTCGAGTTAATTAGAGTTAAAAATGTAATTTGAAAGAATTAAAAAGAATAATGTAATCTGATGGGAAGCGGTTCAGTCGTTAGATGAATCCATTTTTGCACTATAGCACGGACCAGACTCGAATAGACTAGACTGACCGAACAATTTCTTTCCTTTCAAAACATTGTTGAAGAATGTCAACAATCCGAAGAATTTATCTTTCTCTATTCGAGATCTCTCTTGGCAGTCGTGACACGGATAAGCCCGAGCCGAGCCAGCCTCACCCTAAGAAAATGACGTCATTTTATCAATGGTCTTTAGCTCAAGGTTTCCACCATCTTGGAATGTCTTTCGTTCCGAGACGGGATTTCATGGTGTTATGTGATGGCACCGAAAAAAATAAGCCTAAATGATGAAGGAAATAGAATGAGGAGGGGTGAACGAAAAGGTGAAGAGGAGAAGAAATAAAGCGCTCGACCCACTTTCTGTCTTGTTCCCAAGGTTATGACACAGATGAGTCTGTCTGGTGTTAAAAGTGGATAAATTGTTAATGTTGCAGAATGACAAGTTGGAAAGGCAAAAACCTTGGAACTGAAAGGAAAAGTGTGTGATGTGTGAAGCGGAGAGATAGATGATGAGAACTAATGATACTCAATTGAGTTATTTCGAGAAAAGAAGGCCGCTGTTTCATGCAATCGCACATGTCGAAATTTTATAATAAAAAAAAAATAAATACTTGTAAATAATTAATCAAAAAAGGTTTTTCTAAATTGGTTTTGTATTATTTAGAAAAAATGGTTGGAAAATTAATGAATTAAGGGAGCAAATTGGCCAGTAGGGGGTCCCAAGCTCCCAATTTATTTAATGTTGCTGGAGATAAAAGATCGGAAGTGGTTCTGCTTGCTTTGTTTAGTGATTGAGATTTTAAAGAATCAAGGTGGATTTTTTTTTATTTATTTAATCAATCATTATGAGTGGAAATAATGCGTTGAATGTTGGAATTTTGATGGCAAATTGTGATTAAAGAGTGGGAGGTACAAAAGAGAGTGTAAAACGGAAACATTAGATCAGTTTTATTGCCGTTTTCAAACATCAAGTACTGGTGAGCCATTTTGTTAATTAGTAATAAGTAGTTGTTATTATTTATTTATTTATTAATTTATTAATTTTTTTTGCAAAATGAAAAATGAAATTTAGGTCTGTTTAATAAAAAATCGCGACCTAGATCTCGAAATGATGAAACAATATAAGGTTTTGTGTTCGTTTTAAGTAAATTATACATAAACATTCGTCGAGGAGTCTCCGATGATGTGTGCCAAGAGTTTCAAGTGGTCACATGAAATATTTTTGTATTTTTTTTTCCGACTGTTTTTTTTTATTTATTTATTTTTTTTTTTGTGTTTTTTTTTTTAAGGAAGAAAAACTATAAACAAAAACAAAAAAACAATTTAATAGAAAAAATTAAGCATGTGTGCAAAAAGGAATGACCAAACAGGCACAGGATGTGTCCGGCTGACTGCCCATCTGTTTCGTGAACAGAATATCTCAAGAGCAAGTTCTCGGTTCAAGGAGAAATTGGAAAAAGGCCATTGGCACACAAAAATAAATGAAAAATAGACCTCGACTAAACACCGAGATGAAAAATCATACGACATGAAACTGGAAAAATGCAAAAAAAGGAGCAAATTCTGACAGCAAATAAATGGTAAGGCTAAGCCGCTTCGAAAATAACTTTTTGGCAGAGTGCGAGAGCGCCGTAAAAATAAACCTGACGCAAAAAGATTTGTTGACACTTTGATGAGAAAAGTGTTGATAACTACGAGGAATAGGTATTTAAATTAGACCCAATTAGTTTAATATTATTTTAATGTTTTTGTTGTTGGTAATTTTTTAATTTTTTTTTAATTTTTTAAAGGCATAAAACGACTTGGGAAAAGAAAGCTAAAGGATTAACCTCTTATCTTTCCCACAATTCCATTCATTATTGGGCTTTTCATGGAAAGGTAGACTCCAGCCGGATACTTGCAATTAGGCTTACCACCTGTCGCATCACACAATGCACGAAAATTCGCTGTTTTGTACCATCAAATCTCCCACAAGGACGAAAAACACCTTGGAATTTCCTAATTTTATCATTCGAATCGATAAATTACATTTTTTTTAAAGCTGTATATTAAATTATTTCTATTTTTATTTTTATCTTTACAAATGATTTTGATAAGAGAATTTTTGAATTGCTATTTACTCCAGTGTTATAAAACTGGTTTTATTCTGAAAATAATCGCTCGGAACTTTGTTCGTGGTGTTTTAAGCTGAACTAACCTTCCAAACATACCAGAAGTAAATATTAAAAAATCTCCACCTGAATATCTCGCGTTGTAAATTGTAAAAATGTGATAAACAAAACGTTTTGATACAGAAACAGAAACAGATAACACACACACACATTCACCTGTGCATGAACCTGTGGGTTTTTGGGTGTAAATGAAGGCATGGAATTGTTGCTTACCAGGGTTAGATGAGTCGCTTGGAAATTGTTTACAATTGAGCTTAGTGAGGCCGAACAGGTGAAATTCCTTTAAGGAGACAGCAGTCTGAGATCGGTGGCCGCAGAAGGTCGACTGTGACTGGGCTCAGGAGATTGCCTCACACCAAATAAGGAGCAGAGCTAGTCGCGGCTGCCGTACAACGCTCATGGAATCAACCAACTGTTCAAGTGGTTGGGGTGGAAAGGTAGGTAACACTCGAATACCAACAGGGACTGTAATAATAAATAAAATAAAATAAAATGGTGGGAGAATGTAAACAATCAGGTTTTATTTCAACGCAAAACGATCATTTTGATTTTTACATACAATTTTGATTATTGATTCATCCGTTTACTGTTTTCTGCATTTTTTTGGTATATTTTTAAAGTTTGCTTTATAAAATTGTGTGAATTTTATTAAATTTTAATGAAAAATAAGTCCCAATTGGCTAGAAAACGAAGAAACAGACGGAAAAGACCTCGTCGAGGCTGTATCTGGCATTGGAAGTTGATTACCGCCAACCGTTTCCTAGATATTGGCAAAAATGGAATTAAAGGGGACCGTAATGGCGATTGTATGAGGATGTTCACTTTTCTACATTTCTGCTAATAAGTTGATTCGCAGTTAGCATTTTGGAGGAATCTGAAGAGCTTATGGTATGAGGTTTTGTAGGGGTTCAACGACACGCGTGAGACCGTTGCCTAGGCAACTGCAGCATCTTAAAGGGCATCTCTGTCATATCTTACAATTTGTGTTAATTCAAAGTATTTTTTGTTGTTTTTAAATGAATAATTCGCGATAAGAAATTTGATAATAAGCAGCATCACTCGCACTGAATAATTATACTGCACTGGAAATTTCGTATCAATTGAATCGCCATCAACAGCAATTAAGGCATGACTAATCTGGACATTTCGGCGCCAGCCTCAAAACCTATATTTTGTAAAATGGTGGCACTGACTAATTACTTTGGTGGGCTGCGAGCTCGTGTTTGTTTCGTTTCTGCTCGAGTTTCATCACTTGGGTTTGTTTTTATTTCCTTTTGTGCAGCACAACAAATCCATTTCAAGGTAGAAAAATGACAGCACATAACAAATTTGTGAGTCATCGTCAAATGTTATGACTAAATATGTTTTTAGTGTGCGATTTGATATGGAATTTGTTTAAAAAGGAATTTAAAAAGGTTTTTCTTTTAAATGGTTTCGTCACGGGTTAAATTACCTTTTTTCCTGGTTATTTTGCAATGAAAAGCGTTTAGAGATGAAAATAACCATTTTGTTTGTTCGATTTTTTTTAAATGGAATTATTGAAACAATTTAAATGTATAAAATAAATTTTTTTAAAAATGATTTCACCGATTTATTTGGCACGATTTGGTGTCACTTCTAATAAATTCCCGTAAGGACTTGCAAGTACTCTCACTAGACGCCACTAGGTTTTGATGCGGTTTAAAATTAAAGATGTCCTTCAAACGTGATGGCGATGATACAGCTTTATTACATAATTTAAGGGTATTTGTTGCGTTCTTTTTAAAAATATATTTTATTGATCGATGAAATAATCTGTTGTACAGAAACACCGAGTTGATGAATTGCTCACTTTACACATTCCGGATGACGAAGCAATTCTTCTTAAAAATGGCCGGTAAAGTGGCAGGTAAACACTAAGAAAATTAACAGGACACGACATATGATTTATTTTAGGTATTCATGTTCGGTTTGCCGTCATAGACCTATTTTTGATACGATTAATGTCTTGGCTATTCACCGGAAGGGCAAAAAACATTTACGCAGTAATAAATTCATTTTATTTTTATAAAATTTTGAACATTTAATTAATTTTGTCTATTATAGGCTTGACAGAACGATTGGCAATTGAAAACGACAGGAGATTACAATCAGAACCAGAACCAGAAACACAACCAGTAATTACCATAGATTTTTTTTTAATTTGTAATTTTTTTTTAAATTTCTTTTTGATTTAGGTGAGTTCCGTTTACAAATCGTGTACAAAGGCGCTTAAGAGAGCAAAACCATCGCCGTACAGTAGGAAACAAACTATTATTGTGAAAGAAAAAGCAGTTGCACCCGTTCTCGTCAGTCAGCCTACAATTCCCACTAAATCAATCATTAATCGTTATGTATCATCGATACAAAAGAAGACGGATTTTGCATCTTTTGTGGAGAAATCCCGAAGCGGAATGAAGTTGACATCGAGTTTATCTTGTAGTGAAACGATATTATTTAGCAAGAAAGAAAAGAAATGTCAATCAAATATTGAAAAGAGGCCGGAAATTGAATTTGGGTTAAGTCTTAGAGAGTAAGTTGTAAAGTATTTACAATTCTTGTAATTTAAAAATATTTTTTTTAAAATGTGTTTTTGCTTAATTAAATTGTAGAAAAGGCTGGATTAAGAACGATGATGGCACGTGGGTTAAAGAAGATGGTGTTGAATTTGACAGTGATGACGACTCGCCAAATTCGTGAAATAAAAACCAGAAAAGTGGTTAAATAACAAGTTTGTGGATTCTTGATTCGTCATTTTTTACACAGTGGAAGAAGAGCTCGAAAAAGCAATAAATATGAATCTAATCACGGTAATTGTAAAATGAATGTACCGTATTTAATTTAAAATTTAAATTTACTGAAAAGTTGTGATAAGTCTTTATTTTTTTATTTTTTGAAAATATGTAGACCTATTTAAAAAAAATGTTTTTGTTTAGTGTGAACAGTCTAATTTTATTTTTTCACATAATATGAACAAGAGTCATCCAAACGAAAGCATTGTATGTTTATCAGTTGCAGAAATTGGGGTCTGGTCATTTTGTCGCCATTTTCGTCATGTTTCCCAATGGAATGCTTGTTAATTTGATTTTTTTTATTCTGTTTGACTTCGAGAGTCAGAGCAGAGGACCATGTACAAGTTGAGTTGATGGGCCCACATGCTAGTTGGGTCGATGGGCCCATGTGTAAGTTGGGTTGATGGGCCCTTTTAGTAGAGCCATAGCTAGGATTTTTATATTTTAAAAATAAAAAAGGTTGCTTTTCATTCTCCAGAGCCCCCTAGGCTCATGAGCCCGTGTCCACGTTGAAGGTGATAGTTTCATATTATAAATGAGTTTTTGTGGATGTATTCGAACAAACCGTTTCAAGGGTTTTGTAAATGTAATTGTAAATTTAAATCCGATTTTATAAACAAAGATTTAGTTTATTACACAACTATTTGAATGCAATCTAGAACACCTACCAGCTGAATTATTTCACAATCATGTCAATTCAAAAAAACTTTTGATTATGAATTTAAGTAAATGAATGACATGTGAGGAATTCAATGAAACATGTTAAATTCATGTGACATTGTTGCATCACTGTTTTGCAACTCGACCAATGGGACGACATCTTGTAAAGTGCCTTTTTGACTGCAACTAGAGTACAACAAATAGTTTTTAAAGAAGTGTAACTAAGAAATAAATACAAAGCTTAAAGAAATAAACACGAAGCTTAAAGAAATAAATACGAAGCTTAAAGAAATGATCAATTCTGCTTACAAAGTAAAACTTGATCTAGCAAATAAATTTTTAATAAATTGAATTACTGTACGATATAAATACAAATAGTAAAGGCGGAATCAATTTCGCTTAGAAACTAGAAATTAATCTAACATAAATTTTTAATAAATTGAATTAAAAAATAAATACAAAAACTAAAGAAGGAATCAATTCTGCTTAGAAATTGGAAATTAATCTAACACAACTTTTTATTAAATTTCATTAAACTCAAAGCTGTGATGTAATAATGGAGAAATCAATGTTTAGAAATTATACGAGTTTGCGTGAAATAAACTAGAAATAATAACTTTTTGTTGCTCAAGTTAGCCGGTTGAATTCTACTCCTTGTTCTGTGGTTTTGTCATTTCTGACCACCAAACGTAAGTTCCATGAACAAATTTGCAAATTTGTAGATACAGTGTACTCTAGTGTAACCCAGACATAGGACTGGTCCCAGAAATTTGTCCAGACTAAGGAATGTCTGGTCCATACAGCTGGTCGGACAAAATGTCTGAGGGAGGGAGAGCGTATGGAAATGGGCTGCACGCCGGCCACTTTTGATGCACTTTGCTCGGCCAAGTTGGAATTGATTTCTCGTACTATCGATTTAATCGAATTCACGAACTAATTTGCAGTCCAAATACGGTGTAACTATTTTTTAGTATATCTCATTGTTCTAAAATACTAAGTATGTCCTAGGCCTGACCATCTAGGAGAGGCCCAGAAAATGAACTACTCATTTACACATTTTCACAACAACTGAACTTTTTATTCCACCTCAGTTGCTAACCCAACCGAGGCAACAATGCATACATTTATTGTTGCCATAACAATTATTACATCTAATACGCAAGTCAGAACACAACATCACTCCCCAACTTGGAATTACACTTCTCTTTAACAAATAAACAATTTTCAAGTAATGAGATGAAACCAAATTTCAGAGTGTAGATTCAAATTCACATTTAGCAGTTCTGATCAATTCCAACTTATAGATTTTAGCCTCTTTATTACATATATTATGAAGAGAATATATTGTGAAGAGAATATAACCCCACAATTCAACGTTTGCTTAATAGACTAATAAGATTTTTCATTTGAACTTTAATTATTATCGCAACATAATGGTCCCAAGACCCTCCAGACTTTGGGAAAATGAGTGTTCCTAGCTCTGTTCCAGGATCTTGCATTGAACCAGGGTGATATCTGCAACTGGATCTTGTACCACCACTGCCGCTTGACCTTGAGCAACACTTGGATCTTGTGATGCAATCTCTGCCACTGGATCCAGCGACACTACAGTGTCTGAACCTGCTTCAACCAGCACACTCGAATCCGTGCTCACTCTTTGCAAATCCTGCTTCTCCAATGCCTCATCCACTGCTGACACTTGATCAATTTTACTCTCATGCCTAGTCAGCTGGCTGACCAAGTCAAAACCACTCGTCAACGTCGTTCGACAAACCAAAGTCGGCGTCGGCCTCGCTTGACGAATCCACACACTTGTCGACTTCCTTGGCAACTCGGAAATTAGTCGAAATCCTCGACGACCCGTCTTCCACGCAACAACGTGGTCACTACTGTTTTCTCGACAGTAAGAAAGTCGCACCATAGTGTCTCTTGACACAACAGTAGAACCACGACCAAAGACAGCTCGTCTTGCTATCTCAGCAGACCATACCAGGGCACACTACAGACGATGCTCCTTGCACCAAAACAGCACCCGAATGTCGACTACACAACAACTGTGCTCCTTGCTACTCGCAAGAAAACGTCCCACAACCGACCCAGCCAGAGTCAGCTATGTGTGAACTACTTGACCACACACACACGATGGGTAGTCGCAGCAAACTAGAACTCCAGTCGAGTCACACGGCGCCTCAAAGAATAATCGCAAATACGTCACACTCACGTCGCAACATCAGCAAAAATTCAAACGCCGCCAAATTACCGCTACTCACGGATAACTAACGGCTTAAAACTCCAAAGTCGGCAACTAGAGCTTGTCCACTCGGCACAGCACAACACATTGGAACGGCCAACGTTCCAAACTCGAATTCAGGCTTAATCCCGTTTATTTCTTTTATTTTCTAAATTTATTTTAAAGAGTTCACAGTCCACACGCACATAAGTTAAGTTCCATTGACTGCGCCAATTTAGTATATCTCATCGTTCTAAAATACTAAGTATGTCCTAGGCCTGACCATCTAGGAGAGGCCCAGAAAATGAACTACTCATTTACACATTTTCACAACAACTGAACTTTTTATTCCAACCGCGGCAACAATGCATACATTTATTGTTGCCATAACAATTATTACATCTAATACGCAAGTCAGAACACAACATATTTCATTAAAAATTTTAATGAAAACGACCAACCCTATCCGGACCACACAGCTGTCTGGACCCTGGTGCAATGCCCGGGCTACACTGACTTATGAGTACACTGAATTTAATAAGTAATAAAATAATGATATAAAATTGTTTACAAAATTGCTTATTATAATAATTTTATAAACAGTTGATTAGCAAATTAAACGATAAATCAAATATAAATGTATTGCTCATAAAAATTGTTTTTTCTACATTTTGGCATTTGTTCTATGTCAAAACAAACACCTAAAATACCTGTAACACGACTTTTTATATGCAATTACTAGTAATACTTTAGCTAAGCAAGGATATAATAACATATTACACCACCTTGTTCTTATTGAATCTTGCAAGATGAAAGTGTTATTTTATGCTGCGGTTGTTTCTTGCATCATTTCGGCTGTTTCTAAGGAAGATGTTGGTAGGAAAACGTAACCATCGATAATACAAACTTAAATGCAAGTACTAACTCGTTTTATTTGCGCGGATAGAAATTAATTTGATCCACAAATTTTCAACTAATTTCTTAAAATATGTCCAATGGTCAAAAATAATAATTCTAACGGATGACCAGGATTTTGGTAAGAAATATTTTTGTTTCATTACATTTCGGTAGTTTTAATTTTGTTTTCTTTAAGTTTATTTATCTGAACACTTCTCGCAACATCTGATCTCTGCCAGTGTTGCACCCGTGAATGAATTTGACCTGAACGAACTGAACAATTTCGGCACTGTGTTGATCATAAGCAAACCAAATACTGCTATTGGAATAGTGGTAAAGGCCTTAAAGTTAAGTCATTGCCCCTGTAATTGGTTACTAATATTAGAAGAGAAGTTGGAAAATTTTGGAAATTTTTTCATTCCACATAATATCGCTTTATTTTTATTGCACGTCGGGCATTCACACGAGGTACGGTAGTTATGGGAGTTAATGCTGAAATCGTTACGTTTCAAGTAATTTTATGTATTCAAGGAATGGTTTTTATTTCGTTTGTATACGGCTCACGGAAGTGTGATAAAGGAGCAAAAAAGTGGCGTTTGGGATCCGAAGAACGGTGTTTTAAAATTTTCACGTTTGCCTGTGCCTTTGCCTTCGTACATTGAAGAACCGATTCGTTTCGCCACCTTACCGGTAAATAAGTTATATTGGTTTGCCATTCAATGCACAAATTATTGAAGTCACTATGTTTTCTAATTAGTTCCACCCATTTTTTTCAATTTCCGAGAAGAACGAACAGCGGACTATCGGAGGATTACATGGTGAAATATTGAACACTATTCAGAGCACAACTTTATTTAAGTAATTTAAACAGTTTTAATCGTTAAATATAAAAAATCTAAGTTATGTTTCCTTGTATAAAGTGCTAGCCTGACTGAAGTAAAAGATAAATTATTTGGGGCTAAGGTAAATGCTTCGTACGCATCTGGAATAGTTGGAACAGTATACAGAAATGTAATTTCATTTGTAATTCTTCAAAAAACGTTTTCAAAAGAGAAATACCTTAATACAGGAGAGCGATATGGGAATTTCACTAGTGAAGACCAACGAGAGGTCCGAATTCATACTTTATTCGCCAGCTGTTACGAAAATCCATTATAAATTACTATATCACCATAAAGGCAACACAGAAGAAAGATTTTTCTTTTATTTGGAGCCTTTTTCCTTGCTCTCATGGATCTGCATAATGGCTTTTACAATTTTATTTGCAGCTTTTTTGTCAATTATTTGTTTTATCAAAAATAAGGAACAACGTTGGCCCCAAAAAGCAATTAGAATTGCTACAATAATTTGCTATTATACAAGATGTGCTTTACAAATGATACTTCACACGGGTAAAATTAAGTAGGTGTGAAAGTAATCACAGTGTTAGGTTAAAATGGAGATGTGTTTTATAGGTATTCCAGTTCGAGTTTACGGTCTATCTGGTAGAATATGTTTGGTCGTATTTCATATTTTTTGCATCATTATATTTATAAACTACTGTTCAAGTCTTACATCGATTTTAGCTGTGACTCGACTCAAATTACCATTTAATAGTTTTCATGAATTCCTTTACGAATCCAACTATGACTTAGCCACACTTAAAGACACTAGTCCACTTCAGTTATTAAAGGTATGGCCATATTTTCCTTAAAGCTTTTTTTTAAAAATTAATTAATCCCAGATGGTATGGATTAATTTCATTTGAATTTTTGCATGCAGGCTTCTAAAGAGGATCTGTATGCCAGAGCATACAAGAAAATCAGTAGTAATCCTGAGAAGTTTCTGGTAATGTCTAATGAAGAAGGAAAGGAATTGGTATACAATCGTAAAATAGCATATTTTCAAATAATGGAAGTATTGAAACTCAAAGTCGAAAATAACTGTTCATTTCGATTCTTGGATGAGGTGGTTATGGAATCTGACTTTTGTTTTACATATAACAAGCAATTTCTATACAAACAGCTTTTTAATCAATAGTAAGCTACAACTTATAATTCAATGAACATCTAATTGATTCAAAATTTATCAAATACTTGTAGTACACTGATTTTTTCGGAAAACGGTGTTTACAGAAAACTCTATCGTGTCGTTAATCACGATGATCATAATGCCGTTTGTGACCGAGTGCGAAGAGAAGTTGCAACTATTAAAATGCCTGCAGTCGTTGGCCTTTTTTTTACTTTGTGCTTGGGAATTGGAATTGCACTGATAGTGTTTGTGATCGAGATATTGTCCAAAATGTTATTCTGATAACAAGTAAATGGAATTCTGGAAGCAAGCTGAATAATAATAATAAATTCTAGTTTATTCCACGTTTCATGACTATATTCTGTTGTGTTTTTGTGGAAAGTAAACACTAATATCTTTATATCTTTTTGTATCGCTTGTGAAGTTTAAATGTATTATCGAATTATATGGCTAGCAATATCGATTATAATATCGCCTCATTCAATGAGACGCAAGCATGAACATTGTTTGCGCATATGACGAAACGAGTTTGTGACGATATTAGAGTGTGAACAGCAATGGCGTTAATTCAGGAATGAAAATTATTTTTTGGGAGCTAAACTTTAATTTAGCAAATAAAATGGATTATACGCTTGTTAGTGTGTAACAGGCTAGGCTAATGTATAAAGGAGAATCATTTCCGATTGGGGAAATTAGATAATCTAACAAATAGTTTTTAAAGAAGTTGTGACGATGTTGAATTATATTATGCCCTGCTACGATTCGGGTTTTAATCACATGTTGAATGCTATTGTAAGACTTAAATCAGGAATAAGTGGCCAAAAGGTTGTCTAGATGTTTAAATAAAATACACAAGTGGTTTAATTCAAATGAACAAATGATTTATTAATGAAATACAATTGAATTAATAAATTAGGCTAAAACTAATAATAATGACTATGAATTGAACAATAATGAATACGACAACGGTCGCGAAATAATAGGAATGGAAATGGCACAGCACAACGGCTTGTTGCGCGCAAAATGGCGGGGCTGCGTCTTTTCCCTCTTTACTTAGGCGGGTGATGGCCAGGGCCATCTTTACCATTAAGTTAACTGGGCTGCAGCCCAGGGGCGCCGGGCAGAGAGGGGCGCTGGGCAGAGAGGAATGCCAGGCGGAGAGGGACACCAAGCAGAGAATGGCGCTGGGCAGAGAGGGGTGCCAGGCAGAGAGGAACGCCAGACGAAGAGGAACGCCAGACGGAGAGCGTGTGGTGATTCAGCATCACCTGAAGAAGTAATTAGCGGTGATTATTGTGTTACTAATACTCGCCACTAGAGCGCGCTAGAAATACCGACTAGACTGACTAGTCGCGTGTTTCTGCGAACCTGCATAATCAGAAGGATTTGCATATGACGTCATTTCCGGTTAATATATATAGCCAATGCTTGACCGGAAACGACACTACAGTTACCACATTTCAGCAAGAGCACCATTTACCTCACCTTTCAGGCCGTTTCACGGATTGATCGAGGACCGGTGCCCGCTGACCATTTCAACTGTACAACAGCCACATTTATTTAGCGTAGCCAATCTACGCTAGAATAAATATTCGAACGATATTCGTTTAATTCGCACGAGAAAGCGAATTCTCGCGTGTTCATAATAACACGTGGAAATACCCTAGACAACAAACATAGACCACGCGTAGGACTAAACAATTGGATCCGCCATTGTTTAGCGGCAACTCGTATTCGCAGCCGAATCCGAGGACCAACACAGGAAACATCTTGACTTATATTTGTATTAGTAAGCGTGTTTTA
Source organism: Strigamia acuminata (assembly GCA_949358305.1). NCBI lineage: Eukaryota > Metazoa > Arthropoda > Chilopoda > Geophilomorpha > Linotaeniidae > Strigamia > Strigamia acuminata. The sequence continues at coordinate 23,121,421 of OX442314.1, read as the reverse complement.
ATAAAGCAGTATTTGAAATATATTGTATTCCCGAGTGTATTATTTATTATCTTTAACCACAAAGTCGAATCACGACACGTGGGGGCCTGTCCGGGATAGATTTGCTAACCTTAAGACAATACTTTAAATAATAACCGGGATCTTTCGATCGATCATTATATCGTAAGAAATGACAAAAACTACCGCAGAAGATAGAAAAAGGCGTAACGACGAAAAGGATAGAAAAGAAGCCGAAGAAATCGAACGCCAAAAAGCGGAAGAAGCGAACCACGTGGAACCAGAAGTCGAGACTAACTCGACTAAAGTTTCAACGGAATCATCAAGTGAAAGCCTTCCCCTTGCAAGACAACTTCCGTTTACGGGAGGCGAATTCGAAGGATCAGGAAGCTCTCACGAAGAAAACGGACTAAATAAATCGTTCGAAAACCCTCGATTCGGATTGAAAAGCCCAAGACCAGTCGAAAAGGATCCCAGTGAAATGGATCTAATGACTCTTCTAAATAAAGCGGCAAACACAAGTGCCGCAATTATCAACGAGGCTGCCCGCGCAGACCAAGCAAGAACAGTCGCGTTAGAGAAGAAGAAAAACGAATTGATGGAAGATTTAGCCAGAGAGCATCGCGAGAAATTAGCTGCCATGGAACAGAGCTTGGCACAAGAACACCAAGCTAAACAAATGGCACTGGAGCGCGAGCTGGCTCGAGAATTGCTCGCGAAGCAGAAAATAATCGAACGAGAAATGGCAAAGGACTGCCAGATCCGGCCGCCAAGCAACGGGTTAAGCCAGCATTCGGAGCCAAACTCCGTACAGAGCTCCCCAGAACGGTCTCACACAGCTAAGGAGCTGGTAGCCAAAGCAATAGAAGTAACTCGGGTAGCTTGCGCACACGGCATCGAGATCGACCAGGACAAGGATCCCTACGCAGAGCTAAGCCGAGTAATCGACCTAGTAAATCAGAGGACTGAAAAACGATCGGCAGATAACACGGCCAGACGCGGAGAGAAACGACGTCGGGTCGGAGCAGATCGACAACAGTCCGAGACAGGCGGCGAAGCAACGTCAGACAGCGAAAGTATCGACTCTCAAGCATCTCACGGCAGTATCCGAGTCAACGGACTAGATAGCATCTTGAACGAATCGGACGAAGTCAAAGGAGAACTGTACGAGGCGTTTATACAGGATAGGAGGAATAATCAGGGCGCACAATCATGGGCAGTAAAAAACTCATTCGCAATGAAAACTGGCCAAACCAGTAATAACAACCCAGGCGACCCTAACGCAGAGCTAATCAGATGTATAAATCAGAAGAATCAAATACGCAACGAAGTAGGTCAAAATAAACTGGCCATGCCGACGCTCGAGGAGATTAACGCAGTTAAAAATCACCTCGAAAAGAAACACGCCGCCGAAGCGTATGCTGGGAGAGATTCCTACGTTTTTATCAAAAAAACGAACGAAGGCCTCACGGGGACCCGACTGGACGATCTGATACCGCCCGGAACAAAGTTGAGCCAAACCTCCGCTCCAGAGAAAGCGAACCCAGATAACTCAACCATAGCGCAAGACCTCACGAATAACCCGAACACCGCGGGATCATCAGGGAAAACGTCGTTCCAACACAATCAGTTCGGACTGACGGGCAACGGTACGCATTACCCAAGCCTCCCTTCCGACAATCCACGATCATCACCGCTGCTTAGTGAGACTGACTCGCTAAGCAACCAACTACGGACGATGAAAGACGAACTCCTTCAGGCCATGGACCAAAAACTTCAACAAAGCCGTGGCCAAGAGACCGAGGAGGACGATCGAAGCGAAGGATTGTTGAAACGTTACTCCGCAGACCGATGGCTGTATTCTCGCAAGGATAACAACATCAAGTGGACGACCCTGAGACTAATTAAGTTCGACGGATCCTGGAACGCCGGCAACTTGTTTTTGGACGAAGTCGCCCTGACGATTAATCGCTTAGGAGCGGAACCCGACGAAATGGTTGCACGCGGAATACCAGAAATGCTGATCAACCGGGCCCGAAACTGGTACGCTGATGTCCAACCCCGAAACTGGGAAGATTTCGTCATAAAGTTCCACAATCAATATGGCGAGACGAGCCAAGAAATCCAGAAAAGAGTAAGCTCTATGAAGCAAGCTCCCGGGGAAACTCTGAGGGAATACGTACAACGAGCCGACAGCCTGTTCCGTGAAATGGACAAACCATTTGACCAACACGCTCAGAAAGCTCTCTTCGAACAAGGACTAAACGAAACCGCAACCAAAGTCCTACGAGAAATGAACGCTCCTAAAGGGGATAATTTCAAAGCCATCCTAGCTTTCGTCGAGAAGAAACACACCGAAGTAAATGCTCGGTATAACGAAAATCTGACAAAAGAAGAGCGAGCTCTAGGAGTGGCCCGACAGCAACGAATACAGGAGCGCAGCATAGACTCCACTAAGCTGCTCCAATCGCGAAATTATCTAAACGGAAGTATAGAGCCACTCCCCTCAAAGAAAAACCAACAAGCTTCTAACCCTTTACCACCTCCGAATAAGGCCTATCGCACGCAAACTAACGCCGCCGAGGAAAAGTCGGAAGACGAAGTAAGCGAAGACTCTGAGCAATTCTCGGAAAGCGATGAGGCTGACGAAGGTATCAACGATGTGGTACACGCAAACATGGGGAAGGAACTGGCGCCCAGCTACCGACCTCAGATGAAGTCCAGAAAATCGGAACACCACAACCCGAAAACAGAGGCGACTTCCGAGAAGAAGGACTACCCCAAAAAACCTTTTGAGCGGGAGGGAAAGAAGAAAAGCCCTTGTAATTTCTGTAACGAAGACGGCCACTGGCGTCAGGCCTGCCCAAAACTGGCAAAGAAAAAAGCCGACGACAAGGCCGCAGAGCGTGAGGAGCTAGTGAAATTGCTCGCGAAGGAACAAGAAAAAATCTTGAAGGAACTCACCGCCAAATTCGACAGTATGACAAAAAACTGGAACTCGCGGGCGGAACAAAAGTGATTCCACATCCGCTCGCGATAACTTCGAAAACGATGGACCTTACACTGGTGGAAAAACAAATTAAAGAAATGAAAAAATTGTTGGAATTCTTCGAGGAAGCTGCCAACGAGGAAGTCACAACTCCAACCAAAAAACGGAAATTCGAAATTAGAGACGAAGACGGTATAGCCAACGCTTTCATGACTTTGCCGCTTGACCAAGGGGCCAATCCTCTTAAAAAGCGAATACTTCGTTGCAACCTATCAACAGAAGCGAAGAGCGTACTGGCTAAAATACCAGTCTCTTTCGGCAAAAAGGTGTTAATGGGACTACTCGACTCGGGAGCGGATCAGTCGTTTATCTCCACCGACTTATTCGAATCACTCGAAGAAAAAATACAGAAAAAATTACGGGGAATGAACGAGAATATTCGAGTTCTTACAGCAGCGGGAGAAGTTAGAGCAGTGGGGACGTTATCAACCGATTTTGTATGGGAAGGAGGCACGATTAAGCATTTCTTCATCGTGTTACCAACCCGAGACACAATCCTGCTGATAGGAATGGATTTGATGGAACGGATGAACATCCAGCCCAACCCAGTCACACGTTCGTGGAATTACATCGACAACCACGAGGACCCACGACTACCCATAATACCTCCGGAACTCCTAGACAAAGCTAAGGACGACGAGGAATGGGGAGGAGGCGAAATTAAGAAGTTCATCCAAGACTATAATTTTAAGTCGTTTAATACTATCCTCCAAGAGGAGAATTTAATACATAATCTGGCCATGGACGCCAATCTTGGAGAAGAACAAACGAAACTCCTCGAGGAAATGCTCAAGAAGCACTCGAAGAACTTAAATAAAGATCCAGGAAAGACTAGTTACGTAATGCACGAGATCGAATTGGTTACGGGAAAACCGGTGCGAGTACCTTTTAAAACTATGAATCCCCAAAAGAGACATATCGTAAGAACGATGTGCAACGAGTTACTCGAAAAAGGGATCGTGTCGCACGCCATCGGAGAATATGGAATGAGGATTGTCCTCGTCATGCGACCAGGCTCCGAACCGCGCCTCTGCATCGATTATAGACCTTTAAACGCCATAACCGTCATCGACCCCATCCAAATGCCGTCAATAGAAGCGATTCTACGGGAGCTCGCCCCATTTAACTGGGTCACGACCATGGACTTGTCCAAGGGTTACTGGCAGGTTGAATTGCGGGAAGAGGATAAAGAGAAAACAGCTTTTTGGGCACCACAGGGTCGACTGATGTTTAATGTAATGCCCTTCGGGTTAGTAAACGCACCCGCCACCTTTCAAAAACTAATAGAAAAAGTTCTCGGCGATGCCTTACACAAATACGCATGGGCTTACCTCGATGATATAGTCATAGTCTCCCAAACTTTTGAAGATCACCTGATACACGTGAATGACGTCATGGAGCGACTCACAAAAGCCGGTCTAAACATTCATCCAGGGAAAAGTAAATTTTGCCGCAAAGAATTGGCATTCCTGGGTTACACAGTCGGAACAGGTGGCCTATCCATCGACCCGAAAAAGACCCAGGCGATTAGCCAGTTCCCCGCCCCGGAAGATGTAAAAGGAGTCCAACGTTTCATGGGCATGGTGAATTTCTTCAATCGATTGCTCCCAAATTTGGCAGACGTCGCGGCGCCCATCACAGATCTGTTACGCAACGATGAAGATTTCGAGTGGACTGACCACTGCGAAACATCGTTTAACAAAATAAAACAAATGCTGATCGATGTAAAACGAATTCCCCTACCAGATCTTAATCGAGAATTCACTCTTCACACCGACGCCAGTCGAATTGGCCTAGGTGCTGCGTTGCTTCAAAAGCATGACATCGACGGAGTAGTGTTAGAGGTCCCGACGATGTTCATCAGCCGGAAATTACAAGCAGCCGAAAAGAATTATAATGCGACAGAGTTAGAATGTCTAGCCGTCGTCTGGGCAATCCGAAAATTCAGACCATACCTGGAATTTACCAAGTTCAACGTACAAACTGACCACGAAGCACTAAAGTGGTTAATGGCGTTGAAGGAACCGTCCGGAAGAATGGCTCGCTGGCAGCTAGAATTAATGGCTTGTGACTTAATCATTGAATACCGACCCGGAAAATTCAACGTCGTGGCAGACGCCCTCTCACGAGCCCCAGCTTCAGACCCCGAAGACGAGACCGACTGCGGAGAGGACGACTCACGCCTCTTCTACTGTCCGAACCCCGTCCGAAAATGGGAATTTAAAAAGCTAAACGAATTACCCAAGGAGAAACTCGAGTCAGGAGACCAGAATTATTACAGTTATTGGCTCCGAGCGTACCAGTCGGTCAAGGACGCTCACCCAAATTATGAGCTAACAATAGAACCTCGAATCTCCGACAAGTACGTTCGAGCATTCGTCGCCCACGTAAGCAAGGGGACGAATAGCAAACCGCCCACCAGGGACGAATTAATAGCCGCCCAGATGGCAGACGACTTCTGTAAAACTTATCGAGACTTCATCACAGATAAAATATTTCCCGACGAGAATTTCGACGAAATCCAACGTGAAGAATTCGAAAGAGAAGCCTCCACGTACTTAATCGAGGATGGACTTCTACTAAAACACCACCCGAATTTCCGCGATGATCTGACGGAGACAGGAACTTCGATGAAAGTCGTTATACCCAGGAGTCTGCTGACAAGGTTTCTGTGGATGGTCCACGGACACCCGCTCGCCGGACATTCTGGAGTGGCCAGAACGATCTACCGAGCAAATCAACTTTATTTCTGGCCAAAAATGACCCGAGATATTGTTCGTTTTATTCATCACTGCCCCAGATGCCAAGCGTGCAAGCCGAGGACGCCCAAGAACTACGAGAGAATCTCACTTGGCCCTTTCGCACCCTTCGATTGCTGGAGCGTGGATTTAATGGGCCCAAAACCCACGTCATCCAATAAAAACAAATATATATTAGTAATCATGGATGTCGCGACTGGATGGCCCGAACTCTTTCCAATGGAGAGACCAACTAAGCAAAAAATCATTCGATGTTTGTACGAAGTGGCGCTTCATTTTGGATTCCCTCGAAAATTAATCTCCGATAATGGACCACAATTCGCGTCAAATTTGTATAAAGACTTCTGTAAAAAATTCGACATCGAGACATCATATACATCAACCTATAATCCACGGGCCAATCCCGTCGAAAGGTTAAATCGCGATATAAAATATGCACTAGCAATTTTCACCGATGTTCACTCCAGCTGGGACGAATATCTTCGTGAAATTGCCTTCAGCATCCGCACAACGATCTCAAGGAACCGCAAATTTTCTCCCGCGTTTCTAAACTTCGCTCGGGAACTCAGAGTACCCTGGGACCCACGAATACCGGAGGAAATACTGGAAATTGATCCTGAGAAGCCTCATATTTATGTCGACAGACTGGAGCAAATAATTTCGGCCACTTATCAGCACATGATGTCACACATATTCGACATGAGAGATCGTATTAGCATTGCTGGAAAGGATCGGCCCTTCTGCAATTTTAAAGTCAATGACCTCGTCTGGAAAGACACACATATTCAGTCCAGCGCCGATAAGGGGATCCACGCAGGCTTAGCAGACAAACGCGACGGCCCGTACGTCATACTCGAAGCCCACGGCGGAAACGCTTTCAAGCTAAAAAGATTGGCAGATAACGTTAATTTTAGATCGATCCACGCCCGAGAATTAACTCCATACTTACCTGAGTTTCCTCAAGAGGCTTGGACGGAATATCAGACGAAACCAGCGAAAAATCCAATTATTCGCGACATGTTTTTAGATGAACAAACTGGCCCAACCAATTTAGTTCAAGATGAGTTACTCGAAGTGGCCGACGCCCCGGATGAGATTTCGGGGAGGGAGGAAATAGTCGCAGAATCTCCTAAAAAAGGAAAGCAATCAAACAAAAAGAAGACTACAGGAATCCCCAAACCTGATAAAATATACGGTATGCGCCGACACAAGCCAAACCCGTTCATAAAAGACGGGAAACTCGTCGGAAAACAAAAAGCGACTCCGGCCATTGTCTCAAACAATCGATAAAAACAACCACAGGGGGGACACCTGTTACGTCCCACAATGCGTCTTAATTGGCCAAACCAATCAAAGATGACATGAGACTAATAGTTAACCTCTAACCCGACCCACACTTATCACTGTCATCTCCGACTAAGCAACGATCACCTCGAGACAGCCGTGAAATCAAATTAGTTTCCGAAAAATGAGAAATGATTGGAAGAAAGAAATTGAACGGGCCGTAAACAACGCTTCCGAGGATGACGATGAAGATCAAGTGGATTTGTTACAAATCATTGTAAACAACGAAGAGGGAAATTGGGACGAACCCAATGAACCCGATGTCCAACCCGACGTAAGTAAAAAATAGAAAAAATTCAATTATCGATAATCAAAAATACGAAATAAGTTCGTGGACTGACCACAAACGAAGAAATAATTTAACTTTAAGTGACAAATTATCAAAATTAATCAAATACCGAAAGAAAAATTAACTTCAAGACACGTGGTCGAAAAGCACATGGCCGACCATGACGCCATCTTGTGTTAGACGAAAGAATCTCTACAAAAATATGACAAATTAATCAACGATCCTAATATATTTATTAATATTCTAATATTTAGGACGGATATCGCACTACGTGGGGGCAAATCGACCCGAAAAGAGTTTCCGCAGGCAGCTTATGGCGCGAAGTAATCCCCATACTGTTCCGACAAGCGCTCGAAGAAGCGGTCGACTTTGAACCATGGAAAATTCGCCTTTTATTGTCCCGTGCGATCAGCCGCTACTGGTCCAGCCAGCAAACGTTGATCCACTACATGCCGCGCCAATATCAAGCAGCTTTACGGGCAGTTATCTCGAGAAATATGGACCCGCCAGCGCCAATCCCGAATCCACTAATCCGAGCCGCCTTTCCTGACGACCAGCGAGGATGGGACGTTTACGAACAATGGCGCGACGCCGAAACAGATGAAGAAAAACACCAGATTCATATGGCATATTACGAAGAAGTAAGGCGGACCGCACATGACGAGGTTTTCAATTATCTACAGCCGGACGGTTACTCGACCGAGGAAATCAGGTTTTGGCTCCTTCAGATCCGCGAAGACCGGCCCGACCGCCCAGATTGGAGACCGAGACACGGTTTCATCACCTCGCAACGAGCAATGCATCAATTGCATTTTTTGGGCTTCTTTGGTCGCAAACGCCAGAAGGCCGAGAAACGTCTCTCCAACGAGCACGACGAAGCAGGCTGCTCAGCGAAGAAACCATGCCTGGACAAGCCAAGCACTTCCAGCAGCGCGCAGAATAAGAAACCCGCGACAGAGAAACGCCTGGCCAAACCAAGCGCTCTCTCTCGCCTGGGAAAGACGGAGATCCCACAAACATCGCGATTTCAATCCAGGGATGCCCCGTCAACCAGCCGAAGAAGAGAAAATGTACGCGAACGCCCCGACCGCCGAGAAGATCAACGCCGACGCGATAGGAACCAAGAAAATTGGGACGATTATCGTAGAAATTACTTCCGACGGCGGGAAGAAAACAAGGAATCCTGGAATAGACACCGAGAGGAGTTCCTGCGCGAACGTGATGAAAGAGCCCGACGTGAACGAGAGAACCTCCGTCTACAAGACGAACGAAGAAGGAGAGGATCGGAGAGTCGCGCACGTTCATGGAAAGCGTATCGTGAAGAAGAAATTCGACAGCGAGATAGGAGGCGCTGCGAAGATACACGATCAATTCGGGACAGTCCCGAACCAATGAAGATCGACGATGAGGTAATTATCGACGAGGTCCCCGAGCAAAAGAAGATGTATACTCAGGCGGACCTCCTCGCGGTAGTTATGCAATACCAACAAATGCAGCCGAAACCAGTCTACCGCCCGACTCCCTCGACCGCCTCGAGTCTAGAGACGGCGCCAAGTGCTTTCATCAAGCCGGAACTCTCGCAGACGAGAAGCGTAACATCCAGCGTCAGCCTCCCAAGCGCCTTTCGCAAGAAAGTGATAATCGGCGCACCGACACTGAGTTCTGAAGAACAACTCAGACATCGAGAAGCTCGCTTTGGACCGGCCAAAGTCGAACCTCTCCCAACTATCCCCGAAGCCTCAACTTCAACGAGAACTCCAATCGTTTGGGACAAGCCCGAACCGGAAAAATCAAGACGTCTGGTCAGATCTGTGCCTCAGCCAACGACATCCACGGGACCCAATCCGATGTTGCCAGCCCCAGCAGTCATCCAAGCCTCGACTCCAATCAACCCTTCGGAGGTAACGTTGCAACAGTTTCTGGAGGTAACGACCGTGGAGCAAGCTAGAGCGCTTTTGTGCGAGATGGACTCCTACCAACAAAACGTGATCCAAAACGTCATCACGAACCTTCAGCGGATCTCGATTGAATATACGCAGAACAAAAATCGGGATCATCCAAATTGGAATACGAGGATCGTGGTTGCCATTACCGACTTGATGTCGATTTTGCTGGCCGCCGCCACCTTCCGAAACGCACGTGTTGCTGTGGCAGCCTGGATCGTGGTGGCCCACGAGGGTTTCCAAGTCCCGCCGGCTCTCGTAGACAGCTGGACCCGCCTAGTGCCCTCTGCGGCAGTAATTCGAGCCCAAATGGTGGCCCAGGACCCGGATCCAGAGACCTCCTATCAGAACGTTCGAGCGATCATCCAACACCCACGCCCGTCGTCTTCAGTGACCACACCCGTCGTGGAAACTCCGGCTCCCAGGGATCCGACGCCTCCTCCTCCGCCTCCGCCGAAGGAAAATAGACCTTCCGAACCACTGGCCGAACCAGTCTCGCTCAAAAAGAAGGAAACAAAAGGAAAATTGCTCCGCCCAAAATCGAGCATGAAAGCTTCAAAGACGGCCGAACCTCAGATCGCCGCCAGACTCCGGATGTACTTCCCGGGGTTGTCCTTGACGAAGGATACTGAAACAAAATTACTCCAAACCCCAGACCGTGGCTATTCTCTTTATGTCTGGATGAAGAACGCTATCGAAGCTGGAGCCGGAGGCGATCGCTTCATCCAGCATCAACGACTACTCCGAGCCCATCGCGCGCCAACCAGCATTGCCGAGGCCCAAAGAATCCATCACACCAATCAGGGAATGTCGCCCTTTTTGCCGCCAATTTGGGCCCACGAACGAACGGGGAATCCGCTGGAAGCACCAGGTCACTTACGTTTCTACTTGAACGAGAGCGAAGACCCCTCGGACTACTCTTCAAAATTGACCACATCTCCCAACCTGGACGAACCAAGTTCGGAAGATAAGCCAAGTTACGCCGATAACTTGAAGAAATAATTAATTACATATTCATAACGAGAAGACTGTCTTCTCTAAAAAAACCTGAAATTATTTATGTATCAATTTCAAGAATGTAAAATATTTTGTTCATCATTCATCATTATTTAATAAAAAGATTATTTATGATTAAAGATACTGCTCCACCTTTATTTAAAGGGGGGGCCCCGATGATTTATTCTCGGGGAGGGACGTGTGGTGATTCAGCATCACCTGAAGAAGTAATTAGCGGTGATTATTGTGTTACTAATACTCGCCACTAGAGCGCGCTAGAAATACCGACTAGACTGACTAGTCGCGTGTTTCTGCGAACCTGCATAATCAGAAGGATTTGCATATGACGTCATTTCCGGTTAATATATATAGCCAATGCTTGACCGGAAACGACACTACAGTTACCACATTTCAGCAAGAGCACCATTTACCTCACCTTTCAGGCCGTTTCACGGATTGATCGAGGACCGGTGCCCGCTGACCATTTCAACTGTACAACAGCCACATTTATTTAGCGTAGCCAATCTACGCTAGAATAAATATTCGAACGATATTCGTTTAATTCGCACGAGAAAGCGAATTCTCGCGTGTTCATAATAACACGTGGAAATACCCTAGACAACAAACATAGACCACGCGTAGGACTAAACAATTGGATCCGCCATTGTTTAGCGGCAACTCGTATTCGCAGCCGAATCCGAGGACCAACACAGGAAACATCTTGACTTATATTTGTATTAGTAAGCGTGTTTTAATAAAGCAGTATTTGAAATATATTGTATTCCCGAGTGTATTATTTATTATCTTTAACCACAAAGCCGAATCACGACAAGCGGCGCCGGGCAGAGAGGGGCGCCGGGCAGAGAAGGGTGCCGAGCAGAGAAGAGTGCCGGACAGAGAGGGGTGCCGGGCAGAGAAGTATGGGTTGTTCTGTACATCTGCCCCAATGTATGCCATTGTTAGGTTAGGTTAAGTTGCTAAGAACAACCGAAGTATGCCAGGAGAAGAGGTGTGCCGGGCAGAGAAGTATGCTAGGCGCCTCCTACAAAGAGTCTTCATGAGTGTTCAAATATAAGCTGAACGTGTAGGCCCGTTCCTACACATTGTTGATAGTGTGTAAAACACACGGGCGTCACAGGTCAGGGGGCGCCACCCCGAAAGATGTATTTTTATGTTCGAAAATGCATTTGTAGGTCCAAAAATGAATTTTTTAATTCAAATTTCTTTTTCACAAAAATGCTTACCGCTACTTCTTTTCGAGGGGGGTGGGAGTGGGGCACCAGCATCCCCCAAAAACACGAATGCACTACAAGTATACCCTAGGAAATGTAAATGTATAAATGATTTTTTTTTAATTACGACAAGAGACAAGGGGAGACTGATTTTTTTAAGCCCAGAGCGTTAAAAAGTGTTAAGACGGCCCTAGCAATGGCGACGACTCCGGAGTAGCTCAAGGTGGTGTTCGGCGATGGCGATGTCGGCGTCGACTAAGGAATGTCTCGTCCATACAGCTGGTCGGACAAATGCAAGATGTCTGACGAGGGAGAGCGTATGGAAATGGGCTGCACGCCGGCCGCTTTCGATGCACTTTGCTCGGCCAAGTTGGAATTGATTTCCAATACTATCGATTTAATCGAATTCACGAACCAATTTGCAGTCCAAATACGGTGTAACTATTTCATTAAAAATTTTAATGAAAACGACCAACCCTGTGCGGACCACACAGCTGTCTGGACGCGGTGCAATGTTTTCAGTTTCGATATTAAAACAAGTAAATAAATAAAAATACTAAGAATTTGATAATTTTAATGCAACATTTTATTCATATAAAAATACAAACAAAACTCTAAATAAATAAAACAAAACAAACTTTAGGCAGTAGCAATCATTATGACTGATTAATTCATTCATTTTGCCTTCCTTCTGGTTCTGAGCTAGAACTAGAAGAAATGTCAATAACTTCAAACGGGGTAGTAACAACGGGCGCCGTGACAGTTGGCGGAGACACTTTCGTACACAACCCAACAAAGTTGGACGTAGATTTCAAATTCAGAGGCCCTACAATTCTCTTTGCAGGTTCCTGAGTCGAAATCCTAATAGATCTCAACGACGAAGGCTTAGGCGGCGTCGATTCCGGTTCACTCGACGCCGAAACCGACAAATCGGTCGGAAAATTCGTCAAACTGGAAGACGTCATTTCCACCGGTTCGTTTTTAACTGACAGATCCAACGTTGACTTATTAGCCGACGAAACGACGGCGGAAGTTCGCGATCCCCACGTCTGAGGTTGAAAAGCAATTTTCCCCGTTCCCCTTCCCCGCGGCTTGAACGACGTCGGCACAGTCTGCGTTTGGCTGATTTGCTTCAAAAACTCCATCTGATAACCCGACAACGCCTTTGTCGTCTTTGCATGTTCGACCGGGTCCAGCGACGTAATTTTCGATTGCACGTCGGCGGTCAATCGACTGGGATCGAACGAAGGCGCAAACTTGGCACTCGATGTCGACGGAGGAGGATTTCTAGTTATGTTGCTGCTCGGTGTCGCCGTGGCCGGTCTTGCCGGATTCGTAGTGGATAAATTGAGCGGCCCGCGCGGCGATTTTGTACTGGACGGTAAACGACTCATTAATCCTTCGGGTGACGGCGAGTTTGCGCCAACCGGAGTAATGGTCATCGAACCAATAACGACGCCTTCGACGGGGATCGCGTTGGACACCCAAACGCCTTTTTTGGACACGTTTTCTGCGGTTGTCGAGACGCTTTTGCTCGTCGGCAAATTCGGTTTCTCTTTGTTGGGCATTTCCATCTGCGATTTGTGAATGTAATCGATCCGAGTCGTTTCGAATTGTGATTTGTTGTGGACGTAATCGATTCTCGTTGTTTCCGAATGAGGCGTCAGTTTCGTGTACTCTGGAATCGATTTAATTTTCTTTTCCATTTCTAATCCACCGGTTAGTAAAAGGGATTGAGAGTTTCGCAGCAAATCCATCTGGACCATCGTTGACATTTTCATGGCTCGGGACATGCTTTGTTGTTGTTGGCAAAATTTTAAAGCCTGATCTAGCAGATTGGACGTTTCAGGGATCTATTTCAATGAAAATTGATTGTAGTAATAGAATTTAAATGGCAGAAATATTCGAATTTTTATTTACCTCCACACATTTTATGTAAATGCGAAAAACATCTTCGAACAACTTATTCACCTCGCTGCATTTTTCAGAAACTTTGATCAAAATATGCCAAATCTTGGACACTAAAAGCACATGTTTAACGGCTTTGTCTTCGTTTTCTCGAAATTTAGACGGAACACCACACCAGCGATTCATTTCTTCCATAAGTGCATCCATTGTTAGACCTTGAATCAGGTTGGCGACGATTAATCGGTCATTGTCGCGCAGAAACTTCCTAGAAATAAAGAATTTGAATCAACTATGCAAATCATACGTTATGTAATCATTTATACGCACTTTCCCGCTTCTGGAGTACGATAGAGTTGCGTGAGCAAATTTGCGAGAACGAAAAAATCTTTCAACTGCAGCAAAACTTCTCCAAGAAGTTTTACAGAGCGATACATGTGGGAGCAAAAACTGCCCGGTCTATCGATTTCGTCGTTTGGAATTCGCCAAATTCCCTGCAAATAAAGCGCAATTATAGAACCACGTCTGGTTTTCTTTCTCGTTATCTTACATTAAACAAATTTGAATTTTTCCTTTCATTAAACAACCCCTGACTCGGCATGTAACTCAATTGCTGCCAAGGAATGCTTCGGCCTAAGAGAAAATCTCGACTCCATTGTAATTGCTAAAAATTAAAAAAAATAAATCAAGTATTGAAGCGATTCAATCGAACATTAAAATATCAATTAATTAATTAACCTTGTTGAATTTCGACCTGCTATGAAAATATGCGAGTCTGTAGAGAGATTTATAATGTTGCGGAAAGCGCTGCAAACATTGTCGCAAAGCATCCAGACACATTTTAAGCAAAACAGTTTGATCCGGTATTTGCTCATCTTTGATTTCATTTTGACTTTCCGTCGCTAATTCAATCGTTTTCTTTTCTTGTCGACCTAAAAAACAATTTAAAAAAAATAAAAAAAACAAGTTTTTTTTTTATCCTCATAAATTAAATTTACCACTAGAATCCTCCATTTTATCCTGTCTATTAGAACTGTTAGAACTCGTGTTCGATTCTTTCACCGCTAACGTTTCAACTTCGCTGTCTTGAGTCATCGATTCAGCTAAAATCATTTGTTTATTCGTATCATCACCTAAAAAAAAAACACATTAATTAGATTTTCATAATGATTTAAGTAAACAAAAACCTACTTTTGCCAATAAGATTCATTTTCTTAATTTTTGAATCGCCCAAAACAATAATAAGCGGCTGACTTTGCATTTCGTCCGGATATTTTTCCGACACAACTGACACAATATTTGTCACAACATCTTTAACCGTTGCCGAATCCTTAAAATAAATAAATAAATTGATTAATAAAATTAAAGTAAAATTAAAAAAAAAAACAAAAAAAAAACATTGCACACGTTACCAATGATTCAGAAGAGGAATCAATCGAATTTTTCCTCGCTTCAATCTCAAAGTCATCAGTCGTGGACGAATCCTTCCTCTTCCTTCTGAAGTAATCATGCTCAAATTTGAGGCGTCCCAATTTCGATTTGGGTTTGGAGGAGTGCTCACCAGGGTGTAGAAGTGACATGGGCGAAAGATCCTCAATTTCAGAGGAACTCAAAGAAGCTGAATACCTACTGCAATATACAGTGGCAAAATATTTTCACTCGTACTTTCATTTTATTAGTAATTAGGCTAATAATAAAATAAACTGAGTAAAGCAGGGTGCGCAGCGTTTAAAATTAAACCCATTTGTCAGCCCACTTTAGCTTCCACCACCTTGGTTTTGCATCCATATACACACGACCAATCACGAATAAACAACACACACACTTATTCATCACAATCAGTTTCACAAATTAACTGCAAGGCATTAACAAGTGCATATTAGTCTCATCATTGTTAGAATCTCTGCAATACCTTTTCTCCTGGAAACGAGCGAACGGACTCGCCGCGGCTTCCTTCAAGTAGCCGTGAACGGTGCGGCAAAATTCCACGTCCAATTTCTCTTCCTCGTGGATCAATAAATATTTTAAAGTGGCGGCGTGCGTTCGATAGAAAACCTTAAATAATTTTTTAATTTACTTAATTTTTTTTAAATTTTATGAAAATTTAAATATTTGCTAACTTCTAAAGCTTCCATGGATAAATCCGGTGGATTATGATATTGTATTTTTCTCGGATAGCGAGCACCTTTCTCGTGCAGGAGTGCGGCAGCCAATGAATAATGTTTCAAACAAATTTCCAAATTTTTCCCCTGTTTCTCAACAATTTTTCCCAACATGTAATTATGAAGCCACTCCTCTTCGTCCAAAGTATTAGAATCGCATTCGTTTGCTGATCTAAAGCATTCTTCGGCCGTTAATAATAAATCTTTCCTTTTTTTAGTCCACGATTCTACCGTTTCTGGCGTAAGTTTGAGTTGTTCTTTCTATTAAAACAAAGCAATAAGTAAACAAACAAATACAAATTAATTTCTTCTTTTAATACTTGTTTAAGTTGCCGGGAAACGTGGGAGTGAAGCATATAAGAAACCGATCCATATTCGATCCACAACGTAGTGTTGTGTCGATTAATTGTAACCGCACCACGAAAACATCGTAAAGTGCAGGTAGCTTTCCGATGCAAATAATTGCTGCCCTAAAAAAATAAAAATAATTAATTACAATACGAAAGCAGCTCGTTAATTGTATTCACCTTTTTTTTCGATTTATCCTCTTCCGCAGAACCGACCGAGTGAATTAGTTGTTCTAACTGACTGCTACGTGCGAGAGCCATACCGGCCCACGAATCCAGCCTCTGCGGATTAAAACTAATATCCGTTACGTAATAACGTATCGCTTTACTGAATTCTTTGGTTTTGAAATAGTAATCGGCCAAAAGGTAGTACAGCTCGTCGACCAACGGTCTAAAGCAATAAATAAAAAATTAATTATAATAAATTAATATAATATGACAAAAAAAATTGAAATACATTCTCTTGGGATCATCTTTTGGAATATTGGGAAATTCATCCGAAGTTGCATCGATGTACGCATTCACGTTCGCAAGCATGCTCGCTAAATAAACGCAAAGATATTAAACGTGTGTAATATTTTCATTTTAGAAATTCTACCATCGCTTTCCTGAGAAGGAATTAAACTCTTAATTCTTCTGAGCAAATTTTCAAATTCGGCCGAAACGGTATTAGCCTTGTGACTATCAAATTCCGGTAAAGGTTTGGGTTTGAAGTAATTAAAGATCGGTATGGATCTGTCGATGGTTAAAGAAATCTGAAAACAAAACAAAAAAACATCAAATTTGATACCGTACTTATCAATTTTTCATTTTAACGCACCGATGCCGCGTTATGTTCGTGCAAATGTTTCGCTTTGCTCTTTTTCTGAGGATGGCCGTAAAGGCAGTAATAACACTGTTCTAAACTGAGTTCTAAATCTTCTTTGTACGGATGGGGACTCTCGGTGGTGCACTCCTCCAGCACCTTTGCCAACATTTCGGAGTATTCCAACAACAGAGAACCATCTGAATTGCAACACCACGATCGTCTGCAATAAATATTGTCATGAAACACTGAATTTACCCTAAATATCGATTAAAATTACCGTCCCAGAAACTCGTGCGCGTTGTATAATAACATAAGAGAAGCTGGCACCCCTGGAAGATAAGCATCTTTACTTTCCTTTTTTTCTTCCCTGTAAAAATAAATGTTTAAATTGCAAAAATTATCATGGCGACTCAATTATTTACATATCAATAATTTTATGTAGCAAAATCCATGGGTAAACGCTATCAAAAGTCGAGTTGCTGTCTGGAAATTCCATTTGAATAGAAATAATTTGAATGAGATTGTGCGCAAAGCGGACTAAACATTCCTGCTCCAATTTTTCCAAACAAGATATATCTTTCCTAATGCATCTGCAAAAAATAAAATAAAATAAAATTCAAAATAACAAATTATAATCGGGCGTTGTAATATTAAATAATTTTACTTCTCTAATCCAGTCAGCAATTTCGATATCGTAAGGATCCAATTACTCTTCTGCTGCCGTTCAGTCAATGTCAAATATTGTTGAATGGATTCGTTAAAAGCTAATTCGCTCCAACGTAAACATTCTTGCATGTTTTCTAAATGCCAAACAGATTCCTGTAGCAATTCGAGCTGTATGCGTCGTTCGGGGATGTTTTTATTTGAAATCTGTCGAGAAAAAAACAAATATTAACGAAAAAACTTTCAGGATTTTTATTATTACTTTTTTAGACTGAGCTTGATTGAAAGTGGCCGTCAACAACTCCACAACTTGTTGATATTCCTTGGCTTCGAATAAGCAGTTGACCTCTTCCAACGATTGACAGCGCTGTAAGGTGTCCAATTGGGTTTGAATTTGATCTACAAATTATTATGACGATACTTATTTGAAGCACTTAACCGAAATATTGACACGTACCTAACGTAATAACGTTTTCAACTTGACAATTTGGAATTACGACTTTAAAATCCTTCTCGGGACATTTAATTTCACCGTTTTGAATGCAAGATGTTATCTAGAATTTAAAAAGTTTTAAAAAATTAAAAACATTCCGTAATAAAACATTCCTCACCCTATCAAATGAATCGATAGCAAATTCCATTTGTCCTTGCATGGACAGAAATCGGGCTCTCAGCCACATAACTAACGTAAATAAGATAAATAAAATAAATAAAATAAATAAAATAAATATTACATGTTTTAAAGTTAAAAAAAATGTCTAATACCCCTCATGAAATAATCCAACCAATCATCTCCCAAAATATCTCTTCGTACGGTCAACTGAACAAGAAATTCCAAATCTTCTCGAAAATATTTTCCTGGAAAATCGGGAATAAGCTTCGCAACGAGGGGATTGCTGAAAAAATATAATTTTAAAATAATAAGTTTGAAAATTAAATGGATCGCTTACTTCCAACACAAAGGTGAATGAGCAGTCGATTTTAAGCGTGCGATATGCCAGCTATCCAGTTTTAATTCGCTGAATGTCAGCGTAAACTATCAACCAATAAATAAAGTAAAATTGTATCAATTTTATAAGAAAATAAAAACAAAAAATTAATTACCACCGCATCTAATTTAATGGTTTCGCTTTTTAATTCTTGACTGTAAAAAAAATTTAAATTAAAAAAATGTTTTTTTAGAAAAAAAAAAAACTTGAATTTTTTACCATATGACATCTGGTTTTGAAAGATGGCGCCTAATCCTACTATAAATTGTTATAAATTCATCAATTAACCCGGCTTGCCTAGCGTGATAAACAAATAATACTATTAAAAATACCGTAAACAATAATAAATTCGATATTCGTGTACCAAGTCATTCGATGCTTTTCTCCTAAAGCTACTAAGTAATTGTACATAATATCCAAAACAGTAGAGCCGTCATTAACTTGTAAGAATTTTTTCACATCATCATCTTCATTTGTGCTTAATAAGCTGCTGGCTGACACTTGTTTGCTTTCTAAAAAAAATCTCAATTAATTAGTTTAAAATATTTTGTTTTTATAAATAATTTCCCACCTTCCGACAATTTATCCACATTCAGTGACAAAGGAATTAAGTTTTTCGGTTCCGCTGTATTTTCTTTACTTCAAACAAACACAAAATAATTAATGATTACCTTTTTAAATTTTAACTTTTCTTACTTTAAACTTTTTGGTAAAAATTTGTGCAATATTTGGCAGTAATTAACATCCTGTTTCTTAGAAACGCCAGTATTTCTCACCTTAAAACAAACACCATTAGAACAACACCATAAATCATTAAAAATTAAAATCCCCGCTTTCCATACCCTTGCAGAGCGCCGTTTACTTAACGAATCTCCAAATTCCATCAAAATTCGCTTTCTTTTAGGCATCCGTCTGGATATATCATTCATAATAACGTCGCCAAAAGGAGTAGTAGATTGTTCGGCCGGGAGTTGAATTAACACCTCATCAACTTCCATCGTACTTGGCGTAACATCTGAAACAAAAATACGTCCATTTCAATAAAAAATCCAAAAAAATAATAAGAATTCAAACCTGAAAGAGTGGACACGTCCACTAAAGGAACATTAACGGTGGACGAATCACTAGAAACAACTCCTTGATCTTTTATCGCCAAAGCAGGCCCGGGCGCAGACTCCACGCAAATGTTTTCCAACGGATCTTGAGATTCTGTTATACATTTACTCGTGTCGACCGTGCAACCGAACGACTAAAAATAATAAAAAATTAAATTAAAATTAATTAATTAGTAGTTAATTACTTACTAGTCTAGGTGCAGCGTCCCAGACATGATTGTAAAGAGCAACCAAACGATTTCCCAAGCATTTCCAACTGAATAATGTTAAAACAAATCAATTTTTTTGTATAATCAACCGTTAATTTGTAATTTACGTAAACGATGTCAATGGTTTAGTGAACGACAAAGGTGGTATCTCAGGTACTGTACTCAATTCTCTTTTAACTCTTCTCATCTCCAGTGATTCCTCGATAAACTGAAAAAATTTTAAAAAAAATTTAAAAAATTGAATATTATTATGAACAATATTACTTTAGCTGCTTCTTCCTTGTCGTAGCTGATTTTGTAGATTATTTCATCACTAAATTAAAAAATTTTAAATATAAATTTCACTTTACGCATTATTTTTATACCATTTTTTAAATAAATCTCCAGAATCCCTGCGTAGTGATGGCTGCTCGCGAAAAATCTGATCCCTAATGGCTAAACCTTTTGTATAATAAGGCTCCTTTTCAAACGCTTGAGCAATAAAATATAAACAAGCTGTAAAAGATAATTATAAAGAGAAAAAAAATTAAATTTTCTAAATTAAATATTGAAAAATAAAATAAATAAGTGATAAAACATACTTGCATAATCATTCAATGCGTACAACAGTGTGATTAAGTTGTCTAAGCATGGCCAATGATTAGGATTTAATTTTAGACCCTAAAAAAATAAATTTTAAATGAAAAAATTAATTAATTAAAAAAGTAAAAAAAAAAAAAGAACCTCTTGGAATGCTAATCTCGATAAAGGATAATTATGAATTTTCATTGCAGTAGTTCCAATTTTGTACCAGACGACCACATCAGATGCATCCAAAGCAACTGCACTTAAAAACGATTCCATGGCTTTGACATTATCTTGCCGTTGAATTGCAATACTGGCAAGATTTTTATAAGTTGAATATTTGAGCTGCAAATTGGGTCGAAGTAAGCCAGTGTTTTCGTCAGAATGAATCGCATCAGCCACAAATTTCGTTTGTAGTAACTGCTGGTAAAGTTCTTCTGCCTTTTCATGATCGCTTTCGTTTTGCAGCTGCAAAGCCTTGTTGTATAAAGAAAACGCTTCATCTTCCTGCAATAGAATTAACGCATTGCATTAATTCACGTTGTTATTGTTATTTTTATTTTATTACCTGCGCCTCTCGAGTTACTAATTCTGGTTGCGACGAATAATCGGAATCATTTGAATCACTCTCATTCAATGCTGACATACGAATCTAAAAGTAAAAATAGTTCCGTTCTGTATTTGATATTTATTTGATATGTATTTATTATGGTCTCCACAATTCAACGATACAATGAATAGTAAAGTAAATACGGTTCTCATGTAAATCGCAAATCAGGAATGCTTTTTTTATAATTAAATACAACACCAAAAGAAGTTAGAGACTTATAATTCGCACTATTCTTACCATTGTAACGGTTTTTTAAATGTTTCTTGAGGAATTTATCGTATAATAACCACTATAAACAACTTGGCCGCCATGATTATGTATCATTGCCCTCTTACGGTTGAAACTAAAAGTTTCAACAAACCAAGCGCCTTTCCGTTTCCGTTTTTGTGTTTGTTACCGGTATTCGTTTTTTTTTTATTACATGGGTAATAAAACATTCTAATTTTCAATTTTTTATTATAGAAAAGAAAACAGTTTTAAAAAATTAAAAATGTCACAATTTATTTTAAAATAAAATCTGTTTGTAAACTACACTATTTATACACACAAAATAATTTGATAAATTAATTTATTTCAGTTTCATTTTCAGATAACTATACAATATACAACCTACTGTAACATTAAGAATGTTTTGATTTTAATTTTTATCCCTGATCACATGATTAGAAAACTGTACATCAATTTTAAAAAAAAAGTCACCAATCGCACAATAATACAATTTTGCAAAAATATTTGGTGATTTTGAATACTTTTAAAATGGCACAGTGCTGTATAAACATGGTAAAATAAAAATCATAGTGTTGATGATGTATCTATGCTTGAAGCTATTGATAATATATCAACATGATTAGAAATCTAAAAACAAAATTTTAAACTCAGTTATTTTATCAATCAAATAAAAAATTAAACACCAAGAATTACTCACAACTCGGAAGTGAATTTCTGTGATTGATATGAGGAATGTTAAGCATATAAAACCAACAAATTGGATAAAAGTTAAAAATTCCTTTTAATTAAAATTAAAAAAGAATAAATTAATTTCTAAAATAATTAATTCTAGTGAATTCAGATTTAAACTCACCCACAATCGATTAATAAATACAGAGAATAAAATCATTTCCATTAATGCATGCGCATTTGCCATCCGCCAGAACCACATAATAATCCACATAACGGACGATTTCAGTTGATCATTTTGCCAATACTGCGAAACAATTAGATAAATGGATTACAAACAAAACAAGAACAAATAGACATTTTACCAATTGCTCTTTCGATGCTTCAGTATTTTCCAATAATCGATGATAACCTGAGATGTATCGATCCCAAAATGCAGCGCTGATTAACAATTGGAGTGAAAAGAAGCCAAGAACAGTAAAGATCATTCTTTTTTGACTGCTATTTGAAGGGCCATTGATTGCGTTTTCAATGTTGGCTAAGTGTAATTTGCTCATTCCTCGACGTGACAGTTGGCTTTTACGCAAGTACAAGAAACATCCAATAATAAGAGCTGCTGTGCCAAAAGCGTCAGTTATTCCATCCACTATGTATCCAATTGATCCAAAATCAGAAATAATGAGCTCTTGCTTTCTCCTCACACGGGCCACCACACCATCCAAACTATCCAGAAATGCACGAAATTCAAATAGTAAAACTCCCGTTTGTCGTATTATGAGTGAATCAGATGCAAGCAACCGAGCTGCCAAAATTGCCACAAATACGTGAAATACACTGATCATGTTTGGAGAAATGAAGTAAAATGTACCGCTGAAATTGGTCACCTGCAAGTATTTCAGAAATATCTTATGTATAACAAAGTAGTTTTATTGTAGGAATCTTTAAATACTGTCAACTAGGCCTAGTCGCTAAATATAAATAATTTTGGTATTCATGGCATTTTAGATAGGAAAAATGGTGAAAGTGAAGCAATATCTTTAATAATTGTTTGCTAAATGGGTTCAATCAATCTATTTTATCAACTTCAAATGTGTTAATAACTAGTCAATTAAAAGTCTTATCTGTACAAATTATCACAACATGATATTCAAAATCGCTGTAAAAACAAAACTACGGAACTTCACAGGGCCAAAAAGATTTTTAGAGAAATTTTAGTGGTTAATTAGTGTAGTGTATCACTTGTTTGTGCGCACCCATGCATCCTTGCATTGTGTTTGGGTGCTCATGTGTAAATAAATTGCTGGAATGTTCATCATTTGTGACGAATTCCAAGCCCTCAGTCAAATTTTGGGTCAACCAATAATTTTAAATAATTAAAAATAAAAACCTCATTAAATATAGTTGCAGCTGGAATGTGAATGTATTGATTGGCTGGATCAATCATCATCATTTTAATAGTGAGACCATTAAAAGGTGCAAAAAGTCCTTGCAATCCACTGTGAGGTTGATGTGCTGGTGCGGTTGATGACGGCTGTAAAGGTTCACGACCTTGAATATTGTAATAAAGCGCCACGTCCATCCACATGAAGTATAAAAGTATGAGAAAACCTCCTAATAACGATCCCCTGTGTTCCATTAAAATGCTAGACATGTTGATTCTGCAACAAGAAAAGTGTCAATATTAACGTCTGTAACTCTGTATGTTGAAAATATCAACGACACGACAACCGACTGAAAACACTCTCCAAAATGTCAGCACAGTGAAGCCAACTTTTTGTTAGGACATTTCCTCGATGAGTTATTATGGGCATTCAAATTCAAATCGTTTAATTATTCGCAGCCCTTGTAATAATCGTCGAGCATAGCCAGAAAGCCAAGAGTGTTTAAAAGCTCACCAAGTCATTTAAATACAAAAATCCTCCACTAAAATACCGATTAAACAAATCTAGATCTCGTAATTTTGATAAACATTTAACTCATCTTCAAGGCAGACATTTTGTTCCAACTTTCGACAGCAAGTCACGCAATCCGCAATCAAGTTTTAATTCTCTATTATTAAAGCATTTTTTGTCGTTTGATCATTTTTTTTTTGTTTGTAATGATTCCTTACCATCAATTTAAGGGGTACAGAACTCAGGTATTTTGAAAATAAATCGAAAAAAACAAGTATGTAAGTGAATGAACTCAAAAATCAACTTCAAAACACACGCATCTTTATATTACGCAGCTTATATTGAATGGCACTCGCTCGTCCCTGTGGCAGCAATTTATTTCTATTTTCCTCGTTCAAATAAATTATTCAAAGCTGAATTTTTTTATAGCCATTCATTTATCATCAAATTAATAAATAATTGTTGCGACTACCTTGAAACAAAAATGAAGAGTCGTTCTCACGTTTTGGGTGCTTGGTTTTGGTGCGAATGACAAATTACGTACTGACAAATTGAAAACGAACCGACACATCCTTCACCATTGAAATTTTTCCCAACAAAATATATATTAAAAAGAAGAAAAAAAAAAAACCTGGCAACTCCCTTTCATTTAATTATACAGAAGTGTTTTCAGGCAGCAATTATGTAATAACTACATGTCATTCACTGCAACCCCACCAATATAGTAATCAGCAGATGCATAAGAATACTTAACAAACCCCAAACAATCCGATCACGAGGTCAAGCCTGAAATGTGGTTTGCATCAACTGCGTGACTGCGTCATCAGTGAAACGAACAAATCGATGCCATTAATTACAATAATTATACACGAAATTAATTAATATTACATTAGTCAGTCGGTGGATCCACGGATAAGCCTTGTTTAGTTTTGACGAGTGTTTTATCACCTAACACTTCAGATAAAGAATGGGAAAATGAAACAACTGGTAAGTGTTACACTCTGTATAAGATAAATGTCACGATAGTTTGGCCCACAAATTTAATTGAATCAAATTAAAAATTAAATCAGAATTTAAAAAATTGAAAATTTATTAATTTAAAAAAAAAAAAATCAAAACTGTAACCACAAGACAGAGAATCTGAGGTGACAAAATGTGGAAAACTCACCTAGCTAACTATGGTCAGTTAATTTTCGTTTTGTGTGCCCTTTGCAACGCATCTGCCCATTACTATTTACCCTGTCACGTCACGTGAAGCTTCATCGATCGATGTCATTGCATGCGAATATCCTCACATTTAAAATAAAGCTATTCAAAACTAAGTTCCTATTAACGAGGAAATCAATTCGCTAGCAATTCGATTTGATTAATAATATCTGCAAAACTAAGAGCTAAAAATAAATCTCTTTCAAGTTCCAATCACGATAAACAAGAAAAGCTCTTACCTACACTCATTAAATTGCATTTTCTTTCCAAGAATTACCGGTAATGCCAAGAAATCCAATTCGACAATTACGCAAAACTAAATTGCATGCCGTGTTAAATACTTTATTTATTTCCAACTACACCAATCTTTTATCCCATCAAAATAATGACTATGATTGCTTAGTTTACCATTGCCCTACTTGTATTGTCACCCAGCTTTAGAATTTAATAATGTGTTGTGCTCTGTATAATAGTGTTTTAGTAGATCATGGTCAAACGTCAAAAAATCCAGAAAGCCTCATTAAGCCTTTAATTTGCAGCACTGAGTGCCGGATCCAGGGTATTTGGCTCCCCCAGCACCAAGTAAAGCATAAAACTTGATAAAATTGGAAAAATACAAGGAAAAAAATATGTAAAAATAAAATGAAAATTACTGTAATTTTCATTTCATTTCATTTCTCCTCTATATCAATAGTCCTATAGTTTTAATTACAGTATCTGTTGCAATTCCACCCCTTTTATATCTTATCAAACAGCTTTCACGTCCATGTAATAAATCAAATAATAGATTAGCATTGTCGTGCATTAGAAAACTTTTTAGGGTCCCATACGACGCGGGGCGTGAAGGGGCGTGCAAGGGCGTGCGTACCTGGACCCGGCACTGCAGCAGTGATTTTCTGGACTTTGAATTTAAGATGGTTGAAATGCAACTCTTGTAAAATTGAAATTGCGACAACAAACCATGTTTCTGATGGATTCCGGTGCTAATGACTGATTTCAAGGAAGTTTTTCTCGACGGCGCTATTGTTGACAGCACAATCCGACGGCTATATTAGTGGACTGGTTCATTTTGTGGTTCTACGGGGTTTGGAAAAAGTGATATTGATTTATGTTTAGTTTTTCTTGTTAAGAGAATTGAGATGAATTGAAAAACTCACAAGTTCGTCGTGGCTTCGGGAGTGTCAAGAGTAGATTGTAACCAAGGGAAAGTTATCATCACCTCATGCGATAGACCGACGTGACGGAAAGCTCACAACACGCTCGAAGTGACCCAGACACAACGACCGATCAGCGCTATTTATAAAAGGTGAGTTTTAACTTTTAACGTCAAATTTTGGGATTTATTGCCACCTGTAATCGTGTATAAACGTTGGGGTCTTGTATTTATTGTTATAGATACTAGAATTTATCAGTTGTAGCCCATTTTAATTTTTTTTACTTCAAATTTGGCTGAAATTAGTT
Organism: Strigamia acuminata; assembly: GCA_949358305.1. Classification (NCBI taxonomy): domain Eukaryota; kingdom Metazoa; phylum Arthropoda; class Chilopoda; order Geophilomorpha; family Linotaeniidae; genus Strigamia; species Strigamia acuminata. Next base: position 23,094,984 of record OX442314.1, on the reverse strand, counting down.
TAGTTTCAATTTGAGTTGGGGCGGGGAATTACCTCGGGATTTTAGTTTTAGTTTTGTTTGTGAACAGCTTTCCTCTTCTCATTTCTTCGTTTGGTATTCGTAGTCTTTTTCTTACGGGTATTTTTTATATTATTTTCGCAATTTGTGCCACATCATCAACAAATCTCGCACTAGAGCTTGCGGATTCACTTTCGACCATCTTTAGATGAAGTTTGTTATTTTTTTTTCTATTTTATGAATCAGTTGCATTGCATGTTGTGTGGGGTGGGAATATTGGAAAAATGTGGGATTTACGGGAAGATATTTTATCTTTTATCAAATGACACGAGGTGCGGATTATCAGTGACATCTGTTGAGGTTCAAGAAAGGAAATCCAAAGTCCCAAGGCGGCGTGTTTTGAACTTTTTTAGAAGTGTGAATTTTGCACGAAAAAATATTGATTGAAATGAAAATTTGGTTCAAACTATCAAAAAAAAAATCTGTTGCTTGAAGAGAGAGAAAGAATAATTTATTCAGAAAACAATCCCAAACAGAAACAACACGTCTTACGAATTTGATTGATTCATTTGTTTCTTCGCGTGGTACCCCAAACACTTCCCTGCAACGCGTTGTGCACTAAAAGCACTTCCGATGATACTGCCAGGGCCGTCCACAGACTACGGTAGGTGGCGCCTTGAAGCAGAAGAGTGTTGTGTGGTAGTCATGGTTGTGTGTGTAATACAATACGATGGCTCAACTTTAAATTTTATACGAGAAGTTCCCAAATTTCCACTTGTTTTTATTCAAACGCTAGTCCACAACCTCCACTTTTTACACAAAAATAGTCCAGTCTTACCAGTTTTGTGGCTACATTTGCTGCCAAATGCCAACCACCTCTAACTGGGATTTCTGCAGTGAAGCGGGCTACCGGGAGTTTCCGGGTGGCCCGTGGCCGCTGTGGCCTGTTGCGGCCTGCTGTGGCCTGTTGCGGCCTGCTGTAGCCTGTTCCGACTCCATTAATTGTGGCCCGGACACCCAGATTTCCCGGTAATAAATTTGTTCCCAGTCCAGCCCTGGATTTCTGTGGTTTCCCCAGTTCCCAGTGCAAATGCAAGGTTTGGCCCACAAAGTCGTCCTAAACCGCACAGAATGATAATGCTCCCCTGCATACCCAGGCAAGCATTCTGCCTTTTGGAATCATGATCAAATCTGTCGTTATTGAAAAATAAACCACATTGAATAATAATTTTTTTCCTGACATATTTATCTTCCATCTCTTCAATAAATACTGGTATAAACAAGTTTATTGACTTGTCATTGTCATATAGTTACACGGAACTTTCATTTGATGAATTTATTTATGTTCTCCACATTTAATCAATGTCGCAACATTGATGTATGTATTTAACTAGGGATAACTAACTGCCAGTTGCCATGACATCTAAACAGGAGCGGATCTAGCTATTCGGGGGCCCGGGGCTTGAGGTTTTTTCGGGGCCCCTTTATCGAAATTTTTAATAGTGACCTTTCTTCGTTTTTTTTTGTAGAAACTTTTTTTTTTTTTTAGTACATTGCCCTGTGTCTTGGGGGGCCCCTAGAGTTTGGGGGCCCGGGGCTCAAGCCCCACTAGCCCTGTGCTAGATCCGCCCCTGCATCTAAATGTTATTGATGTTTCCCTAGGCTCATTTGAAAAGTCATTTACACTAAACACATTTTTAATTATTTAAACTGAGGGTTGTCTCAACTAACTTCGAAAATGGGGGCCAGTTTAGTCTGCTTTCAGTCGCAGTGGGCATGCGCTTAACAGCAAATTTGTTTAACCAGCAGCTAAACAGGCGGTTTCGAATGCACCTGGTATTGTTACAGTCCGGCCATTTTATGTCTTTAGATAGATCAGTAGTTCCCAAACCTTTTCTGTTCGCGGTGCACTTAACGTTTAAAAAATTTTCCGCAGCTCCCCAAAAAAACTTAACGCAATTATTACAAAAATCACAAATAATTAATGCTTAGTGAGACAGATGAGCTTGTTTCAAAGTTGAAATCAGATTTCTTTGATTTCAGAAAATCAAGAAAATCACGATTTCGGAAATCCATTTAAGATTGAACGCACCCATTGATTTTCGCACGATATTTGCGATATTGGAAAATTTCGAGGCGCCCCTGTGGGCCGGCCCCGGCGCAGTTTAGGAAACGCTGCTTTAGGTAACACAATTATATTTCCAGGGCAGGACCCCTAAAGTTCATTTCCTGAAGGGACCTTCTAAATGTTCTATCGGAACTAGAAACCCATGAATAGAACACAAGAAACATGGTTTACAAAATACATTGATTTCATTTAATAATAATTTATATTTTTACACAAAGGCACTGAAAGAAATGAACTGCTGAATTAAACTATAGGCACAACAATAGTTTGTTTGTTTCAGTTATTTCTTGGCTTTGAGCACTTTCTTTTTAAAAAAAAAACAAAAACCCTATGAACACATTTCACATAATAAATGCTCAGAATGTGGACACATTATTATTGCATATCATCTGAAAAAATACTTGGCTCTTATTTTTTCGGTTACACAAGATAATTCTTATATATATATAATGGTATCAATTGACATTTTCAGATTAATTTAAAATAGTTTTTTTTTTAAATACATGATACTGAGATTCCATTTACATCATTCAATAACGAGGAAGTACTGGCAATATTTAAAACGCAAAGTCTGCTTCCAGGGGAAAATAGCACAGCATCCTTACGTAAGCAGAAATTTTGAATATTTATTGCACTGCGCATCATATTCTGCGCAAGCATTTAACATGGCGATTGTCAAGCAAGGAAATAATGCAACAAAATGTCGGTACCACGCTGTAAAATTACTTTTGTTCCTGACAAATGCAGGAAAATTTTAAACTAGGATGCTATTGTTGTCATTTAATTTTCCCCCGTCAGTAGACACTTACCATGCAAAATCGCAGAACTATACTTGGTTTGCTTACATGTAAATAGCAATTACACCCCAGTTTTGAGCGTGCCTTTTTGAGTGAAATCTGAATTGTCATTGCATATACTGTATTATGACAAAAAAAGCTTCGAATGCATTAACACGTGATTTAGCTTTCATCAAACAAGAGGATATAAACAATTTTCAATGCTACAGAAACTTATAATCATGGCAGCCATACACGATATGTCGTTTTGACAAACTGACAGATCAAATATAATTTACTAATAGTCTAGGCGTTAATAATAAACCCAATAAATTATAGTCAATTATTAAACTTTTGATTAACCAAAATCTCCCATATTTGATTAAAGAACAGTAAAAAGTACATTTTAGCTAATAAAAACAATTACAAGCAGAAAACGAAGTTGGCAAATTAAATGACAGGACAATGCTCAATAAAAATGGTAATTTTGTTCATTTTGTCTGATCTCTTCACCACAATTTTACAGTATCTGTTAATACGTCATTTTTTCGGTAAAAATATGACGCATTTCAACGTTTTCCCTTCGTGAATGATTGAAATGGACGAACCAATACATACGAGCACCCCCGAGATAAAGGTCTTGAAAACAATACAAGCATCTGCTTATAATTTCACAAATATTGCGTATTAAAGGGAAAAAAATACTCATGTAAAGTTGTAAACAATTATAGATAATACATAATTTCAACACATTTCAGAAACTACAACAGTTGCATTTAACAATTATAATAAAGAGTCAAGGTCCTATACAACTCTAGCTTTTGTTTAAAAACACGCATTTCAATTTTCAAGCCAACAAACAGTGAGATGTAATTGATTTCAAACAATATGACAAATACTTAATCCGGCGACTCTTAGCCGCCCCCCTGTTTATTGCCTCGTTCAAAAGTCGTACTAAAAGGCAACCAGCGGCAAAACAAATTAATATTTATGCAGAATTTAAGTCGACATCACAGAATATAATGGAAGCAGTGTACTCGCTAAAATACCTCACAGAAACACATAAAACACACTGCAAGGAGAATTGAGGACATAATTTCAATTTTTATTCGATAGACACTGTTTGAGCACATATTTAAATCGACAAATAAAAGTTTAAAATGTTAAATTAAATTTTAAGTACTCATAGAATTACCCTTTGCGTGATCACCGAAGACCAGGAACAATGTCTGTATGCCACTGATCCTAGAATAGTCGGTCAAAGGTTCCTTTTCGATGTGTCATTTCCGTCAATTTTGTGTTAACGGAAAAATAAAATGGAGTGTGTTTTACTTACCATAAACCAAGAGTAATTGATTAATATTATAAATATTTGGTCAAACAAATAGAGCAGTAATAGCACGTTAAATGACTTTAGAGTAGACTTGTATTTCGTTTGGCACTGTGCAAAGAATTTGTGTGTGGATATATACAATATTCACAAGTTACACGTTTCACGTCGGCTGCGCACTGAGTAATTTGGAAGTCAATGCTAACTTTCCTATGTAATTTGAAACCTGAAAAACAAATAAAAACAAATTAGAAAACACAATCACGCGACACAAACCACAATTCCGAATCATTACATCATGAAAATGAACTTCCGTTAGTGAAATTAGAACAAATAAACAAATAAAACCAATGAATTGGATAAATGCTAAGAATTCCTAGAAAACAAATTAAAATAATTTATAAATAAAACGTCAAAAATGTCAAAAAAGTCACAAAAAAATATACCAACCCATAATTTGTTAATAAAAACGGAAAACAAAACCATTTCTAATAAGGCATGAGCATTAGCGATCCGCCAAAACCACATTATTATCCACATAAGAGCCGATTTTAGCACTTCATTCTGCAAAATCTGAAATGAAACAAAATATTGCGAGTCAATCCAGGCTGTTTAACTCGAAAAAAGATCAATTCTACCATTTGCTGCTCCGATGCTTGAGGATTCTCCAATAACTGGTGATAGCCAGATATATATCGATCCCAAAAGAACGCACTTATAAACAATTGCAAAGAAAAGCACCCCAGGACGGTCAAAATTCTCCTCTGACTGCTGGCCGACGAACCAACAATAGCACTTTCCACACTGGCTAAACTTAGTTTGCCCATTGAACGACGTGACGGTTGATTCCGTCGTAGATAGAGAAAACAACCGATAACCAGAGCCGCCGAGCCCATCATGTCGGCCACACCGTCCACCACGTATCCCATGGATCCAAACTCCGAGATGTTCGACTCTTGCTTGTTCCGCACTCGCGCCAAAACGCCGTCCAAACAGTCCAGAAACGAGCGAAATTCGAAAAGCATCACTCCCACTTGGCGCATCAAAAGTGTGTCGGATGCGATAAATTTTACCGCGATGATCGACACAAACACGTGCGACACGCTGATCATGTTTGGAGTTATGAAGGAGAACACGCTGCTGAAATGAGTGACCTAGAAAAAAAACAATACGACAAAAATTCAGTAATAAATAAAATTAGATTAAAATTTTGTCTTATCATATTCAAATTTTGATTCTAGCAGCCATCACTGCTTTAAACCTAACAAAGAAAAAAATCAAAAAAATCAAGAGTTGGCTGAAATTCCAAACGAATTCGGTTGCACAACCTATCAAAATAAGACAGTTCAAGGTTATTTTAATAATTAAAAAAACGAAAAAAAAAATTTAACAATCCAAGTTAAATTAAAATGGCCTCATCATTTGCTGGCAGATAAATTCCATTTCCATTGCTCACCTCATTGAAAATGGTAGCTGCTGGTGTGTGTATGTAATGATTAGCAGGGTCGATCATCATCATTTTAATAGAAAGTCCATTGAAAGGTGAAAATAATCCCTGCAATCCTGATCGAGAATGATACACCGGCTTTTCAGACGACGGTCGCGGGGGTTCTCGACCCTGGATATGGTAATAAAGTGCTACATCCATCCACATAAAGTACAGTAGGATGAAAAATACTCCTAACAACGCGCCTTTATGCTCCATCAGAGTCGACATCTTTCCTAGGAATAAATAAATAAATAAATAAACACGAGATCAAATAACCAAAATCAAATAACATAACAAAACAATAAATCTGTCGAGGACTTTTAAAACTGACCTTTCTGGTCTGTCAATTTATCATAGCATTCATCGTAGCATTCATTAACTGCTGCTGCAGGTGTTTATCAAGTTTCTCGCATTAAAAGTGTTTTTATTTTAATTCCGTCTTTTGTGCTACGTCAACAGGAAGCAGTTTGGGTCAAACTCTCCATTAACTAAAGTGGGAATTCCATGTTGTTGTTTTCAACAACGAAAATATGATTTTTATAAACAATGTAATGGATTTTTTTTTTAAATATTGTTCCAATCAACGTATTATTTTTAATTCTTGCGCAAAAAGCGTTGTTGTGAGGATAAACTCTATTTTGTACATGTTGGAAATGCATTCTTTCCTACTTCCTTTACTGTGATTCACATGTTGATTTCTTTTACAGCCTTTTCAGCGTGATATAAATTTATTTATTTATTCGTTTGTATTTTTTTAGCAACTAAAACGAGTGATAAACTGATATTTTTTCGTTTGATTTTTGTTTCTGACTAATTATAGCCATTTGGTACCCCGTTTAAAAATATTTTTGAACCGATTCCAAAAACAAAACCCAGTAAACGGTTCATTTGTTTTGAAAAATGAATAAAATCAATATACGTAAAACAATATATATCCCATTAAATACACGAGTACCGGTAATTTTAGTGTTTAATGGCTTTACCCAAGTTTTAACGCCGTGAAAGCTGTGAAAACGTCGTTGCCAAGCAACCAAACTCTTCGAAACAAATTTACAAGGTGTCGAAAATAATGCCACCGGTTGATTGTTTAGTTTCATCTAAATTTTCATTTTTTAAACCAAGCATACGATACCTCAGCACTGATATTTGATGTTCCCAACCGGGTATGCGCGTTAAAAATTATTCCGATTATGGGCACGCCCTAAATTTACACGTGGTGCTTCTAGCTCGCGATGTTTTTCGATTTCATTTCAAAATTTCAAGAGTATTTGGTTGTGTTAATCGCTACAAAGTCGCCGTTGCTGATCAGATGAAATGTTAATATGAATAACGTGGTGTTGTGTTTTGGTAATGATAATGAGCAATCGGGAAAATACAATTGGTTGAAATGACGTCATGTACTAATCGTCCAGATGGGTTAGTTTGAAAATACATCAGATGGCCATTGAACAGTATTACGTCATTTATGACCACAGATTTCCTGGATTTTGTCCGTGTGAATTTGTATCTGGAGTTTAAAAAAACTGTTTACCTGAATTAAATAACACCGCTAGGAAGTAGGATAAATACTACACGGCATCATACTGAGCAGAATGGAATTCTTCTGTCCGTTTCTGTCAGCAGCACCATCTTTAAATTGTGCGGCCATCTGGTGCCACAAAAATACATCGCTAATTTTAAAAATGCTCAATTCCTTGAATAAATATTTATAAAAGGTTCAAAAACAATTGGAAAAATATGATTTAAATTTTTCTTGCAGTTTTGTAGTGTAGAGAAATTCAATCCGATATCGAAATGACATCATCTGATATCGAAGTGTTATTTCATCATTTCTCCACGAGAGGCGCAAATGTTAGTTATTGCTAAACCCGAGGATAAACCTCGCCCGACCACGACACTAAATTCTACATGGTTGAGTCATCGTGTGGCGTCGCGGGGAGAATCGGTTAAGATGGCTGTTTATTTTAAGATTATCGTTTTCGGTAAGTATTCTTATAGAATTTTAATCCATTACTGTGATTACTAACTCGTTGGAGAATGTTGGGCATCAAACACCAGATGGTGCTTTTTGAATTGCGCACATGTTCACCATTTGAACTTGGCTTTTATTTGTTAATAGTTCAAGCCATGTTACAAATCGCAAATGCAACTGAGGATATTAATCTGACCGTTAACCCCACACAATTCTTCAAGAGCATAAACCAAGACGCCAGTCTGGTTACTTGGGCACATGCAGTTAACAGTGCGGAAGAACTGACTGCAGCATTGAACAGTAAGTGAATTCAATTCGCCCAGAGAATCCTCGAAATCTCATTGGCCAGTGAGCAAATGACTGCTTGCTTCTCAAACAGAAAAAATCCCAAAAACTTGTCCATTTTATTGAAAGATGGCGCTGACGCACTAGGGCGCTCCAACTAATAATTAATTCACGTGTTTTTTGCTGTTGTGAGTTGTAATTGGCTGAGAAGATCAACTAATCATTTCCTTTGTATCTAGACATTAGTAAAGCTGCCAGCCGATGAGAATATTTGTGATAGCCTAACATTTGAATTTAGTTCTGTATATTTGGTGTGAACACATCGCCCAAAATAATCGAGTTTAAATCAGATACAGTCAAAACTCTTTACAACGAATCGCAAGGGACCCGAAAAATCAATTCGTTATAACGAGAATTCGTTAAATCGAAATTTTTTAATGTGGTGTTCTATGGTCAGCCAACCAAACCAGCCATAATAATTCGTTATATCCCGATTCGTTATAAAGAATTTCGACCGTAGTGCAAACCCAGTTGTATGAATTAGAATAACTGCCAAAACTAGCCCAGAATACTTCCCACATTTCCTTGTGCATGCTCAGTTGATTGTCTATACTCGAGTTGCACTCAAAAAGGCACCTCACAATCTGTACTCCCATTGGTCGAGCCAGTTTACTGGTGTAGTGATTTGGAAAAGTAGACCCAAACACCAGAATTGCATTACAATGTACAGGCATTGCAATCGGCCTAAAATGCAATCGGCCTAAAATTCAAACTTCCAGACGATGTAAGCAATAAACACAACAAACATGAGTTTGACATTTTTTAATGTGTAAAACTTTATTTTAATGATGGAAATAACATTTTTTATTAAATAAAATCAAAATAACATTAACTAAACTAGTCATAACAATCACAACAATAAATAAAAATCAAAACTACTTCTCCTAGTAGTAGCATACAGTCTGGAGTTTGTAGTAAACTGGCTCGACCAATGGGAGTACACATTGTGAGGTGCCTTTTTGAGTGCAACTCGAGTATATTGGTTAGCCTTGGTTAGAGCTTCATTTAGTGTGAACAAAATATAAGGGGATTCTCTGAGTGACTAGAGTTTAAATGGCAAAACAAAAACCATTACGACAAAAGCATGCAATTTCTGCAACGTCTATGTAGATTCTGTCATGATGCTCGAAGCGGACATTTCCTCTGGTCACGTGGTTGGAGAAACAACTGGCACCCCCATACCAATCATGGCCCATCCTCCATCCACAACATCCAACATTTCCTTCCAAAAATGGCTCGAAACAGTGATCGAAGCGAACAAAACCAAAGGAATCAAACTAGACTTCAAAAACATTTCGGTGGTCGAAGAATCACTAACACTTTTAAACTCCCACCAACCACAAATTTCATTTCCGGTTTTTATCAACGCCGATATCCTACCAGGCCCGTCCAATTCCCCAGCGACACCCGTGGACGCGGATCAATTTCTCACCCTGGTTCAAAAATGGTACCCACAATGCATCCTGTCAGTAGGATGGACCACACGTTACAACGCATCGACCGAAGCGTGGTACACGTGGCAACACGTCACGCAAATGTTGAAAATCCTGCAAAAACACGCGATTACACAAGAACTATCTTTCCCTATCCGCGCGATATTCTTGGACCGGTCGTACCAACAACTTCGGTGGTTGACGGAATTTCTACCCAAAAGTGGGATGACCGTGTGGTCGGCTCAAGACGACCCGGTCGATGTCTCGGGGTTCACCGCGACTCTCGTTAATTACAACAAGGACTCGGTTTATTTCGATTTGCCTCGGCCGTTACACTCCGGGTTTATCGACCTAAAAAATGAAGTTCTGGGCCGAGGCAATACGCGCACAATGCCGGCCTCGTCTTGGCTCGTTGAAGACGAGGGGTGCGCATTTCCCACGTCGGAAGCGGTTGTTTTGGATGGCACTTGCTCCGTTTTAAATACAAAACAGTTTGTGGCTTCCACGGGCCATCCAATTGTACACAGTGGCGTTGTAGAGTTCTTGGATAGGAATTTGGTATGGGAAAGTGTGGCTATTGGGCTCAGGACTCATCCCTGGCTGTGGGTTAGAATTTATGCCAATGGGAAGGTTGTTGAACCTAACTCGAGTGTAATAAGTGATTTGGAATCTGATGATTTGTCAGTGCAGTGTTTTAGGTTTCAAATTGAAGACGAGGGTGGGAGTAATCCTATTAAAGTGAAGATAATGGTGGTTGAACCTCCGATGTATTCTGGACTTGGTGAAGGAGTTTCTTTTCAAGTTGATGTGCCAGATGGCGTTGGTGCTGTGGTTGGTGGGTTGGCATTCAATGCTACTGGGGTTGGTGTCAAAGTTATTCATAGTTTTGTTTTTGATAATAATGTAAATAAATGAATAAAAAAATTACATTCAGTTTATTTTCAACTAATCTATAGTGGTAAACATTTTACTGGAGTCGTGCACATTTTATAAGCTTTTTTTCCGTTGAGTTTTTACACTTTTCAATACTAGGTGCACTTTGTTGCAAGAAATACATTTGTTTTTTTGTTGTGTGATTTGGGGCCATTGGAAATAAATGATAAGTGAGTGGTTAAATTGATTGCACCCACTGTTGTTACACATTCAAATAGTAGTTTTGTGGTAGCACATATACTCCGTTCCGGTACAAGGTGGTCTTAATTCACTGGTGTAGTGGCACAAAAAAGTAGCCCTTAACACATTGTTTAATTGATTAAAAGGGAAAAAAAGCTTATTTTTAGCAAATAAGGTAAATATTTTATTACCAATTAAATAAAATCCATACTTCTAATCACTTTTTACACTTAAATTCATTGAAAATAAACAGAACTACTTTTCCGCGTAGACGTAATCCACCAGTGATAAGGCTGGAATTAAGACCACCTTGTACTGGAACGGAGTATAGGCTATACACACATGCACATACCCCGTGTTTTTGTCTAAAAATGCATTTTTTGTGTATGATAATATATTTTTTCATAAAAACAGATTTATTTTTTATTTTTTGATAGTTGTTGAGTATTGTCGAGTTTCTGCATTTGTATAGATGAGTTATTTGCTGATTGGAAACCCATATTCAATATGAGTGAATGTTTGATGGACTGACAGTTTTCAATAGGCTCTTCTGCCTGAGCTACATGGGCACAAACAAGCTCTGCCTACCAACTTTATTATTATTGTTATTATTATTTTTTACAATAAAAGCGAATATCAAAGAAATGAATTTGGTATCAACATTGAACCGGTCAAGTTTCTTTCGTTTAAGTTTTATGATTTCGATTATAAAATCCATATAATAGGAAAGGTTTTTGAATAAAGTTTTACAGTACTTGAAAATGTTGACATTATTATATTATATTTATTATAAATTTCTTCGACTAAAATCCATCCATGTTCCTTGGCAAATTTCCCGGATAAATTTAATAAAAACATTTGCAAGAGCAAGAAAATACACTTTGTAACAACTAACAACCTCTTCCTTTCAAGGCATTCCTGTTGTTCTAAATAATTAATCGGTACACTTTTACTGCCATTTGATTTAAAATTTTAAATCCAATTTCCAAAACGACGTTATGAAATTAATAATTAAAGTCGTAAAAATTGTACTAGCTCCCCTGCAATCAGAGAGGGATATACAGTAAATGTAAACAATTTAAGCCCGAAAGTATTCTTAAATATCTAAATAATAAATTATTTCTTTTGGGTCTATTACTCACTCGATAGGTTAAAACACCCGTAAAATATGCGGGGAGAATTATCACAGATTAACATGAAAATTTTGGCTTAAAAAGCGGACTGTAAAGTCGATCATTTGTCGTAGAAGATATGGAGTAGCAACTAATCCTCCAGAGAAATTTGTGCACATAAACCTCAATAGATGGCACAAGAGCAGACTTTTGGAATAAAATGAATTAATGAAGCAAATTGAATAGCACTAAACATGAATAAGTCAAAATGATTGTTTTTCTCATATTTTTGTTAAGTTTGGAGGGCTACTCATCAAGCAATTTTACATGATTATTCTATTAAATCTGGAAAACAATAATAGAAAATGAATGCTGTGCAGGTAAGCAACCTCCCATTCAAAGTTTCTAACGATTCTAGATGATGGAATAGTTTCATTCATTCATTGTAAAAAAATTATTAAATAGAAATAAAATAAAGAAATAAAAACATTGACAAAGTGTGATTTTCTAAAATTTGTCTATTATTTTTTGTTTGATATGCAATTATAAATAGTGTTGAAAATATATACAGCTGCCAATCCATGTCTCCCATGTCTTCCAATACTGCAATTCCAGCTATTGTCGACGCAGATTATAGGAAGAGAACAAGCAAAATGTTGTTGCAACGACATTCTTAAGAAAGGCGATGATCATCTTCTGGTAAAAGTTTAGCACAACTACGAGCACCAGCTTGAAAGAGCTTATACGTCTTCCTGAAGAAAAACAAGCAACGACGGATTAAAAATGATTAATCAAAACATTCTGCAAGCTGTAAATAGTTTCTAAAAAAAATATTAAAAAAAAAAAAAAACAGTAAAAAAAAAAAAAAATTGTAGCTGACCACCACAAGCCAACTTTAAAATTGCATTTCAACCAATTAGTTTTTTAATCAAATTAAAACTTTGATTTCAACAATTGGTCTATTTAATTAAAGAAAGACCAACATTGAATTGACAAAACCTTTTCTGCAAAATGGACCGTACAGAGTAACTAAAATCAAAGCAATGAATTCAAATTACGCGTGTCAACAAGCCGCTACGTAACTAATTAACGATTAATTTAACGTCAGCAGCTTCCACACAGCCCGAAGCTGCACTGCACGGCGAACAAAAGTCTTGTACAATTGCAACCGCATCGCAAGGTCTCACATGACAATAACAATTCGAATACAGGCGCAGCAGCCAGGCGGCAAAACGAAATATTCGAAGAGGAAATAAATAACAAATGAATTATTAAGCAACATTTCCAACCATTACCTTCATTCATACGGTTTTTCAGATACTTCAATCTCTCGTTGCTCGGATGATTGCGGTGCAGCACCACTTTCTCTGCGGATTTTTAGATCGGTCAATGGAATTGCTTCCATTTCCAGTGGGCTTTCCCTTCCCGCACTGCTCGATAACTCCAGTTCAACAGTGCTTACACTCTTTCTATCTGATTGTGGGGTGCAACTGTTGATTAGCAAGTATTGCGTTCTACTTCTGCAATAACAAAAGTCGTGACACACCCCAGAAGAAGATAAAACAAGTTATGCTAGAAAAATTAACCTTTCTTTATCTGTGGATAAGGAAACATTCGCTTCTTCGTCCTGAGAAGATGTCACAGATGATGTATCATCATCATCCGAACTGGACCCTCCTTGAAAGAATAAAAAAGCAATAACAGTTGGGCTAAGTGAATTCTATGATTTGGTATGGCGTTTAAATCTAAATTTTTGACTTGTTGCGATTATTTTTAGTCATTTTTTAAAGCAAACTATAAGTATTTGTATAACAAATTTTTTACATTAGAGAGTCTGCGGGATGCATTTTCCCCTAACAGTTAAAGACTATACGGTATAAAAATAGTGTAAGGGAAAAATGATAAATTAAGTTTTTGCGGGCTGCACTTTTCCCTTATCACTACACTATTTCAGCCAACTACTGACAGTTAGTAATTTTGAGCCTAAAAATTCAATTTGGGGGCGTAAATGTGCAAATTTCTGCATAAAATTCCATTATTATGCCTATAAAGTATGGTTTTGGGCCTAAAATTTCATTTTGGGCCTCACTTATCATTCAATCTACATACCTATGACTGATGTGTTTGATCGGGACAACAAAATAATCGCCATTTGCAATGGGCGGAGCTAACAATATAGTGTTCTCAATTGTGATTGGCTGCGCTATATTTTAATTTAGTGTTGAAAACGATACACTAAAGATTTTTTCCTTACGATATGGCACTAAAATAGTGTAACGTGGCACAAAATAAGGGAAAAATGCCTCCCGCAAACTCTCTATTTACTTTTTTTTGCATTTACGCAAACATCTCAAATTGAAATTTCTTTTAAATCTTTTAAACCATAAAATAAACATGAAAACACGGAAGGAAATTTAAAAAATGTATGACGGAGATGGGTCTTGGTGGGTTGCCGTCTTAGGTCCGTTCCCAACGGCCAAGCCGAAAGAGCCTCTCTCCGTCCAAATGTGCCATCCGCAGTCATCAAAAATGTAATGTTATTGACAGTTTGCACGATGAATTAGCGCAAAAATCGGCACCATCGATCTAAAAAAGCTGTCCTCCATCTTTATTTCATGGATATGACAATGGAAGGGCGGGTAGCATCGGTAACTAATTTCTTTTATGCGTGTTTAAACTGCACTTCAATTTTGAGGTGGGGCTGCAAAATTGATTTTTAAGAGTGCAAATAAGGCCTGGGAGGTAAACCATTCCTGTTAGTTTGCGCCCGAGATCTTGATGTCAAAATCAAACCGAAAAATCACTGTTTGCGCACATATAAACGCAGCAAATATTTCTTATAGAAATAATATCAGTTAACAGCATTTAATGTGCAGTAAACAATTTTAGAATTTTGTGTTTTCGTGTGCCAAAAAATCGATTTTATTATTAGATTTAACATCAAAACAACGAACGGGCAGACTTGTTGATGGTGGTAGCTCATTACCTTCTCGTCTAATTATTTCGACCACTCGTGGAAACCTGAGCCGCTCTTGCAAGATGTCGCAAACATCTTCACCCAATTGTCGAATAAGGGATCTAATTTCTATATCTTTCTGAGTAATAAAAGAAATGAAAATAAAGGATAACAAATCTTAACTACAAATTACAAATCGCGGTATATTATTTCAAATTACCTCTTTCAAAGTTCTTCTAATAAGTTGATTTTCCTCGTGCAGCTCTTTCATCTTCTCCTGAGTATTCTCGTCGCTGTTCCTGCGTTTGCGCATTGATGCTTGGAAAGTGATTCGAACGCGTGCGTCCATCCCATGGGGATTTTTTTGCAAGTCAATGAGCTGTGAATGGCACATATTTGCGCATTGATTTCAGGCCGAAAATACTGCCCTTATTATTGATCGAAATATCCTTCCCTAAACCCCGCTCTCAGTATCGAATTTATTTTCCCACTTCCTTTCAAAAAGTTTCGGTTTCATTTCCCAATACAAACTAAAACTACTAGATATTATATTTAATATGAAACAGTGCGGAAACATTGTGGAAATTCGATATTCTCCAGCGAAAATAGTCGCAACGGAACAAAACTGGATGCTATTTGAGTGCACCCAAAACTCGAGTGCCTGTAGCGCCATTACTGCATTGCCAGGGCGTAAAAATACAAAATCTCAATATTTTTCTCAAAATTTCAAATTTCAAATGTGAAATCAAAGTCTTGTTTAACTTGCAGTTGAACATGTTTTTTGATTTAAATGTCACGCAACAGGCACTGAAAACAGACTAAATCGGTCGCCATTTTGAAGTTAGGTCGATACAAGCAGTTTAAAAATGTTGTTTAACTTATTTTGGTTTAGAGATGCAATAATGGCAGCCAAAGCGGCTGCACTTGGTACCATTTATGGTTTGATGTGGAAGCAATGAGTCCAGTGAAAGGCATGTTAATTATGATTTAAATTACTTTCGGTCTGTTGAATAATTACCTTAGGCACAAAGACGAGGCAAAGCGTGGTAGTTGTACAGAAAATGATGAATACAGACACCATGATGAAGGAAGTATTTGGTTGATCGGATAAAATGAATGATATGGCTGCACCAATAACGCACATAATTACTACATTGTACACCGACATGCCAATGTACTTGGAATCGTTTAGAGCTGGTATGCTCACGTGCCGAGTTTCCCAAGCCAAAAAACAGCCGATGATCTAAAATTAGTCACAAAAAAAGAAAATAAAAGAAAAAAGAAAAAAGAAAACCCACTAAATCGATGGAAATAATTGCAGAATCAATTCTAAGATAATTACACGTTACATGTTTGTTACATTAAACGCAAAGTTCAAACTGCTAATTTTCCAGATAATTATTTTGGGCTAGAGTTGAACAGGACACCACAACAAGGAATGAAAAAGAATTATTTCTGCACCGTTGCTTCAACTTGTGATGCGGAATGCCCAGTTAATAACAAGAAAACATTCGTACCATTAAAAGTCCTTTGTAGACGTAAATAGCACCCAAAAACAACGTCATTCTATCGCTTTTGCAGTATTCCATGACAGGCACGATCTGGGAATCCTGATTAGTAGGATGTGGCTGGAAAAAAAAAGTGAAGCATAAAGAAGGAAAAAATTAATCCAAACTTTATTGATTAAATCCATAAGAATTAACTCGGCAGCGTACCACTGGAGGCAGTTTCTTAGTCTCCCGATAAAAAGGATCCAAGATTTGCCACGTGACCATGATGGCAATATCAATTCCTAGTAGAACGGCCACTACAGAAATGAGCTGGAAATCCGTGATAGCCTGCAAACGCATTCCAACACAACATTTATTGCCTTTATAACATTAAATTCCTCTAATGTTCCACTATCATTTCATTTATTTCACGTGGCTGCAATAATTTTCAATTAAATCCAATTTTATAAGGATTATATACACGGAATGAGAAAAGACTGCATTCAATATAAAAATAAAAGCCACAGAAATGTAAAAAGTTTTATTCGGGTCACAATTTTTGCTTGCTTAAAGACGAACATTAATGCTACGTCAAGATTTCCTATTGATTGAACTCATCTGCGGAGTGTATAGAGGTCGGTAATCGGTATCCGATGGGAATTTGCTGCTTCGTTTGGAAGCACAGCATATAGTTACCCCAAAAGTTGTAACCTAACAAAATTACTTGAATCGACTCAGTTAAACACGGCAATAGTCACTATACTTTTGGCGCGCAGCTGTGGTGGGCCATTTCGAACCACCACAGAGGGAGGAGAATGAGTTTGCGCATACATTTTCAAACTTTTTCACTAGAAAAACAACCCAACTTTAAACTGTTCAATTTCTCTGACTATTTTGAATAATTAATAGAAGAGTATTAAAAAATACCTACCTACAGTTCGCGCCCGGTATCTTGATGCTAAATTCGTACTGCGCATCCCATTCTGCGCAGACGATTGTTATTTAGCAGTATTAGGCCTAATAATGCTAAAATAAAGTAAATAAACAACAATAAACTCATGATTAAAATTAATTTACAGTGTATGATCAAAATATTGTTGTTTATTTACTTTATTTTAGCATTATTAGGCCTAATACTGCTAAATAACAGCTGGAATTAGAAAATCGTCTGCGCAGAATGGGATGCGCAGTACGAATTTAGCATCAAGATTACCGGGCGCGAACTGTATATGGTTGAAAAATATATTTTACAATACTGCACGTGCATTTCATAATATAACTGAAAAAATACATTTGAAAATGCATTCATATTTGACAAATAATAATATTTTGAATGCACATTTCATCATAATACATTTTACAAACCACCAGCATGTAAAAATGTATACAAAACATATTCCCGTGAAACTCAATGCATTTCAAAACACATTGTAATTTAATATTTTAATTTTAATGTGTTTTTGAACCACTTTAGGTATCACATAAAAAACAAAATATTTTTCCAAAAGTGAAACCACTTAATCAAATTTCGCTTAACCGCAATTCCAGCACACCTAACTTATTTTGATGAAATATAGGCGAGTGATTTGATTATGGTTCGTTTTCAAGCATCGCAGTCAACAACACATTATTGTGGATTGAAAAAATACATTTTTTTCCCGACAAATTGCATTTTTAGGTTAAATTAATTTTTGTTTTGGTACAACATTTACTGCACGAAGAAAGTCTTATTAATGCGATTTCGCCCTGCGCGGTTTCGCTTCTTTTCTATCTTAAAAAGACAATACCATACCTTGCGGTTCAGTTTGATGTCGGTGAAAATCGTGTGAACCCGCCACGTTTTACTGAACATAGAACCAAATGCCAACGTAAACCCAGACATGAGAATCCAGGCCCGCATCTGAAGATCAGATAAACGAGAATTTCACAAGATTAAAATATACATTTCTTTAAAAAGCTTATCCTGGTATTATTGAAATCAAAACCGCTAAAAAATTAAATGACAGAGCAGAGCCAGAGCGCTTTTAAATAGTGCTAAATACCCGCTTTGAGGCTGAATTAATTTCCAAATCTCTTTGCATAAAACGGTCATTTTTTAAAAAAATCCCATTTTGAATACAAAACGCATAAAAATGTCATCGATAAAGAAATTTTAAAAAAAAATGACTTATAAAATCTCTGAAGGAAGGAAATAATTTAACTAATTATTAGTTGTTGATGTGAATAAACCTATTTTTAACTCAAATCACATTTGCAGTGAACGAAGTGTCAATATTTTTGCGCATTATTGGCGTTTGCTTGCCTGCACAGCTATCCCCATCCCCTATCCATTAGCAATAATAAAAATAAACAAATTCATATCTCCGCTTGGTTTATTTAATCTGTTAGTATCTAAGGATTACTGTCGCTGAAAACAGTGGGTAATATTTTGCTAACTCACTGAAGTTTGGCAAAAATCCAAATTGCACACTTTTGATATATTAAGTCGCTTCCACATTTTAATTATTTTTAAAGGTAACATTACCCTTTTACTCCGTAGTATAAATTGGCTGTTATTATATTGTCTAAATGGAGTCTTCACATGAGAAATTGTGGTGGATTGTAAGGAAAAGGAAAGGGTTATAAGGGACCCCAAAATATGAAAGCGACTCATGCCTCATTGAACTTGTGAGCAAGCCTGAGATCACTTCACGCACTTGAACAGACCAAATACAATGCTGCTTAATTTCTGTGTTCAAATGGGAACAAGTGATCAACACAGTGAGCCGTTCTCATTCTGTGCGGTTCAAGTTCTTATAAATGAAGTACGTGGTTCGATGAATCGACAAATGTCCGGCTGGGCCCAATGTGTATAATTTGTTCTTGCCGTTTGAGTGATTTTTAAGGATTTTGGTCTTTTCCTACGAGACCATACTTGAGCGTAGCAATGGACGAGACAAAATGTCTTAACAGACTTAGTGCAAATGTTTTGCGACCCAGGCAAACCACGCATTTTGGCGCCCTTTACCATTGAAATATGTGAGGCGCATGCGTGTAATGGTGTAAAACACAAAGCACCAACGTGACAGCACCTTTGGTCTCCGCGTATCTTGATGTCAAACTCATATTGTACATTCCATTCCGCGCAGTTGATTTCCTAATTTCAGTCGTTATTTTGTAGTGTTAAGTCTAATATTAGGCCTAATAATGCTAAAATAAAGTAAATAAATAATGATAAACTCATTAACAAAAGTAATTTTTTCAGCCTGGTACCGAAATCTTGCAGCTTGACAATCGCCATGTTAAATGCATGCGCAGAATGTGATGCGCAGTATGAATTTGGCATCAAGATACAGGATGTGAACTGAAGGTTACCTAGCATATTACTATGGCTTTGATCACGATTAAGATAAAAGGTCAATCTAATTTGTTTGGTAAAGTGTTTAAAATATGTCTAGAATTTCGGGCTCTTAGAAAGACAAGTCAATTTTCTAACATACCGAACACACATAACGAAGAGAATCTTCACTTGTCAGTTCACTGTCTAATCCAAGCAAGATGACACTGGTATAGGTCAAAATGCAGCCGATAATTATTAAATTATTCAAATAAGGGCTTGACATCTTAATATTCCTGAAAAGGAAGAAGAAGAAAATGTAATTCCATTTTATCTGCATCTAGAACATCAAGCAATGTCATTTCAAATCCAAACATACAATCAATTTCAATTTCATTTAACTGTTTTCAATAATGACAAGCCGCATGATGACATTCGAGTGAAATGCTTTTCAATTTCATACTTTGTTTGTCGTTCCCCAATACCCCTGAGATTGCAATGATGAAAGACCATCTCAAAACATGTATCTACTATTCATCCATCTATATTTTATGTCTTCAAACAATATAAACACATTTTTCATTTGACAAAATAGAATTAATTTATCATTGAAGGGAATTCAGGTTCAAATGTGATAAAACCCGCTGCAAGTTGGCAATAAAAATGCTTCTTGCAGGTTTATTGGGTAATAAAATATTCATTTTCTGTATTCAATATATGTGTAGCTGTCGATAAGTCATTCCTACTTTCATCTTACAAGTTTCTTAATCTAAGATAGAACCAATCAAAGTCCTAGATAAAATGAATGGCACTACAGTCTACGGCACAAAATTGTACAGATTAAAAAATGCTAGAAGCAGGTAAATTCATCTGCTTTTTGGTAATAACTTGTGCGCAAAAAATGCATAAAACAATGTAGGTATTCAGCTTTTATGTAAACAACTACTCTAGGTAAATAACCAGCTGATGCAAATATTCTGGCGTCTAGACAACTTCACCAAAACTAAAGTTTATACTTTATTTTATTTTTTACATGTAAATGTAGCTTCAAAAGTAAACAAGCTCATTCACTCTGTATGGAAAATGCTCGCTGGTAACTAACTTATATCCGCTCGCGTGTTTACATGTACGTGGGAAGTGAAGCGCAGAGAAGCAAACACACACAACTTACTTAAACTCCTATTGGTTACTGTTATTGGCCTGCGACAGACTAACGAACCTGAAAAAATTGGTCAACCATCACCACTCACCAGCATAGTAAACCAATGGAGATAAAAGTCCTTATGCATTTCACCAGAGGGTTAAGAGGTAAACACAATTGAACTATCAAAAGCATGTTGGGTCATTGCGTATGCTCGTCGTTATTATTAAGTTGTTGATATTGTAGACGCCTCGCGTCAATCTTTTATTAGCACTGTATCGTTTTTAAGTTTTGCTTTTCCTCCAAGTTGTCTTCTTTGAATTCAAACACACTCAAAACAGAGCTGAACAGGCTTCATTGTAAAGCAGATGACCATCCGACTTAACATATTTTTTCCAACACAGCACACAAAAAAGATGACCAGTTTCCATTTCAGATTTTTTTGCCACCACTCGCAGTAAATAAATAACACGGTTGTACGAAAAGAAGAGAGAATAAATAGAAAAAGAAATTTTGCTTTTCGTTTAAATTTTAAATTTTAAATTTTTTTACTCTTCTATTTGCGGAAATAAATTTTAGAGAAATTCTATAGTGTCTTTAACGGCTCCTTCCTGCTTTAAATGGCATTCAAGTTATTCCTTTGAAGCATCAACTAGAAAATAGTTAAGCCTAAGTTAAATGTTAGCACCGCATAAAAACACTTTTTATCATCGCCATTTTCTGACAAAGCCCCTTGACGAATCGATTAACATTTAAATCGATGCTTAAACTTTCCCCATGTCGTAAAGCATACCTTGATACAAACTAAATTAAAAATAAATAAAACATTTCTCAACCTTTTACATACCTCTGGTTCCGGAAACGGATGTTTATAGCCAGGAAGAAGATCGCGGTAACGATACCGCATGACGCGATGCTCGCCAAAACTGAATAAATGGGCAGATTGACTCTCATGCGCTCTATAATGGACAAAGTTCTGTCCAGCGGCGGTCCGGAACCTGTTGAAAACAAAGCAAAGGGGAAAAAAAACAAACCCCCAACGTGGCCACAAACGGGCAAACAAAACAGCAACAGATTTTTAAAATACTGCACAAAGAAATTTACCTAACCTCTCCATTGAATTGTTTTCCATCGCTTGAGATCCAACACATTTTGCACTCCATCGTATTCGCCAATCTTCACCTCGCGGCCTCCTTTAATGTGCAAATGTCAGTTTTAATAAAACAACTCTCATTAATTGAAAAGCTGGTTTTCTCCACTCGTTGTCATCACACATAAAAATTACCAAAACTACAAAACTACAAAATCGAGCACGCCGGAAATTGTTTCGACGCAATTGTTTTAATATTTTAACGACAGATGGCTTAGTATTCCGTTTAAAAGACCGCCATTACTGCATCGCTGAAATTCATCTTTTATTTTTAATAAAGGTTCCACAGAACAGTGGTTTCTAAACTTTTTAAGAGCTCTTGCGCGGATATTTATCTAATCAAATAATATACCTACTGTGTTCCAGTTGCAGTTAAATTAATGCAGAGATCATTTGAGCTATGACCTCACTTTAGTGTTGTATTATCATTTTCAGTTTGCACACGCATCACCCTTACCCTTGTCAAGTAATTTTATTACAACCCGTCATGAATATAATCTAGTTTCATATCAATCACATATCGCGGCATTAAATATTCTATAATTTGCAATAAAAACTTCATGCTCATATTTTAATTAAAAGAATTTCACAAAACGCACTTTCAGCATTAGTATTCACTATAAATATTACACATGAAAATTTAAAGCTGGCTAGCGTGTGGTAATAAAGTAATAATATTTGCACTAACTTGAGCATCATTGAAAACATTTAAAATAAACCACAAACTCGGCCCTTTTTGCAAATGAGATAAGCCTAACTTCACCACAGTACATTACGTTATTCAAAACGTAAACTATCTGTGAAAAATTGGTTCATCTTCAACTGAGAATAAAATTCATACTCCCTTTCCCTCTGGAAAAAAAATAAAGATAAGCGGAATTAGCATATACTTGTCACATAATAATGCCTATCTTTTCTGCACAGCGCAGATTCACTTTCAGTTAAAAATTCCTTCTGTATTTGAGTCAAACTCCCAAAGATAAGCGCTATAATAGCAAAATTAAAAAATGGACTTTCTGAATGATACCCATAAACAACTTCACACTACCCCTATTAATTTAATGATGTTTTCTAGAAACATCTGGTTTTTCGGTCCTAAAGTTGGAACTGCCACTCAATAAACAGACGGCCCAGGTGGTAATTGGAGACCAGACAGAGATTTATTCATTTAATTTAATAACAAACATCGATAGGTGCAATATACGTGATCAGTGGGCCATTGGGGCTCCGCATAATTTGTAATTTAGTAACTAAATCTGCCATGTAAATTAATCCCGAAACTCTCTTAATAATTTTTCTGATACTAATCTTGAAGAAAATGGTATCAGATGCAAATATGTTGTTTCGACATTTTTAACTGCAAACCGTACAGAAGAAATAGTCTTTGTAGACTATTGGAATTAGAGTATTATTTATCAAATCAGTAACTTTACACAAGTTATCTAAACAGTTAAATTCAGAATACTGTAAAGGATTTCCGGACTCCGAAGCCAAAGAAAGTTTGTGAACCTTGATTTACGGGAATCGAAGTCCCTTGCATTGATCTAGATACGCATGCGCAAAGTGCAATTCTGTCTTCAGACAAGAAATCTATTAGTAAGGAAAAAAAGTGACCCAATTTGTGCCTTACGATGTGTAATTATTTTTTAGCTGATGACGTAAAAATGTCATATCCACCAGCCAAAAGACACCAAGGTCCAAAAGATAAAGAATTCAGATTTAAAGCTGCAGATTTTACCCACATAATGAGTAAAATTGATTTCCACATTTCGCCTTTATTGTTTAAAAGTTTTCAGATTGTTTCATTAAGGAAAGTTAACTTTAAAAAATTGACTTGAAATATTTTTCAACAGTTAATAATCAACCAATTTTTCAATTTTTTTGTCTTTGCAAACAGCAGAAACAATGCAAAATTCAAAACATTTACATTTCCAATTCGACTCGTGTTGGTTCTACAACCAACCTCAAACCGAATCATTTTGCACGACAAAAAAAGGTCTAATTTCCACTCCATTGAATAGAAAACAACTGTACAAATGCCATGCCAAATTGGCGAAATCAGCTCACACGTGAAATTTTTACCTTGAAATTGTTTCAGCAGAACATATCCCTTCCTGTTGTTGTTGATAAACCAAACCGGTCCCTTTAAAAATACAAAAATAAGAATAATCTAAAAGCTACACCTTCCACATTCATTCATAAGAACTAATTACTCTCAAGTGATTAAAATGATAATGAAGAAAAGGAAAAGAAGCAATTTTCTCGCTGTTTTCATTCAACTCCACCTCGCTCACTATTCACATCTGGTGCGCCACTTCAAGCATCTCCACAAACCCTAACAAACTTTCTATTCAGATTCACTACCTTCAGTTCTTTTCCTCCGCCTCGTTTCTCAAACTTTATTACCGTAACCCCTTCGAACGAAGTTGCATTGAGGGCAGTCGCAAACATATCGCCCCACTCGGCGCTCCTGTACTCGAAATCCTCCAATCCGCGACCATCTCCTTGTTCCTTCAACTTCCTCGCAACTGCTTGCAAGGCCAAAGCCGTCGTCCAAATCCCGTCGTAGGCATACCCGTGGAACCGGCTGTATTCCTTACCCCGCAGCTTGTCGTACTGGGAAAGGTATTGCGTGGGCGTCTGAAAAACAAGTAAGCAAATTGCAATCCACAAATTACTCTACAATCTCCTCCCATGTTGTTACCCTCAAAACAACCCCAAAGGGCTCGTTTGGAATCGCCCTCCCCTAAAGCGTGTGGCCAAATATCGATCGCAAACTTCCATTGATGAAATGCTCCTGCAGCTTGCTACAACAGCATCTTCGCCACCCGCCCCACTCTCTACTACCAATGCCAAGAACCTCCATTGCCACTAACTGCGTAGCTGCTGCCTCTCCAAACTCACACTGCGGGCTATTTTTACTCAATGGTCAAGTGCACAATATTGTTGCCAATTAAAATAATCACTACAAGTCACCCATGCAGTAAATAACTTATTTAAAACCCGACAGACAAATCCCGTGGCAATAAAACTATCTCGACGTCGTGCCCCTTTTTGCTGCAATGAGAGCTCGAACTGCGAATGTGAAACATTCAATCGTTGTCAGATGGAGAAATAAAAGAAAATTGTTTTAAATCGTTGGATGAAGTTGATTGGGCTTGATGAATGACAGCAGATTGTAGAACACAAAAGTTATATTACATATTAATTGCCCTATCGCTTATAAATTTATCAAAATTGATGGCTGTTATATGCGTTTCAGCGATGGTAATGTTTGTGGCAATGCAGGTATATTGCATAATAATTAGATATGAATTAAATATTAATTGAAGTAATATCCGAACTGTTTCAATTTAATTTACTCTTTTAAAAAGTGGGGCGTTTAGAATGTTTAGTGAGCGAACAAGGCAAACTAACATGTCATAAATCATGAGTGGTTTAATAATTTAATGTGTCAGTTGCAATTAAAGTTTTGAATCTCTTTAATACCAGTCTCACGTGTGATAAAAATGTAAATAAATACAAAAAGAAAGCAGAAGGGAAAATATGAAAAAATGTGTTTCTGAAGTATTGCGCTGCTATGTTTGCAATGAAATGTAAAATAAGTGACAATTTATATGCAAAACGCATCCCCGTATGTGTTTATATAAAATTTAAGTTTTTTAAAGTTATAAAAATTAAAAAAATATATAATTCTTTTTTTTAAATGTTAAATGTTAAATTACCATAGCGGACACTGTCCTTATGTAGTTTGTTCGCAGTGGTAGCAGATCAGTAGAAATAGTTCCTTCAAATGCTTGTGCAATTTGCCACCGGCTGCATGCTACAGACTTGTCCAACTTGTTCCACCACTGGTCCTCGTACATTCCAACAATGAGCCATTGATATTTCCGACCGTAGAGACCAAGACGAAACACCTGTTACCAAAATAATAATAAATAACACCATTTAAAAAAAAAACAAAAAAAAACGGCTGCTACGTCATAGAATTAAACTGCTTTTTCGCTGAAATATTAAAATAAAGCTTTTTACACTTTTCCCCCCTTTAATTTTACCGTGCTATTAATTCTAAACTGTATTAATTTATACCATTTTAAAATATTGTGTCAAAAAAAAAATTGAAATAAATATTTAATTCTTACCTCGCAAAAAATCTTCCTCGCCCAGTTTTCGTCGAAATTCCCTAGAATTATTCTGGCATCTTTTTCCTTTAAAAAGAAATAAAAGGAAACTTTTAAAAAGAAAATAACAGACAAGATATAAGATTTTCTGCACTGGAAAGGAAAAGGGAGCTTTCAACTATCCCAGAGGACCCCTCAACACGTAAGCCGAGAGACACAGTACGTCGGAACGAAGCGAACTCCACGAGCCCCAAGTGCACGGATCCAGACTTAATCAAGATTTATAACTGGTAGAAATGGAAAAGTTCGTGTCGCTTTATTGCTGTCTCGAAATGACTCCACTTGGATCATCGAGCCAAATCCCCGCTCCTAATTGATAATTACTAGATAATTCACACAATCTGTAGAATGAAATATTTTTTTAAATGAATAAGTGGGATTCAAGAGGATTTCATCCGCATTTATTCCTATAAATCACAGCTAACCCTGTCGAGATTGTAAAACGGGCCAAAAAAAATCACTTTGCTTGCTTTAGTCATATTTCAAACTAACGTTCCAGTTTGATTTATTTAGATATCGTATCAATTTATTCAAATTAGTTTTGATTGGTTTTAACATGGCTTAATGCAGATTATCATAAATAACTAATAGGTATTATATTAATTATTTCAAATGATTCCAAAGCTCTTATCTCCAACTGTGACTACAAGTAAAGTATGAAAAATTTGTTTTGGGAACTACTAAGCTCATTAATCTTCGGTCCTTACTAGAATTGAGTTATACATTATCTGTCTAGTCATTGGAAACATTTGTAAGTGCCGAGTTTAAGTTTAAAGAAATATTACATTAAAGAGTATTAAATCTTTTTGATTAACATCATCGAAATTTATATAAAAAACCATTTTGATATGATAATCAAATACAATCATTGTGATGTCATGTAATTTAAAAAAGAAAATCAAAATCAATAGTGTAGAAAAGTGTAAAACAACGAGCAATTTTCATTGCAGCCCAAATTGCCGGTTTACGCCATTCGAACGTAAACACACTTAAAATAAAACTACTTCAAAGTGGTTTGCAAGCAATTACGTATGTCGTAATTGTCTGTGAACATACAATTAATGCCTGCACTGGACTGAGCCTTACCCTTTTGTCCATTAGGTTAGAAAAACGCTATAAAATGTTGATGGCCATTTTCTCGAATTAATTCAATTAATTTACCTCCCTGAGTGAAATAACACATTACAGTGCACGTTAATGAATTACTAATAGTGCTGATATTAATAATTAACGATTGAATGAGAGGAAGAAATTCCTAAACTAGCAAATAACAATTACCTTCAATTTAATTAAATGCGTTTTCACTTCCTTGGCGAAACTCTGCGAGTCTAGAATGGTGATCCCAGCCTCTTCTAGGTCGTTGAGCAGCTTATTGTGTGCCTGAAAACAGTCTAAGTTTTACATTTCACTTTTAATTTAAGTTTCCGATCGAAGTTGAACTCACCAAAGCAAAACGCGGTTTATTCTGGTAAAGAGTGCCCACCTGGGTCCAATTGAATAATTTCAACAGGTGAATCCGCGGAGAATTGAATTCGTTCTCGCTGGGAACCATTCGAAAGAAATAGGGGTAATTCTGGCTGGTGAACATCGGATGCGTGTCGGCGTAAGACAACTGCAAAGTAATTTCCGATACGCCGATCAGAAATGACAAAGTAAAAGCAAAGTGCATGAAACCTCCAATATCTGCTTCTGGCATCTAATGGCAAAACCTGTTTGCTGCACCGAATGCCACTTAGCTTGCAAATTGAACTACCAATTTATCGCGGGGAAAAATTACAAATTGTTTTTGTGCTTTCTGCTTTATTTTGGTTATAAAAAAAATTTAAAAAAAAACTTTTGTGTGTTTATAGGTCGTTTTCACAAGAATTAACAAGCATTAAGGTACGGTAACAAGCCTTATGAGAGTGTGTGTAGAAAAAATTATTTTCAGTTTCTTTTTTTTTATTTTAGTAAAATTCTATCAATTGCAGCCCCTCTTGGCACTCAATTTTTTTTCTTCTACTTTTTAGCACTAATGTGATTGGAAAATTAAATTGCCAGTCGTCACTTGAACTGCACAGAGGTGAGGAGAATTGATTAAATATGAAAAATTAGAAGGAAAAAAATAACTGCATGAATAACTTTTTATTCATGTCTTCTAAAATTAAAAATTAAAAAATATATATTTAGATTATTAAAGAATTTTGTTGCCATTTCATCACCTACATATTCTACATGAACAAAGCTGAGCGGACTTTCTCACCTCACTCGAAGAAAGGCTAAAAGATAAATATTTAGTACCCAGAGGTCCCAGATTACTTCAGAAGAGAACTAAAACATATTCACTGGGGTTGCCATTTTGGTGTGTCACGTACTGGTAGTTGGTGGCCATTGCACTGCATCACCAGAACATAGCAATACAAAAACCATAAATAAATAAATATATAAATACAAAAACGTTCCATTTTTTTTTTAGCTATTTTGTTTTAAAAATGCAAAATTCACATTTTTGGCAATGCAGTTATGACTATCACAGCCATTCTAAGCCTGCCGGCAAAATATGAAACCAAAAGTCTATGTGGAATTGATGAGGTATAAATAGTAGGAGCATTCATAAAAATAATTTTAAACAACATATTTGAACTGCTTGTTGCGATCTAACTTCAAAAATGGCGGCTGATTTAGTCCTTTTGTAGTCAGTGGACGTGCACATGACATTTAAACAGCAAATCATGTTTAACTGTAAGTTTTAACATCCGCCTTGTAGTTTTGCACAATTTTTCAGCTTGCAGTAGTCTCAGTTTACTAAGATAGCACACTTCTGACATGATTTAGAAGGTGGCTTAATATATGACAGCTATTATAATATTGCACGAAGATCAATGTTTATTTAATAGCCATATGACATATGACATTTATATTCTTTTCTACCCGTCTAGAAAAGACGGTGCTATAAAATAGGATAAAAGGAACTGCTATAATTAAAACTTCAATAAAATGATCAAAAACACATTTTATCTAGCGTCTTAAAATTGGCTCAGTTTAAGGTGACATCCAGCTATGTTGTTTGTAGATAACTTAAAATAGTATTGTTCATGTTGGCCTGCTGCTGTTGAAGTGTTAGAAATGGCGAAAATAAATTCTATTTTCTTTTCTTTTCTTGTGGTGCTGTGTGGCAGAACGTAGGAAAGAATAAAAATGATTGCAATATTGCTGGTATCGCATCAAAACTCTTCAGACGTTTGTGCTATACAGTTTTCAAAAAAAGTAAAAATAAATAAAAATCTTAAAATAAAATCCCAAAAAAATTGTCAAACGACTATACAATTACGCAATAAATTGATGACCAATTCTATATATTGAAATTAATAAAATTCAGTATTATTTGATAATAGAATTCCCGTTTACACAACGTGCTATTAAACAGAATCAAAAGTCGCAATTCACACGCTAATAATCTCCAAATTAAATCTTCAAGCTACTTCACACAATACTGATCGCGCTTCATCCTAAAGCTGGATAATCGCCAATATAACGGATTTATTTGTCTCATTGAATACTTTGGCATTTGCGAAATACATGCAGAAAATTTGCATATCATATACGGTATCTTCTTATTGTCTGCGGGTCTCTATTACCGCGCGGGCATCCAATTGCACGCGGGGAGAAGAAATTATAGCAAATAGCTCGCAGTGCACAATTAGAAGATATAAAGTACAGTAATTCAAATAATCGGAACATATGAAAACTTCTTGTCAGATTGAACACCACTAATGCGATAATTAAATCTGCATAAAAAGAATATAAAACCTTCAAATTTGTATGACCCGTCGACATTGCAAGCTGTCGACACACTGGAGAATTACCTCTTGCCACCAGCAACCATAAATAGACTGATATATATAAACGCAACTTTTATCTATACTTTAATAGCCAAAGGTAATTGACTTGCTGAATGGAGTTCGCCATACGGGGTCAAACTCAAGCAAGCTAAATAAAATAAATGAAAATAAATGAAACAATAACGTTATAATATTCCCCCAACACATCCTATTTCCAAACACAAATGAAAGCTAAATGAGGAAAAATATGGAAATTTTGAATTATTAAATGGAGTATACCTAAATATAATAAAAACTTCTCTACCGTAACTCGTATAAAATTCACATTTTCACAGATTGGATGTTATTTAACTCAGAAAATCACGACATAAAACTCAATTCTTTCTCCCGAAGAAGAACAGCAGTTGATCACACCACATTGATTGATATTTATGACTACTTGACACACACACCCGCGACAAGGATTGATTTAATTACTCCCCAGATACAGAAACCACTAAAAAAAGTGAGAAAGCGAGACACGATTACGAGAAGAGTGGGTAATAGAAGACAATAGAACACTACTTACACGAACAATTGACAAAACAACGACCATAAAGTTAAAAACGTCACACTCTTACCTGTGTCAGATACCAAATTCTCGACGTCTTGGCCACTGGATCGGTAACTTGTGTGCACGCAGCGCCAAAGAGAATGACTTTAGTAGGACTTTTGTACATCATGTCAAAAAAAGCTTTCATTCCAACAGCTGCATCGCACTAAAAAAAAGAAAAGAAATAAAAAACAAACAAAATAAAAAGAAAGAAAGAAAGATAAAAACGGGAAGAAAAAAAAACGAAATCAATTTACATTTCATTTCTACTCTTAGTGAATCGAAAGTTGATGAAAAATACAATCGATCATCTCACTTGTCAAGTCTCTTTATAGAGACACCCTTTTTACATTTTTGGAAAACAAATAGAAAATTCTGGTGAATTGGA
Source organism: Strigamia acuminata (assembly GCA_949358305.1). Lineage (NCBI taxonomy): Eukaryota > Metazoa > Arthropoda > Chilopoda > Geophilomorpha > Linotaeniidae > Strigamia > Strigamia acuminata. The sequence goes on along the minus strand of OX442314.1, from coordinate 23,064,254 downwards.
TCTAGAAAGTAGAAAAGGGGGAAAAAATAACCTGGATTTTCATTCCATTTGTTTTTATTGAGGACTTTGAGAAAAGAATCATCCCCACTTCATTTTTACAATCGTTTTCATTTTTCAACAACTGAATACCTGGGTATTTGTTTTCTCAATAACCCAACATAATGTTTAAGGAAAGATCGATTAAATTCTCTATTCCTTTGTTCACCGGAAATTGTTGGCGAAAGTAATCGATTTACATTATCAAATCAATCAAATGTGGAAGAAAAATTACAAAAAAAGCAGTGGGAAACCGTAATGTTATCGTTGTATAGACGAAAAATAACGTTTTCGTCTTTTTTTAGGCTGTCACGAATTAACAACATCAATTATTCATTTCATTTCGTTCGGTTTGAATGAACAAAAGACTTCAGATGCACATGCGTGGTGAGCTAGATTAGACTTAACTAATAGGTTTGACTTCTATTCTTCAATTTAAGTAATCAGTGCACTTAGTTTGAAACTCCTAATTCACCTGTTTTTTTTTTATTTCCTTCTTTTTCTTTTAAAAAAAGAAAGAAAAAAGTGACAAACATCTATTACATGGTACCAAGTATAGAAAACCAATTTCCTGATAAATTTCCGGTTTACATTACTAATCAAAAGGTAGAAAAAAGTTTACACTCGAAACGAAAAACAAAACACATTATACCAAACTAAAAAAAATAATAAAACGATAAAAATCAAGATCATAAATCATTTAAGCCCCTATACTAAACAAGAATTAAAGCTGCCATGGTCGGATTGAAACTGAAACTGGTCACACAACACAACATTTTTCGTATTTAAACATCACTCGTGATTTTAATGTGCACCACTAAACCTATTTGACTCGACCCTATTGAAGAAATTAATTGGATTTTCTCGTATAAGCAGCGTGGGATTTAAAATTCGATGAAAGGAATTGAGAAATCGAATGGTTAAGTGTTCTGTGAATGAATTAATAGAATCAGTTTTATCTTGGTAAAGAATGGCCAAAGCCGTAATTCAATTATGACAGAAATGGGTTCAAATTTATTTACCACTCCAAGTATAAGATTAAAATATTGGAAAAGGAAAAAATTCTATTATTTCGGTTTTGGCGACGTCAAAACGTATTTATCTTGCGGCTGTTAAATTCGGAGCACACATCAGAAAGATGTCGTCAGCCGTCAGAAAAACAAAAACGAAAAACTGCTCGCAGATAGCCTGCAGTTTAAATCATATGGCAAAAAATATTACGTGTTTTAAAGTGGTTACAACATTAGATGTAGCAATTGAAAAAATAAAAATACATAAATCAAATAAAACTGACAAATACATTTTGCTTTGTTTTTCTTTATGAATTTTTAGGAGTTTTATATCTCTTATTGACCCAAAACCTCGTGCAAAACAATTTGTTGTCGTTAGAGTGCACATGACACGTGCACCTTAACCTCTGCGATCTCTTTCGGTTTAACATTAACATTAATCCACTAGGGGTGTATGTGTTTGTATAAATGAAAAATAGTTGGAAAGCGTAGTCGCAAATATGGGGAAAATGAGAATTTACAAAAAGCTTGAAATGAGAATTTCTGATATTCCCATTTCTCCAATGTTTACATGAAATGCGAATATTTACGCTTCTTGGAGGTGCGCAAACCTTTGAAATCTGAATATCGAAAGTCAAAACCAATATGGCGCAACTCAGAAAACAAACTGTAAAAATGTCGCTATTAAATATTTTTATTTTATTTTAGAAAAACGGCTCCCACCTCTGTCGAAAATTTAATTTTTTGATTGGTGTGGTTGAGTCGAAAATTGCAATTTTTTCCCAGCTTTCCCCAAATTAAAATGCGAGTGTCGTACTTCGTTTATAGAGCAAAAAAAAAACCAATCCTTTTTTTTTTTTAGTTTTTCTATTGCCAGTATCAAGTGAAAACATAATAGAAAAGTCTCAACAACTGTACCACCAGTTCCTAAGTTTTTATTGCGCATGCTCACAACAGATTGTGATAATTCGAAATCGTGAGTTTGTGCCGAGAGTGCGAGCTTTCAAACATTCTTTATAAACGTTAAATAATTACTTTTATTAAAAGAAATATTTACTTTTTGCAAATAATTGTATTTGAGCAGCTAAAAGTGCACTTTTAGTCGCAAGCCCGAGCGTCGAGGGCCCCCAAGATACCTGTGACTAGGGGCCCCAGAGAGTATTGATTCACCACTGAATTCAGCAACAGTGCACTTACACCCATATAATGCACTCCCCCTCACCCACTACAAGTTAATTGAACCTCGCGCGCTTAAGTGCAACACGTCAGTAAACTAAATTGAAACAAAAAAATTCCCTTTGTTTGCTCCATGCGAAAATAAGTACTGTCTAATGCTGTATTAGTGCTAATGTACTGTGAATATCACTATTGAAGTGCGTTAATAGTCCTAGGTACAGTTGGGTACATCAAAAACCTTGTGCGCGGGTCCAAAAAATGGAAACGCAACAGGATCCTTATGGAAAATCAATAAGGAAAAAACTTGATGCCTTTTATTGATAATCCTAGTAATTATTTATTGTTTTCTAAACTAAACATTTATAGGTACAGGAAACAACGCCCCAGCTTAAATAGTTAGACCAATTTAACTAAATGTAAATGCTGGAGCGTCATTAGTGCCCACGAAATGGCTCACCGTGGATTTAAACGAGCTTTTATTTACTTAACGAGTTCATAGGTTGCTCTTATCTTTCTCTCTCCTCCTCTTTAGAACTCGTTAGTAATCTCGTAGGACAATTTTATAACTTAACTAAACACATAATAAAAAATGTTTTCTAAAGCACTAAAAAACATTTCTAATTCCCAACAAAGCCCCAACAGGACCAAACGAGATGTTTATTCGCACACTTTCATTCCCATTCACACATGCAAATTGCAGATCTTCATAATCCATCAAGAAAAATTGCATTTTAATAACAGGACATGACTTTTTCTGAATAAAAAGTTGGTGTTAGTACGCCAATTTATTGCATTATGTTCTTATACTAGAATTTTTAACACTTTATAAAAACAACAAGGATTTCACAAAAACTTAGACTTAAATTTTTAATCTAGTTACAATGTATGTATTTGCCAATTGTCTGGAAGTAGTTTTTTCTTTTCTCGTGATAACAAATGTCCTAGTAAACAAAAGAAAACCTGGCAAATGACATTTTTGGGCCAAGATAAAAAAAAAACATTGATGGTAATAGATATTTTGTGCCAAAATGAATTACCTTGCCAGTTGACAGTTTAAACCGAAGTAAATTTCTCTGTCACTAAACTTTATGAACGAGCTAAGAAAATACCCCGACAATAGACTTTTTGAACCAGGTTTTCCCCCCACTGTAATTCCATTGTATTTTTATGAGAAATTAATGTTTGTGTAGCGCAGCAAAGCACAAGGGGCAAGAGATTACAACCAGATTGCTCGGGCATGTCTACTTTGAGCGTAACTTCAAAATCTAGAAAATCTATAAAAGTAATTAACTCGTGGGACAGATCTTAGTTTTTCTGCACAATCAAATTAGTATAAAATGTCATCCAAAGCCAGAAAAACAAGCCGACCGTGCGGGTGTCTTATTATCTCAAATTATTCACTGCTAATAGGTTTTAGAGTTCAACGCCGGATTTCTTTTTGTCTTAGTCTAATTTTCGTTCTTCAAAGCGTAATGGGGTAAAGGAAAAGAAGAAAAAAAGAGGCGTGGTTCTAGTTAAAACGAGTTCACATGTCGCAATTAATGCAAATGGATCAATTTTATACACATTGTATAAACATGCGTGTCACGATCAATAAATACTACACCAACTTTCTATTCAGTGCTGAAAATCGTTTCTACCATTTCATTGGTTAATGAGGTCAAATGACTCCTTAAGCGCGTTATCACATAATTATGCAATGTATTTCAAGGAGTAAAAATAAATACGAAAAATAATTACTATAACCAATCATACTAACTAATCGTCTAGATTACCTTTGTTGTTAAAAATCGTTTTGTATTCTTCGAATTGGAAATGCCTTAATATTGATCCTAAATGCCCTTGCTTTTGTAATCGATAGATTATTGCATGTAACTCTAACAAAAGCGTAGGCGACTAAGTAACTACACACTCGCTACATTCTAAAGTTATTTCGTAATCATAATAGGATTTTCAAACATGCCTGCTGGTGTATTGTGATCTGCTTTGTCTGGTTTCAACAATGTGATAAGGAAGTATTTTTCACATTTTTATACGGACAACAGTGTTTAACGTTGTAATGAAATTTTTAATCGCACTGATTTGCATTTACATGTTATCCAATTAATGTATTCCCATTCAACTAACACCAGTTTTGTTGTTCTTTTATATTTCGGACCTTCAAACTAGGCGTAAAATTTAGCACGTAAAATTTTACATTCATTCGGACTGGTTTGAAAAATATAAACAAGTTTTAAAGACGCATTCGTGTCTTTGTTTTTACAAATTATTTTTGTTTTCTTCTAATAACTAAACAGACTTGACTGGAACTGCATAGAAAACAAATTACTACCAGTAAGACTTACAGGCCGATTAAAGGCTTAGCTTTTACAGTATCAATGCTTCCAGGATTTTCTTTTAAGCTTAGGATTGGGTTAATTAATCTATATGAAGACGCTGTTCTTTTGCAGTGGTGTTATTCGAATGAAGTAACTTTGATGTATTAGAACAGTATTTCATTCATGAGATAATTGTAAATATTTGAGGAATGAATGATTTCGGTAATCCATTATTGCAAACATTTGAAATTATGTTGTTACCGATTTATTTATCATCTTCAAATCACGCTTTTAATTTTATTCACTGTAAGTGATTCTAAAAAAACACTATTTGCAACTAAAATCACGTCGGCTTAAAACATTTGCGCAACATCAACACGAAGAATTTGTTTATGGTTTAATACCAACATACAAGTAGAAGCCTGTCCGCTCTTGAACGAACATGCACATATCAGATCCTCACTTAATCTGAGTCTGACATGTTTAATCAGAAACCGGATGAATTAAAACCTAGAACGTAGAACTTTTAAAACATTTGGAGCATCAAAACCATAAACATGGAATTTCATTGCTATGTCCTTTAACAACTGATAACACTAAAATGTAAACAACAAAACTTAAAGACTGTTCAACTGTAAGAAAATTTAAAATGCTAGAAAGCGTGTGTAGAATTGCAACTAAACATAATTTATCGTTTAAACGTTCGTACATGTCCACTGCGTCTGAAATCCGACTAAATTGGCCGTCATTTTGTAAGTTATATCGAGCCAACCCTCAAATAAATACAGATCAAATAAACACCAAATTTACATTCGAAAAGTTGAGTTTAAACAAGCACTTAAACTGCTTGTTTAAAAAAATTTTCTAGTCTAAATGGCTTTTCGAATGCAGCTAAGTGTTGCGGTGAAGTAAAGTAGCCCCTTAAAAACACCGACGAGATGAATGAATATTTTAGATCCATTTTATTTCAAACAGATTTCCCGGTTAAATGAAAGATTTTCTTTAATGAGTCTGCCATTTATTTCCATTGAATCACTCGTCGAGTCAGTTAAAGAGACATGAAAAAAGAAGTGAATGTCTGTGCAAAGAGGAACAAGGAAGCTCACCGTACTATGAATGGCAGAAGGAAAAGAGCGTTTTCTCCTCACAGCAGCAGAAAATGCCAATTTATTCTTAATGTCACGACTTCTAAAGCCGGTTGATGCAAAGACCAAAGAGAATGTGCAAGTAGTTTTTAGTGGACCCAGCCATTCAAGAACTAGAAAAAAAATCACCAAACTCGCAGTTATACTTAGGTCAAACTTTGCCCATCCAAGTATCGACCAGACCAAATGCTGCTTAACTTCTGTGTTCAAATGGGAACCGGTGATCAGTTTGATAGGCCGTTCCTTCATCCTACCTCAAGAAGAACGATCCAATCCCGTTGAAGAACGGTTTGCCTTATCACGAGCAATGCGTTTTAAAAAATAAAAAACGTTTCGCATCGCTCGGTTTTAGATAAAATGTTTGAACTAAACTGTTGTATTGTTTCAATCATTTAAAGTGTATGTGTCGCGTATAGATCCAATATCTAGATGTTATGGGTCTGTTAGTGCACATGACCACCAGATGGCGAGTTTTAATAGTCTTCGGGGATACAACCGCTGTGTCGTCACTTCCTTTTGAGTCAAGCTAAATATGAACGGACATTAAATCCACTTTTATAGTTACAAATCTCAAGCATCCTTTTACAACATAACGGAACAGTTGTTTTCTTCAACTATTAATTGATTTTCAAACTTATTGATATGAAAATCCCGCACCTTGTGAAAAAACAAACCCATTATTCCTTCCTCCTTCCGTTGTCTTCACAAATTTTTGTTTTCTTACTGTTGTTTGTATTAATCTCGTGATGTGCTTCTCTTTTTTGGTGTCCACCAAACGTGCTACTGCCCCCAGTCGTCTGTAATTCAATTTGGTATAGAGGATAAAATCTGTGTTGTTGCAGATATACTAGATTTTCTTATTTATTTTGCATCTGTTTTCTTTCCAATAACCGGATACAATGTCTAGTTTTGTTTATCTTCACTCAATAGCCAGAGGAGCTGACTTTGAGCGCAGAACTGGCCATTCGATTGTAAATTAAATAAGCTCAATGTAAATAAATAAATAATTTCCTAAAAAAAAATGGCTTCTGCACTTAACCCAACATATTATGAATAAATGAAATCGGTCTTGTAAAGCGCTATTTAATTTTAACGTTAATTTTTTATAAAATGATATTTTAAAAAATTGTTTTAAACAATATAGCCTGACTCATTAAGGCAGTACAATTTTGTCAGCTCGTGCTTATGATCCCATGAGGCGAGTGTAGGTCGGGTACATTAAGTAATTACATTAGAAATATTTAGGAGCCTCGCACAATGGCAGCCATTAGCTATAATCTTACAGGTGTTGGAGACATTTTACCGCTTCCTTTTAAAGATATTGAAAAAAATAATGGTTAGTTTCTTTTGAAGATTTTTCTAAGTGATAAAGCGAAAAAAAAACTGCAATATCCCTACTAAATTTAAAACGATAAAAAAGCCCCCCAAAAAAAACAAAGAAACATTTTTCAAATTGAAAAACTGTCTGTAGAATGCCCATTGCAGTTGATCAATCGAAAAGGCACAAAAAAAATTCATTTTCTTGAAAAATAAATATTTACTTATAAAATACGGTGCACGACGAGCGATTTTCAAAGAATAACTTTCTCCAACCCAAATACAATAAATGTGCAATTTGATTGAGCAAAATATTTATTCTTAGCCTCTTATCTGCGTCCATGCCTTTAGTTTAGTTGTTTACAAATGAAATTTTATTGAAATTATATTTGTTTTAAGTATTTGGTGAAGTTAATTGCATTTTTTAATAAATTTATACCAACATCTCGACCCTGTGCCCTTTAAACGGTCGTAAAAACCAAATTACGATTATAATATTTTATCCTTTAAATAATTGAATCACTGTATACTATAGCCAACGATTTGTCTTGCCTAAGCTCATGAACATTTTTGATTGATTCCACTTATCCACTAATCCTTTCAGCCTTCATTTTTTAAATGCAAAGTGTAAGTAATGAGACACCATCATGAGTATAAATAAATTATGGGTTTTAGCAAAGCCAAACACTGTTGAGGTCAAAGTGATTTGGTTTTTGGTTTTTCCGCAACAAACCGCTAATTAGTCGCAGTCTGTATTGTTTACGTTGAATTTGAATTCAGGCAAAATTAAATTACAGGTGCATGCAGATGGCAGAAACGTAATTTCATTCCAAGAATTTTGATACATTCGTTTACAGGAGAAATTAAAAGATTTTATTTGAGCTTTAATTATGGAAATATAATTGCATAAAGTGTATTGAAGCTTGATTTTAATGGTCTGTGAGATTACAAATGGGAAAGTTTCAACTGTCTAACCATCTGCCGTCGAGATTAATCTGTACATCAACACCGATTTGAATATGAGCTAAATTATTAAGATAACTTTGCTATTATTTGCCTAAGTACATCTTGAGATGTAAATAATTGAATTCAATTTTTATAATGCGAGTAGAGCAAGCCCGAAGCATGCAATGTGCAAAAATGCCCTGAAAACCCAACTGTAAATATAAACAGGTTAAGTTTTAATGCTGCAACAAAAAAATTTGGTTTTTCAACCTAAGAAAGTTTGCTGTGCATGCATATTATATTGCCAAGTATAGTTTCTTCATAATTTAGTTAATTAGTTACAAAAACTAATTAAGGCAATAAATTTCTAGCAAAATTGCCACAAAAACTTTTTCCATATTTTGGAAAGATATTTTTTGGTATTTGATAAAACAGAATACTTTTAAAGAGAAGAAGTGGTCACTTTCCAGAAAGTCTCTTTATTTACAAAAACTTGCAAAGTCAACAAAAAACTAACACTGCTGAAACAAAAAAAGCCAAATTTTTTACATCATCAATAATACAATACACAAGGGGGAAATGTGTTTTTTTTTAGAAAGTATATGAAAGGAATTGGCTTTCATCAAACTGTGCGCGAACTTCTGGAAAAAATCTGCAGAAAGATTCACTAGCAATATTTCAAAAAGTAATAAAACATAAAAGGAAACAAATAATAATAAAAAATCGTTCCTTGGAATCCTTTATTCATTTTTTTGCCCTGAATCTTTCCACAATTTACAAAATAAATAAAAAAAATTATTTCTACTGTAGTTGCTGTATTACTTTGTCAAACTTTTATTTCACCCTAGTTACACGGATAATCGAGTACATTATTTAATGTGCATATATTACTGCCAGCAGTATTTACTACTGGCAAGTAAAAGTTTCAAATAACTTCCGCCAGTTGCTGGAAGCTGGAAATATTTCTATTCTACTCGTCTGCTGCCAGTTGCAACTGACTAAAAGCATTTCTAGATGACCATGGCCAGTAACACACTACATGTGAACATCACATTCCTATAAAAACTGGCAGCATCGGCTGAAGATGGCTTCAGTTAGTGCCCTAACAAAATTCAAACTGCGCATGGCGATTATCAAGCTTTGTTGCAGGAAATAGAGCAAAAAAATTTCGGCACCATGCTGTAATTACTTCAGTTAATGGGTTGATCGTTATTTATTTACTTCACTTTAGCATTATTAGGTCTAATGAAAGGTCTAACACCGCTAAATAACAACTGGGGTTAAGAAATCAACTGCGCGGAATGGGATGCGCAGTATGAATTTGACATCAAGATACCAGGCGCAAAACTGTAGTAGTAGTTGATGTGTTGTTTGGATTTGCATGAATGCAGTTGGAAGTAACTGGATATTCTTGGATGGATGAGTCGTTGGATGAGTAGTTGAATTAGCATAAGTGTCGTTTATTTATGGAAAATACACAGGTGGTACTGCGCAAGGGCAGCATCACAAATTATCAATCAAAGAAAATGGAATGCCAAACAGTAGTAATACCAGTACCGTACCGGTAGTATTTGCTACTGAAAGCAGCGGTTTGAAGTCATAATACCAGTATTGTTTGCTATTTACAATATCCACTCCGTATTTATTAATAACCTTTCAAAAATAATTTCATAAATGAATTCCTTCCAACTGCGTGGAACAAGGAAGCCAGAAATGTCAATATTAAATTTTGACATTATTGCTTAGTTCCGTGTCCGTTTCTAATGACAAACAGAATAAATGTCGTAAAAGAAAAATCTTGGTAATAATACATCGCTAGGGAAATTGGAAAAGATAATAATTTATTAGCTTCGAAATGCATTCACTCGCTGGTAATTGCATATTTAGTCAGCAAAATTCATTCTGTAATATTGAAACTAAATTTACAAACCAATCCTCTCAATCAAAATGGATGCCTTCTGCCTCGCTCTATAAGTGAAGTTTTGTGCTCGCTTCATCGTCATAGAGATGTACACAGATGTGCAAACCCATTTTTGAGAGAGCTTTCAATTTTCTAAATTGCCAATGTGTGTTGGATCTGGTATAATCTTAAAAATTTCATAAGCATCCGAATCTAGATTTCGATGCACGCCAATTTATGAAACTTCTGTGCAACCGGCTTCATTTGATGTAGAAGATTGACAGAAACGATCAATTGAAACTATAGTAGAAACGGACTGAACACTCACAAAAGCAAGTAGACCAATACCGATAACATTTCTTGCTGTATCAGATAATTGTCTAAAAATATCTACACGATCAAATTTTATAGGTTTATGACAACAATTTTAGCAAATATTTGTGGCCCAGCAAATTATTTGCCAAAATATGTGAAAACTGAGAAAAACATTGATGTGTTCTTGGTTCTGATTGCACTGGATTGTAACGATTTAGTTGGATGTAGTTTTTGGGAAAAGAGTCACGATGCGACCATCTTAGTTAAACGCATTGGCATAATGTCATTATTCATAAAAATACAAAGGGTTAAATAGGTCAAAAGCACTTGTCAGTTGTCACTGATGGGCGGACACGTAAATCTCGCGTGACCGAAGGACGCGACAAGAATTGGAGTGCAGAACACTCCAAACGTGACAAAAATTCACTTGCAGAAGATGTTACATTGTGTAGATTCTAGTTTTTGTTTAGTAATGAGCATTTTTTTCGGTGTTTATGTTTAAGTACGGTATTTATTCGCCTTTTGGATAATGCTCGTCTCGTTTGCCAAAACATGTTTTTTCCTAACTTTATTGCCGTTAAAGCTTTAAGGTGCATTTTCATTTGCCATTAAAATTATGGCGCCACTCTAAAAATCGCACGTGATGCATTCACGCGCAGATTTCAGGCATGGCGTTAACAATCTTCGCTTTACCATTTTCATGGGAGAAGTCGCTATCGGCATGAATGGCGTGCTGTGCACATTTTTAAAATGGCTGCTCGAATGTCACGGAAAGTCGGAAACAGGTTTTGTTAAGAAAAAGAAAAATACTGCCGTTGTATTTTCTGTTCATTTCATTAACTTACCCGTTGCACGTGGTGGCAAATTTCTGGTCAATGGGAACAATCGACCAACAATCAACTTCCCATCGGCCTAAAATTTTTACGTGGTCTGCATTAAATGCGATTTTCAATACGATAGTGGAAAGCTAGAATCATTTGACGCGCGCGATTCAGTTTTAATTGCGCGGAAAATCGCACGCGTTGATTTGTCCACTTAATTGAAAATGAATATTTGCGTGAGTTTTGTTTAGCAAGTTCTAAAAATCGTGCTAAAATAAAAATCGCAAATAAAAATGCACCTTTAGACTTTGAAGATATCTTTTATTAGGCTTGATAAGATAAAATTGAATCAACAGTATCCACATCTACCCTTATATTTGAGCATTGTCGACAATTTCTTAGCGACTGCAAGTAAAGGCGAGTGCAGACATGAAGAAACCAATTAATCTTCACATTTATAAATTCCTGAGGCGTTAGACCCATGACAAACACATCATTAATAACAAAATCTCGCCAACTCAAACCGATAAAAAATTCTATTTTATCTCAAATTTCATTTTTTATCCCTTTGTTGTTGCCCTTATATAGTTATGTCGCACAGCCGGGGCGCTGAAAAACTTTGAAATTTCACGTATCACCAATGGAGACAGCTACATCAAAGAGAGATGCTTCACTGCCGTACAGCAAACGCAAACAGATATCAATTTGACTTGCACTTGCTCTGCAACTTTAACCATAAATGACTGCGGTTTTAAAAAGGCTCAAAATAAGAAGATTCACGCATTGACGAACTTCCGAGTCACACTTTTCTCTCACCACATGAAAACCACTGCAAAATTAATAAATCGGTTTTCTTAAATCCGCTTCTGGTTACGCCAAGAGAAAATCCCCAATTGGAGTGACGAAACACCAATCATGGGACGAATATACCAATCAGCGAGACGTCACACCAATCGGAAATCCGTCACATAACCAACTTTAAACGTTGTCTTTAAAAAAAAAAAAAAAAAAAAAATCAAATTTGCAACACAAAAAAATCTCGTATTGAAAAAGAATCGCGTGTGTAGTGGAAAGAAAGTACAGTCCCAAAAAATCCCGAGAATTTAATTTAGCAAAACTACGCTTAAGGCGCTTTTCTAATAAATCATTCGCAATCCCCCCATTTTTTCATCAATTTATAATTTACATTATATCATAAAAAAAACGACAAAAATATCACAACAAGTAAAGGCCTCATTTCTTTTTAAAAAGATGGCTCCATTCCAAAAGAAAAAGAGGATGGAAAAAAAATTGCCTAATAAATAATTTCAAATACAATGACGTCAAGTAGTGGACAGAAACAACCCTCGCTCCCCTCTTTCTCTTCCCCCTCTAGAGATATCCAATCATCTTTTTTTGGGGGATTTTATTAATAACATGAAGTTTATTTCAGACACGTCAATTGGCTTTGTTTTCTTCAATGCGCTTCCACCTCAGGGTAGGTACGTGGAGTTGAAGTGGAAGAACTAGGACAGAAAGACACTCTTTCCATGGAATGACTCGTGCCCTGGTGGTAGTGTAAACACGACATGTGAGTTTTCAGGTCCTCAACACATAAGTCCCAGATACGGTGTGACATCCTTGAGATGTTGATTGAGACGCCCGTTCGGTGGATATATTGTCGAGCGATGTAGAAACTAGGAAATAGTATGACACTTGCAAAGTTTTAATTATGTAAAACCCTTGGGAAAATGTGTAAAGACATCTGGTGTTGTTGTGTGTTGCAACAGACAGCAACTAAGTTGCGCCTTTGCATCCCATGTGCACGAATTACGCTCTCAAGACCAGAAAACGTTTTTTGAAGAAATAAAAATTCATTTTTTTATAGAAATAATTAACATTTTTATCGTTATTAATTTTAGTTTTGTTGTAACTGGCTTTTAATTGGCAACAAGTGCCCTTCAGCTTTAATATTTAGAAAATGTAATCCCTAAACTAAGCCTCAATCCTTAATATTATTACGATCCAATATTAAAATCAAATTTCCGGTTATATAAACTTCAAGTTCTCTGATGAAAACTGCAAACAAGACTCTAGTATTGACGTTCCATTAAAAATGTGGCTTTACTGTTTGTACTTCACAATATAATAACAACAACTTGAGAAATTGAAAAAATAAAGACAAAAAAATAAATGTATAAAAAAAAACTTTATTCTTTCAAGTGTGAGACATTTCTAGAAAGAAAATATTATTAAACATACAGGGTATATAAAAAAAATGTAAACTTTTCTCTTTTTGATTAAATCCAATGCGTTGACAATCAAAAATAAAAATCGCTATCGCATCAAAACGTGTTTCTTTTGTGGCGAAGAATGCCATTTTGTAAAAAAAAATATTGCACGAGTTCTCTCTTCCTCTCTATGTGAATCCAGCCAAGGATTAAGCCTATGTTCTGTAATAGACGCATTAGGTAATCTAGAGCGTGACGCATCTTTAAGTGGTTTTTCGTGAAAAATCGTTTTGCCGCAAACGGGTAATCTATATCCTAAAGTACTTAGACGTCTAAGTCAAATTCTTGCCACTCTTCTCAGCAAATTAGTTCCCAGATTGCACAAACAAGAATGCTGAAATGTTGTCCTCCCACCGAAAAAATATGACATTAATCGCGGTTCGCCATGATAAATTTACACTAAAGTTGGCGAACACTAGGCGCATTCGTAAAGTCATTTAGAGCAATCTACGTGGAATATTTAACGTGTTTAAATGACTGTAAGAATGCGCCTAGTTTAAGCTAAAAATAAAATAAAAATTTAATGCCCCCTGTTGTTTCAACGGCCGAATTACATTTAGTTTAATTTTTTTTTTTTTTTTTTTATCAGCAAAACTGAAACAATTTTATTTTTTAAATTTCTATTTAAAATTTACTTTTTGGTTTGTGTTTGCTCCCATTGCAGTTTCCCCACTGAGTTCGTAATATAAATCTAAAAGCTTAAATGGCCTAAAATAAAATGGTTTGAAAAAGCCATCACTCTGTCAGTGCACGTATTAAACCTTCAAGATTTCTATTATTCAGCCAATAAGATGCATCGATGCGAGAAATAAAGAGTGGGCACAGAAATGGCTACTATACAGTCCACATCTTCGCAATGTAAAAGTTTCACTTGAAGAAGAACTCACTTGTCAGTGTATGTTTAATTCAGTATTGGTTTTACAACTGATTAAATAAAACGTCTACGAAATTGCAATTTTCAAATGTGATGATTTATTTTTTTTTATTTTTCAATTTTTCAATTTAAAAAATAAAAATTGTTTTCCAACTAATTAAAAGTCCAAATATACCTTTATTACGTGTCCAGGATCTACAGTATTTATTTATTTACAAAGGAATTAATTAAAAGCAGTGGAAATTCATCTTCACCATCCGCAAAAACTGCCGTTGAAAATGAATAATATTTTTAATTCTCCGAAAGATTGAAACAACTAAAGCCGCACAACACACGATGTGTTTAAAACTTCCAGAAAATTCGGTTTTGCTGAGCTTAGGTGAAATTTGCATGCATCTGAGTAAGCGTGCAATTTTGTACAAAGTGAGTAGACTTTAAACTCACGTATAAAAGTAAGCTAAAAGTAAAAATATAAACTCGTACGAGGTTATTTTACACTAGGATTTATAAGATTATTGGAAAATTGCTTGCAGATATCGTACAAAAGCAACACGCTTCCAGGTTTCACAGTTCACAAAAAATCGTTGTTCTTTCCGCCAAATAAAAAAGTAATTGCTTCTTCATGAGTTTAATTTTTAAAAAATATTTAAAAAAAAAAACCCGTTCTTCTAAAAGCCCCTATCAGTTACTCCAATCGAACTCTTTTTCGCTGTTTCGCTACTCCAAATGATTCTAAAAAAAAAAAAACTCAAGTGATGCTGAAGCTGCGAAAACCATCATCTTGAGATTACATCATAAACTTGCCAAGGACAGAGACTACAATCCCGTCAAACTACCCCAGTCAATAATCTGACAATACTTCCAATCCGTCTCCACCAATAAAAATAAAATAAATAAAACTCGACAAAAAATTGTCACAAATTAAAATAAAATAATCTAGTTTGGTTTTGAAACAAATTGAATTTATACGCACGCAAGAAACCAATCAGTAATTTTTTTTTATTAAACAAATAATCTTATTCTTAAAAAAACATTCGAATTATAATTAAAATTGCATTTAAAAAAAAAAAAATTTCGTTAATGGAGATCAAAAAACTTAAACCTTGTCAAGCGCACGAGTCAAATCGATTGGACAAACAGCGAAGAATACTTGCACACAGGTGCAAACAGGTAGCTGCAGTTCCAACAGGTGTGCATTGACCATAATTCAACCATAAAGCCATCTTCTTCCAGCTGCAAGCTAAAATCTATTCTCAAAAACGACTGTCTGAACCTAAGCCCCAAACAAAACTCAATTAAAACATAATTTAAACTCATAAATCATATCGCAATCCAAACATCTTTAAATATTAATGCTAAAAAAATTTAACATTAAAAAATTACACTAAAAATTACTAAATTAAAAATTAAAAATTAAAAATTAAAATATTAATTTACAGAAAGAGCAATGACAGAAAAATCCAAAATCCAAAAATCTATTTGTCAAGTAGATCTCACGTGTCAAATTCTTCAATAAATAAACTCACAGACCCACTAAGAAAACCTTCTTCATTACGTACAATGTAATCATTTGCCTTTAGTTTGTAATTAAAGTCGAATCTCCTTTTGCTTGCTGCCATCCAATCAATTGCAAAGCGTCAATACAACAAATCCCTTCAAAGTACACTCCCGCCTTTCACCGCCTCTTCTATTCATTTGAAATCCTATCAACACTATAAAAAAAAATATGGCGAAAGCAGTCATCCAATCGCACCTTGAGGTTATGCAGGCAAGCCAAACACCGAACAATTCATCCATCTTGAAATTAATCCTTTAACAAGGAAAGGAATACACCGCTAAACCAAAATTCCAATTAACTAAATGAAACAAAACTCCTCGTTTTATCATTTTCGCCGTCCGAATTCTTTTGATTTACGAAGCGTAATTTCCTTTCCTTTTAATATCTTAACTAGAAGGGATTAAAAATTTTAATCTTTAAAATAACAAGAATTTTTTATGTTAAAAAAATATAAAACTACGGTAATATGCATTTTATTACTCGATAGACTGTTTTACACGGTTACAGCGCGTGTTCTGCGTTTGATTGTAGTCATTATTTCATAAAAAAAATTATATTTTTATATTCATCAATCAATGAACAATAAAGCGAATTCAAAACTTGTTTCCCATACACGTATTGACAAAAAAAAAGCTTGTTAATAATAATGAGGTCATTCCGACTAGGCAAAAGCATAAATTGACAACATTAAAAAAAAAGGGATCAACGTTGCAAAATTGGCAAAACAACTCCAAGTTTGTAATTAAAACTCTTAAAACTCGCACGTGCAATTCCGACAAATTCAAAATTCCACTAAATTTAACCTAAAAATTAATAAATTAATCTCCCAACATTGCATAAAAGAACATCAAAAGTCACGCCAACGCACGAATAACGGACAGAAAGCAAACATACATAACGCGGATGACATTTTTCATGTCAAAAAAATTCATTCTGAGTTGCAATCAATAGAAACTACACAACAACAAATTCGTTGTCCTCGTGTTCGGTTTATGAAACACGAAAATGATTGACAGATTACGGACACCGCAAGCGCACAAACCATTCCACCACGCCTAACAAAAAGGTCCAAATTGCAAACCCTATAATGATTCCTTTAAGTTTAATTTTTGATTGAACCATTTTATTAAAAAAGAATTCACGCACAGGCGTGACCACAACATTACATCGCGTGCGTATCGAGCTCATTCGAAGCCCCCATCGCATCCCCTGCACCTCCACTTTGCCTCTGCTCACTCCCCCCTCCACCAGCCACCTACCGACAGCCAGTTATACAATTTCATGACATAACTCATCAGCATTTTGGCTTCCGGCCAGTTTATAGATTGATCCTAGGCGAGTTTTTCACTCAAATTGTTATATTTACAAGTCAGAACACTATAGGCGCATTCATAAAGTCATTTAGACCAAACACCATTTCTAAACAACATATTTAACCCGCTTGTCTCGATCTAAATTCAAAAAATGGCGGCCGATCTAGTCCGTTTCATGCGCACAACGTTTAAATACATGTTACCCATGCGTTTATAAATGCGCCTACTACTTTTATATACTGAACGTTATCAAACAACACCTCACAATCTCGCGGGGACACCCCTGAGTCTTATTTTCATCTTCGTCTTGTATTTTTTCAGTGTGTCAAGATTGAAGAAAACAGATGACAAAAGATGAACGGCTTAACCCAGAGCTCTCCACTCCAAGCAAAGTCGCGTGAAGAAAAATCAACTGGTTCTACCCAGCTATCGCTTTCCTCACCTCATTTACATACTTGGGCTTAATCAACTTTAAAGCAAACACACTGGTAATCTTTGCTAGAGGGTTGGCTTGTGCTGTACGATCGGATGCGTATTGAAATCATGCCGCCAGCTGGAGTCTGGAGTTGTTGACTTTCATGGCGGAAATCTTCCATGTACAGACGCAAAAAGTGTACACGGAGCAATCTGAACTCATTTCGCTATCCTAAGAAAATATTTAATATATATACACAAACAAATAAGCAGCTGTTGATGAATTAGCATTGTTATTTGATTGCTGAAGGCTGTAGAATCAGTTCGAATATCAACAATAGATTTATGATAACACGGGATATAGAATTTCTTTTTTTTTGAAGTTTTGATAAATCCAATTATTTTTTATTTGGTACTGAATACGTATGGATTCTCAGACTATAAAGCTTAAGTGCGTTTGATTCATCCGTTTTTGTGTGTTTGGTGTTCACCTGTTTTTATTTGCTTCGTTTTTGAATGTGTGTTTTAGGGAGGGAAGCAATCAATGCGCAATGAGATGCGCAGTATTAAAAACAAAGCATTTCTCAAGACCCGTTTACATCTTAATCTAGTATCTGTACATTTTAGATATAATGATAATTTTAGATATAACTTAATTTCCCAAATATCCTTCTAAAAGCTGAAAAAAATTAATTTTTACAATTTTTTTTGCAAAATTTCAACTAAAAACCCAACGATTTCACCAACACACGTACAAACATAGTTTTGTCCTAATAATGTAACCCTAACCCCACCAAAATACATTAAAAATAACAAGTTATTCGTGCCAAAACCGTGATTCTGCAAGATTCCAGCTAAGTCCTTCCCAAATCCAAACTAATGCACCAGAATCCACAATAGTACACTAATACTTTCTTTACATTCTAGTTCCCACCAAAACCGGAATTTGCAGCCCTATAAAGTCGTAACAATCGCAGTTGGTACCAGTTTATAGCTGAATAAAAACAATATACAAGCAATCAGTTGCCCGTTCATAAAAGAAAAGTCGAGGAACCTCGCACCCGCTAAAGACGTCATAACCCCGTCGGACCTACCTTAGTGTCATTGTAGATGATGTCCAGATGATACCCCTTGAGCACCCTAGGGTTATCATTTATGTGTTTGAGTGCCAAATGAACTGCCGGCAACACCCCGCGTCCCAATCTTCCTTGGGGATCTGGGGTTAGGGGGAAAAATCCCGCTATGTGCGCGGACTTCTTTTGAGCGTCTCCCAGGCTCGGTCCAAGCGCCACAAGTAACAGCAATGCCTTCGCCCACCCCCTAGTCCAGTCGGGAAGTGAGGAGGCCGTGCCCCGAGGCTCCATCGATGGTCGGTCTCCGCGGAAGATGAGCAGACGACGGCGGCGGCTCAAGTCGCACCACTGCGGCCTCCCACCGACTCGACGAGGGCCGCGTCGGGCGGCGCGCGCATCCTATTGATCCTGGGACCCAATGCGCATAGCGCGCCCTACTTTTAATGTGTGGCAACGTGTTTTCATGAAACCACCTGTGAAAGAAGAAGAATTGCAAGCGAGCGAACATTGTAGAAAATAAAAATAAATAAGAAATGGAAAGAAAAAGAACAGTTGCTCTTTTTTATCTATTTTTCTTATCTGTCTGTTGTTCATCGCACTAAAGATTGATTGGTCCAATGCCAAGATGTGACATAATACGTTTCTTAGTTAATCCCTTTCCTTTCCGAGCCTCAGTTCTGGACGTCTATTCTTGCTATCACTAAGGTAATTCCTTCGCCTCTAGCTTAACGTTACACAAGCCCTTTCAACCTATTTCTCATTATGAGATGGAGCAAGTAGTCTATTGAGTGAGTTTTTGGTCAATAAATGAAAGGTAAAAAAATGTACAACATTATGGCCATTAAATGGACGTATCTGTGATTTTGTGATTTTGTATTAATCACAAAATCAATCATTTTTGATGCCGTCACATTCAATCGCAGGATTTTGCACTTGTTCGATTCAAAGATTCCGGAAATAGTCGCACGACCCAACCAACCATAAAATGTGACGGAAAAAATTAATTACCAAATTAAAATTAATGACAAATAACAACATTTTCACACTTACGAGTTTTACTGAACCTTTTGGAGTTGTTTCTTGGTTTACCCGGCTAATACGCATTCAAAAATACTTTGGCATATCGAGCTTTGGTGACTGCCATTTTGTTTTGTATTTGACAAGTCTCAAAAACTACCTTTTGCGTTTTCCCTCTTTTTTAAAAACTACAAAATCGCTTCGAATAACATGAAACCTCTTATTGTCATCACGATAATCATTGCAAAAATTTTTCTACGTTTAATTTGATCTCCTGATTTTCTTTTAATCAAGAAAAACATCATAAAAGAATTGCAATGTTGTTTTGCCATCGAAAATTGATGAAATAGTTTTCATTAAAAACATAATCTTTTTGTCATAGCAACCACATTTCCCTGAAACATTAAAAAAAACATCCAACCCTCGCTATCCAGAAAAATGAACATCCTCTTGGATTTCCAAATCTTGTTTACCTTCGTGTCATAATACACCGCATCAAAATACATTGCGCTGCGCTTGAGATATATTCTTAAAACAAACAGATGCGAATAAAAAAAAACTGCTCTCTTGTTTGCAGAAATCACAGATGCGTGGAAAATGCAATGAGCACTCAAATGAAAACACTGGGAAAAGTGACAAAAAACACAAAAAGAAAATCCAAAAATCAGCAAGCTTAAACAAATATCTTCCTCGACTCGACCGCATTGCAAAAGGCATTTATTTAACCCAAGTCTAATTACATCTGCTTTAGGTTTCCAACATTCGAGAAGAGCGTGTACGATAATTATTACTGACAGCTTACATTTCTTTGCACTTTTCGAATCTGACCCTAAACAACCTTTTTGTTACTCACCTTCATTTTTCATCCACCGTTTAATGAAGCAATGACGTCATGAAATCTAATCTTAGCATCATTAAAGCTGACAGGTAATGAGGCGTCAACTTACATTGATAGGTCACGGAAAAAAAGATAACAAAACCAAGTGTCCATTTTCTTCTCATTGATTCTGCTGACTTGTAACGCGCTAACTTGTAAGTAAGAGTCGCCGAGTCAAGTGACCACTTTTGCTCGGTCATCTGATACATGGAGAATTGGTGAATTAAAAGGAGGCCAGAAAATATCCCCAAAGTGATATCTTGAAAAGCTTTCAATTGATTTTTGATACTTTAACTTTACAACATTTGTTAACTCCCGGGCGATTGAAATGTTCCTCGGTGAAATGTATATTTTTTTTTTGGTTCAAATTTTCTTATTAAATTCAAATTCGGCCATTAAAACATTCCTCATTCAGCTTTAGATTCTCTTTCTCGACAAACTACAATAGTTGTGAACATTTGCCATGCACATATCATTGTTCTCGAGAAATAAAATTCTGCTCTTTTCTTTACTTGCCAAAAAAATAAGAAAAAAAAAAATATTAAAAAAAAAAAAATGTAATAACAAAAAGAAAAAATCAAAAAATAAAACAAAAAGATAAAGGAAAAGTTGAAAAATTATAGAATTATTCCGCTATTATTTCAAACTCATTGAATAAAGGGTGGCACGGCCATGTTTATGATATTCAACAATAGAATCTCGTGTAAATTCCCGTGTTGACTCTCGTGGCACGATGATAACAACACGAGTTTCATCTGCACGTGATTTTTAGAATCCACAGATCAAATCAGCAGCTATGTAAGTACTATGTATGCAGTGTTGGGCGCGGTACACCTAACGTGTAACGCGGTACAAGTACGCGATATTTGCGCCGGCGCTGAATGTACCGCGGTACAAGTACCCGGTACTTGCTGCTTCCGCAAAAGGTACCGCGGTACCGGTACAGTACCGGTACAGTACCGGTACCGGAATTTGTGGTACATGTCGCGGTACTCGGGAAAACGCGAGAAAACACGAGATTCACGTGTTTTCTTCTGTTTTCCATGTTAAAGTCAAAAAGTGTATGTGTACAATCGTTTCAAGTGAGTTTAAACTGTTGAAAATATTAAATTTTAATAAAATATTAATTTTAAAGCTTTGATGTGGCTACTGAAAAGTATGCCATACATAATGTATGGCATACTTTTTGAGTTTATATTCACAAACATCATCTCGTGTTAACAAGTAGTGCTACTCTCATGTTGTGTGAATTATTCATTGTATATGTTTATACTTCATACGCAGTAGTATGCGTTTTAATTCTCAAATAAAACGATATAAATAATACTAGACTACCCGTCGCGCCCTTGTAGCGAATGTTATTACATACTAGCAGTTTTAGCTGAGCAGTGCCGCGCAGTATGTGGCAACTATTTAAGTGCGTACGCCTACAGCTGAGTCCAGGAAGAATAGAGCACGCACAATTTAGCACCCCCAACTTCTGGCACTCTTGTGTTTAGCACAATATCAACAATGGGCAGGAACGGCAGGAACGGCTCACCATGCTGGTCACCCGTTTCCATTAGAACACACAAGTCAAGCAGCATTAGGCCTAGTCAGTACTTTAATGAGTGTCCGACTGAGAATCTCAGTTGTTTCTCATCATCGTCTCATTAAAGTACTGTTTCTAGGTTATAACTTGATTTTCTGTGCTTTTCTCCGTTCTCTTCGGTACAAATGCTAGGTTAGATCCTCAAGAGAGTCGTTGCACACATCGTGGCTTACATGGCCTAATTGCTAAGTGTCAAAACATACAAATACAAATGCAACGAGCTTAAATGTGCTTCCGATACACACATCACTTGTGTAAAGAAGTCACCAGCTTTTCAAACTGCTGCAAGTAATTAAACAATGACCAATCCAAATAAGCCAAAATCAACGATGTACAATCGTGGTCGCCTAAAATGTTCACAAAATGCGTGAGGATTTTATGCGACCACGATTGCACATTCAAAACATTAGATTTTATTTGTGCGCTAATTTATTATTAAAGCAGCTAATTAAACTCATCATTCGATTTTCCACACATTTGAATGTTGCATTTCATTCTGCATTTGTTAATTTGATTAACACGATTTTTTAAAAGCCTCCAGCTCACAATGACGCGTGGCTTTACCTTACTCAATTAGTTAAAGCAGCGTCCTTTCAAGCTCCAGTGGCAACACGAAATATTGGCGCCGCAATTCAATATAGATTTAACAATTTTTTGAAACGAACTTTGAGTGAAATAATTTCCTAAATGGTATCGATGTAATTTGTCTTAAAGTGCTCCCGCACTTTAAGATAAATAACCGTGACAAATGTCACCATTTGTTTGTTCAAGATGTACTTATAAAGCCTGCTGCTTTCATTACCTAAGTTTCAATTGCATTAATATTAATAAATTGTCATTGACATCCAACGACAAACACTACAAAACAAATTAAAATGAAATATTAATGCCATTGTATTTGAGTAATTTCGCCGTCAAAAACACGTGAAAATAAACCATTTCTATCCAATTTAATCTTCTTTATTTTTTTTTTATATTTAAAATCACCGATGCACTTAAATGTGTCATAAACTGTGATCAAGGGCAAACCTTGAGTCATTAATTTCCAATTTGACCGTATTAATTCTACATATTGAAAGTTTAACTCACTCAAGCGTTAATATAAAAGCTTAAATTAAACCACATGTCCCCCTGACAACTTGAAGTTGAAAGTTCGTCGATTCTTTCAACAACTGATGTCAATCCAAGAGTTGCTTCGTCAACACACATCTTGCCAAGAATGGAACGAGACTTTAAAGAGACATTGGAGAAAACCTTAAATCCACAATCCCTACAATCAAAACTGTTATTAATTCAGTCGTAAAAACCAAACAATTGATCCAATGATCAACTAAAACAAGTGTGCAAATTATTCTATTTTCATTCCCGCATTTTCTGCTGATGGCTTCGAATAAGCCATTGCTAATTGGTAATTAACTGATGTGTAACAACAAGCTGTTCCGAAGTAGCCATTTTTCTTCCCTCTCCACTCATGGCGTGTAAACATCACAAGTTAACCCTCCCATTTCTGACCCTTAAAATCAGCACGAATGAATGACTGTGACATTTGTCCACAGACTCCACACCTCGTAAGTCTCCTTGGAAAAGAGCTGTTACAATTTTTACAGCAATCCCTGCCAGATGCTGCTGATGATAATACAAGTGAGCATGCACAGTCAAGACATACAAACAGCAACATCTATGCTGCCTGCTGCTTGCAGATGACATTATTACGAGAAATTACAATGCACTGTTCACAACAACACCCCCCTCCCGCGTCAGGACCCAGTGTGCACTTTAAAATTTTTAAATGACATTGTACCATGAACAATTGGGAAATGCTACAAGCAAAACATTTTTGCTGAGAATCTTAACTCAGCTGTCAGCATATAAATGTCAAAGAGTAAAGGCACGCCCAATATCTAAACAGGTTTTTGAATAAAATAAAACCAATTTCACACCAAGTTTCAAAATGCAAATTGATTAGCTCATTTTTAATGTATTTTCAATGTACAATAACATGGTCAAAAACAAAAAATGGCTCCCCTAGTGACCACAATGAAGTGTTCTGACTCCACCCACTTCTCACCTGTTAATTTGTGATGCGTTACGCGTGTCGCAATCCCTATGTTTAATATGTTAAAATAAAACACTCGTGTAATTTTTAACTTACCTGATGGCTGCCATTTAATGACTGAACCATTCAATTCGATATTCATCACTTCGAACCACTTGGAAGACACATTACACTCGACACATTATATTCTAAATTTAAATAATGCCGATAGTCCGATATAATATAAAGGGTGGAACAAAAGTCTGTTCCCCTCAAATATTTCCTGAACAAATGCATCTAGGCCAACTTTGATGAAGCGATCGTCAAGGAAGTTGGGTGAGAGCAATCCAATGATGTCATCAAATTTGACCTTGAAGGCCATTTTCAAGGTCATTCACTTGCTAACTTCTAAACCAATCAGGTTAGAGAAAAAAAGTCAATTACAAAGTTGTAGAGCGCCATCAAATTAGTACTATCCAACTTATCTTAGTCATCTTAAGTTAAATGTTTTCATTTTAAAATGAAAACAAATCAGCTGAAATAAAGCCAGCCATTGTGGCAAAAATTAAATTTCTACTGCAAAAGTACTGAATTTCTTCAATAAATGTATTCAAATTTGCATTATTATGCAAGTAAACAAGAAAAACCACCGTTTTTTGTAATGTCTAAATTATTTTATTTTCATAAGAAGAAAAAATTTCAATTTGCTGATTTGTTTTCATTATTTTTTAAACATTATATCAATAAATTTCACAATTCTGACCTCGAAAAAGAGTTGTTTGCATGGCCCTGCGGACCACGAGTCGGCTACTGTGCAGCTTGTTTTAAAAATCAAATGAAATCAAAATATAAGAGACAAAGCTGTTCGACCTTGCGGTTGTAATCAGGATTCATGTTTTTCTTTTAGACCCTTTCAACTTTCCAATCTTCAGCAAGCATGATCCCTTTAGGTAACGTTTGAAAACTGCTTGAGCATGTGAGAATTATGTCGTTGCATGTGCCTATTAGCTCGCATAAAGTTTGATTATGACCATGAGGTTGAAAGTTAGGTTTCTTTAATGTTAATTTAATTTAATTTTTAAAACCGCGCATGTAATAAGCACAATAAATTGAATTTAGTTGCAATTACAACATAGTGGAAAAATGGTTGAACAAATTTATAACTTTCAAACGAGAAAAATTGAATTATTAAAAATTGATATTCAATTTTTTTTTTATTCTATTATTTCTTCAGTCTTTGCTGGAAGCCGAGTTCAAGCCTGATCAATCATTTGTGCTGAATTTCCATCGATCCGAGGGGCGTCCAATTTTTCATCTCAATCACAGAACTGTACTCATTAATGACTTGCCAAATGCCATGGACAGGGCAAACTGCCAAAACCCAAAATAATTCTACTCCTTCATCATTCAATAAAATGAACTCATCTTCAAACTGACCATAGAGTGTGATGATAGCTTTTAAGCTTATGGATTTGTACCCCAAAAAAATTACTCTTAAAAACCAATAGTGTAAAAAAATCAATATAAAAAGAAGAGAAGAAATGAAAAGAAGCAGTTCAACTTGAACTAAAATCAAGATGTAATCTGCAGAGGCCAAGCAGTAAACACAGGTGACCACTTCATCAAAACTTGAATGCAAATCATGTGCTACAATCTCAAAAATGACCATTCAGTGGACAGTTTTATAGCCACAAAATGGAGCCTAGTGGCATGTGATAACAAAGTAAAGAGGATCCCAAACTGGTGCCAAAGAGGATTTGACACGTCCATAAGACGTATAATCAGTGAAAGCCGAACCCCCAAGTCTCATCTTCTTTTAAAATCTTTTTTTCCCTTCTAGAAACATTTTTAAAAAATGTATGAACTAAGCACAAAGATCATAAGACGCAATAAAATAAGAATATTGATATTTTTAAATTTTTACTCCAAGTCTCAGCGATAACTAAAAAAAAAAAATTGAAAGAAAGAAATTATTCTTCGGCATCGGTAGGCACAAACTAATCAGTTTTCGCTTGACAAAAGAATTGCTTCTATTGTGTGCTCAACTACCGACGATAAACAACAATAAAATGTAATTGTTGTTTGCTATTTGTTGACTGTGTGTTTGTATAAGGTTTCTCTGCTGGATTATCCTTTTAAACAAATCAAAACCAAACCACAACTGTCTTTGAAGTTGCATTCTTCCGATAATTTCACTTGCTTTAGGCTTATTATTATTATTTCCACGAATCAGCATCAGCATAGTATCAAAATGTCAAAAATATAATAAGAGATTATTACATTTGTATTCATAAAAAATTCATAGATTAATTCAACAAAAATTGCATTTTTTTTTTCTTTTCCAACGTATAATCCTCCGCAGTCGCTTCTTCCCCCCATAAAACAAATTTAGAATTATTTCATTAATAACGAAATGGTCCTAAATCCGCTTTTAGAAGCTACAAGAGCATTTGTGCTCTTAAATAATACAGTTCCTCATCTCAGCGGAACACATCGCATTTACTTTACAGAGAATTCCAACCGACTGCAGCCTGCACGATTCTCAATCACAGCTTATACATTTCTTGCATTCTTAAATTAAATAAATAGAACTGCACAATGCGTGTCTTAACAAATCTTTACAATCTTTAAATGTACTCCAATTGGGATAGAAATGGAATAAATGAAATACAGCTTTAATTTTACCTAGAGCCCTACACAATTTATTAAAACTTCTTGCAAACAATACTCTCTCCTTCGAATGTAAATATTGAAAAACTTTTCACTCTTTTATCGATATACCACTACTTTTTGAAATTGCTTGCTTTCAAAAATAAACTCCAAAAAATAATAAAATGTTTTCATCATATTTGTAGAAAAAATAAAGTAAGAAAAAAATTGATGAAATAGTAAATAATAATAAAAAAATAAACCCAAACCATTAAATTTACTAAATACTAGTTAAGTCCTGAGTGGGCAATGTCTGCAATATCCTCCCTCCACACCTGAGCTGTTACTCAAGTTAGGCCACTCAGAAAAACATGAGCCCCAAGAGAACTAAAGAATTCCAGCGCTCTCTATTGGCTCTTTCCTCTTTTGCTTTTTTGATAACTGCAAACACGAAGCAATAAACAATTCAAAAGACAACTTTAAGACATCTTCTAAGGTATTAAAAATAAAAAGCGTCTTCAGACGAACAAAAGTTTCCATTTCTGTGGTTATTGGTGATTTTATAAACAGCATAAACATAAGGCAAAAACTACTACAGAAGTTAAACCTCTTTTTTGGCATTTTGAGCCATTTCAGCCACATTTTTATTAAGATTGATTTTAAACAGTATAAAACTATACCGGTAACAGTTTTGTAAATTTTAAAATGCTACGCTCAAAACAAAGTATACGAACGGAAAATTTTTAACATACAAACGATAAATAAACAGTTACTAAACTTAATTGGAAGCAGAAATTATTTATTTTTATTTATTCAAACATTTATTTTGCTTCTACTCTCACAAAATCGTGTAGCTCTAAAAAAAAAACACGATCCGTTGCATGTACAACGAAAACCGTCTTCTCTCGCAACTTTTTACTTCTTGTCAGTCTTCTTGGACAAAAGTTCGGTCTGAATATTGGGGATAACGCCACCCTCCGCAATGGTGACAGTCGACAGCAATTTACACAACTCTTCGTCGTTCTTGGCGGCCAACTGAAAATGTCGAGGAATTATTCTCGACTTCTTGTTGTCTTTCGCGGCGTTTCCAGCTAACTCCATAACTTCGGCCACCAGATACTCCAAGACCGCAGCCAAGAAAATCGGAGATCCAGCACCGATACGATTTGCATACTTTCCCTTGCGGAGTAAACGATGGATTCGACCGACGAGATTTACTCTTCGATTTGTTGGCACTGCTGTTTCCTTTACCTCGGCCAGACATGATTTGCGTTTTATGTTCTTTAATCTTCCCATCAGATGAGAAATAAAATATCACACACAGATTCATTTTAGTCCAATTTGTTTCTTGAGTATTTATAAATTTTACGAATTATTATTTTTTCCGGTTCGTGAAATTTTCTTTTTTCTTCCCCGGAAATGACAAGAGTGTACGGATAGCCAGCGAAACAAACGAAATGACGAATGAATGAAATAAACGACAATGAGAAATGGAATTATTTGATCGAAGAAAGAGCTTTTGTTGTTGCTTATTAGATAACACGTCGTGGTGCCAAATAAAAAACATCATCGAGTGCACAAGCAATAAGTAAACCAAGCCTGACAGTCTGCACGAACTGCACCAATTAAATAAGCTTATAAACTGCAGCTACACCCTACAGTAAAAAAAAAAACATGTAAACTTTTTCTTACACCCAACATCATTTGCACTTCAAAGGTTTAATTAAATACATGTCTAAAAGGTGTGCGCCCACTGGGACGTGTGAGATAGCTTTAATGGAGTAACAACACACCTTTATTTTTATTTTTAGAGTGCAAATACATTACCCAGCTTTCCTGCAGGATTAGTGTGCTTGTTTAAAAAAAAATCACGATGTAGCAACTTCAATTTAATCTGCGCCGAATTTAATAACTGACGTACCATACTAAAATTAATGAATCATTGAAATCTCGTTTATAGTCTGGAATCTCCTCTTTCAACGACTGCAGATTATAAAGTGTTTACGATCCAGTCTAATTAAATGGCATTACATTACATATCAGTTGATATCTTTCAAGGTTTGAAATGAATTTAAAGATGAAGAAACCGCCAGAAATTAAAAAAAATAAATTATAAATAAATGTAAAAGCCATTAGATCTTTAAACATAGAGAGACTGAATGAGCATGTAAAAGCTTGCAAATGTACTCAACATGGAAAAAATTCACTAGGAGAGAAAAAAGATTCACTGGAATTCAATCAATTATTGATCATAAAAGTGGTTTTCAACCGCTTTTTAGACGCCATATTTTACTTGATTATGGTCGAAGAGCTTTTTGGTTTATTTTAAAGAATATTTTGGAAAAACTACACCAACCAATATATAAAGCTTTATACGTTCTATGGAAAACACTCAAAAAATAATAAACTACACGAAAAATAAAAAGAAATGAGAAAATACTCGAGAAGACCTGTAAAGTGCACTAAACTACACATGACTTCCTTTTTTAAAGCAAACCATCAGTTTAAAAAATATTAGATCAACTTTTATTTCTCGCTCCGACATGTAGTTGACATATATTTCAATTTAAAAACCCTTAAAATTTTCCTTTTCCTTCCGTTACTAGCAAAATGTTTTACATTTCAATTCCAAGAAATATCTTTATGATTTTAAATGTCCAAAAAAAAAATAAATAAATAAAATAAAAAAATAAAACATAAAAATAAATTTTATGTCCAAACAAAATACAACAACTTCACTTAATTTAAAAACCCAGATGAATAGAATAATAAACTGCTGTCAGGAATTCACTTCATTTCATTTACATGTGACAGGTTAATGGAATAATACTACAGAATGGCCTTGGAAAGAAAAGCACACTGTCAGTATTGACACTACATGAAAGGAATTTAAAAAAAATTACGAATCTGCACGAAAAAAACCCCCAAAAAAAAAGAAATTAGAAAATGGAGCTGAAAAAGGGTGCCTTACTTATTCGAATTACATATTACATTATTCATAAACTTCTTTTGTGTGTCTCGTAGGACCGACAACACATTAACCTCGTTATAGCTGTGGCTAGAAGAAGCGCCGTTCGACACTTTAGTCATCCCCGACAATGATAATAAAAAAATGCTAATAAATAAAACTACTGTAACCGGGTGCTTGTGCTAGATAACCAATAGATAAACTTGATTAGATGGTAGCTACCAATTAACTATTCTAACCAAATTGGGTCAATTAATTATTTGGCGAAAAAAGTAATTGACCCAGTTAGTCTTTGGTGAATGGTAAGTAATGGTAATTAATCACTGCAGTTAAGCTTATCTCCCATTTTGGTGTCAATGTCTCGCTTTATTTTATCTCTCAACGTTTTTAGATGTTTTTCTTATGTTTGTATTGCAAAAAAACATAAATGTTTTACCTACGAATGCACATAAAGTAAACTGAATCAACGAATGATGTATTTACGTGGAAAGTGATGAATTACAGACCTATTACAGTACTTATTCACTTTAATATTGATGTAAAAAGATGAATGATCATCGTTTAAATCCACGTGTAAATAAATCATACACAACAAATCTTTAAAGAGCAGAATAACAACTTTAAAATAAAAAAAATCACTTCTTAATCGCCTTTTTTTTATTGGAGATGAGGAGGTCATGTTGGGACGAGTGCGCAATATCCTGCAATGTCAAGATTTTCCCTGGCTATTGCAAGCTTGCAAACAGCTATTTCCTGATGGATGTCAGCTTGCCAGGGAAGGAAATGGCCATGAGCAGCAGCAAAGCACTCGTGGCCTATAGGTAAAGTGAATTTAAGCGTGTGTAAATTGTTATGTGATGAACGAGGTCATTTGAATTTTATCATCTAAATTTCGCTTTCGTATTGACCACACCTTAGTTCCAACGGAAAAATGGCAACGAATGAAAACGTAGTTTTCTTGTAGATTGTTGTATTTTAGGATGGATGACAAAAGATTGAATTAAGGTGGGTTCACCATGCATGCGTTAACGCATGCGTCACGCACAAATTCTGCTTTGTAGTGACGCGTTGCGTGTGAACTACTTTGTGCCACCTACGCACGAACTAACTCATTTTGTATACTGCAACTCACGAAGGGCGAAATTTTTCAACTTCAATGTGCGTCTAGTTCGTTTTCAAAATGGCAGTGTCCATTAAACAATGGCGCCACATAATATATAGCTGCACCGTATTCTGGGATGACAACAGGTAACAAACATGCTTAGTTGGCAAGCAATGCGTAACATGTGATTGCTGTCATCCAATCAGTGCACAGAACAACAAATCAATAGGAAATAACACACAAATACATGTCCATGTTATCCTTGGTTCAGGATAAAATAAAGAGATAACAAAAAATAATGTTTTACTTTACGGTAAAGAGTTTAGAAAAGAGTAATAAAGAGGGCGCTTTCGAGACTTCGAAACAATCTAGTTGCGATTGCAACACGTGAGCAACAATTTGAGACAAATTTAAACTTAACTTAACTTTTAATTGTAGAAATTGTAGCACAAAGAAACGCGTGGTAACAAGCGTTCATACATGAAAAAAGATGGTGGCAGAACCACAAAAACGGGGTTAACTTCTGGTCACCAAGGACCGGTCAGCAAATTTACATACTAGAGGGCTCTTGTAACAGCCCTCAATAAGAACAATGTTATTCGAAATAAAACACATGTAAAAAATAATCATTACTCAATAAATTCAGAAAACAAATAAATTTGACTAATTTAAAA
Source organism: Strigamia acuminata (assembly GCA_949358305.1). Taxonomy (NCBI): domain Eukaryota; kingdom Metazoa; phylum Arthropoda; class Chilopoda; order Geophilomorpha; family Linotaeniidae; genus Strigamia; species Strigamia acuminata. Next base: position 23,032,856 of record OX442314.1, on the reverse strand, counting down.
ATTAAACACAATAAATGAAAATTGACACTTTAAAAACATTAAATCAATAGATTTTACAGGCGCTGTTTTAGAGTCTTAAGGAAGTGAGTTGCTTCACTGCGATACACCGCACAAAAGTAATCTTTCATTATAGGGCGATTTGCTCGTAAAGACAATCTAATCACATTAAGGGGTACAAAATAGGTCTTAGAATCTCTGTATCGATTGATTTGTTTGGAAAAAAATAATTAAAAAATAAAAAAATATCTTGTTGTTGTGGAACGTTGATAGCAATTGGAAGATATTCAACTTGATGAGCCATGGCAGGAAAAAAAACACTGAGATCTAAATGAGTTGAGGCAATTGGCATCCATGGAAACCAAATTACTAAGACTAACACACAATATCCTTTGATACCAGTCTGACATAGGCTTTTGTTGCAGGTGTTCCTGTTAAAACAAATTTATCAGCATCAACTGTTTGTTGAATCAACTTCAACTTTCATTACATGTGAACAAATGTGCAGGATTGGAGTAAACCGTGTTGTAATGAGGGTCTTGTACCTGAAATTGACTACACATTTTTCAAGACCTTCAACTTGTCTGTCATAATAAAAATAATCGGTAAGAACACTGCAGCTGACTGATCATCTTCTACCAGATGATCATAGGATTTCTTTCCCCCATAGCTTTCAATCTTTCCATCATCCACTGATTGGTTGGACTTTAATTGCAAAGAAAATCTTTTTTTATTTATTTTTTTTTTATTTAAAAAAAAAAAGCGCAATCTTTGCAATCTTTAATAACTATCTCTTAGTTCACCCTATTGTAGGCTTCCCTGCAGATGTTTTGATGTAGAAATAAAATAAAATTCTATATATCAAACTATTCACAACTTGGATTTGCTCCAAGAAAATTTCATAAGATAAAAAAGAAAAATTGATTAAAAGCAAAAGAAGGAGAAAAAAAAATCCTTCTTTTCCATCGTGGATTAATCTTTAAAAAAAGAAAAAAATTTGAATATGCTTTAAAAACATAGCTTCAATTCTTAAACCCATTCCAGCAGAAATATTGGCAACTTCAGCTGCAAAAAGCCAAATGACTTAACATTTAGACAACTGTAAACGAAAAAAAACCTAAAAAAATAGCATCTTATTTAATTTCCTTCCAGTCACAAACCCATACAAATAAAAAAAATGCGACCAAAGACCATTGCCAATGAAGCCTGAAGCATTTGGCAACTTACCACAATCTACATTACAACAACGCCTCATGATGGACAAATTACAGGTGATAAACCAGGTTGCAAGCTCTATTCTACCCGCCTCCAAAGTAATGCATGGAGCGGTCCAAAAACTGCTTAATCTCAGTCTCCAGCCACTACCATTTGCACGCAACACAATGAAAAATGATTTCTCAAGAGACACCTTTCTCCCGCCTTTCAATGATGTCGTCAACCAACAAATTAAACGCAACTATCCTCCAGCGTCTCTCACAGCTTTTAATCTAGCTCTAATTCATTTATCACGCGTCTATCCTGGGCCGCCATCAACCGAAAAGTTTAAAAAAATTCCGCACACTAAAAGTTTTCTTGTAAGTAGCTTACCGCAACTGCATTTTTTATGAACATCAAATTGAAGCTTCTGTTGGGAGTTGTCAGATAATTATTCCCAGCAGGCCCAGTTAGAGAAGACGGTGGCTAGCAGGGACACTTGGCCCGGCCCCCCAGCCCAACGGGCCTCTCCAAAGTCCATTAAAAACAAAAAACGCAAACTTACAGCAATTTAAATAATAAATAGCCAGAGTTGTTTGAGCGCGTGTCAAGACTAGTGGCACTGGCGCTTGTTTGGTTAAACTTCAGTGGCGCTGGCATTCGCTAGCACTGGTGTAAACTGGCCAGCACAAATTTCTCTGATTTTGCGATAATTTTGAAACAGATTTTAGTGCTTTAAGTGGTCGCGTTTTTGTTTTAAAAATATATAAACACAAACACCTAAAATACGACTTTTTGCTACTATTTACGCCGAAACTGCTTTCACAAAGCGTGCACTTTATATGGTAGTAAGGTTTATGCTAATGTAATTAAAACATGCAGTTTTGCAGCAATTTAAAACGGTACACGATCTATTCAATGTGCCCATTGTACATTTATCATAAAGGCCCTGTTTCCCGGTTAGGTTAGACACAGTGGTAAATGGAAAGACTGCACATTTGTATGGGACACCATTGGCTGATGTCAACGGCTTTCTAATGCCAGATCGAAAACCGAAATCAATTGAGTGCTTTACGCCATATATCCAATGATCAACGACCCTTTTGTAGACTTAGATCACACAATCTGAAATATACAGCAACAGTAATCCTTTTTTCCCCATTAATAAACTAGTTGATATTCTTGAAGTGTGAATGGGTGTCATTTTTTCTGAATCTTGTCAGGTTGTTACATTAGCATTTTTTAAAAAATAACACATTAAATTTTTTTTTCTGCTTTACTTTAGTCAAAACTTCCATTCCTTAAGTTAAAAATGACAAATGATTCCACCAAAAAAATGTAAAGAAATATAAAAAAAAAAATCTAGAATAATTTCACAAATGCAGAAATATGATGTTTCTATCAAAACCAGAGTCTGCATGAATTTAAACTTAATTTAACTGCACGAGTCAAAATTCCCCAGTATTTGTTAAGTACTTTTAATTTGGAAACGTCATTTTTAATAATTTCTCACTGCAGCAATATCCTGCAATTAAACCGGCATAATTACAAACACTCTCTGCCATTTTACCACTCTGAATTTATTAAATTCCTCAGAATAACAGAGCTCGAAACACATTGTATTCCACACTCTCTGCGCACGACAAACTTGAAAAAAAAAAGAAAAAAGTAAGAAAAAAAAACAAACTCACTGTGAGAAAGTGTAATTAACACCCTCGAGGATAGGTAATCAGTGACCATACATTTTTTTCCCTTGTTCGCAATCAAGCCAACCGGACATTCAATCATTTTTTTTATAGACATAACTCCCTCTACCTATTGCACCTGAGCTTCCTACACGTCTTCAAATCTTCATGGCTGATTTCAAGTGTATAAATAGTGGTTTTGAAGCTCAAGGCCTGTTTGGTATTCTACTTAGAAGATGATGACCAGAGTCCTCTGTGCTCGGGTCTTGGCTCTCGGCCCCAAAAAACCGATGAGCCGCAAAGTGATGATACAGCTCCGGCTCCTGAAAAAGGGCTGTACTCACTATAATGAAATGTTTTATTCCGCTCGGTTCCTATCTTCTTTTCACAATAATTTCTTCCTTGTTCTTTTAAAAAGGTCTTCTTTTTTTGTCCAGTCTCGACGTGACTTACACAGTTGTCACGTAACGATTTATTTATTTTATTTATTTTTTATTTAGATAGTCCTAACATTGTATATTTTTGTCCTTGCAGGCCCAATAGACCAAGAAATGGAGATTTAAATAAGTAAAAAGAACGAAAATTGCTTTTAATTTTAAATGAGCAGAGCAAATCCGGTAAACAACATAAAGCGTATTTGAAGGTTATAAAAAGTCAAGTTATAAGCTTATACATTTGTAACAGAGTATAATTATAACTATGACCTGAATTATAATATCTTATATTATAAAATAAGAAGCCAAACCGTTGCAAGTGTCTTATGATTTTTCCAACATGGCGCCCGACCTATTTTGTCACTCTAAGTTTAAAAAAATTCATATCTTCTCAATCTCAAGATTAATTTAAACATCACCTAGCTTAATATGCTCCTTACAACTTGAACAATTCTTACGCTGAGCCAAACTAAGCTCACCATAGCAACAAATTTGAGATAATCCATTGATTAAAATCGTGATAAATTTAGTACACAGCATCATGCTGCAGCTAGCATGATCGCGAGCAAACCAACCAAACTGTTGAATATAAAGCACACTAAAATCGTTCTGACTTCAATACCCTGATTTATTTCCAACACAAACCATCATTTCCGGTTGGCCAGTTGATTGATATGCATATGGCACCGTGCTGCAGCCAACACACATTCTGTTTCTAACTCACTTTTATAGAACAACTTTATATGGTTATAACTTGACACATAAGTACCATTCTGAAAACACTACTGTAGCATTAATAACCATTTTGTATATAAAGTTCTGTCCCAACCCAGTTAAATGCAATTTTTCTTGTCCTAATCTCAGATCTCATCTTTCTCTTTCATCGATCGCGCCCATGTTATTGGCATATTTACATTAATCAAATGGGCAAATTACGATGTAAGCATTAATCGTACGATGTGTTCCCCAAACCTGACAGAAATAACTGCGTAGAGATTATCATTTTCACCGACAAAAAAATCACCAATAAAACTTTGTCGCATCCCTCTGTCCATCAATACTCCAAGGCAATTCGATCCAATGTCTGTTCAAGTGCCATGTTTATGGTCAAAGCAGAGGTCAGTTTATAGGGAATCAGTGTGTACAAGGATAAAATGTTATGTTCATGTGTCCAATGATACCCATGGTGGCAAATGTACATTTCAAACAAGTGCCTGGCGATTAGCTCAAATTCTGTAACATCTCATTCCGCATGTCATTCAATGTACTAACTTTAAAGTTGAATGTTCTGCGAAGAAGCCCGAGGGAAATGATTACTTAAATGCAACTGAAAAGTCAAAGTTAACGGTTTGTCAGTCTGGACAGCTCATTGATTGGCTGGAATGGTTGCTGCAGCTGTGGCTATATGCTTATTACAGGCGTATAAAAATAAAATTTAAATAATCTAATTTTTGATTTTTGATGGCTGTTGTAGAGCACAGGGTAGGATGTCATTAGTAAAAAAAAATGTACCTCGTTAAAATTAAACATACTATATATAAAAAATTTATTAGAATTCTCAGAATTTAAAATGGATGTTATATAATTATGGGGAGTGGGTGGGGCGGGTCAAATGCACATTAAATTAATGGTGCTCGCTGCTTCCAAAAAGTATCAGATCTGGTTTCCAAGGAGTCCATCACTCCAAATGCATAATTAACCAAATTTAAATTGTATTTCACCTAAATTCAATTGAATTTCACCTAAATTCAATTGAATTTCACCTAAATCCAATTGAATTTCACCTAAATCCAATTAATTATTTCACCTAAATTTAATCAATTACATCTGGTGTCTTGATACCAAAATCAAACTAAAAAATCAGTAGCTGCATTAATAAATAAAAATACAATTTTAGTTTAAGTGTATTTTAAGTTTAAATTATGACTTATTATAATAATTATAATAAACCAATTATTAAATATAATTATAATTATAAATAAATAATTAATATAGTTTAATTTAATAAATAGGACAGGGAATGATGTCATTTTTGTTTTAAAATTGAAGTAAAACACAAAATATTTTAATTTTTGAATGCAGCTAGTGTCTGCACACAGATAAACGCAACAAATGCACAAGTTTTAGAAAAAATAACAGGTGCAGTAAATCATTGTAAACTTTTGTGTTTTCATGTGCTAGAAACAAATTTAAAACATTTGTGTTTGCTTTCACGAGCTGTAAACAAATTTTAAACTTTTGTCTCTTCAAGTGCAAAATAGAATTTAATGTTTGAATTTGGCATCAAGTTACCGACTGTAAGTAAGTTCTCTCGCCAGTGTTGAAAAACAACAGACAAATAAAAATATTTAAAGAATTCTACAAAGTAGTAATTTTCAATCCAAATCGTCACTTACTCGTATCCATAAAACATCACTCAAAAGACTCCAAGTTATCTAAACAAACTCCTAAATTTGCTGTTGCTCTGAGAACAACCACCAATCCCAACCAATGCTTCGCTCAACCGAAACATGATCCCTACTGCATTACCACACAAAAATAAACAAATAAAATAAAACAAATAAAATAAAAATTGTAAAGCCAACAAACAATAAACAAAAACATAGAGCACGAACGAAATCCCAATTTTTGTTTGTAATTCTTTTCAGACCTAAAACGTCTATTTATTTTGATCCTCGATGGCTGAAAGAAAGGGGTCGCCAGCCCTCCTACCCTTAGCGGATCACGAAGCGATTTCTTGGGATTTGCTATAGGCACAATGGATCTCACTACAAAAACTCCGGGTACCGTATATATTAGTTCCCACCTGTTGTCCTCATTTTACCACACAATATACTGAATTCTACACTTCCTGTGTTTTTCACTTTCACCTTTTACCAAAAAAACCAAATGTTAAACATTTTTCCATTGTTTAATACGGAGTATGTTCAATTTTTTAAAAAAACGAACTAATACAGTTGCCAGGCAACCAACCCTGCAACTTAATGATGACGTTCAGTCTTAAAAGCATACTGAAGACGTTGGAAAATCAAGAAAAGGAAGAGATACTGTAAATGTTGTGAGATATATATGTTATCATAGTTTAAGTTGCTTGGTAACGCGCACTGCGCGCATGTTCTGTATTATTGTGTTACTTGTATTGAATATACATCTCATCAGTTTCTTGTTGAAAAAGCTTTCTTCTTCCTACATTTTCTGCACACACACGTACACTCACAAGTGGTAGCAGAGGATGGTTTCTTTGCAAGATAGAAACGTTCCATTTTGGCGACGATTTGTGGAGAATTTGCGGTGAAAGAAGAATTGAAAAACAAGGCGTAACGATCGAACAAGGAAGATGGCGGATGCGATTGCAAGTACATCTTTGAATCGAATTGAACTTCTAAAACCTCAAAACTATTTTACTTGGCAATTCAAAGTGGGGACACTTCTAGCTGCAAAAGGTTTGAAAGGCGTCATCACGAAACCGGAGCCGATAGTGCCCGACGCGACGGATGCAACGTATGCAGACGCGCTGAAGAAGCACGAAGCGTGGGCCAAAAATAATGACGAGGCTTTAGGGATTATAGTTTTAACGATGTCGGACGAAGAAGCCACAAACTGTATGGCTTTTACCGAGGCCAAGGCGCTTTGGGAGGCGTTGAAAGCGCAGTACGCAGGTACCACGGAAGAGCGACAAATTGACGCTGGTTCGGAACTTGCGGAGCTGCGCATGAGACACGACGAGTCGACGGATGGTTACTTGAACAGGGCCAAGTCGATTCAGGCAAAAGCCAAAGCGGTAGGAAAGGTTGTTTCGGACCGCGAGATTCTTCATTACACGACACGAGGACTTTTGCCAAAATATGGCAATATTGCACGAAATTATCGTGACGCGGCAGACGCGAAATTTGAAGATTTGCGACGGTCACTGAAAATGGAAGATCAGTGGGCGACATTCCACTCAAAGGGACAGACCGTGGACAACGTGACGGTTGCGTTCAAGGCGCAGGTGGGACGTAATTCGGGCGGCAAGAAGTTGAAAAACGTTTCAAAATCAGCCTGTTATGAATGTGGTAAAAGTGGCCACATTGCCAAGAATTGTTGGCAGCGCTACCCCGAAAAGAGGCCGAGTCCAGCGTCACAACGACCAAGAGAGGCAGCCACGGCAAAAATAGCACAACAGGAAGCGGTTATCCAGCATGCTTTTGTCGTCGATTTGGGCGGCGACGATTGTCAAGACGAGTGGATTCTCGATTCCGGCGCGTCGGCGCATATGTCTGGAAAACGGGAATTGTTTGGGACTTTCAAGGAAATCGAAGCAGTGGTCACCACAGCCAAAAAGGGCGCAAAATTGTTGGCTACGGGGAAAGGGAATATCATTTTGAGATGCAAGCTTTCAGAAACGGAATTCATGAAGATTTTGCTCCTCGACGTCTTATTTGTGCCAGAGTTGAAAGGCAATCTGTTGTCAATTCCACGTCTTACCGCTAATAATTATGCGATTTCATTCAACAATAAAGTCGCGGAAATTAAGGACCCAAGAGGAATGACGATTGCAACAGGAACATTAAATGGCAGCATGTATTTACTGCACCAATGGGTTGGAGAGGAAGCCAACGCAGTTTCTGTGCAACCTCGCCCAGCCAGCAAGGAATTGTGGCATGAGCGACTGTGTCATTTAAATGAGCGTGCAATAGATAAAATGCGAGACAAACAGATTGTGCACGGGCTGGAATATGCGGACGTGCATTTGGAAAAATGCACTGCATGCACGTTGGGAAAAATGACGAGAAGCCCGTACAAAAGAGTCAAGGGGAAGCAGTCATCTGAAGTTTTGCAACTTATTCATGGGGATATGGTTGGACCGTTTCAGACTGCATCGCTGGGAGGCAGCAAGTATGCTTTGATTCTAACTGATGATTTTACACGCAAAAAATTCGCGTTTTTCTTGCGGGAGAAATCTCAATGCTTTGAACATTTTGAAATATTCAAGAACATGGCAGAGAAGCAAACTGGCTACAAACTCAAAAGGTTTAGAAGTGACAACGGTGGGGAATTTGTCAATGCAAATTTCAAGCGTTTTTTCGAATCTGAGGGCATTCTGCACGAGCTTACGGTTCCCTTTAATCCTTCTAGTAATGGAATTTCTGAGAGAGCGAATCGTACGCTGGTAGAGGCGGCTCGGACACTGCTAATCAAATCGGGCCTTCCTTTGAAGTTTTGGGCCGAAGCGATCGCCACATCGGTCTATGTCAAAAATAGATCGTTTACCAAGCCGAATGGGGATTTTACACCCGAGGAGTTATGGTCGAAACACAAGACGACAGTTGCATTCTTGCGGATTTTTGGTTGCGAAGCCTTTTTGCACATACCGGAGGAAAAGCGACGGAAATTGGATCCGAAAGCCAAACACGGCATATTTGTCGGTTATTCAGTCGACAGGAAAGCCTATCGAATTTACGTTCCGAAAGACGGTAAAGTAGAAGAGGGCAGGACGGTAGGATTCAATGAGGAGGTGCGAGGTGCAGACGTTTTTGGTTTAAACGATGAGGGGGCAAAGCAACGTTTTTGCCAAGAAGAGGAAGACGCCATTTTTCCTGTTGAACCGGTGAACGAGTTGCAGGACGCTCAAGACGAGGTCGAACACCCGGTTATCGCTGTTGACGACGCCGCACCGCAGCCACTTCAGCCGGTGCAGGTGGGGCGACCCAGGGGCGCGACGAAAGCGGCGCTTGAGCAGAGACTGGCGGAACAGCTTGCGCAGCGCGAAGAGCGATTGCAACAAGAGGGAGTGCGACGCTCGGAGCGCATAGCAGCGCAACAAGAGGCGGTCAATGCTGCAATAGAGTGTGTGGAAGAGCTGTTCACTCCTGAAACTTACGTAGAGGCGGTAAACTGCAATGACAGAAAGAAATGGCAAGAAGCGATGGACAGCGAGATTAATTCTCTACACATCAATAAAGTATGGACACTTGTAAAGAGGGAAAGACAGACAGTGACGGTGAAAAGCAAATGGATTTTCCGCATTAAACTTAATGCCGACAGAAGCGTCAATAAGTATAAGGCACGCCTGGTGGCGGTGGGGTATTCCCAACGACCTGGTGTGGATTTCACGGAGACTTTTTCGCCCGTAGTGAGGATGGAGTCGCTCCGGATCATACTTTCGATGATAGCCAGACACGGACTGTTGACGCGACAGTTCGACATTAAGACCGCGTACCTTTACGGATTGTTGGACGAAGTCATCTTTATGGAACAACCGGAAGGTTACGAGCAAGACGATCTCGTTTGCCGACTGGAACGCAGCCTGTACGGGTTGCGCCAGTCGGGGCGATGCTGGAACGAGCGACTTGACCAGGAACTGATCAAGATTGGCTTGAAACCGCTCATAAACGACCGGTGTGTCTATATTTATAGACATAAAAATGACTACATAATTTTGGGCGTGTACGTGGACGATATTTTGGCTGCTTTCACGAGACAAAGAATTCTTGATCGGATACTAAAACGACTAAAGAAGGTTTTCGAAATAGTCGACATGGGGGAAGTTCACTTCCTTCTCGGAATGGAAATTTCGGTCACTAAGGACGGAGTATACGTGGGACAACAAAAATATGTAAACGACATTTTGACAAAATTTGACTTACTCAATGGGATCACTGCGAAAACGCCGATGGCAACAGGACAGGATTTGGAGGACTTCGACAAATCAAAGAAGGTTGATCAGAATTTATACCAGCAGATCATCGGTTCTTTGATGCACCTGATGATTGTTTCTCGTCCGGATTTGTCATATGCTGTGAGCGCTCTCTCAGCTTTCTCCAAAGATCCTCGCCAACTGCACTTTCGAGCAGCGAAACGCGTTTTGCGTTATGTCAACGGTACAAAAGATTTGCGTTTGTTCTTCTCAAGCAAAGAAGGAAGCTTACAAGGATTCGCGGACGCAAGTTGGTGTGTAACCCAAGATGCTAAGTCACACACGGGCTTGATTTTAAAGATCGGCGACGCAACTATCGGATGGAAAACGAAAAGACAACGTTTGGTGGCGATGTCCACCACCGAGAGCGAGATACTTGCGATTTGTGAACTGCTCAAAATAATCAAATGGGCAAGAGATTTCCTAAGCGAGGTCGGTGAGGGGGATTGCGTGCCAAGATGCGTACCAATCTACACTGACTGCACACCCGGCATTCAAGTTCTTTGTGGTTCAAACCAGTTTGGGCGGACCAAGCATATGAATCGACATATGATGTTTATTAAGGACGATCTAAAATTGGGAAATATCAAGCTGGTCCACCTTCCTTCAGCAGAAATGGTTGCGGATTTCTTGACTAAACCGCTGGCAAAGGACAAGTTTGAAGAAGGCCGTGATCGTGTGGGTCTTCAAGATGATGCCAAGATGAAAGAAGAAGAACAATAATTTTTGTTGTTAATATTTTATTCGTTTTTCTCTTTCATTCATGTTTGTTGTTAGAGTTAGTTTTCTTTTTAAGTTTAAACAAATGATAACCTATGAGGGGGATTTGTGAGATATATATGTTATCATAGTTTAAGTTGCTTGGTAACGCGCACTGCGCGCATGTTCTGTATTATTGTGTTACTTGTATTGAATATACATCTCATCAGTTTCTTGTTGAAAAAGCTTTCTTCTTCCTACATTTTCTGCACACACACGTACACTCACAAATGTAACCTGAAAAGCCCCTCTCGCGAGCCCGAATTAATATGGTTGCCCAGCAACCAACCCTGCAACTTAAATGTTGCTAGGTAAAAAGTCATTTGCGAATATATTTCTTTGGGTTTCATCAATTTGCCTCTTCAAAACCTTTTGTGCAACAACAAACTCAAGCGAGTAAACAACCTATATTACATTTAATATAAATAAGAAATAATTTATTCGAAGTGCACTGCACGAAAGCATTCAATTTAACCTCTCGTTTATTTAGCTGAAGCAGACATCTAAAAGGTTTTTTTTGTTTCTAATTAAAATTAAACTTATATATCATTCATACGGAGCAAATTATGACTTTAAAACATCGTGCGATGTAAATAAATCACATATAAACGGTAATATAGTTTAGCAAAAACATGTGACGCAAGAGATTTCAATTTTTCAGAATGCTCTCCGCCCTTTAATCTATAAAATGTATACATAAAATCAATTTTTTATGACCGCGTCTAAGTAAACTTGGTTAACCTGTTCATACACTCAAATTGCGACATAAAACTTTTATTACTTTTGTAACTTTTTCAAAGATTTCCCCTCCCAAAACTCCGCAACAACTAGCCTCGTTTTTGGAAGCATCTGCTTCTTTTCATCTCAGTTAAAATCAAACTCGCGCAATAGGTCTCCAGAGTTTTCTTCCTCAAATAAGAAGTAGAAAAAAAAACCCACGTGAAATGGAAAGAAGAAAGGGAAAAAAAGTATTCAATCTAAAAAGTATACAGTTGCCCAAATGGGGGAGTGGTAATTGCTACTGGGATCTCCCAAGACCCCATAACAAAAAGGTTTAGACGAATAACTTCATTCCTCTTACCTCTTACCTCAAGTATAAAAATAAAATTGCTTTATTTCTTTTCAACAAGTAACCTGCTTTGAACTTTATGACTGATTGCTTCAATTTCCTGCTGAAAGGGGTCCCCACACCCCCACTCCTCTGCTTTTTTTTTCGATTTTTGTTTACATTATAAAAATAGGAAGGAAATGATACTTTATTCTTGCCGAACATTAGGAGATTAAGGAGTCAATCTTCTCTATACATATTAAAATATGAAAATTTCGAGATTAGGAGTTTGCGATTTGTTTCTGTTGAACTTCCCGCAATAGTGTCGCCATCTATGTTCCAAAATTCCAGTTAAAGTTATCATAATTTTTTTTATTTTTTTTAAAAAAGCAAAACATGCTATGTTGAAGACTCAAGTGTTCCTTCAGAGTCGTAAAAACCTCTTGACACGCGTCTGACCACCTTCAAGGAGGTCACTTCATTTCGTCGCCATTCATTTCGTCGCCCTCGCACTTTTTTTTTTGAAATTTTTTTTTGAAAAAATTTTTTCATTTCGTCGTCGTCATTTCATCAACATTTCATTTCGTCGCCATATAATTTCGTTGCCATATCATTTCGTCGCCATATCATTTCGTCGCCCTATAGTTTCGTCGCCATATCAATTCGTCGCCATGTCATTGTTGTGGCATTTCGCCGCCATTGCCACAGAACACGCCGAAGCGTAACGTCGTATAGACGTGCGCCGAAATGTGGCCAAATTCTGGCCAAATTTTGATCAAATTGTGGCAACATTGAGGCAAAATTGTGGCAAAATTGTGGCAAAATTGTGGATAAATTCTGACCAAATTATGGCCAACTTGTGGCCAAATTGTGGCAAACTTGTGGGCAAAATGTGGCAAAATTCTGGCAAAAACGTGGTAAAATTCTGGCTAAATTGTGGCCAAATTCTGGTCAAATTGTGGCTTGTTCTTTTATAGTAGCGCAAGAACGGCTTTAGACATTATATTTAGGTCCTTTAGTAATGGCGCATAGAATCATACCATTCCAATAAACCACAGCAACTGCTTTACGTTTTTTGAGTGTGGATACTCCACCTTACACAAATTGCTTAATTTGGTAATAAATCCTTGATTAAATCATCAGTCATCAACAAACACGAGCGGATTTACAGGTTCTCGGCCTCCCCCTAGACCGCAAAGGTATTTGCATAGGGGTATTTTTAACTGCCTTTTGGTAATAAAGAGATAACGTGATCTCCGTGCTTTCCAGGGGCGGCTTACTTGACTTGCTTCCTCGGCTTTGCTGTTGTTGGACCGATAATGATATTTGAATCGATACGGTTATCGCGCGCACTGAACTACGGTAACTGTGACTATGACGTCATCAATGTTGTGCAGTGTTTTGATTTTCAGAATCCTCCAAATCTGACTCGATCCCAAATAGATTGTATATTCCAGAGACCTAAATCTTTCTCTACGCGAATCATTTCATCTTCATGTGTCATTCTGAGTACTGCAAATTTCGCAATCCGGCTGATTGCAGCCTGTTGAGGCTACCGTAGTCTCCTCTAGTTAAAAAAAAAATAAAATCGAATCCGAGTTGAAGCTTGCAGTGTGGCGCCAATCAACTACTAGTGACAAAAATTAAAAGCAAAAGTAATACATTTTTGTTGAATACAAATTTCATAATTTTCCTGACTGCATAATAATTAAAATAGATATTATTCATCAACGATTCCTACAATTCTATTTTTTAAAATACGCTACCATTATTAGTTATTTAATTGTTGAGTTTATTACCCCTTGGCTTTCCGCAATGCCACAAATAGCTTTTACATTATTTAAAGTTTTTCTATGCAAATGCTGAAATGCAGCAGTTCAAAGCCAAGTAAAACGCAAAAAACTTACAACAGATAATCGGATGATCTTGTCTTAATGTTATTTTTTTATTATATAAAAAAAAAACAAAGAACTAAAATGCAACGATTAGATGAAAATAAAATGCGGTTTAAATTTGAAAACGAGTTTGTGTGTTTTCCAAACTCAATAAACTAAATCATTTTACTTTTTTTTTTTCATTCTAACGCACTTCAAACGCGCCTTGCATAAAACAATTATAAAATTTTCCTTTTTTCCCCGACTCAATTTACATACAACAACGTGCCCAGTTTTTATAGTTTTAAGTACCTGCGAAGTAATTGCTTTATTCAAGTCGCTATTCGCCGCAACCGCAATTTATTAAAAACGGAAAATGAAAGCAACATTACACCACTGAGGCCGCTTCTATTGACTATTTATATTGACAAAACAAAGTTTAACTCCAATGTATGTTATTTCTAACAAATTCCCACCTCTACCGTCGTATATCTCACATATAACACCCTGGACCGACGTGAAAAAAACAACATAAGCTAACCAATATTTAATTCTTGACTTTTACGAGCTAATGTGCAGAAATTCGATTGAATAATAGTGTTGTAATCGAGTAGTTTAAGATTATACGACCTATTAATATTCATTACACTACAAAAGCATTAAGGATCTTTATAATGATTGCTGTCCCCGGTGTGTCAATTATAATCGGCCATTTGTCTTGTGTCTAAAGTAATAAAAGTGACAAATCGCAGCTACAATAAAGTGATGGTCATTACTTAGAAATGTCAAATTACGAAAACATCAATTATACTATAAAATGTTTTTTTTTTTTTCAACTAGTTTAAATTTTTTTTGTTCCGCCTTTCCCCTGTAATTCTTATTCCACATTATGCTGACCAATCAATAAAAGAACAATTTCTCGCAATTTTATTCCATCAAATTTGTAATAACCCCTAAAAAAACGCTAAAAATATTCCGCAACGATGACATCTCATCATTATTTTGTCAAAATAAAATATTACGTAAATAAAAAAAAATAAAAAAGATTTAACAAAAAAATGTTCAATTTAATTTTGCTGCATCACGAACCGTTCTTCATCATTACATCATTGAGAGTAGAGGTACAAATTAACACGCGAAAAAACTATTTTCAAAACGAAATAATAAAAAAAAAAGTAGATGATAAAAAAAAAGTTTTAATGAGAATAGAAAATTTAATTCCAAAAATTAAAAAAAAAAGAAAAAGAAAATTTATTTCTGTCAGTATACTCAATGATTGTGATTTTTATGAATCGGTGATGAATAGCTGCAGTAACGCGCAATTGATTTTCAATGATGTCATTATTTATTTGCCAACTAGGTGTGCAATGTCTAAATTGGACACAACAGTGATGACAAAAAATGTGACAATTATCATTAGTCTCTGACAAACTTTCACCCGGAGTGATCATAAAGCAATGTTGATTAGATTACTCATAAAAAAATAATTCAATCGCTATGATCGTGCAAATTTTATACTTTATCCTTAATCAAAACAAGTTTTTCCCTCTCAGCACTATCATACTTTAAAAATTACAAAAAAGTTTAATTTATTTTGTGCGAGATGCACGACATAAAAAGATAATTTGTTTGCTTGGGAGATTGCTTTTCTAAAACGTATTCAATTATTATTCTTTTCATAAATTGTAAAAAAAAAAAAAAAAAAAAAAAAGTTTAAAAATCTACAAACATAACATTCATTCTTCATTCAGTTTGCAAACTCTGGAATTTTTAGAATTTTTTCACAATAATTTTAAATTCTTTTGAAAATTCCGATAAATTTGCATATCAACCGTAAAATTCTATATTAATTGTGTAAAGTTATATTTTTAAAAATTTCAAAAGTAAACAACATGAATCCTCCAAGGCACCAAATTCAAGCCTACTTTTTCTCAACAACAACTTTTTAATAATTCACATAAAAAAAAACACTTAAGGTAAATAAATTTACTTTTTAATCTTAAGCAAAACAATTTTAAATTTATGAGAAAGTTCACTCTCAAAGATGAGCATCTTCAATCTGAATTTAATATTCATTAGTTATAGTTGCTCTGTTCTCCTTTAACCCGTAAAACACTTTGTAAATTCATTTTCAAACTTTACGTCTTTATACCAGACTCATTCAACACATCTGGAGTAATACTGAAAACATTTTTAGTGACTTTAATAAATGTTTAATAAAGAAAATATAGCAAAAACACTTTCTTTCCATTGGTGCACCTTTTTTGTTCAGCTAATTCATGGAGGCCACCATCTTGAAATCATCGCATTCTACGACATATCGATGTTTGTTACATTAGTACATACTTCCTAATTTTTTCAACTTTTCTATTACATTTATCAACTCATACATCACTTGCAATTAAGCTTATATCCTGTGTAACCGAAGACTGGGATATATCAGTCCAGAATCTAGACACTATGCTGTACTACAATGACTAGTGTATTTGTTACATGTCAACCACGTTACTACTACCGTATAAATCACCAACAACGACAATAAGAATAACAATCAACCTGTCGAACTCTATAATAAAAAAATTCCAACAAAGTTGATTTCCTTAACTCAAAATTCTCTTGATTTGCAATGAGTTCTCACGAAAAAAATTCGTTGCTATTTATTGATAAGGGCTGCTCTAATTGTAATAATTCCCGTGTTCAGATCCATAACTTCGGCCCAGGGCCATTATCAACTTATGTCATGACAGTTAGATGTACTCAACACTCACGTCAAGACAAATAGATCTCTTTATCACAATCTAAGTGTCGCCAACAATATTTCATCAAGTGTACTCAAAATCAAAACTATAATAAAAAAAAGGAGGCACAGTCATTACAGTAGAACTACAAATGAGGAGGGAGTTGCCGGTTTTTATTGTTATTGTTGTTGTGAAGTTGATACTTCCTTTCAAGAGATGGCGCTAGTTTCCATTTCCGTTGCTGACATGCTGACGCTGGTTTCCATTTCCGCTTGTTAGATATAGTTCTCGGTCAAAAAAATATAAGTACAAGTAGTTACTATGCCGGCAGGAGTGGCGCTAGGAATTGTTGTCGTTTGCTATCAGTATTGGTCTGTGGCGAGAGAAGTAAGAAATGTGTTTGTGCGCATTGGGTTATGTTGTTGATACATCGTTGATTTCCGGGGATATTTAAGCGCCATCTCTTGATGGGAAATGTTTCCCATCGTGGCATTGTTTGCATGTGAGCTTGTGGTTAAATTAAGGTTTGCAAACAATTGGATTTGGCACCAGTCGCTATTTCCGTTGCTGGCGCTAGTTTACATTTCCGCCAAAAAAGACGTAGTTCTACATCAAAATTTAAAAGGGAACAATTGTGACTGTGCCTCAACATAGAACTACATCCGAAGTTAGATGAAAAAATGTTTGCTTTGTTTATTTATATGAGGTTGTGGTAGTAGTGCGCTTGTTGCGTTTCTGTTATTGTTTGTTGTTGTTTCCGTCAAGAGTCGGCGCGACTGTTGCAACTGATCGTTTCCGCGGCACATCTTTTTCCGTTCCATCCACTTCCGTTTTGCCGATTGTTGCAGCACATGTTTCTCCCACCTTGTGCGAAGAAAGACGTACTTCAACGTCAAAAAAATATATACCAATATATAGTTAGCCAAATTACTAACAATTACTACATTTATTGCACAACTACTTAAATTATTGTCCAATTAACGCGCTGCCAGATTTTCCCCCTTGCCCACTGAGGCCTACCTACTGGAATTTAACACCTGCTAAACTTTTTTAGAAAACACGCTGTCTAAAACTCCAAACTTCACTCGTACGCGACGTACGCAGTGTCTTAAATGAAAAAACATAAAACAAAGTGTCGTTTTATCCTCAGTGCTTAAAACCTAATTTGATTATCATTTACCAGCGTGATTTACACAAATTTTTTTATGCGCCAATAAACAACAATAAATTCCTCGTTCAAAAACAATATTATCGCCTTATTATCATGCCAACGATGAACAAGCAAAAACGCGTGCGTTGCATTCATTGTGTCCTCTTTTCTAACATCTATAGGAATCGCATACCCCTTCCCTTTTTCATTCTCGTGGGTCTTCATTACAAATTCCGAGCATACCATCCATTACGTTATGCCATTGCAATGCACATAACCTGAAGGGTTTGCCAGCTCCAAATTCTCTTTTGTGATTGGAAACAGCTCATGTTATTGGTTGACCCATTTTTCCCTTATAAAACATAACGGCCTTCTCTTCCGACATAATAGCATGATGGAATGAACGCACAGCCATTAACTCTCTTAGATCCAACTAGTAAATCATCATCAGAGACATCAAAAAGTTAATTTCATTTTCTAATACTAATACAATCTGCTGACTCGAATTTGCAGCAGCAAACCAATTGGCAGACAATAGACGAAGCCATTTTTGCACATTCAACATTCAACATTTTGGGAATTCAAAATCACATTTCCTCGTTTTGCTTTCTACTTCATTTCATTGAAAATTGCCTCGGTCTTTAAGCTTTAAAGAAAATTGTAAAATACAATTTTTTTATTGCTTTTAATATGTGCACAATGCTAAACAAAGTCCATAAAAGCAATGGATTTTTAAGCATCGCAGGCAACGTGATACAAACAATAAAATCGCATGGAAAATTGAACAAAATTAAAAGTCTTTCTAGAATTGATTTTTGTTTCACCTATGAAGGAATATTGCGAAATAAATGTCTAAAAAAAATAGTTATTCTTCTTTTTCATTTCTTTAACTCCATTGTGAGTGATCAAACAAGAAACCTGAAATTCTCCAGAAAAAATAATGTCAAAAACTCGAAAAGTTGAACTTTCTTTCTGTTGCGCTTTGAATGATCCTTTCAACATCTTATTAAAAAAAAATGCAAGAGGAAATTTTTGATTTGTATGGGTTTGCTTAATCAACTAGAAAACTAATCTATTAAAGCAGTAGAAAATTAAATTTGCTAGACCATTTCGTTTAATATTCGTTCCCTTTTACGTGTCTTTTTATTTATTTATTTATTTCCGAGTACACAACCATAAAAATCCTTTTCACAACATTTACGAGATTTTTATTCGAAAAGTCCCATCACCTGCTATAATATTGATATAGGACTATAAAAAAAACTTTAAAACGAATAAAAACGCTAATAGCCAAAACTTTAAAACGGAAACAAACATGGCGCACGTCAGTCCTAAACTGAACTGTCTGTCACAAGCTTGATAAATTTGATAAATTCTCTCTCCCCGCAGCTTGAAACATGTGTTATAAACTCGTTTCAAGCAAAATACATTGTTGTGACCGATATCGACGTTTTTCTCGTCTTTTTTGTAGTCTTGCTAATGGGTTTCGCCATGTGGGGCGATAAGGACCGGCGTTCTGTGTATTACTGATTAGGTTAACTCGTGGGTTTCAGCGAATCCAAATCAAACTGAAAAAAAGTGCGCGATCGATCATCAATCGTGTGAGAAACGATGCAGGGCCAAAACAGTGATCGAGAGATGTTCGAATTTGATATTTTGCAGAACTCCGACTCCAATCACTCGCAGAAACAACTCGAGTTCATTAAGTTTTAACCAGAATTTTATTTACTTCGTGTTCAACTTCAACTTCAAATCCCACGGGCACATGAGAATCCATTTTGGCACCAAGAGGATTTCCGTCTAAATTTTGCGGTCGTGTGTGAAGAATCACAAGAAACGGCGCGCACAAAGTATTCTCAGCCATCGAGATTCTCACTA
This sequence comes from Strigamia acuminata, assembly GCA_949358305.1. Taxonomy (NCBI): domain Eukaryota; kingdom Metazoa; phylum Arthropoda; class Chilopoda; order Geophilomorpha; family Linotaeniidae; genus Strigamia; species Strigamia acuminata. The sequence goes on along the minus strand of OX442314.1, from coordinate 23,013,420 downwards.
TCGAGTTAAGAACAATTAAGAAATCGACGAATCAGGATTGATTAAGCTTAGATTTAATCCAATCACCCGGAACACGAAAAACGAATGGGAATGCACACCCCGTATTTTACCTTCTTAGCACTCGAAGAAAGCAAATAAAAGGAGTAAACATTCATCTCGTTTCATCATTTTTATAATTGATTTCACAAATTGAAGTGTCAATTCAATTACCAAAACGCATCACCTTCATTTCTTACATCTCTAAGTCGACTCACCATAAAATTCGTGCGCGCACATCAATAATTGCACGCACAATCTCTCGCAAAACATGCAAGCTTTTAAGCCTAAGCTGCGGTTTTGTTTACAGATTTTAAAACTTTAATTAAATATTCATCAGCAGCAGCATTCCATCGAAAGAAATCTTTCTTCCGTCTAATATATTTTTATAAAAAATAATTATTTTAAAAATATGGCGGCAAGTGCGAATGCAATCATGGCACTCTCATTGAGAGATAATGAGATTACAACAAATGACAAGTTGTACAGTTAAATGCCATTTTTTTGTGTGCAATTTTCCACTTTATTCCTTCATTTGTGCCTTGATGCTCAACTCATTCTGCATGAATTTTTCACCTTTTCTTTCATTTTTTTTTTTAAAAACGTTAGGTAAAGATATAAGTGCACTTGAAATAGAAAACCAACATTTCTTTTCAGTGCTTATCAGTAATGTCGTTTTTGTATCTTTTAAATAGGAGAAAAGAAATCGTACCATTAAGTGAACGTTAACTGTTGATGCATGACTATGAATTGGTCGTTTTTAAGGCAATTTGAACCCAAGAATAATTATTTTAATTCACCACATTAAAAAATTTAATGAAAATAAAAATTTCAATTTTGTCCTCAAATTAAAATTTTAATCCAAATTCCAATTAAAATAATACCTAAGTGTCTAATTTCTCTTTTCTCATCTTTCATTTAATTTCACTTACAAACTAAATTTAAAATAACATTCTAGAATTTCTTCAAATTCGTATTCCAAACTTAAAAACCGAATAAGGAATGGAAAATATAGAATGAACTAAGACCCGCCTGCACATTTCTGCATTACACATGGCTTTTATTGATCAGAAGTCAGTTGCTATTTTTAGCAACATCTTCCCAACTTAACCCTCGGAAATAAAAAAAAAATAAAAAAGGAAAACAGGCACAGTTGAGTCAATGGGGTGTCCAAACGAGAAAAAAAAAAGCAAAAAGACACAAAAAGCACACGAATTCCCTACTAAATAGTGCATTTGGAAGCAAATATATGTCTTGCATCTTGCCTTCTCCACTTCATTAACAGCAATATTAAGCTAGAGAGATTTAGGCATTAGCTAATTTACTCTACTAATTAACAGACTCAGCCAACCAGCTGACCAATATTGCACTGTCGTCCACTCATTGTGCACTCCGCAATGTGTAACCGACCAAAAAAATATATATTTTAACTTTATGCACTTCATTTACTTTCTCTACACCTGACACTTAAAATCAACACTTGACTGTTGACATTTGTCCACACTTCGTTAATCTTTTCGCGCTTTTACAATTTCACCGGAAATCCTTGCTAGATATTCTGATAATGACAAAATTTGACATGATATTTTGCCATAGATGCTTGGGGGGAAGTGGAAAGGAAGTTGGAAGGAAGGGGGTTGATATTATCACGACAGAAGAGAATGTTAGCATTAGAGGAAAGTTTAATAAAATCAAAAGTTCTTATTTTGAAAAGAGAAAACATATGATTGTACACTCTTAAAAAAAAAGGCAAACATTGATACGTACATGTTACATATTGTTAAAAAAAAAGACAAAAATCGCCGTTTTTTTCCCTGGAAAAGTAGCGATTTATGCATTTACAGTATTTCTGATTTTCGGAAAATATGCATTTATAACCAATTTCGGCTTTTTATTGAATAAAAATAATTCCTATGCATTTATGCATTTACCCGGGCCTTAAACTTAAGTTATGGTGGCTGATGTAGTCTGTTTAAATCACAGTGGGAATGCGCGTAACATTTAACTGCAAGTTACACATGCCTTTTCGAATATGCCCACTGTATACAGCTACATTGTTTTAAAAAAATTATTCACCTTCCATGAAATTCTGAAACAATTAGCAATAATTATTTAACTTTTAGAACAACAAACTTGACAATTTGAGTGTTGAGTAAAGACAAATAAATGGCAAAAAAAATTATTATTTTTTGGTTCTCTTAACATTTGTACAACTCTTCAGTTTGGTCTTTGTTGCCAAATCGATTGGTTTGATTGTCACTTGTTTTTGTTCTACATCAGGCTTATGTTACAACGAATACATTTTTTTCACTTTTGTACAGAACCTTTACTTGTTTTGGGATTGAAATCAGTTTTAGTAATTCATTTGGTCCCTAATCATTGCTCGACAAACGAATGGACAAGTTTTCTCTCTTTTAATGATGATGATATCATTTTTGCCTTTGAAGCAATATAGATGAATTTAGACACTTTTCCAATCATGTTTAAAGAGACTATACAGCGAATGGGCATTAAATTTTTATGTCACATGTCGGCAAGACGAAGACGTAGCCCACCAGTGAGGAAATGAATAATTAATTTGCTACAGAAATTCAAATATTTACCCCAGCCAGACTTCTGCAAATGTTAGAGGTCTGAAACACTTGAGTGAGCCAAAAATGCTATAATACCATGTTTTCAGATAAAAATAATATTTCCCATCAAAGTGTAAGTTTTTTGTAAATTTCTAATTAGTTCATCACAAACAAAAGAAAATACAAATTATTTACAAGTAAAAGCTTAACAGAACATATCCTACATACCACATCACATCAAAAAGCCACAATCGAAAGAAACCTAAGAAATAGTTTGATTGCCGGTCTTAGGCTAAGACCAGCAATCAAACCACAGGATCTATGTTTACCTGAAGGAAGCACCAACCTCAATCAAAGTAAGCTGTCTATTACTCTAACACAAGAAAAACGTTTCAGTAAGCGCACTGATAAACTAATTTAGACTAAACAGCATTTTAAACAACATATTTTAACCGTTTGTCTTAAAAAATGGCGGCCAATTGATTAAACAACGAAACCAATTTATCTGCAAATTAAACCTGCGTTTGTGTGCGCCTAGTGAAAAAAGTTTGTTCATTTTCTAAACTTTTCTTCCTTTGTTTGCTGTGATTTAGTTGATAAGTCCTAGCTAGCACGGTGATAACTGCACCTGCCAGCAAACAGCGTCCGCAGTTGCAGTTCGATTCCCAATATGCAGTTTGTTTTTGCCTTTGTCAGCTGTATTGCATATGGATGCGAATTCAGTCAAGTTTCCAACAAGTTCAAATATATTTTTATTAAAACAAAATTTTATTTTTATTATTATTATTATTATTAACAAATTTGTTCCCAAACTCTTGTTCAAATTTACCAGCAATCAATTGCCACCGTCAAGCATCAAGTGCCATTACTACATTCAATTACCAAAGACAAACTCAACATTATTAAAATATATCCCGAAATGCTGGAACACGGGTTTGTTGGCAGCTTAAATTATTCAATCACCTAAGATAGCACCGCGAAAACTAATTACCCATGCACACCACGTCATAGTCTATTGCCATGGCAACCGGATGAGAGAGAGCAAAAGTGTGGGGCTATCGAGCATACCCAGCAAAGCAAACCATGAAATCACAGCAACCGTGGGACACCGGCATCATTTCCCACGATGCACTTTTGATCCAATATCGAGGGGAAATGAAAAAAAAAGCATAAAAAGAAAAAGAAAAAAAAAAAACTAGATAGTCATATGGGAGCATTAATTCAGGAAAAAAAGAGGTTGAAAAGAGCGTGTGCAAACTCGCCGTGTTGCCTTAACGGGGTGCGCACGTGCATTCCTCAGTAATAGTAAATCAATGCGTTTGATCACGTGACCGAGAAGAAATGGGTCTTCGAAGCTAGAGGGGCGAACCATCTGTCGTCTTACCTTAACATGCAAATCACCTGCATGCATTCAAAGAAATGGAGGGCATGAAAACGATGACAAGTGTGCACAAAAATTCAATTCCCAACAGCGTGAAATTTGAACGAAACTTAACACAAGTAAATGTTTGTTTTCGTTTCACCCGAACAAGAGGTCGACGGTCGAAAAGAGAAAGTAAAGTAAAGGGAGGTGGAAAAGAAGTGTGTACAAGTGCGAGAGGAGGTCCTCTTAGATTGAGAAAGAGACTGTAGGGGCAGAGTTGTGAGAAGGAGGTCACGGATCAATAAGACAGTGGATTCTCACCGCCTTTGGACACATTCCGGTGTATGCAGAGCCAAGTCGCGAGAGTTCGGTGGCTCAGTCTGGTGACAAACACAGACTCTTAAACCGCATCGACATCATGCCCCCTGCAGCTACTCCTCCCAACAGATCCAATTTGACCTGACGGTCAATTCGATCAGACGTCACCCGTCCGTCAAACTCGCATTTGAATCGCTTTTTTCGCAAACAAATGCGAATAAATCAAGCGACCGTCAATAAGTCAAACGATCAACACAAAAACCCACAACTAATTGTTGTGTTAGCGCAAAAAGGAGGAATAAACATGCAGCCATGTTGGACGCTTGAATACCGTATTTCTTAAATTAAGGGCCGTTTTTCGTTCGTTACGTTTGTTTAACGTTAAAAATGTTAAAATTCATTGACTAATAGCCTGGAATTTTTGTCGGTCCCGAATAAAAACTGCAGCTATTATTAGAAGACGATTATTAACCAAAGCAATGCAACATTACTGACTTTATTTATGCTAACTAAACTACAGCCGTGGAAACAGCGTCATAAATTAACAGGAGTGGAACATGCAGTGAAGCAAAACACAGCAAAAGCCCTATAATTTGTATATTGCATATTAAACGCAAGAATATAGATCAATACAAACAATACAATACGTATGGAGTGGACAAACACTCCACTAATATCCAACTAAAAATTGCATCGCTACCTGATAATTATAATTGGTGTCTCTCGCCAAGTGGGAAACTTTTTCTCTGTAAAATGACACCACTTAAATCCTTAAACCCCAAGAAAAATACATCATCATAAGCTTTAATGCTCTTAGTTCAACATCCCATAGTCGTCAGTCCCCCAATGCCCACCAATAAGGACTTTAGCCCTCATCTACAATGTTAAACCAATGGGGGATAAAAAAAATTCCTTTTGTACAGCTTGGTTAACCCATAATTCTTATTATAATTTGCACACTCGCTTATCTATTCAAGACGGCACCCAGAAAACTGGCAAAGCCGCTTCAGCTTTATGATATCGCACCATTAACTTAATTCCAATAATCCAAAATTCTATAAACCAGAACACGATAAATGAAATGACCATATCAAATAATTAATTATGCATTTTAAACATTCCAAATTAACTGGAATGCGCAATCATTCCCAAGCCCATTCCGTACCAAATCGTGTCCACGTCCTTCACACCCTTTCCTCACCACTCCCATCCCCCAGCCGAAAGAAATCACACGCCTCCAACACCCTCTAGTGGGACGCGCAACCGGAAGCCTCCCCGATCAATACCATCTTGCCAACGCGCGCCCTCTGCAGTCGGCGTTCGACGCTCGTGGAGACCCCCAGCCCAGCTCGTGCCCGGATGGCGGCATCTGGCTGCCGACCATCGAGGCGGCAACTGGCCGCCTCTAATCGCGCCCTCTGCCGGCGACCGGTGGCCTAGAGTGTCATGAGACTGACGTGTGCCCTCTCGGGGCTCCTCGTCTGCTCCTGGGTCCTCACGGTGGCGACAGCAATACCCAAAATGGAGGTGTACATCGCGGGATTCTTTCCGTTCGGTCACCCGCAAGGAATAGGACTCGGTGTACTGCCGGCCGTCGAACTGGCCCTCCAACACATCAACGACGACCCCAAAATCCTCACCAATCACCACCTGGGAATTTATTACAACAACACCAAGGTAAGAGGTCGCGGGTCACTTTGTGCGCACGTCGATCCGCGCTTGCCAAATTTGTATTTTTATTTACTTTTCGACGGAAACTGTCGTCATAGAGAGCAACTTCGATTTTTCCGCTCTTGAATGAGAGAGGAGTTTTCTTTCTACGGCTCACTTTCACACAACTACCGGTATGAGCTTATGGTGTGCTTGTTGATAATTAACGATCCGTTTCACCCCAGCACGGCTCTAAACTTGCAACTGACCTCAGAGCTACTGATCAACAAGTTCTGGGCTGTTAGACTTCCCCCTCGCTGCCCGATCCTACAAAGCCGTGCGTTTCCATAACTGACCCCTGACCACTCAAGCATCCCATTGGTGGGCTCCACACACGCACATTCATATTGATCACTTTATTGTTGACTTTAAGAAGAATTCAATGAAAATTGTACTCTAAATAGTAAATGTAACCGTAAAAGTTTGGTATTAACGCCCATGGGCGATAAATCGAATTCTGACGTGAAAAAAAATTGGATGAGAGAAAGATTTCCACTACTTTTTTATTCAAAATTTACCCAAAATAAAACTGGATAAAATTAAAATGAATTCACTGATTGAATTCCATTTAATTCTCGTTTATCAACGGCGACGTATCAATTACAAATTATCTCGGTTTGATCTAAGCTATAGATATTCCCATGCTTGCGCACTGTCAGATCTGCTTGCACACATTCTGTGCTTTCTTTCGCACACCATCCGTTCCCATAACTTAATTTCTCGCTTAACGAATTAGAGGTAACAAAAAAAACCACAAACAACTGAAAAATATCATTTACGTAATAATGAAAAGAAGGAAATCTGCATTCATTTATTTTAATTATTCAGCAGTTTTATTTTATCAGTAGTTGTTCGTTTTGGGCTGAGTTTCACGACGTGAAATTGAATTTAAAACAAAAACGATAGAAAAATATAGAAAAACGCATTAAAATCAAATTTTGGAAATGAAAAAATAATCAAATATATTCGGAGAGAGAAGAAAACAACAAGGCTTCGAAAAGTATCTTTTCATTTAGCCGGTTGTCTTGAAGGCTGCGTACAATCTAAACAGGCACAATTTCCCTCTTTTTTTTTCTTCTTCAAAACTGAAACCAATTGGATATTGTGCAGCTTCCATCATCTGTCACTAGCAATCATCGAAAGAGTACGGTAGAAAATACCACAATAAGATATAAATTTTAATCTTTTCACTTCGCCTAATGCTGTAATCTGTAATTACAATTTATTGCATTGAAATCGCATTAAATTTTTTATTTTTTCCAAAGTTCAAATAACTAATCATTAACTCCAGAAGAAAAAAATAGAAAATATTACATTTTATTTTTAGTTTATTTTTAAAAAAGAAAAAAGGATAAGTGCTATACTGTATTTGATTGATTTGACATTTCAATGTGGTAGCTTACTCTTTCCATGGCATTTTCCCAGCTGTGCTTTTCACCTGGTTACGCGATGTTATCTCAGTCATATTTACCGTTAAACCTTCAAAATGTATGAAGTTTCACAAACAAATTCTGATTTCTGATTTCGAAGCAAAATATTTATAAATTTATAAAATATAAATCAATAAACCAATTAAAAAAAACAAAAAAAAAACATCCACTTTGAAACCGTTAATGAGAGAAAAGAAAACCATTACAAAACTAATTAAACAATGGATGTCACCAAATTGACACTTCGAGATGCTATATACAAAAAAGTCGAACCGAAAAAGTAAATAAACGAAGATAAAAGAAAGAAAATGTGAGCACGTGACTATAAAAAGACAAAAATCCATACAACCTACAACCATCTCTTTTTCCATTTTTTTTTCGAATTTACAAGCATTAAGTAGATCCATACAACACAACACCAGACTTAAGTAAGCAATAAATGTTCAGTAATTGCCCGTAGTTAATACTCAAGTAATTATCAGCATAGGAGAAATCGAGCTCGTTGTTATCAGACTACAAGAAATTGGAAATAAATCCAGAGGATCATAGACGATGGGCTTAAGCTAAGTTTGTATAAACACAAAAAGCTCCGCCTAGAAATCCACTGGTACACTTCACAGCCGATCAATGAAGTTATGCCGGCAAGCCCATGGCAAGCAAGCTGCTAAAATAGCAAAAGATTGCTACTTGCAGTGGAAATTACTCGATCGTAATTACATTCTGCTCGTCCTATTAACACCTATCGGTCAAACACAATTAGGTTCATAAACCTGATTGCACACTGCAGTGCGCCTCCAATAGTTTCCACAAATGTCGGCTGTTTTCCCAGCAAATTAGCGAAATAAACCAATCATAAAAATATTCCAATTTTCCAAACAAGTTAATTCGTTCGCACATTTCACAGTTCGTGGCGTGTTCACGTTTCAACTTGGTGCTTCTGTTGTGTCATTCGCACAATTTTAGAGCTGTTTTATCACGGGTCGCAAATCGCTCGATAATAGCTCAAATTGCACTGTTTATGATTCCAAGCAAAGAAAAATGACGCCAATTTTTGCATAGAGCGAGGAAAGGTATTCGGATTTCGTCTGTGGAGAATGTAAAGTGAGCAACAGTGAAATTGCCCACTTTGCATGGCCGTGTTACTATACGGAGAATTCATCAAACACACCCTAAAAATACCAACTTCACAAAAATAAATTGGATTGTATAAATTAAAAAAAATAATAATAATAATTGCAAAAACAATTTTTTTGTATTTTTGTAATTAATTTCTATTTTAACTTCTCTGAATATTGAATCAATCCAGCAAAACACCCATTTCTTTAGTTAGTTTTGAGTTTAACTCACTAACCTTTGATTAATGAATGCATTCCTAACTCAAAGCTTTCCAACACTTCCTCAAAGGAAAGCGAAGAAAAAGTTGGAATTTAAAGAAGAACAATCATTCCAATTAATCAAACGCTGCACAAACCCAATAAAAGGAAAGCACTATCGTTTAGGAACCACACCGAAAAAGCCTTTGGCTACTAAAAAACATGAGGCATCATTTGTCTCCTTTATGCAACGCTTCGTTTCGCCTGGATTCCCCTCGCTATAGTAACCGTCTGCAAAACACTCGCGTGTCACCTGCTGAGCAAACGCGCACGTGCATCGCGTTCCAATAGATTCTTCTCTCCACCCTCGCACATTTCTTCGCCTCAGGTCTCGAGTAAAGTGGCTCTGGTTTGAGAGTCCCTCGTTCTTAGTGGGTGGAAAAAGTGCGCAAGTTGTGTGTGCTCACTTATTCATTTTAACATGTTTGTTGGCGGATGACTAATGCATTAAGTTACTTGTGTCAAAAGAGTGGGAGGGCGAGAACACAGTAGTTGTTTTAAGTAAACAATGCAAACTTTGGAAAAGCAAATGGAATTTCAACATAAACAATTACCGGAAAAGAAATTACTCAAACCGCACACATCAATACTCTGTAGTAGGTCCCACTGTGTGTATTTAAAGTTCGCCTAAATCATTTAAAAATAATTTCAATAAGTGAATTTTATTAAATAAAATATTATTATTACTACTGCGAATGCTTGTGCACATTTGAAAAATAAATGGCATCCATTTTTGCTGTAGATAAAATTTTTTTAAAAAAAATGACCCAACTCCTTGCTCAAAGTTAATCAAAATAAAGAAGTTTACTTTAGCAAATTATGAGGTAAAAACTTAATCAACTTACCAATCGCTTACCGTAAACGCTCTCATTGACCTCAGAATGCTAATTGAATGCGGTATCTTTTACACAACGTGGGCCTAAATTGATCAAAACGACTGAACTCAATATCTAAATTGAACAAAACGACTAAACTCAATATCTAAATTGAAGAAAATGACCAAAAGAAATGTCTTAATTCATCAGGAAGGCTAAAATAAATGTTTAAAATGACCAAACCGATTGAATTCAATAAAGCGCGAGTGCTCTATCAGAAACATAGTCTGTTTTCAGTCACAGTGGACATGTGCATGACATTTTAAGCATGAATGAATCTTCACTCAAAAAACAGTTCTGTTGCTTTAACTTAATGTATGGTTGGCTGAAAGACAACTAAACATTTAGTTAAAGACAACTTAAGGATTTTGTTGCCTCAACTAAATTTAGTAAAGGAAACAAAAAGAGTTAGCTAATTCTACTAAATTTTTAGTCGTCTGTTGAACCAACTATAAATTTTTTGAGTGTTTATAATAAGGTTTACAAAATCCCAAAATAATTTCGAATATTTATCTCACTTTAATTTATTATCACATTCAGAAGACAAGAAAAATCAATTTTTGTCTGAAAGTTTTCCTTGATAGAAGCTTCGTGTAGGAGTACAAAAACTAATACTAATGGCTCATAACCTGAAAACACACAACAACATCAAGTAAAAAGCCATAAATTATGCAATGCTCGTTCCAGGTCGGGTTCTACACAAGAGCCTTCTGCCACATGTTCAATGAAGGCACTCATGATGCTTTGTAAATTTATTCTGTATAATATCCACCCCATTGGAGAAAAGATGATTTATGGAAAATTTTGTCATCTGGCAGCTTTATAGTTTACAACATATATTCTAGTTCCACTGATCCCGGAAAGCGATAGGATACGCGATCTGTCAATATGTATCAAGCCCGTAAAAACTGTTTATAATCAGTGTAATTTGACATTAAATGAATCATTTTTCAATTATCTTCCTCTTAGATTGGTAACTTACTGGTTGAGTGAAATAATCAATTTTGCATCAACGGTAATTCAAATTTATACGGATAAAACAATTGATTTCAACCGAAGTGGTGGATAATTAAAACTGAATTGTGTTGAGAATAGTACAGAGTTAAATAAGAGAAACTAAAGCAACCTGTTATTAATAAATAGGGTTAAATGTTTTACATTGTGGATATGACAACCGTTGTATTCCATAGTTACGTACGTACACCATCCATCATTGTAAACACTTTGTCAAATGTTCAATACAATTATACAATGACTGCTCTAAGTGAGTATTCGATGTCCTGGTAATAAAATATGTAGTAAAATACGCCTCATCACATGCACAGATAAAATTTCATATTATTTAAAATTTTTCAATCTGAGTCTGTCACGTTTAATCAAGGATCGGCTGAATTAAAACCTTAAGCCTAGAAATTTAAAACTATTGACGCAACAGCCTAATTATGCGTCGCGCCACAAACAAAATATTATTGTTTATATTTTGCTGAATATAAAGTTCCTGCAATTGACATTTTAAGCTCCACGTACTGTATTTTTAGTCGCATTGCACATTTGAACTCAAATGACATTCCATTTATAGAATCAAAGAGGTAAAATTAACTCATCGAACCAACGCAGGCACATTTGTACCCATTGTTCACAAAATATCCTAAGAACGGGACTGAACCAACGATATTCAAATATTTCATTCAAATCAATGACCGTAAGAACTGGAAATCATGCATGAGAAAACTTTCTTTGTTTGTAACAATACATAATGCATTTTAAATTTTAACTAAAGCGAGGAGAACAATAGAAGGGAACGTTAAATTCATGAATAAATCAAATTTATTCATCAAAACTGAGACAAATTACTTTAACTAAATTAACAAAAATTAGTACTAAGCAAATCAAATTAAATCCGACGTTTATATTACAATTAAACCTACGCAATCATTTCCCAATGAAAAAATAAATGCAATATGACAAACATATTCACATTCCTGGCTAGTTTAACCAAACTAATAGTAAAAATATAAATATAAATAAAATATCAATCCGGGGTTCTGGTAATCACAGTTTGAATGCGACGTGGGACATATATCAAATCGGTTGATATATGGTTTTTGAATTGGTTGCTAAAGTGCAGGAAAAACTGATTTTATTTTCTCCTACAAAAATAAGAGTAAAATTAGGGTTAAAAAGGTGATGTAATACACTAATACACACCCAGCCAGCTTACTAAATTTATTCATTTCGTTTTATTTTCCCTTCCACTTTGCCAATTTATCGATTTTCCATCCACCATATCCTCTTCTTAAACTCATAAATAAGTCAAATGTTTATGGATCTTTCACAAGGAATGGTTCGAAACTAAAAAGTATTTTCTCCCCATGGAAGTTGTCAAACACTTTTCTTCGATTCTTCCACACAAGCTAAGTACAACATTATCTACATTCAGCCAAAATCAACTCTTTGCCAACTAATTTGGCGCCAACACACACCCACACACAAGCACAAAGTGCAACCAATCACGGACAAGACGACACTGCACCGAAAAATAGAGGAAAGGAAAACTGCATTTGATCACAGCAGAGTAATTTGGTCCGTCGTAAAAGTTGCCTACAGCATTTGGCAAAGCGCACAACCTCCTGCTAGCGTACCTCCAGAAAAGACCTCCACAAAATTATATCAACTTTAAAAGACACAAAGTTTCAGATAAGAAAAAGATAAAAAGTCGAGTTCGATAGTGCACTCAGGTAGATCGCATCACAATAGACTTTTCTTGCAAACTTTCTCTAATTGTGTACACCCATCAAGCGTAAAATAAAAACAAATTATTTTCAACGACTTTTTAGTAATTAACTCTTAAATATAAAATGGAGGGTTCTGCACGCCAATACACGTCACATGTTACTTGTTAATTGTGCCACGCCACCTACATGTTACTTTGAATAAACTATAGTCAGTTATGTAAATCTCAACTACGCCAACGGTCACGTTATTTGCTTGCTCCATTACAGTTTCAAATACTTAGTCAAGACATACTTTAAAATTTGGGTGCTGTTCCGGAAAACAACATGCACAACAAAGCGTGCAAAACAAAATGGTTTGTTTTATTTTCGAAAAACCGCACAGTATCTTACCAAATTCTTACGGCGCAGTCTAAAATTTAGTAATAAACTAGGATAAACGAGTAGAATTAGATCTCTGTCCAAGAGTTAATGTCGAACAAGATACAATATTGTGGGGCCACAGCTGTTGCAGTCCAGCTGGTTTATCCTCGGAGGGTCCCAAAAACCACAGTTTTGCGTATTAATTCCTGCCATGATCAATTCTCTTAGAGTTCTAAACCATTCTTCTCCATTACGGGGAATACTGTATAACCTGTGGGGTTATACGAAATAACCTCAGCTGGATGGTGTCTGAAATAAAATATGATAAATTGCCAAAACACATTCATTGTGTGCGAGTTCATTACACCGCAGGTCTCTATTTAAATACGGGGGAATCTAAATGTGTCAGGAGTGTGCAAATCTCTATTATAACGCAGGCAATTATAATAGAGACCCTAAGAAAAAATAACAAATGTTTGAGCATAAAATGTGAAGTATGGCTCCATGTTTGGACAATTCTGAATAAAGTTTGAAAGCATTTCCAGTAAAGTTTTAATTTTAAAATTGGCCTATCAGATAATGCGCGGGTCTCTAATAAAGCGCGAGAGGGGTTCTCATTTTGCCGATAGTGCACGATATTATGCTTTACTTTATGCTATTCCTTTTAGCTTGATGCTTACCATAACTGATCTCATAGAACACCTGCGCCCTATTGACAGAACTTGATTCCTCGCATACAAAATGATTAGGTGATAATTAAAATAGATTTTCAATCATATTAAGTCTATTTTTGCACATAAAAAGTGCATTTTGTAAAGGATACCGCGTTTAATCAACAGTAGGTGCATTCAAAAACATATAAACGGTCGTTTAAAGCCGTTTGAACAAACATTTAGACGAGATTCTCATTTAAAAGCTCGTTTAAATGGGTTTAAATGGGCTGAAAATAAACGACCTAAATAGGTTGTTTAAATCTCTGTGTAACGAGTTTTCTCGTTCATATCGCACATTTTTGCTGCCATCTTAGATTCCGTTAGAACCCAATCGGAGATCTCGGTACAGTTTTGCAGCAGTTATTAATTGTTTTGGAGTAAACAACAACATTAATCATCACTTCAATAATTATTAAGACTGGCAACAATTTAAACAAAAAGTTATTGAATGCGCCTCGTATTTAAAATTAAATTCTTGAAATAAAAAATTTGCCCACGAACTTGATAAACACACGTTTATAACTAATTATCATCATTTCTATTCTTTAACATTGAAATCTACCCAAAGACCACACTATTCAATCAGGTGCGGGCATCGTTAGCAAATACATCAATGAGAAGTGATTACCTGTAGAAAATTCCATTCATGCGGAAATGCAATGCAAACAACAAATCACGATCTCTCCTTTCATTCAATTTGAGCTAAATGCTGCCCAGTGATACGATTGTGCCGTTTGTTAGTTTGAAATGATAATTGTCTGTTTACACCATTTCCACTTGAGTAGACTAACACAGTACACACAAGTGATTATCGGACATTCTTCGTCCAGAGTCCATGTCTAACGCTGCATATCACGAGACGAGACAAATTTATTCCCTCTATAAATAAGAAGCAGTTTGGTCTTTCTGCGCCTAATCTCGTGCAATCTTGCTCCTGATCTGCTGATATCTCATACGCAATCACAAGTGCAATCTCACGCCTAATCACGTGCCGCCTTATGAATAATCTCACGGAATCTAACGTCTGATCTCGCATGCACACATGTACTCTAGGAGTTGGCGGCTGGTAGCGCACTCTACAATAAAATGCCGTTGAATTATCAACAGGATTCTCTTTTCCGCAGAGCTTTCTCGGCTGCACTTGAATGCCTGCTCTGTTTCAACGGCCAGAAATTCCTTTCCAACTAAAACATAAATAATAAAACTCTGGTAGAACGAAATACATGCAAAAAATTCAGAAATGACATGACTCACTAAACCTAAGCGTATCTCGCACACAAGGCAGTTATAAAACGCGTCTTTAAAAATTTATGGTCCTTTTAGGTTAATCTTGCAAGTTTTTGACATTTGACATTTACTAAGATGCAAGAATTTTTGTGCTGCGCATACCGATTATGGTATTGTGCTTCATACATTATTATCACACAGGGCTTTTCTTACGGATTTCTAGCAGAATAAGCTTAAACAAATCAAAATTTTACAATTGTTTTAATGGTGTTGGATGGAAAGTGGCGATAGTGGTTCGAAAAATGACCTTTGGACCTTGGGATCAATGTCTGTCAACTTTCAAACCATCAGCAATATGGAAAATTCTAAATTAGAAAGTGGTAAAGCATCACTGATTTCATACAATCAAGTTACAATTTCTATATAAATGACAGAATTTAGACAATAAAAGAAAAATGCTATAGTTTTACACAAACATTGCAGTGAAGTATCACTGCTTTGACATGCTGCACTCAAAATGAATTGAAACACGCAATAGTGTGGAATGTGGCTCACATTGTGTAATAAAATAAAAAACAACAACAACAACATGGCTTTGAAATGCTTCCATCAAAACAGTACGCGCATTCAATAAAGAATTAACACAACATGAGACTGTTCTTGAATGTAACTCTTGATACGAGATAGCTCAAGTATTAACACAAGATTCTTATGTCCAAAAATTGCCTGGCAACACAACCTTATGACGACCTTCCAGAGGTCATGCTATTTTTATCATGCCACCATATTCTGGATCAAATCATAACAGAATCGTGCTGCGCCTTATTGAATGTGCCTATAGTGACACTTCCCTGCAATGTTTGTGTCAAACTAGCTTTTATTGTAATTAATTTTTAACAAATTTAAAATTTGTAGTCTTCTTCTTTATTTGCAAAGAGGATCTGTTGCTTTATTTAAAAACACTTGGTGCATTCCAAAACTCAGTGTTAGGCGTTTTAGGCGTTTTTGTTCCGTTTCGTTTTATGGTCGTTTCAGGCCTGTTTAGGAACGTCAAAACGAAATTTTTTTTTGTCCTCGTTTTAGCAATTGGTGACATTCTAAACAAAAAAATGAATAAAAATTTGTATTACCTTAGTAACATCACTTTTGGAAATATTTATCTGTTCACAAAATCAAGTTATAAAATATTCGAATTCTGACTAATCTAATTTATTTGTGCACGGAAAATGGCTAGGTTTTCAACAATCGCGCCAAAATCCTAGCGCCATCGATTTTTTTTTAACAATAACACGTGTTGACGAAAATAAATTAAGTTTTTTAAAACTTCGAATATTTTATAACAAATAAATAAATACCAGTATATATTTCCAAAAACATGTTTATAAAACTTTTTCTTACCATCTCGTACAAACAAGGATGAAAATCGAACGACGGCAGCCCTAACACTAAAATCGTGTCTACTAACACGTGTTTTAATACACGTTCTCGTTTCAGCCGTTTTAGCGCCACAGACACGGAATTTTTCCGGATGTGACGTCATAATCGCTAACACGACACGGCTGAAACGGCTGAAACGGGAGTTTTGGAATGCACCTACTGTTTAACTGCCAATTATGAAACATAAACCTGTAGCACTACTGATATAATGATAATCTCCCTCCAAGTAACAATGAAATTTGCACTATAACATCCCAGATGGCTATCTATTTCTATTAAAAAATATCCTGGAGATGTTTTCCATTCTTAGCTGCATAAAGACCCAAGTTCATTCTACCCATGTAAGCAGCCTCATTTCCTGCTCTTAAGGCTTGGTCTCAACTAGTAGCAAAAACATGCCACTCTCGCTGCTCTGCTGATGCAACCACCTGCATTTTATGAATATTTCCCAGTTATCCACCTAATAAATTCTAAGGTTTATGGTATCCCAAAAAGAAAACAAACAAAGAAAAAGTTTGAAAGTAAGTTTTATTTATTTTTACTTGAGGTATTAATCCATACGAGTTATCACATCTTTAATTTGCAATTTGAATAATCTTTTGTTGCCATGTAAACATCGATTTGAATTGAAAATATTTGGATTTGTTCAATTTTATGTAAAATTTGTGTAAACAATCAAGATGTATTTTTGTATTAAAAGTAACAAGTAAAAGCACTTAGTTTGCATTACTAAGTACCCATTACTGCATTTTCACTTAATTTCCAACTTCAAAGTTCGTTTTTAAAAATGTATATTTATAAAGAAACACAATAAAATTGCTACAAAGAAAGAAGCACCTTCACTAAAGATGTAACGCTAACTGACACTAATCCAACCCAGACCAATTTCTTTTTTTCTTTGACGTCAAATGTAATTCGAATTTTTTCCATTCCAATTCACATTCTGTTCACACAAAAAGTAATGGTAATTCTAATGTAGTTATTTTTTCTTTGCTTCTCTTATTCTAACAAAAAAGTTACCCATTCACATCCTGTGTTGATAATAGCATTACACTAAACAAATGCTTTACGATTAAACATTTTCCCCTATCTTGTATAGTTTATGAGAAAGTATGGCAATGACCTTGATGGGATGTCCCAAAGTCAAAGACCACGCGCTCATTATAGAATCTTGATTAAAGGAAAACCAATGACCTCCTCATCCACAACCAGGGGCGAATATTCATTTTTGGAGCGCTGAAGCTTGAAATGTTATAGAGGCTCCTTCGCAACCAGCAATGGGGTCTGGGTAACCACTCTGTAGTCCGTTGCCAACTACTGAACAAAATACTACGGAGTATTATTTTGTATTGAATGACACTACATCATTGAAGTGTCTGTGTTTCTCAATGTAAACCGATTAAATTAATGAGCGACTGTCATTGTTGATGATTGGTAACAAGAGTAATTTTATTACAAGTTGACATACGGGTGAGATGATCAGCGTCACAATATAAAACAATGGTCAAGAGTCATTCCTGTATCCCCTCGATTAAGAAGATACCAATTAAATGGAAAAGACAATGCATGAATTGCTGAGAATGTAATTACAATGTAAATGTGACAACAAGCTGTCTGAAATACCAATGCATTAACAAGTGCTATATGCTCATCAAAAATAATAATAATACTAATAATAATAACGATTGTTCGCAAAATAAATGTAATAAAATATCATTTTTAAGCTTTCCATTTGACATCTTTTGTTATTAACGATGTTTCTGCCATGGGTTTAATATTAAGAGAATTTATCAATTTAAAACTTATTTTCTTCATTTTTTCTTCTACAATAAATAAATGAAGCTGCGAGCACTTCTGTCCCCATCACGGTTGCCAGAAAATCTCCTCAATGTTGTAAGGTTGTTTACCATGCACGTATTTATTATTTCGTGTTATGTCAAGTCTGAACTCCTTACGCATTTCGAGTTGCTTCCAAATTCCATTTTTTGCCAGTTGCACGATGCGTCTGGAATTTCCGAGTGTTTTGAATGCATTAGAAGTTAAACCCGCAAATGTGGTATTGAATCCTCTCCATAATTTCACGTTTGAATCTACACACACCCTATCACGTTTCCAGCAGTTAAAAAAATCTCCTCCATCAAACTTGTGATGCAACATGAAAAACGTTTCTATTTTGTGTAAACACATTAAATGAATCGAAAATGCCCTTTATTGCAAACGTGACAGCTGTGACAAAGCGTTCGTGCAGTGCAGTGCCAGAAAAATGTGCAACGATTACTAATATTAACCCAAACAATAATAATTTCAATAAAAATTATAAACACTTTAAGTGCAAAGTACAAAATGCATTCGCATTATTGATCGCCATCGCCGAATTAAAGGAAATGCTGAGCCAATGGCAAAGAAATTCACACGTAACCACTATAGCATAAAATACATTACGACCGCCATGGTTTGCTTGATGTATCATTCTGCAGCAAAGAAACCTAGCCAACCCAAATTGCTACTGTTATAATACCAGAGCACGAAAACACTTTCACAAAATGCCAGATAAAAATTCAATGGCCCGAGAACCGTTTTGAGACGAAAGGAAGAAAAATGAATTTTTTTTTCTTCCCTTCCCATCCCATCCCATCGCAGCAATTTGAAGACAGTTCCCGTGAATATCTTACTCGATCTGAACCGGCTTTAATTTTTTAACCAAAAATACTCAACATGCCAACATTCTTCCACCTGCTAAATCCACGTGGATTAGGTGCAAACCGCAATAACAGCCAAGCAGTGAAGTAATCATGGTAGCAATCTGTAAAACTCACCACCGCTATTCATGTTTCCCTAGGGATCAACTTCGGATGTAGTATCGCTGATCATCGTTTGTTTTAAACTTCTTAAGTGGTTGCAATACAGCAGTTCCGTGTGTACATCGAGTCTCCATTCTCAATTTATCAACTTATTAAGAGGTGGTGAAGAAATGGGATTTTTCTGGATCTTGTGTGGTGAGATTGTTATTGAGCTTGTTTAGTGCATTATGTGATATATGACGATTAAATGAGAAAATTCGTGTGAAGGTTAAATCGTGGATTGAAAAATCCCCTCGAATTGATTGGATTTATGGTTTTCCAATGGTGGTGATTGCAGATGGGGATTTTGTGACAGCTGTTTGACTGGATACTTGTAACTACTAGTAAATGTGCCGCTATCAATTCTCCAGGTCCAGTATTCCTCGCAAGATGATGTTGATGTACTGTACGTACAGTACATCCAAGCAAGTTGTGGTTAATTTCTTTAAAATTAATTAAATTTCGAGATAAAATAACTAAGAATTATTCAGTTTATTCATAATTTTGTTAAGCAACTTGTGTTTGGTTTGCTTTGATCGATCTAATTCAATTATTCTAGTAAACATATCGTAATCACAATATGCCAACCTTTTTGACAGATATATCAATATTGTAATGTTGCTTTTAGAAATTTATACCGTTTCTAAAAATTCCAAACATTTGGGCCATTCAAATTTTAATATTGAAGACCAAAAACCGCTATAAACAATACACAAAAACAGCAAATACAGAAAACACAACCACAATGGTTTTTCAAGTGGTTTATGCCTGGTTTTGGTTTTTAAAGTAAAATTCGTAATGGCTGCCATACAAGTTAGCTTCCAAATGAAGCAGAAAACACCAAAAAAAGTGAGTAAAACCACAATTTCAAGTTCGATTTCGTGCAAAAACACACAAAATACTTATGCAGCATTCCATGACTAGTATTGTGGTTAATTTCAAAAGGACGCGCAGAAACTGCATCACAATGTAACAATTAACCAAAAATGCCGATAGACGATAATCCCATCTCCGAGGTTACTAAATGGAGTCAGGAGTACTCTTGAAAATAAAGATTTAAGTGAGCGCAAATTTAATAAAGGAAAATAGGTAAATGTGAGAGGTTTCCGAGACCTCCAGTGCAATTCATTCACTCAATTAAATGCCTTAAAATCACGTATTGATTTCTAAATCACCCAAACCCCGCTCCCTCTTGGGTTATTGCAATTTTCAACAGTACATTACTGTCACGATAACAAGTCTAAACTGTGTTTTTTTTATAATCAATATGCAATTACTAAAGCATGTCTGCGAGTAAATATACCGTAATCAGTAGCAATATCACGAATGCTATGTGGTTTATCGATAATTTAGAGTTAGACGCACAAATTTCATGTTGCGAAACAAAATTGTTCAACAGAACGTTCGAATTGAACGATTGCAGTAGATGCATTCATCAAGTCATGTTTAACTTGCATTTAAATATGTTTTGTCATGTGCATGCCAACTGACTGAAAACAGACTAAACCGGCCGCAATTTTTCAAGTTAGATCGAGATAAACAGTTTAAATGTTTGATGTGTTTTCATCAAGTTTGTAGAAATGTGGTAATGAGCGAATTCAAAGATGAGCGTCCATTACGAAGATATTTAATTCAGTGAGTTTTAATAAGCAAAACAACCAGGTGGCGCTGCAGGTGTAGCTTCACAAAAAGTGATACAGGTAAATCGAATACAAATGCAAATATGTGATATGGAGCAATGTTGTTTACAATGCTGTTTAGTCTAAATTGTTTTATGAATGAATGCGTCTAGTATTAATTAGACTTTGACCGATATCCATATTTTACAATATTGTCGATACGATACCGAACGAATATCGGCTGATAACGATACCTCAGCCGATATTATATTGAGTGTCCGATCAACCGCCCCCAAAATCATTGTTGCACCTAATTTCATTCTTACAAATAAAACAAATCTTAAGTAGTTTTTATTTTTTTTTTAAAAAAATTGTTTGAGAGAGAAAAGAAAAGAATAAAACTTTCCTTTCAACATTATTCCTTGATTTCAACCCACATGCAAACAGCTTAGCGTCTGAGCAAGAATCTTCCACTATAAAGTTCCTTATCTGCAAGACCATGCATTTCCATCAATCCTTCTCTCAGTGCTCTGAAACAATCCATTGCTCAAAAATCAACTGTTTCTAGCGGCATTACTCTAGAGACTCTTTTTTCCCCCTATGAAGCTTCTCCATCTAGCATTCTCTCTGGAGGATTGAGAGCCACCTCTTCAACAATCTATTTCCCCAATTCCAATCCTAATAACAAATCAATGGCAACGTGCTAGAGCTCAAAAAAAATATTTTTTTTTACAATTAAATTCATTACTGAAAGCAAATCGAACGGTTCGACAACGTCGTTTCCAACTTAATGAACCTTTTCTGGAGTGTTGAAGATACATGACCCAATGGAATGCTATTCTTTATTCAACTTGGAAGATTGTGTTTGCAGCCGATCCAATTAAACTCATTTCTCAACAATTCATTTAAGCACATGTCAAGACATTCATTTCGCAAACCATGCAGGGAAATGCATCAAATGGAATTAACCTAAATTAAAACACACAAAAAATAAATAAAGATAATCCCATCCCCACTTGCAATGCAAATTGCATTCGAGTGTTTGTTTTATAAATTTAAGGTCAAACTCTAGAATAAAAATCCAATCAATTTGATTCATTTTTTCGAATACGGTAATCAAATGTGCGAAGTCGCGCTTATGAATACACAGAATATGTACAGAATATGTCAGAATATGTACAGAATATGTACAGAATATGTCAGAATATGTACAGAATATGTCATTGGTCATTTATATAATTAATTATGCTAAATGCAAATTTTCTGCCCCTTAAAACTCCCTTAAAACTATTATGCTGGCTTTGCTGCGCATTTACCAGTAGTGTTTAAACTAATTGGTAAAAAAATATATTATTCCACTATTCATAACTAGCGCCCTTTATAAAATTAGTTGCAAACTTTCAAAAATCAAAACGGCGCTTTAACTAATTGACTTGAAAATTGTCCATAAATCCGTAATGCCTTATACCAGAACGGCACATTTTACCCTTATGCCTCAGAGGGTTAAATGAAACCGTACTCGGAGTGCTAATCGAATTACTAATTAAAATATACAATTACAATTTTAAGAAATAAGAAAAAAAAAATATTTTTCATTTTATTCTTAAAATTCATCAATCTGTAATAGAAACTTGGCGGATTTTAATTTAACTAAATTTTTCGTTTAAAAATGAATGTATTTGGCAAAAAAAAAAAAATATAAGAGTTTTTGGCTAAAAAATGAAAAAATTGCATGTCTTTAGCCAAAAAATGATCATTTTTTTTGTCTAAGAATGAATTCGTTGCTTATAAATTCATTTTGTAAACTTAAAATGAACTTTTTGGAACATAAATAAATGTGTTTGAATTAAAAATAAACCTTTTCCGTTGCTCAACGGGGTGTCCAAAGCTCCCATGCCCCCTCCCCTTGGATCCGCGCCTGACTGTATGTATTTGACATTTAAACAAAACCATTTTATATTTTTAAATATTTCTCAACTGCGAATGTTCTAATTTAATTTCATCCATTCCTGCTCCAAACATCTTTTTTGTTTCACTTTAAATTTTTTTTTATTTTTATGAATATGGATGTTATCATTTAATACCGGTTAAAAATAGCATAAAAGCAAAACTCAATATCGATTCTAACCGACATTTGCCGCAAAGGACAAAACAAATAAAACAGAATACAAGGTGAAGATGTTGCTGTCGAAATCTTCTCTTTTCGTAAACTCAATGGGGAAAAAGACCAACATACTCTGTGGGACTTGATTTGAACCCCAAGTCAACTCACAATTTTATTTCATTTATCTGTCCATCAAACATTTTTTTTTCACTCTTCCCTAAATGTTTCTTTCAAAAAAAGTTATTTGTTTTTCTTTCAAATAAAAAGAAGACTTCTTTTGCTCAGTGCTGTTTCAGATTTCCCTTTACACAACCATAAATCCAAACTGATAATTGATTACAGAGACTGCACAGAACATCACAAGGCCAAAAGGCCAATGAAATGCAAGACAAGTAGCTCAAGGCATGAGCAATCAAATACCTATTTGACTTTAACTTCCAGACATTTAATGGCAGAAGTAAATCGAGAGATAATTCTTTGATGAATTAATCTCTAACTGGCAAAAATTTGAATTTTAAATTTGATTTATAGACACATCAAACAGAGAAGCAAAAAACTGATTTTAATCACATTAACAGCATTCTAAACTACAAACAATAAACCAAAAATGTAGACCTTTTGATCAAACAATCATTGATGACTAAAAGGTCTATTGGTCAATATTGTATTTCAACCTAACGTGTATGAAGCGGTCGCTCCATTACGAAGCAACCGTAATGAGACACACATGCCCGATAGTTCACAATTTCGAACTGAACCTTTCTCATTCGGTTGCTGCTCGCAACCGAAGAGACATGTTACATTTATTGTTGCTTACAATGTCATAGCAAGAACACAACATTCAAACGAGTATGAAACTACTGTCACAAAACAATTTATGGTATATGAGAGCGTATGCAAAAGTAACCGGAATTATCTTCCGGTGGGCAGACCCCTTTTAGTACAAGCTTGCCCTGCTTGATGAGTCTTCTATACTCTTGTTCAACTCAAATAAGTGGCCTTCTCCCATTGGCCGAGCCGTATTGCTCCTACCTCAAGTATGTATTACTACCACTAGGAGAAGTAGTTTTTATTTTTATTATGATTTGTGATTGCTATAACCATTTAGGTTGACATAATTTCGATTATTTGTATCAAGAAATGTTACTTCCTTTGAAAAAATCAAGTTATATGAACATATAAATCAAAAACTCATTTTTGTTCTGTTTATCGATTTTTTGGTCTGGACCGAACACAATTAGTCTATCGATTACAAATGTCTGCACATTGGAATCCATTTCTGGTGTTTGGGTCTACATTTTTGGATCACTACACCAGTGATACGGCTCGGCCAATGGGAGAAGGCCACTTATTTGAGTTGAACAAGAGTGTAGGAACCCATCTGCTGGTACACTGGTATTGCTATTGTTTTAAGTCCACTGCTATGTCTTTGATCTGGTTTCAGTTTGAGACAACCTTCCACAGCAGCAGATACCCATCCTTCATAGCTAAGACCAACATGTTGTAGAATAGACGATCAACGCTCCAACTTCGCTTCAGATCTTCATCCGGAAACGGAAACCTCCTTGTAGGAGCTCAGTAACAGTTTGGCTTCCTTTTGTTAGATCAGGTTTTGGGTTAGAAAAACTCTAATTACAAGGTTTTAGAAAAACCTAATATTTCAGGGTTTTAGAAAAATCCAATATTTCAGGTTTTGAGAATACCCAATATATAGATTTTGTAGGGTCACTGCAGTTTTATAATCGTTTCACGATTATTTCATCGAAAAGCCCGTGGTCTTGATTTATTGTTAGGAGTTTAGAGCGCGATTAACGTCATTAAAACCACTTTATTATTATCATAAAGAAACTGTGCATCGAGATAGATGTTAACAGAGCGGCAAAGTTCTATTGCAAAAATTTCCATTTTAACCGCTTTATCTACACAACAAATAAAAAATATTGCTTTTACTCACCAATATGTTGAGTGCTTTCAAAAAACCTCGCCATAAATAACAGAAATCTACAATAAAAAAAAATAATTTATCAATAGGTGCCTTTAATAATGGAAACACGACAGAAGCGATGTTTCTTTTTTCACACATTACTTTTGGCACTTTAGATGGCAACAATTGCAAACATAAATGCCAAAAGCAGCACAGTAAAGCCTACTTTCATTTTTATCTCTTTTAGGATTACACGAAGTTTAAACGCTCAAAATTACTGCAGCAGTTTATTCCAGTGGATTTATAGGCTCTCAAAGAGAAAAGGCCCACGCTGTAGTGGAGGCCCAAAATTAAAAAAAAAAAAATCCAAAAAAATATTTACTCTATTCGTATATATGGATTTTTTTAAATAGAACCCCAAAAATGGCTGATAGAAATATTAAATTCGACAAAATTATATTTTAAATAATATACACAAATTTTTTTAATACCAGGGACCTCTAAAATCCCACTGCACCTACAGTTCACGCCCTACATCTTGATGCCAAATTCAACTGCGCATCACATTTTGCGCATGCATTTAACATGGCGATTGACAAGCTTGTTGCACAAAAAGGAAATAATACAACAAAATTTCAGTACCATGCTGTAAACTATTTTTATTAATGAGTTTATTGTTGTTAATTTACTTTACCGTTATTAAGTCCAATATTAGGCTTAAAACTGCTAACTTGAATTAGGAAATCATCTGCGCAGAATGGGATGTGGAGTATGAATTTAGCTTTAAGATACTGGGCGCCTAAGTAGATTTAAGCGTATAGCCAGTGTGGTTTTCTTTGTCTTTTAACTCTACTTAGATCAGAGCAATAAAATGCAGTTTCACTAACGATCCGTAGGAATAAATGAGGCTGTCGTAATAAAACTTTTGCAGCCAACATAGCTTAGGAAAGAGAGCCTGAAATAATAATAATGGTGGATGCTGGGACTGCACTGTTCTCTTATGCCACAAAACAAAAGTACATAAAATTTTTGTCCACTCAGCTAAAAAGATAAGAGAAAAATCATAAAATCTCTCCAGAGACACTAGGTTGACGTCATTCTTAAGGCATTGAATTGACTTATTGTCTTGTTTTGATAAGTCTCAACTCTTTCTCTTGGCTAAATTCCAACTCCCATGCCACAGTAGCAACTCTTCAGGTCATTCAATCAGGAATTTACTTTTTTCATTTCTTTTCCAAACTCAACTCAATCGCCCCATCGTTTTCGTTTTTTAACTTTTTCTTGACAACTTTCCTAAATCCTAATAAGAACGTTTAACTCGATAAAATGAAGTAAATAAACATAGACATCAAGTTTCAATGTTTGTCTAAAAATAAAAAAAACATTTTGTTTATCTTTTGCTCGAAGAGTTTCATCCATTTTGTTGACACAACACAAACAATACAGATTAAATGTAAATTATTTACATATTTGTTTATTTTTTACAAAAAAAAATTCCAATCAGTAAGAATGTCAACAAAGAACAAGCATGACAACAGTGATGGCTTCCCCCATTTACTAGGACGAAATATCATTGACAAGCTTCTAAAGTCTCATAAGAACAACTATATTAGGTGACCAAAGCTGATACAGCAAAATAGATTACTGCAACAAGAGCGGACAAAAACAAGACGAATCAATAGCAGAAATCTTGGTGAGATAGCATTGTTTAGAAGTAAGATGATACTCGAGATTGAGATCACAACCTAGATAAAAACAACTTTATCAACTTAGACCCAATAGGACCAAACAAAATCCACACTCTAAAAAATTAAAGATTTTAAAAATATACCGTTTCGCAAATACATCGTGAATGCATCTGGTAATACAGTCGAAACTCTTTATAACGAATCGGAATATAACGAATTATCAATGTAAGGAATACCTAAAAATGACCGGTTTGGTTGGCTGGCTGCACATATTTTTT
Organism: Strigamia acuminata; assembly: GCA_949358305.1. NCBI lineage: Eukaryota > Metazoa > Arthropoda > Chilopoda > Geophilomorpha > Linotaeniidae > Strigamia > Strigamia acuminata. The sequence continues at coordinate 22,986,817 of OX442314.1, read as the reverse complement.
TCTACAGCGTAAATACCGATCATCCGCCAATTACCGATCGCCGCCGCTGCACAAGGCGTAACAATTCTTTTCCTTTACCGCATGATTGTTTTCTTGGTCATTATTTGGGATGTGTTAACAAAATGAGTTATTTGTGGGAGGGTGTTAATATTAAAATTTGAAATAGGTTAAGTTAGGTTAGGTTAGGTCTTCAAACTCGCAGAGCATGGCACAAAAATGACTACGAAAAGAGCGTTGATCGCTTACAGTGCCTGTGTATCGGTGGCGATCAGTAATGGGCGGATAATCGGTAGTGTCGCTCTTGAAAAAAATATATGCTGACTGGCCATAAAACATTGTGTTAACAAATTTCGTTATAACGGGTCCTTTGCGATTCGTTATAAAGAGTTTCCACTGTATATTTTTGCATGCTACGAGCAATGATAATAATCAAGCAAAAAAAAATATGAGGAAAAGTCAATTCCTGTCTTTCAAAATCAGAAAATCAAAAAAAATTCTTTGATCCATCTCGCGTGGTTTGAATAAACCTTACGCATTCAGCACAATTGATTTCCCCACCCATGAAAAATATCACGTTTTTACCATTCTGGGTTCTGGCGCTCAATTTAAAAATATTTCATTCCAAGAAATCAATATAAAACTCCCCTGGTGGAAGTATATCTTTTATAACTTTTCTTCTAACGCGTCAATCTATAACTTCAAAGTTTGTTAATGATTAATCTGGCGGTCCCGGGAACGACAAAACAACCACAAAAAGGCTTTTAAAAAACTCAAAATTAAAACAGAAAAACTTTGAAATTAAATCATTTAAATTATTCACAACCTTAAAAAAGTTCGCACATTTCATTTCCCGTTTTTTATCCATTTTGCTTGAACCTTAAAAATTTATGATTTTCCTGGAGTAATCTCTCACTTGCGAACGCCCCCGATATTTGAAAAGTAGGCCACAAATAATCTTTCCTTTCCGTGAAGAAGTCATAACAAACGCAATACACACTGCAAAGGCTCAATGTTCGTTCAAACCTGACGTTTATTAGGCGCTGTTTGGCCGGGTTTCCTTCAATAACTTTCACGTGATCTTAATCACAACATTTTAACGTTCCCACAACATAAAAGAAGAAAGATCTACAGCAAGGATGAGTTACGAGTACAAAAATAACCTAGTCCTGTCATATAAATAATGAAACACATTTCAGATTTCAATCAGAAAATGTTTCTGACTACAGGTGCATTCAAAGTTTCTGTGTGTATGGCTTATGGTGTTTCTATACGCAGCAAAAACAGAAGATAAAAATATGTCAAAATTTGAATGTGTGCGAAATATAGATGTTATAAAGTATAAGATTACACTTTCATAGATGTGAAATGCTTGTCCCGTCTTTGGAGTTAAATTACACCATTGAGGTGAAATAAACATGAGGTATAAATATTACACCTTTGTGTGTGTACACCTTGCTGGTGTCATGATTCAGAATTGGGTGTAAATTTACTCAATGGTATTTTCAAAAAAGTGTTAACGTATTCCCATATGGATTGTTAATACTTCCTGATTGTGTAAATTCATTCCTTTATGGTGTAATATTGGTGTTAAATTTACTGATTTAAATTTACCTGGTGTATAAAAAAAATATTGTATTTTTTGATTTATTAAAGTCACCATTTTCTTTACTTAAAATATATTTTTAATTTTTACTCACACTCATATTCGAACCAAACACTAAAAACAGTAAAAGCAGAAACTTTAAATGCACCTTATTCAGTAATTCAAGCCAAATTCAAGTCAAATTGTCAAAAACCCACATAAAATATCGCACAAACATGCTAATATGGTAAAATGCATCATAAAAAACATCATAAAACCGTTTTTATATGCATGACCATTGGTGACCTTTAAAAACATTATACTGCCTATTTTCAACAAGTTTCCCAAAATCCCCATATGTGTAAAGAGATTTAGAATATCTGTGTATATTTTAACCGTAGTTGACTTAAATAGTCACATTTTAAATACCGGTTGAGTTATAATTCACAGGAAAGCTAATTTCATGGCGAGTTGTTGAGCTGTTTACACTCCCGAGTTTGTAAATATATAACTGTTATTTCAAGATAATTTAAGTTTATTTCCTACTCCACACAATAAATTATTCAAGTTTAAAGGTACAAATATTCAGCAATAATATTTGTAAACGTAACAAAACTAGCTCTACAAACAAAATAAAAAATATCGTCCATAACTCTCCCATGTTTGTATTTTCCCTTGTCCCTATTCTCTCAGCATTTAAATATTCATGGCTAAAAGATGATATCCACAGTAAACATTTCTTTTTCCTTTCTAAATTTCATTAAAATAAATAACATTTCTTGGAAATGAAAGACTAACAGTCAGTTCCAATAAACAATTTATGCCTTCATCTCAGTCCTCATCTCATAAAACAGTATGCATACATGCAAAAAAACCCCGCAAGAAACCCAAGTTATGTTTCCTGCAGTGCAGCACTCAAAATTCATGTATTTTAAATTATGGCGGCAATAAATAACTTTGGCAAAAAAGAGTATACCTTTAAAAGACGTTTTAAAGCTTTGCGTATTTTAAACTTATTTCATTTTTCAACACAAATATAAAAGTGTAACTTATTCTTTACATAAAACATCACCTGCGTCTTGCTTAAAACTGATTTAAAACAACCACGGTCTCGTTCAATGCACTTCTTGTGCATTCTTTACGTGTGCAATGAACAGATAAAGAGCATATAAAACAGTTTTACATTTGAATATACTGCAACTGACTTTAAATCCCTTGAAATCCCATTTTGCTTGGCCGAAAGACAATAAGCTAAACAAATAAATTTGTAAATTCCCATTGTTGCAATCCCTGAGCTTTGCCACGTTGCTGCGTTTAAATAAAAATCGGCGACATGCAAACACACCCAAACAAATCCTGCAAAATTCTCTGATAATAAAATAAAAATTAGATAAAGCCGTGTGTTAACATTCATATTGTGTACGTAGTTACAATAATTCAGTGTTGGATCTGGCCAGAGTCCCATTTAATATTGGTTGCCAAGCATCATGCTCGGCAACAAGATTCATTGTTGCGTGATTTACAATTTGTAGTAGTTGTTATGTACATAACAATTTGTTTATTTAGTATAATTATAATTTTGCGTCATCCAACACCGGCAAAAGTTGGAAATTCTATCGTCAGTTGTATTTTATTTGAATTAACACGAGTAAGAGTCGTTGCACTTGACCTTTAATGGAAATCCTACACCTTGAAACTTCTTTTCCTCAAGCAAATGGAAAGAGAAAAAAGGCAATCGACTCGGGCATATATTTGCCACCACTTTTGATGGGTGTTCCTTTCGTTCGCGCGTTTAAAGACGACGTCGACGCCTTTTTTGTGTGTTCCACTTTCGTCTTCGAAGAAGTGATGGAAGAAGGATGAGTATGGAGTTGCCAAGTGGGAAATAGAAAGTTCTTCTTATCGAACGCGGACGCCAATGCACGTGCGTTGCCGTACGATCGTCCATGTCATATATCCATCATAAAAATTGATTGGCAAAAAAAAAAAAAAATTCTTTTCAATAGTAAATCCGCAACGAAGTCAAAAGTTCACGAACAGAATTTAAATAAACGCACAACAGCGCAACCTGCTTTTTGTTTGGCGCTCGCTTACATCCTCAACTTTTTATCACATATTTGCAGACATTCGGGCTGCGGGTCTCTTGAAATCCGTATTGGAAGCAGAATTGTAATGTTAAAGTTGCAGAGAATTTTGTTTTCGAGTTTGTAAAAGTAGCGCTAAAATTGATATTGTACAAGATTGAGTAAGCAAAAACTCGAGTGTGTGATTGCATCCAAGCAAATTATCTTGTCGTCTTCAGGCAGTCAAAATGAAGTACCAGTTTGATTTCATGGACCCTTGGAGTTGTCACTTGCACCTCTATATGCTTTGTTAGATACACTCAAGTCTTAAAGATGATTGTGAATGATACTTTAGAAAATGGCAAGATAGAAAGTTCTTTCAGACATTAAGTGGAAAACGTCAATATTGATACAGGAAATGCATTTTTTTTACAAATAAATATTTTCTTCCAAAAATGCATTTTTTATATACTGAAAATGCATTTTTTTTATACTGAAAATGCATTTTTTTCCACATGAAAACACAATTTTTTCCACATGAAAATCCATTTTTTTTTTTACCTCAAAATGTTTTTTCAGGATGCAAATGCATTTTTTTGGCTTGAAAATAGATTTTTGTGTCAAAACAACCCATTTCTAAATATTTATTATTTAATATTTCTATTATTTTTGTAATTTAAAAAGTTGTTGTATTTTCTGATTTTTTTACTACTTTTTTTTTATTACTAATGGAGGAATGACCTATGGCAGTATTCATTTCAAACCGGTGACCCCAGATATACAAATATATGTATACACCAGGTATACAAATCAAACAAAATTTTCACAACCCCCACAGTTTAAGAAACCCTGCTCGAGACAAGGCGTTGATGATGTTGATATTTGGCAGATGTAACTTACCGTATTTTATCGATTAAGAGTCGCGGCTCTTATTCAAAACTACCATTTTTGCCAGCAATTACAATTTGGATTTTTCGTTTGTTACATTTGTTTAATGTAACAAACGAAGTCTGAACGTCTTGAACGAAGCGTAAGTTCATCGTTCGTGAGGTTAAATACGGAAACAATACCGTACCTTTGCAAAAATACAGTATTCTTGGTGTCTCAGCCGCGGCTACTACACGAGGGCGACTCTTAATCGGTAAAATACGGTAAGTTAATAACAGGAAATTATTTTGATATCGGATATCTGGTGCAACCCGACAACTCTTAATAAGCAAAAAAAGAGATCTGGTGACAAGCTGTAAGGAAAACGGTAATAAAACCACAAGATCCTGTTTGCTGTTCTGTACACATCTACCTAACCACAAAGTAGTGACCCATATAAATAATTGTCCGAGCAGACCACTAAAGTTCACATTCGGAATCTTGATGCCAAAATCAAATTGAAAAATCCCTGTCTACGCATATTTAAGCGCAACAAATACATGATTTCTAGAAATAATAACAGAAAATGACACTATGCCCATATTGCGTGCAATAAAGTTTTATATTTTTGTGTTTTTCGTATTCGAATCGGGCACAGACTGTAGCTATGACCGGTGAAAAATGCTCTTTATGACAGTATAATTACATCACTTTTAAAACATTTGCGGGTGCGCCTCTAATGATTGCAATTCCAAAAATTTATTTTTATGTGAAAAAGTTTGAGGTTGCATCAATTTTCGTCGAAAATACTTTAACAGGTTTGCAATTCTTCGTACTTCTTGCAGTCCCGCTTAATCATACGACGACTTTCATGATATTATTACAAACCCATCAAACAGTCGTTAAAAAGATATTGCATTTTCAGCATTTATTTGCGCACTAACCAAATACTATTAAAAAAGGAATCGATATCCCTTAATCAGTGTGCAATCTTGATTACAACTGCAATAGTTAGAAAAATCGATTCCCATCGACTCGAAATTAGAAACAAAATAAACAAACAAATCGCAAAAACAATTAGCACTGCACTAATTACAATTAATGATTCAAAATCAAAACCAATTAACAATTGTTTTTCTTCTATTTTCCTATTTAGTGTGATGCAGCTGTGGGCATGAAAGCTTTCTTCGACATGGTTTACAAATTACCTCATAAACTTCTACTCTTCGGTGCCGCTTGCACAGAAGTCACGGACCCGGTAGCAAAGACATCGCGTTACTGGCATCTGTCACAGGTAGGAGAAAAGACTTTTTTGTATTTGATGGAGCAAAGCCAACAACTCTGACCACTAGAGAATTTTTCAAAGGAGTTCCAATTGCCTCTTAATGGATTTTAAGATATCACAAGAGACCTTTCATCCAGGACCGAAGGGTTTATGAGAGTCGAGTCATTCGAGTCAATCCAAGCTTCACATAAGATTTTATTTTCTCTCGGTACTATGGAACAGACAGTTCGCTTTGTGACATCTAACTTATTAGATGTATTTTTAAAGATGCATCATCCTTCCAACCCTACAGTTTGCGCTCCCTGCATTCATACTGCGCATCCCGTTCTGTACAAACGATTTCTTAATCCCCGTACTGGCAGTTGCTTTAAGTTAGTTATGACCATTGTTGTAAATCGAGAGTAATGCTTAGATTAAATGACGCAACAAACAAAATTTAAATGTGGTGTGCCAATCACTAGCAAGTCCACTTTTAAAGTGTTTCATTTTTGAGTATTCACGCTCTGTAAGCCTAACATTAGGCCTAATAATGATAAAATAAAGTAAATAAACAACAATAAACACATCATAAAAAGTAATTTATTGCATAGCATTAAAATATTGTTGCTTCTTAAATGCATGCGCAGAATGAAGTGCGCAGTTTGAATTTGACATCAAGATACAGGGCACAAACGGTAATTGTGAAAAAGGTTTTGCAAGACAATTTTGCACCTTTAAGGCGCAAAGGTGTGCACCTTATTTGCTCAGTTTGTTTAAATAAAAGCGGAAATGATTTCCACTGCACAGTGGCATTACCCCTTAGTGGTGCTGGGGAAAAATACAATGGCGTTTTACGCTATGTTTAGTGTATTTGTGTTCATACTTCCCAGTAACATCATTTAACACATATTATCTGTCAAGTGAGTAAAGCTAATGAGCCTCTGCTCTATCTTGAATTTTGCTGTGGTTTTTTTTACACAATGTTCCACTGTACGTATCATGATAAATGTTCCTACTGCTGACGTGATTGTATTGAATGAAAGCTGTTATGGTATGTTCTTGTTTTCAGCTCTGACCTTTGAGAAATGACCAGTCCAAAGTGAGTTCTGTTTGTGCGGCTTTAACAAAGCTTTTTAATAATGAAAATAAGGACAAGAGTTGTTGGTCTAACACAATGTTTTTCAAACTGTGCTCCAGGGAGACGTCTACAGTTTGCACCCAGTATCTTGATGCCAAATTCATACGGCGCATCCCATTCTGTGCAAATGATTTCCTAACTCCAGTCGTTATTTATCACTGTCAAGCCAAATATTAAGCCTATTAATGCTAAAAATAAAGGAAAGAAACCACAATTTACAAAAACAACCTACAGCACAGAAATATTGTTTCCTTTATTCCCTTTGTGTGCAACAAGCCTGACAATCGCCATGTTAAATGCATGTGCAGAATGTGATGCGTAATTTGAATTCGGCAGCGAGATCCCAGACACAAACTGTAGATTGAAGAATTAATCCCCACTACCCTCACTCTTCCTGTGTGATCTGAACAAAAAGTATTATATAATAAATTTATTTTTAAGCTGATAAATTACATGTACAGTCGTGGACAAAAAAAACTTTCCTTCAGTTTCGCTGTTTTAATTTTATCTACCAATTGGCATAAAAATCCATTGAGATTCAATGACATCAATCTTGACCCGGGTTCTCGTCTTGCCCTAAAAGATAGACCGGGCAAATAATGATAGATAAACTTAAAACAGCTAAACTGAAGGTAAGTTTTTTTTGTCCATGACTGTACAGATTTGTGTTAAAAAAAACTGGACCCGCACTCTGTGCTGGCAATTGAAATTGTGAGTAATTTCGTATTTTGCCACTAGGCGAAACACCAGACATCAACAGGTGATAATACTTGTATACCCTTGTCTCCAGCTTCGATAAATGCAAAGCAACAAATAAAAACAATAGGCCACTGAGGCTCAATATACATTGTAAGCTGTGGGGGTCCAGACATACAACTGAAGACATAAAATTGTGTCCTGTCCAGTAAGCATCTGGTTGGGAGAGCTACATTCTTTATCTTTTGTGTGGACAAAGACTGATTATGATTGGACCTCAGCAGCCCTGTCTGAATGACACAGCTGTCAAAACCACACATCTTACACTAGCTGCATTCAAAAACTAAAATATTTTGTGTTTTACTTCAATTTTAAACCAAAAATGACATCATTTCCTGTTTAAACCCATGTTAAAACTTAAAATACACTTAAACTAAAATTGTTATTTTAATTTTTGAATGCAGCTACTGTAATTTTTTATGCAACTAAAGGGGCTCCAGAGATTTAAGAACCACTGGAACAAATCAGTGATAAACTCTATGTGTACGTCGGCACTCAGCAGATAGTTAGAATAAATTTTTTTTTTTAAATAATCTTATCCTCTATTGCTCATCCATAAATGACAACAATGTAATTGCACACATTTCCCTGGCTTTATTACTATACAGTCGTATCAAAGCTGGGTCATGCATTGCTGATTTTAATGTGACCAAATAATACACTGGAACAACTAAAGTAAAGCCATGGAGCAAAGCAAAAAGCCAAGATGAAAACATCTTGGCAGTTATTTTGACAATAAACCCAGTTGTTTTTACACGGTCTTTTTGTACACGATTTTGATATAACATGGTCCGGAAAAATAAATTCAATTCCATTTTAACACAATTTCTTTTGATATAACACATTTTTTACAAAGATTTTTAAAAAGTCATATTTGAAATGTTTTTGGTTAGTGTTTTATATCTTTTAACATCCCAAAACAAAAACACAAACACCTATACTCTTTCCGCACTCAAGAGGCGCCCTGGAAGCTGGGCTCCCATTGGCCCTATTTAATCACTCAGAACTGCAGTTGAACTACTGCTACTAGGAAAAGTAGTTCCTTATGATTTTTAGTCTATTCGTGAATAATTATGGTTGAAATGATGTACATTGATTGTTATTATGTAATAAAATGTTTTTTCTATCTTTGAAATAAAGTTTTATGTTTTTTTTTAGTTAAAACGAATTTCTTTTCATTTTATTGCTTGCTGTGTCTGGAGAGCACATGTTATTTTAGCCGATCTCCCCTTACAATGTCTGTACGCCAGCACAAGTCTGTTGTTTTGGGTCTTCTTTTTGTATCAGTACTCAAGTGAAACGGCTTGGCCAATGGGAGCCCAGCTTCCAGGGCTCCTCTTGAGTGCGGAAAGAGTATATAAAACGACTTTTTGAATACAGCCATAGTTTTTTTTAACATGGTGTTTTCTGGAACGTATCTACAGTATAAAAACAGACTGGAATGTATATAGAAAATTGGCAAATAAAAACGAAGTAAATCCTTTGTTAGAAAGAAAAGCAGTAATTGAGCTGTTTCTTCCAGATCCCTCATTTGACCCCCTACTAAACTTAGACTCACATTTCACAATAGTTGCGTCACAAAACTCTGAGTTTGTCTTAAGAGTGCAGTAGTCTGCCATCATTGTCTAAAATAACATTGTTATATGCTGCTGTTAAAAAATAAAAGAAGCTTGAATTGGCCTCTTAACATCACTGCTCGTGACACCAGCACCGAATCAAGAGTTGTGGGAAATGTGTGGTTATGCGAACATTTCGAGTTACAAATGTGAAATGTCCACAAGATGTCACAAACAAGTAAAAACCGCAGAATTAAATTTATACCAACACAAATTTCCAATAAAACTCACTATTTTCATAAATAACTTAATGTCAAAAACATCCCATCTCATACTGTAAAAAAAAAAATGGAAATTTTTCCATTCTTTTGTCACCACCTGCCGTACTTCATCAACAGCTTTAATTTTATTTTTATTCCTTCAAATTAACAGAGCAATCAGATTAAACCCTTCAAAAGCATTAAGCTATGCCTGGCAACTAACAAGTCTTTCCATTATTTGATCAGAGCAACCCAATTTAAAATTACCCTATAAATAGTATTAGAAGACAAGTTCAAATATTTTTTTAAAGCCTTTAAACTCCAGCTCACATTTTTCAAACTGATCGTTTATTTGTGGTGATAAATGACTAGCATTATAACATTTTAAAATAATTTTTTTCTCTTGCAAAACTATACATTTGTAAAACCACGCAGGTTTGCTCTTCCTATTCCAAGTGGGAAATCTGCTGTCAGATAGAACATTCGCTGTAACGTTGATATTGTAAATTGTGGTAGGAAAGCTAATATCTAAAAGGCGAGAAATCGGGATAAATCAGTTGAATGGGAATTAAGTCACACAAGATTGGAGTAGAACGACTGCTAACATACGGTGCTGGCTAGTAAAGTAGAATAAGTTGTCAAAACTAAGATTACATAAAGGGGCCGAAGGAAATTGCTCTAAGTTACTGCCTATAAAAGGCGTAAAGAAAATCAGACATTCAAAGGAATTTCTCAACGACTGCCATGTGAAAAATGTAAATTGACGAGTTAACTACTTATATTCACTTATTCTCATTGGCTGGCTGCATTGGTGATCATCTTTGCCAATCACAACACACCTACAGGAAATGAGTTTGAATTAACAACAGACATGACGGCCTATAGCAACAAACATGTATCCTCGAAGTGAATTATCGGTAATTGTTAGTTAGAGGCTTAAAGCAAACGATGGGCCGTATTTCTTCTATTCTAAGATGCATCGATTGTAAGACATACCCCGTTTTTAGAGATGTTTATATCAGAAAAAAAGTGCGTCTTAAGACTACTAAACAATGCTGCAAATTTAAGTTCGCAATCACGCGAAGTGCAAAAAATTGGTCATGCATGTGCAATATTTCGCGGGTAAATTGTTAAGAAAAAATGAATTGAATTTTTAAATCTGAATTCTCTTTGCTGCATTGTGAACAAAAACTTTGCGCAAAAATTAGCACAACCATTAAATTTTACAGAATCGTAAACTAGCCGTTAGAATTCGTCTGTCTTGACTAAGTATTGAAACTGTAATGGAGCATGCAAAATAACGTGACCGTTGGTGTAGTTGAGATTTACATAACTGACTAGTTTATTCAAATTAAGATACAGGTGGTGCTGATGCAGAAAGGCAGCGTCAGAAAATAGCAAGTAACATGTGACATGCATTGGAGTGAAGAACACTCCAAGATTTGAAGAAATGTGATATCAGTTCTCTGTCAATGAAATGAACAAGTTATTGGGATTTTTCTTTGGTTGCTTGAGGAAGCTAGCAGTAAATTACCCACCGACCAATGAAAATTAGTGAATATTTAACAAAACCACAGTTGGTATGGTATACCTCTTAAACGACAAAGTACTTCGTAATAAAAACCACTCTGCTGAATAGAAAATTGCAAGTTTCATATACTGTATGTAATAGAAGAAACACGATATTTAGTGTGTTCATCAAGCGTAAGTCGCTTCTATAAGGCAGAAAATAGAGTGGGTGCGTGCCTGTTGTGAAAGTGACTTTTCAAGCATGACTTTTAAGTCACTTCCTGAAAGGTGTTCAATAAGTCACTTCTACACCGAGCGCCTGGTCACCAAGGTGCTTGAAAATTTTAACCTGGCGCCTGAATATCTTAGCCTGTATTTGCAAGATAGATATGCTGGCTCCTGAATTATTTTAGTTTTGTCCACTCCTGCACTTATACTTTTAAGATTGAAAGCCTCTACTATTTAACTCATGATTTTGTAATAAAAAAAAGTATTCGACCAAATTATAAAAATTTAGTTATTCGAAAAATGTGTGTGTAAACCATCTGTGTCAACATATTGGAATGACAAGTTTTCGAGTGCTTCTGTGGTACATGGCACTGAGGTGTAGAGGTTGAGTTTCCAAGATGGCAGTCTGCCAAAAATGTAATCACGTGATTTATTTTACAAAGACCACACTGTGTAACTTTAGCTTATACATGTGAAATGTCACGAGTAACGGTAAATCATACACGTTTAAATCTATATTTACACAAAAACTCAGCAGTTTGGATTTACGGTTTCACGGCAATTGAAATATGTAAGGTGCTATAGGTGTATTCAAAAAGTCCTACGTTAGGCGTTTAAGGAGTTTTGGTGATGTCAAATACAAAACAAAATTAATGTGTGAAATTTTAACCTTTTCATGTATTTAATAATTAATGACAGGCTTCTTTAAGTGTGCAAACAAAAATCATTGAACAAGTGTACATCGATTGACTAAAACATGAATGTGATGCCATCATTAAGTTGACGCAACATTCAATCACCAGCTGCACTAGTCTGGTTTATCCTCTTTAATCCAGTCTAAATACAGAGTACATATTTAATCTTCAATAAATTTCAAAACGCTAGATAGTGTGTTTAGAATTGCAGCTAAACACGCTTTGATGTTTAAATGTGGGTGCATTCTCACTGCAGCTGAAATCAGACACCATTTTTTAGATTAGATTGAGAAAACCGTATGTCAATTAGTTTAAATGTTGTTTAGTCTAAATGACATTTCAAGTGCTGATAGTGTCTAGTGTAAGTGCAACATTAACGTAAATAATTAAGACGCACACTTGCCAAGTTTTCAACACTTTAGGCGCATTTAATATTATTATTATTTTATCTATATTTTCTTCTAACACAAATCCATCCATACACAGCAGAGAATAACATTGGCGAAAAAAGTTTACCCGTTACCCGCCCGTTACCCGTCACCGAAACAATTTCGTACTTGTACCCGCTCGTACCCGGGCTATCCCGGAATCCCCCTACCCTACCCTACCCGTACCCGCGATTACGTGTTCATTGTTCATGGCGGTGCGATTTTACAATGAACTACGGTAGGCTGATCAAAACATCATCATAAAAATAAACCAAATTGGTTAAATAAATCAATTTATTACGTTATTATTATAAAACTAAACGTTGCAAACGTACAAAAAACGTACCCGTACCCGACCCGTAACCGGGAGTCGCGGGAGATCTAGAACCGTACCCGCCTGTACCCTACGGGTACGGGCGGGTACGGTTACGGTTACGGGTACGGGTACCCGATGTTATTCTCTGATACACAGGCACCGAGGCCTATTATGTACACCTTAGATTGATTTGTGCGATCTGCGGGCAGACTTTTATAAGGACCCAACCTTGTATTCGAACTAAAAGCTAGGAAAACCACAAATTTTCTTGCCATAAAAACAGTACCTAAATCACCATCCAAGTACTGACCAGGACCTCAATGCTGCTTAACAGTTGCGCAGCATGCTGGGGTCAATTTGACCTCATTAACCACAAAAAAAATTCTTTAAAAAAAAAAACATTTGGAAAAACCACATGAAACCACTTTGTATTCCTCATAAAAATGTAATCAGAATTATTATAAATTATTTATTTTTTTTAAAAAAAAGTATTTTTAATTTAAAAACTAAAAAAAAAACCCCAAAACGCTAACCGAATGCATCAAGTTCAGCGTTATTTCAACAAAAACTAGTCTTGTAGCGCACCACAACACGAGGCTAATTTTAGTAAAAAAGGTGTGTTAAAATAAAGTCGGCCAAAAATGACCAATCACGGCTGCAGGCCAGAAAGATTTACCACCGCCGTACGACTGTTAGCTTGTTTGTTCTAATGGGAACAGGCGATCAGCAGGTGATCCATTTCCCATATAATATAATTTAATTTTCATCGCTTTCATCGATTTGCCGTTTTTCAAAGCCGATAAATAACATTTTAATGAATGGTTTAAAACGTCATTCCCTTTTGAGAAACAACAAAACAAGAATAGCAATAAAATAAAACAATCCCGAATGCAATTCACACCACACTTAAATGCCTTTTCAAACTCGGCTACATAAATTGCGTAAAAGTTTGTTTTAAACGTGTGCAAACACACCTACACTCGTCTAAACGACTCTCCAAACTAAACTAGTGTTTTTATTTTGTCGTATTCTTCATCCGAGACCCGTTTCATTGCTCACTTAATCCTATCGCCAGGATGAGATAAAGTGGGCCACTTCGCCATTTCCATCTCACCAAAAACAGCATCATTTCAAACTATTGCATTTTTCAAGCACAACTTTGTGTTTTGGGATTTATAAATCTCCAACCAAACTATAGTGATTAGCAAACTGTCGACAGTAAACAACCGTCTTAAAACCAATTCCCTCCTCGCCCTTCGCCTTTAGGTAAAAATGTCACTTAATAAATCCCTCTGCAAATAATTAGTTTTAAATCCATTTCCCCAAAGAACATTGCACAGCAAATCGAAAATAAAAAAGGCACAATATCGACCGTGTTTTGTTTTGCTCAAGGGTTAAAAAGCAGAGACAAAGTAAGACGTCAAGACTAATACGAAGCTCCAAGCTGTTGCGTTAATGACGTGATAGGGACACATTTTCAACACCACCTGTTTATTAAACCTTACCAAGAGACATCGATTTTTCGCCCCAGTGCTCTTCCTCCTAGGCTAACGTCAATGCTTGAGCCTGCTGCGGTCATGTAAGACACAGCTTCTTAGAGTCTTCTTCCTTTATTCAATGTCTTATTATCAAAATTAAGAATACAGCAGTACGGTGGCCCAAAAGGGCAAACCTAATTTTGGTTTCAACACTCCTTGGAAATTAATTAATATAAGTATCGTATTTTACCAATTAAGAGTCGCCCTCGAATTGTAGCCGCCCTCGGCTGAGACACCAAGAATACCGTATTTTTGCAAAAGTACGGTATTGTTTCCGTATTTAACTTCACAAACGATGAACGTACGCTTCGTTCGTAACGTTCAGACTTCGTTTGTTACGTTAAACAAATGTTACATTAAACAAATGTAACAAACAAAAAACCAAAATTGTAATTGCTGACAAAAATGACGGTTTTGAATAAGAGCCGTAGCTCTTAATCGATAAAATATGGTAATTTAAAAGTTGCCAGATGGCCCACCAATCATCCATTAATAAAGAAGTTATTTTGATGCAACTTTTCCACCTTTTAACTAAAAAAAAAAACAACACATTTTTACGGTAACTCATCTGTGAAACCACTTAAAACTTTTTGCAACTCTTACGCCACTTATATTAATATTTATTAAAGTTTCATCGAGTGTCAAAACTCAAAATTGAAGCACCGTAAGTCAAGTTGGACCAATGGCCATCCTGAGCTAATGGCCCTCCTGGGCTAATGACCTTCCTGCACTAATGAGCTTAATGGACTAATGGCCCTCCTGGGCTGATGGTACTTCTGGCCCGCTCCTCAAGGTATTTGTCTATCCCTGTTCCAAACTGCATGCCAGCTTACACATTCGAAAACTGAATGCCAAATGTCCAAATTCAAAAACATTCGCCATTCCCTCCCATCCGAATTTCAAATTCAATAATGTAATTCAAAACAACTTTAATATTTAGTTACCAAACAACAGACTTTAATATCTCTAACTCAAGTTTAATTCAATATCCTTTTGGAAATCTATTTCTTTATCTTAGAAACAACTTTTTCCCCAAGTGGTTGTCTTTCCTGCTAAGACAGTAAGACGTCCATAGCACAACAAAACATACTAAATATTTTAGCTTGTACTATTAAATTAACATCCGAATTGTGACTCTTATTTTCTGTGTCTACGTATGACTAGGCCCCTCTGGGAGTAAATGAAGACAGACATAAGAATCCCCTTATGCCCTAATGACACTTTTATTAGATTCAAACTTTTTTTTTGTGTATATTTTCAACATTTCGAACCCTTAAGTGATATAAATATAAGTTAACCTAATCCATTAACCTATTTGTTATTTTATTCAAAATCTGTTTTGTACTGAGACTTAAATTTTCTGCCCGTGGTTCTTCAACTTAACCGTTAGTAAAGCTTTTCTGAATTTTGGTAGGAACGTTTCTGCTTCTGGCACAGTGCCATCTGCTAGTGCAAGACAACGTACATATTGCACATCTTGACACTCGATCGTGACCCCGATCTTGGATGAGTATGCCTTAAAGTAAGCTCACATTGTGTCAGCACAGCATAGCAAGTAGAGTAGTTTAAAGCAGGGACTTTTTTTTTATAATTACTCTGTATGACCAGTTTTGTTATAAATTCTGTAGTACAGTGTATTGAAAAGCGTAAAATATGTATTTTTCGTGAGCACTTTTTCGAAGTCCTCTTCTGGGGATTTTAAATTTCCGTTTTTTCAAAATCAGAGCGATTTAGCGGATTTTTTTAGTTGCTGTTTAAACCACAACATTTTTGAATTTATTTCCCTACAACTGACCTCTTTGTTATTTTCCATGTTATATAAAATCATTTTAAATGCCATTTTGTGGTCACTAAACTGTAAAAAAAAAAATTCTTGGCTTTGAGGTGGAGTATGCTCCTTCAAGCCAAGAAAATGGGTGCCAAAATTAGGTTGTTGGAACATTTAAATAGTGGGGACAGACCAATAAATTCAAATTTTAAGAAGTGTCCTCTTTTCTTGTGGCTGACGTATAACCCTAGTAAGCCTAGTTAGTTTTAAACATACGATTACACTATAAGTGACAGGCTACGTCAAAACAATCCTGTTATTGCATTACGGTTCTAATGCATACGTACTAGCAGATTAACCAATGACCAAATGAGAATACCGGTAACGATGTTATTCACACACATCTAGGAGGCAGAGAATAGACCTTTGGAAAAATGGGGTCAGGTGATACGATCATGTGATTGCAACAATGGTTGCCCCCACCCCTCTATTACAAAATAAGATGAAGGGTAAAAATAGCGACGCTCACAAGAACTACGCTCAAAAGATCTACGCTCAAAAGAGCGCGCGCAAATTAGCGTCACCACAATAGTGGTCGCTGAAAAGAGCGACGCTGAAAAGAGCGACGCTGAAAAGAGCGACGCTGAAAAGAGCGACGCTGAAAAGAGCGACGATCGCAATAGCGACCGGTGTTGCAAAAAATGTTGAAAATGTTGAAAACTTTGTAAAATGTTTAAAAACTTTGTAAAATGTTTAAAAACTTTGTAAAAATGTTAATAAACTTTGTAAAATGTTTAAATATTTGTAAAAATGTTAATAAACTTTATAAAATGTTGATAAACTTTGTAAAAATGTTGATAAACTTTGTAAAAATGTTGAAAAACAATGTAAAAATGTTAAAAAGTGCTGGTAAAATGTTCGAAAACGATGTTTAAGGTCCGAAAAACATTTTAAAAGGTCGTAAAAACGTTTAAACGTTGGAAAAGGTCCAAAAACTTTGAACAAACGTTTAACATCCTTGTTTTACATCGTAAAAACATCGAAAAGTTACGTAAAAATTAAAGTAAAAATTAACGTGAAAATTTACGCAAAATAACATTATAACATTGTTAACTTGTAGTTTTCTTATTGTGGGTGGAGCCAAACTGCATTATATCATAATTTTCCAATGGTCTATTTGCAAATAGAAACAATTTAATTTGATCGTCATTTGCATTTCAGCTGAGTGGCATGGGTGACGTAAAATAGAGAAAAACTACTGGATTGGCTTACCAACCGTTAGTGTTACGACTTATGAGTTTTCCACTAAAGTTTTAGGCTTTAGGGTTATCGTAACATCATATCGAAATAGTACCTGCCACAAATTGCGTAGTACAGTTCCATAATGCAATACTGGTTTACTTTACAGAATTCGTCAGTCTAGACATTATTAATGACAGGAAAGCTCAAACCTACCTTTGGGTTGACGAACACGAAGAGTTTAAAGACACTTTTGAAGCCATTAGTTTTAAAAGCACCCAGCTAAAAGAGACCTATACAAAATGCACGAGTCGGGTCTTTTTCCTTCTGTCTCGAGACGGAATTGTTTGTGTATTTTATGCCTTTCAGTATAAAGATCTTTCTTCATTCCTACCGTACTGACTGAAAAGAAAAGAAAAGTAAAATATCAAATGTGATTGCATTCAAAGTTTGTTTGTATTCTTTGTTAAATCTGAACATCTCTATTTGGAATACATTTTGCCCAAGAACCAAAACTCGCACCACAATCTACGTCTCGTTTCCCCGAGCTGCCATTTTTACTCAGAAGAGATCCAAAAATACGCCTCTAAAACGACTTCCTAATCACATGAACCTAAAAGCGCAACACTCGCGACTACACAATGTCACAACTAAGCAGCAATAAAAGCACCTGCCAATTACCATCTTTTCAAGAAACTTGTGACTGCTCGTCACATTTATGCAAATTTATACATTATTTATCCAAGTTTCCCTTTCTCCTTACAAAATCAATATCTTAATAAATTATCATCCTCACTTGCTTTGAAAATTGATGATTGGTATTTGTACACGTTGTAATATTCCTTCTCGCCTTTTATTTACAGTTGTCCTACGCTGACACCCATCCCATGTTTTCGTGGATCAAGTACCCCAACTTCTTTCGCGTGGTTCCAAGTGAAATCGACTTCAATCCACCTAGAGTGGAACTGTTAAAAAAATTCAACTGGACCACTGTGGGGACGCTCTACCAAAACGACCCAAGATACGCATTGGTGAGAATAAAAATTCAAACAAACCTCAAAAAGACATGAAACAAAAGAAAAAGTTTACTCAACAAGAGATCAAACTTGGAGAGAGAGAGGCCTCGTCGTATAGTGCACCTGAATGTGCAGACTCATGGCATTACAAAGTGCTCTCTTCCTGGAGTTCCCTCCATTCCCTGGAGACTCCTTTTCATACATTTGCTTTAAGAGTTGTCTTAAAAAACAAACAAGTTAAGTGGCGTGGAAAGAGAAAAATGCTTTCTACGCTCTTCTAAACGGTTTCAATTGAATGCTGTGATGTTTAATTCTTCAAGTTTTCATCAAATTAACTTTAATTTACCAACTAAATAAATATATAGAATATTTAGCGACCTTGTAACGATGAATTATGCAAAATATTAAGTGAATTCTTTAAGTTTGCTTAAATAATTGCATTAAGTAAAATATTATTACTACTATCGTCGCATGTGCATAGCTGAGTATACTCAAAACCACCACAACGTTGTCCTAACTCCTATTGGTTGAGCCATCTCACTAGTGTAGTGGCACAAAAAATTAGCCCATAACACCAGAATTGTAATCTAAGCTTAACTAGGCAAAACAACCAATAAAAATATAAACCTTTGTTTACCTGCCAAAAGAAACCAACAAACTACGTATGTTTGATTGATTAAAAGGGAAAAAAGATTATTATTTAGCAAATAAAATAAGTATTTGATAATAAAATGCTAACAGGTAGGATGATTAAGCAGATTTCTCCCAATTTTGGGCCAATTTGTTATCTGTTTGGACATGTGTGCGTAGATATTTCTTTAGTTGCAACTGCAACAGTCAGAAATATCAAAATTCGAATTTTGAATTTTGATCTTGTTTCTGAAGGCAGCTTATGCTGTACTCGTGTAGTACGTGCCTGAGATCGAGATGACACCATTTCCGGTGTTGTGGTTTTTTAAGGAGGAGACCTACCGTTTATTCAAATACAACAGAAGGTTAATGTCATATGCGAATGAAACACCACTGTTATGTTTCTTTGAATGAAGCTTGATTAATTTTATTAATGAAAATTCATTAATTAAACAAAATGTAATGGGACACTGTAATGGACAGTTTACAAAATTTCAGAAGAACACAACGCCATTCTATTACATTCGGGGTAAGACAGTAGCTCAGCATTTTAAACTCAATTTTGTAGAAAAACTAAAACATTTAAGAAACTTTTAGACTTGGTAAACAATTTATTTAGCATCAGAAATGAATATTTTATGTCGCAATTCCTTTAAAGTGTAGCAAAACACCATGCCCAGAAGCGAAACGACCTTATGTCCTTAATCAACTTAAATCACTTAAGCAAATTTTGCATACTCAATTTGAACGCCTCTATACTCTAACCGGACTCAAAAATCAACAACAGTCCCATTGGTCGAGCCAGTTTACTGGTGTAGTCATCCGGACAAGTAGACCCAAACACCAGAATTGCATTACAATGTACAGACATTGTAATCGATCGTCTAAGCAACTGCCAAAAATTCAAAATTGTTTACTATCCAGACGTAGTAACCAATAAACATAAACATAAATTTGTCATTTTTATATGCGTAAAACTTCATTTAAATGATTGAAATAACATTTTATAATAACAAA
Source organism: Strigamia acuminata (assembly GCA_949358305.1). NCBI lineage: Eukaryota > Metazoa > Arthropoda > Chilopoda > Geophilomorpha > Linotaeniidae > Strigamia > Strigamia acuminata. The sequence goes on along the minus strand of OX442314.1, from coordinate 22,966,947 downwards.
AATCAAAATTACATTAACTGTAGTAGTCATAACCATCACAGAGATAAATAAAAATCAAAACTACTTCTCTTGGTAGTAGTTTACAGTCTGGAGTTAGTAGTAAACTGGCTCGACTAATGGGACTGTTGTTGATTTTTGAGTCCGGTTAGAGTATATTGATTATTTTAAATAACTAACAAGAGTTATATTTTGTATCTCGCCGTAAGTATAGGTTATACAACTACAGCCTCTAAATATTGATCAAAAAGTTTCAATTCACAAACCTATTACTATTATCATACATCATCTGCACTATCTATTGTTTGTTAGTCCAACAGTTTTTTTTTACTATGCGAAACAACACTAAAACAGTCGTAAAATACACGAGAACTAATTTTGTTTAATAGTCACATCACAGACTATAATGGTGTCACGTGGCTGTGACAGTAGAAACTGACACCAATGGGCTGAGCAGCACTTTCGACTCGCAGTGCTTCTTGAATAAATAACTCAATATTTTTGTAGCGTGGATTAGAATTGATAATTTCAAAAACCCAATACAAAATAAAAGAAAATTAATTTAAAAAATAAAATAGAAATATTCATTTAAAGTTGCTAAAAGTTATTTATTTATTTTTTATTTATTTTTTTAAATTTAATTTTAACCAATTTTTATGAAATTAAACTGCCATATATTTTACATTTCCAATTACATTACACCGTAAAGTTTGAACCGTGTGAGCCAGCCATTTCTTAATGGACACGCAACATCTTGAGACTATCGACCTAATCGTACGGCAATCACAAATAATTGAACCTCATTCAAAATCACATCCAGCGACATCTGCTACACATTCAGCTAAAGCTCAATAGACTAGCAACTCCATTTCTTAGTCAGTCTAATCGGATAAATATTGCACATTCCTCCAAAACAATAAAAGGAAATGATTTCTAATAAATTACCATCACTTCTCCTCGGAAATCAGATATTAAAAAAAAAGAAAAAAAAAGAAAAAAAAAGCGCTATGACATCCATTGCGACAAATCCGGACATGAATGACAAAAAAAACTTGAGACGTATTTTTTTTTCGACTAATGGATTCTCTTTTATATTCAATCACTTCAAGATAAATGGCACGCGACATTTCAAATGATAAATCAAAGAATGATTATTTAAAATTACATATAAATTATGTGTAAATATTGTAAAGAATTAACAACCTTTCAATTTTGTTTACCGTATTGACGCGCTTTTAGTGTCATGCCTCTAAAACAGCAAGTTTGACCCGACTGACCTTAAGACGCATTTTTAAGAGCATGCCATTAAATATGCGACAAAAAAATCCATATATGAATTTTTGAAAAAAGTTATTTTTATTTTTAATAGCATGTCAATTAAATGCATTAAAATAAATAATAAAGGGTTAAAGAGGTTTTAAAATGTCTACAAGTAAATTAGGATCATTATAAATAATATAAAATTGTATTTGGGATATGACAAATGAACATTCGGATATTTATTCAGAAAATTAGTCGTTTGGGACCAACCAATGATGAAATTGAGAATTCAGAAGGTTTAATGATGATCAAGGGTTCAACTTGCATACACTATTAAAATTATTATGAACATAGTTTATTAAAATTCACCAAATAGCAAATTTTACTTTTAGTGGCATACTTCGATGTTAGTGCCGTGCCCTTGTTGTTTTTTTTCAAAATTTCCAAAAATTTTCAGAAAGTACTTACAGTAATTCAGTTTTAGTGGTATGCCACTAAAAGGCTATCAATACGGTAAAGTTACAGACTACCGTATTTTACCGATTAAGAGTCGCCCTCGAATAGTAGCCGCAGCTGAGACACCAAGAATACCGTAATTTTGCAAAAGTACGGTATTGTGTCCGTATTTAACCTCACGAACGGTGATCATACGTTTCGTTTGTGACGTTCAGACTTCGTTGGTTACATTAAACAAATGTAACAAACGAAAAACCGAAATTGTAATTGCTGACAAAAATGGCAGTTTTGAATAAGAGCCGCGGCTCTTAATCGATAAAATAGGGTATTTATTTCAGTTTGTTCTCGCCCTGATTCTCACTCTGACCGAGAGTGATCTTTTTCTAACAAGATTTATTGTTTTATTCTTGAACCCCTTGTCCTGGATCCCTGATAAATTTAAACAACATTTAAAATTCAATGAAAAAAATAAGTTTCAATATTTCATTTAAGAAATAAGCACTTGAACATTCATCAAGAAGTTTTGGTGCTGTAAAATAAATCTTAAGTTACAATGCTCACAAGAACAATTTAAATTCCAATGGTCACTTCCTCTGTTTCTTAATGGAAGTTGTATCTTTAAACTCCCGACAAATCTCTAACTTCTTCTTATTAATTATGCTAGTCACACACTACATCACACAAATAAATTTCAACCAAGTAAAATATGAGACGGTTTGGCAACCGTAAAGTTGTAAAGTAATGTTAAAGATGTTTGAAAACATTAAAAAATGTCAATTCGAAAAAATTGATATTCCTTTTTGCAATCCCAGAATTGGATATTCTGCACACTAAAACTGTGTTGTGATAATAAATGGTAATAAATGAATAAATTACGATGTTTACACATACCCAGTTATCTAAATAAGAGAAAATACGAATTTTACTTTTCTGGAAAACTAATCATGTAAACAAACCAGTTTTTCAGAAAAGAAAGACTTATTCGGAAAACTAAACTCCAGTTGTACGAGGTAAATATTCGGCATTTTGCGCATTGAAAACTGCATGTAAAAACCCGTGCATGCAAAAATTAAATACTTCGATCGGATTATCGTTGTATCGTCATAGTAACGATGTCATGTACCAACGACACTAGTACCGAAAACAGCTAAAACACGATTTCCAGGGTCGGAATTTGATTTGTTTACGGGAGATTAACAACAATTTTGTAGTTCCAGATAATCAAATTGCATTATGAGTAATTCATATGACATCATCTTTACCAAAAAACTAATGCCAGGTAAACGCACACGGTTATCTAAATAAAATCCTAATTTTAACTTACCTATAAAGCTGAGTACAGGTAAACAAAGTAATTGTATATTGATATTAAAGAATACAAGGCTTATGCAAGATGAGCACTCGATACAAAAGTCCGGTGATCGGTTAAAGCAACCGTTCCGCAATAGCGCAAAGTAGTTTGGAGCTTAAAATACTCCCGCAACAACTTGTCATAACTGGTCCCAACAGAAATCTAAAATTGTATAAATTATAGATCTTAACATTGGTTATTTACTTAACTGTGAATATTGGAAATTCACCAGATCACCATGGTAACAACTAATTGCTTATGGCTATGCAGAGAAGTCTGCCCTATTCTTCGGTCCGCATGATCCTCAACAGGATGCAACTAGAACCATCATTAATATTGATTGTTAGAACCCGTCCAGGTGGTTATAAATGTTGCTTTAAATTAGGTACATACAGGGCCGTCTTTACACTTTTCAGCGCCCTGGGCTAATAAAACTCAGGCGCCTCTTGCCCAGCACTTTTCTGTGCCCGGCGCCCTTCTGTGCCCATCGAGCCCCTGTGTCCGGCGCCCCTGAGCTGCAGCCCAGTTAGCCCAATGGTAAAGGTGGGCCTGCTTACATAAGCTTATGTTTTATATTATTATGCGTATTGCCCGGAATAATTGCTACAGCGATTGTCTTGTCTACAACAAATTATAATTCATTTTAATAAACCTTGTGGTTTTCTCTATTCAATTACTCTTTATTTGTTCAACAGCTTGTGTAAACCAACTTATAACGGAAGTTACACTTCGCATTTCGTGCGAGAAAACATTTTGTGTCGCATTTCATTGGGGGTGACTCCAAATCGACATCATCATAAAAAATCTGTTATACAAATTGAAATTACTGCAATGCTATCACTCAAAAACAAAAAAAAACAAAAAAAAATCATCCAAATCGATCAATTTACCCTCATGCTATTTCAAATAGTAAATCATTGTCTTGCAGGCTTCCAGATCGAATAGCTCCCTTGTTACAAATATTTTCTCAAAGCCACTAAGGGCAATATTTTAAAATATCACGCAACACTTACTTTGTCTTGTCGGCGAACATGTTGAAAATAAAATATATATCTAGACATGCGCAGCATTAAACGTTGTATTGTCGCACTTCAAGGTCCCAAAAGTACCAATAACACGACACACATATCAACTATAACATAATTAACACAATGAAACTCATAAATATTGCTGCCTGCTAGACAAAGCCCAACTATAGTAAACAACAACATTTCTTTACAAAATTTTCCCTCCTGGCCTTTATTTTGCAAACCCATCGACAAAATCAATGTATTTGACTATTGGCTGGGTTTATTGACACACCGGCACATCCCCCTGCACAGAAACGCCAACCTTTCACATTTATTTTAGGACCACTTTATCTCCAGCGATGGCTCAGTCCATTTGTGTCAACCGAAAATCCACTTGTGACGCTTACACTTAATGCAAACAAATGTTGAATATCCGAAAAATGCACTACATCTCTCCAAGCAATCTCTGAGTTGAGTAAATGTGTGTAATCAATCGATGAATTTATC